>OY856413.1:765842555-767042555 GCA_963693085.1 Alisma plantago-aquatica | reverse complement strand
TCGATGACTTCCTCTAATCTTCAACAATAGATGACTTTCTCTGATATTCAGCGATTGATGACACTTCTGACCTAGACGGTCGATGAAGATTTATAATCTGTATGGTCATAATGTCTTGTTGACCCAATGATGTTGATGTTTGACCTAATTACTTTCATGATTGATGGTGTTTTGATTTAGTAATCCTAATTTTTTTGTCCTTGGTTACACATGATCTAATAGTCTTACCTTTTTTCTCACATACATACAAACCTAAGGTTTTAGTAAAGTGTTGTTTGGCAATGTGAATCCAACTATTCGATGAGGTTACATAGTTCCTTGTGTGACTAGTAAGTTGATAGAATGCTTTCTCTCTCTTAGTGTTGATGTAATCTTAATTTGTTGCCTTATACACATCATGTCTCTTGAATGTAATGTTGTATCATCTTATGTATCACAATTACGGTGATGGAATGATGAGCCTTGATGAGGCATGGAAAGATAATGGTGGTCTTGCAGGGAACAATGTAAATGGTCTGATGACCTTGGACATAGCTTTGTGCCCCAATTGAGGTGTTATTCTATGTATGATGTGATAAGGACATGTACATGTGATGGTATGATGATGAGTATGGATACATGTATGACAGTGAAATAATACCATGTGATGATGTGATAAATATTATCTCTCAAACGTTTTATATCTTCTGAGGTTGCAATCTACCCTGTTGTTGTAGAACACTTTTAAGGCTTGCATGTAACTTGATTGATGAAGTTAAAATATACCCAATTGCCATTAACTAATCAAGTGAAACGCTAATCATGTAGTGCCATGTGCCATAGATCCATTACAGTGACATAACTTTTTGTGTGGTGAAACGAGTATTCCTAAGGGAAACTCATAGCACATACTATTAAGTATGTGGGGTTCTTGAGATTGTGCGTCCTTGTAATCCTGATCCTAAGATTTTGAGGATGGTTGCGGTCACACATCGACATGAGAATGGTGGTAGTCGTATCTCAGAGATTTGTGTATATGATAGCTGTGGTTGAATCTCAAATGTTTGGGTTTTGAATACCCTAGTTTACTAGTGTCGCGACCTATATACCAAGGATAGACTAGGTAGTTTTGCAGCTGGACCTATGCGTCATTACAGAGGACTCATACTAACTGAAGGAGGATGAGATCATAGGAGTTTGATTCTCTTAGATCTTGTATCAAGATGGCACTGAGTTTAACTTAGCAGTGGTCAGTTAAAGTTGAGTGGTATACCTCAAATCCTCAAGGCTTAGTAAAAGAGGTAATCTAGCCGTGTAGTATAACTGTCTAGGGTTAAACACACTTCACATCGGATGTTAACACTTACCTTATTTCTTATAATGTTTAATTGTTATATAATATGGTAAGAGAAATCAACTGTATAGAAAGTGGTAGCCTTACATGTTTCCTTATATATTGTGCTAGTCATGATTTATCTATTTTAGTTACTTATCCTGCTTAACTTATTTAATCTGTTTAAATTACTTAATCTGCTTAATCTACTTAACTTGCTTATTAGTATAACATGTTGTAATCAATAATTGTTGGTTGAGAGTTATATCTCTCTCTAGGACATGAGTCTCACCTTGTGGGTCACCACATTTTTTTAGGTGGTCGTCAGCGGCGTGGTCAGGATCGTGGTGTTGAGGAGAGTAGTTTGGAGAGCAGTAGAACCAGAAGGTTGGATAGTAGTCATAGAGTCCTAGAGTCGTCCATGTACTCTCAGGTCCGGGCATGAGGTGTTTTATAGATTATATTTATACAATTTGAGTTTTGATAGTGTGTTTGTATTTGTATATGGCATGTATATGTGGAACATCTCTTTTGTATACAGGTTGTGTCTGATGCCGTTAGAGATATATGTAAATATCCGAAATGGTATGTGATAAGATACATCTTGTTGGACAATCATGTAATGTTTTTTGAACATGATAGTAGTATTGAATCAATTTTAATTTATCTACTTTTTTGGTAGTGAGATTGATTATTTGTTGTTTGTATATTTTGTTTTGACTAATCTCATTTAGTGTGACAGGGTGTCACAGCTACGAAGGATTCAAGACTAAATTTTTATTTTTCTCAAATTGCCCCATTTACTAGTCTTGGCAGTGCTTTCGGAAGTAAATTATGATATATTACATTGGTTTTTGTGAGACAAGAAAAGTAGGTAATATGACTGATAAATAATTTCCCTAATACGACGTATCACATGCTTAGTAGTAACTCAATTTGACATTGACTCGTATATGTTGAAACAGATTGTATGAATAAATAATGAAACTATACCGTATATGGTTGTAGTCAGCCGGATTCATTGCACAGCAATCCCAAAACTTTTATCGTTGGAGCGACATTATTATGCTTCCTGTATTGACCTTATAATATCGAGAAAACAAGGTGTTACTCTTCCATATGTTTTTTTTTTAATCATTGCCTACTCAAATGCAAGTTCTAGTAAAAAAATGTGTAACATGTAGTTTTTTTTGCTGCAACAAGTTGAGAGCTAGTAATAGGAGTTTAACTACCATGCTCAAACAATGTGTTTCTGAACTAAGTATCTTGTAATGAACATATGAAAGTGTACAGTGCGGCACAATGTGACATCAATATGCATTCACATTTTACATTAATTTTTTTCAAGTTTGGAAATAAAGTTTCGTTTTGGTCGATTTTAATCAGGTTGATATCAGTCGCTATTGAAGTGTTGTTTGAGTTTAATTACGCAGACTAAACTTACAAAAACTATCTTTGTAACCTTATATACAATATAATCAATATTTTGTAAATTTAGTTGTAAACAATGACATGCAATAAAGTTGAACTATAAATATCAAGATTGTATGTGATACTTCAATTTATCAAAGGGAGGGAGCTGTGTTACTAATCTCATCTCTCTATTGTGAAGAAATCACAGAAGTTGCAGCCTAAAAACATGAACATCTACATGTTCTTATTTGTGTTCGCTCACGTAGGCATATGCATGTGTCAGTTTACTAGCACAGCTGAAAAACTACACATCGACATAACATCACATTAAGAACCATTCTGGTATAAGAATACTACAGCCATTTGTGAAATGAAAGTACCCGGATTCGTAAATCAGGTAGGTTAGATTTAAAAAGACTTGAGTACGCTAGTGCATTTACACGTGTAGCCCCTTGGACAGCCGAGAGTGCCTGTGCAGGCAGCCGTTAAGCCTCCCGCATCGTAGTTACTGAGCTTCTGGCATGTCTTGGTGCAGCCGCTGTCTAGGATTGAATCGTTGATGGAGCTGCAACAGGCGACATTAGACCGCCTGGTGCGACACTCGTCGATGCCATGGAGCCCCAGTTCATGCCTTCTTCGAGTTGCAATGAATAAGCAGCTGCCAGTAGGACTGCTCTTGCCTTGCAAAAAGATAAGGCAACAATTGAGGCGACGAGCAGGGTAGAGATGTAGAGTTTCATTGCAGTTGGCTACGAGGTTGAGGAGTATTCGTTCGATGGTCCGAGAAGGTTTTAGCTCCAGGTGAGTTTATAATGCTTTTCATCGTATGGTAGATTGACCAATCACCAAGTCTTTTATTATTGCGAATGATTAAGGCTGCCGTTTCACATAATTAACGCGCTAGCGGTCATATCATCGCATGGTCTTATATATTTATTAAGGAAGAATCTTAAGACTTCTTTCCGACCTCAATAAATAACGTGTCATACAATTCCCACCAAGTTTTGAATATGACCAAATTGGCGTTGCATACATGGTCAATGAACTACTTTCTAACTGGTCAATGTTCACATCTGCGTTACGAGGCAACTTTTTTCGTTTGTTTGTTGACGTCTTTCACTTGTGATACGTAGTCTAGGTCCAGCTTGTGAAATGGGGGATCATGGCTGACACTGATAGCTCATCAACCGACGACTAACCTCCTCTGTCTTTTTAGATAGCTAACATTGTGTTTTCTCTAGCAGTTAAATCATATATCGTTTCTCTTACATGTTTGCTTAAGATAAAGGGTTGAGATCCCTAATATACATATGTATATATATGATGGACTGTGGAATGAATGGATTAGCCGACTGATAAAAAATTGCAGTCGAAGCGTCCAATCCCTTATCTCATTCTCTCTAGCTTCTCTTCCTTTTTCTCTCTCTGTCTTTGACAACTTCGTCTTCCTCAAGCAACTTTGTCATCCTGTTGTTCCCTTCTTTTCTTATCTCTTCAGCGATTTCTTAGATGGTATCAGAACCAACAAGGGAAAGATATATAGGATTACAAATTGCATCTGTCTCGCCCAAAGTTCTTGCGGTCTTGGAAGAAGATCTACATGCTGAATGAGCTATCAATGTCGAGCTCTCTCACAATCTCTTCTCTCACAAACAACATGAAGGATTAAAATCTAATGGCATCAACATCCCCACCATCTACCCATATCTAGTGAGCACGAATGTATCAAATGACGTGTCTCTGAATTTTAACAGCAACAACTTCTTTTACTGGGAGCTTCATATCCGGTCACTATTGAAAATATTTTCTAGAAGGTTTCCACAACGACATTGAGCTACCTTCGTCCATGTATATTACCGATGAGTCATGCACTGTGGTGATAAATCCAATTTTCAGAGCTTGGACTAGGATAAATCAATTTGTAGAAGGTTGGATCATATGATCCCAATCTCTAGATGTTCTCCGAGTTGTTGTCAGAGTAGGAACAACTAGAGAAATGTGGCAATCTCTCAAGAATTGCTTTAACAAGGCATCTCAAGAAAGATACTTCGAGCTTATCTCTCTGCTTCATCATTAGTAGAAAAGTACAAAGTCCCTATCTGACTATGAATTAAAACTCGTATATGATCAGTTAGTTGCAATTGGTAAATTAATGGATGATGAAGACATGGTCTATTATCTACTAAACGAACTAGGTCAAGAGTACCAAATCTTTACTATCTCTAAGATGAAATCTCCTGTTCCACCATATTCTAAAATGGACTTGGTACTTAAGGATTATAAAATTAGAAAGGCATCTTGAAGTTCTATTATAAATTTAAATTTATCTTTCCTTGGAAAATGTATGCAAAGCCAATCTGCAAGTCAAGGTGAAAGAAGAAATTTTGCTCAACAACGAGGTTCTTTTCATGGAAATCACATGAATCAACAATCCTACAGAACAAACTTGATAGTGCTAGAATTCTGGAATATTATCACTATACTCAGTCATCTACCCAACAAGGAATTACTAATCAAATCTTTAGTTCACAAGGAAGGGGGTTCAATCTAAGATCAAGAAGAAACAACAATTTCAATAATGGATGACAATTTCTAGTTTGCCAGGTCTATGGTAAACCAGGACATGGGCCTCTTTTTTGCTAGCACACATTCAACAGTTCATATCAATCCCTTGATGTTTCACATATACTAAATGAAGAAACAAAAGTGTTTATAGCTATCACCCTGAATGGCAACACCTTTACTGAGTGGAGTGTTGATCTGGTGCATCTGATCACTTGGTAGTTGATCCAATTATTCTAAATCAAATAGTATCATATAAAGAAATGAGTTTGTTATGGCAGGAGATGGAACCTATCTACCTATAACCTACACAGGGACAACTTTCATTATTCATAATGAATCGATCCATCTTAAACGAGTTATTGTTATTCCTCATATTAAAAGAAATGTTTCACCTGCTTCTCAACTAACCAAGAAATATGCATACTTTTTCTTATTTTTAAGGACATGTTCTTCATAATGCATCTCAGAACAAATAATGTTTTAGCTGGAGGAGAATGCAAAAGAGGTCTACATCAGCTTGAATCTGCATTTAGTGGACGGATGAAGACATCTACAACAAAGTATGAGCCTTCAATAAGTAAGTTTAGAGAACCAGATCTAAAGTATGGATTCTTCTCAGTTAGAAACAATAAAGTGTCAACAAACACCTAGAAAAGAATACTAGGGCATCCAAATCTGTCTACTTTTAGTATCTCATCTAGAGAGGATCCTTGTAGTCGAATAATAATACTATGGTTGACATCTGTACTACCTATGATATCAATAAATGTAAACTTCTACCATTCATCTATACTCATGAAAAACCCATGATTCTCTTGACAAATCAAATGTGATTTGTGGGGTAAACAACCTATTTCTTCTTTTCAAAACTTCTTGTAGTATGATATATGTGTTGATGGTTGCACAAGCTTCATCTACTTTTATCAGTTAAAAGTTAATCATGAATTCTAAGATGTTTGCGTTAAGTTGGTTACCATGATTCAAACTCAATTTTTAGCTACAGTTAAGTTTGTACAAACTGATGGAGGAGGAGAATTTGTTAATCATAAAATGGTGAATTTCAGGTAAAGAGAAGGTATAGTTCATCACATATCATGTCCATACACACCTCAAAAAAATGGTCATGCACAAATACATCATCAAATTGTGGAATTTGGTTTATCTATGATTCATGATGTTATTGTTTTGAAGAAGTATTGGGTGGAAGCCTTTTCAACCTTTGTTTTTATTATAAATAGATTTCTCTTAAAGGTCAACGACACGCGATGTCCTTTTGAACTCCTGTTACATAAACAACTTGATTATACCTTACTTAAAACCTTAAGTGGTTTATGTTTCCCCTACCTTCGGGATCATGCTAGTCACAAAATGCCCTCAAGGACTCTTTCATGTATTTTTCTAGGCTATAGTGATGTGTGAAAAGGATACCATTGGATTCATTTCTCCAAACATGTCTTATACATTTGTCGTCATGTAGTGTTTGATGATTCTATATTTCCTTTCAAAGATACTATCCCATTCTCTATATCCTTTGGTGAACCTACGATTTTCTCTAAATCCACATCTGACATGTCTTTTCGATCTCTTATAAGACATTGTAACGAAACAGTAGGAGTCACAACTCCTTGACATCCTACTCCACTTTCCACCACTCTTGTTCTAGTACCGTGAGATACCAATATAGTTTTTGAATCAAGTTGGCCTATAGATTATATACGTCAACAACATTTGACATCCTAGATGGTTCGAGTGACACAAATTTATCACCTACCAATTGTCATCATATAGTTCCTCGAGGCAAAGCTGGTATTGCCAAACCAAATTTGAAATATGATTTGGTTATGTGCACCTTTAAATCTACACCTAAGAAGGCCAATCTTATACCTTGCTCTCAAATATCAAACATGCACATTGTGTATGCAACATGAATTAGTTTCGTTACACTCAAATAAAACATTGTCCTTAATTCGATGAACACCTTCAACCATTTTTCTTTGCATGTTATCCTTATACAAATACACTACACGATGGTATTACGTCTTTTATTATGTCTTGAGGAGATGAGGTATACCACTCATGCTCCAACTGACCACTGCTAAGTCAAAATCAGTTCCATACAAGGTCAATGGAAGAGCCAAAATCCATGACCTCTCCAACACCTCTTGAACAACACAAGACAAACACCACAGTGACATAACATATGAGTCAACTGTAAAACAACCTAGCCTGTCTTGGTACATAGGCAGAACGCTAGTGAAACTAAGATACGACTCGAAGTCACACTCCTACCAGGGTATGGCCCACAACCAATTCAATGAAAGTATACACGTTTCATATCACGGAGCCACGAACCACATCTGATCCTATGAAAGTATATACCGAGTCATATCACTGAGCCACAACCCGCAGCTGCACTCCTTCTGGGGTATGGCCCACGACCATTCTATAAATGCATATACTCAATAGTATACGACTCTGAGCTTCCACTAAGGGAAAACCCATTTTACAATCCAACACCAAGACGGACAGTGGACTGGATCTATGGCACAAGTCAACTACATGATTAAGGTCCCCCTTGATTGATTATGCCAATTTAGTGTCTTTTAGCATCAATCAAGTTACAACTTATAAATCCACAACAAACTCTACAAGATTAAGGGTATAGAAAAACTTTAGAAGATATAAAATGTATAAGTCGTGAACTCATAACATCATCACATATCACTATAGCACTTCCATTCACAAGGGCATCATCACTGTCACACAACCACGCAAGGCTATCACCAATGCAACATCATTGTGGGATATCAATCCCACAATCACCTCTCTAGAGGTTATCAACTCAAATCATGCACAAAGCACTTGCCAGGTCGTCAGACCCAAACACATGATCCCTGCATATACAACATCACACCATGCCTCAACATTACTCATAATCACCAACTTGTATAATATAAGATTCACCATAGTATCCACATAGCCGTGATACTCATTTCACCTGCATGGTTAGATGCATACAAGTAGGGGAGATAAAACATAGAATTTCATGTTACTCATTCGTGCACGTTCAACAAGTATAACAACTTACCCTAGGGTTAGGGTTCATACATAAAGCCGATTAGGGTTTACATCAAGTGTATAGCACCAAACCCTAATAATATTATCTCCTACATTCTTAGAACCGACTAGGGTTAAGATATCATTAGTTGTATGTGGTTAAATATTTATATCACAATACTCAAGACCACTATCATTTATATGTATATATAGTTCCCTATTATGGTGTAATATGTGTGCTACATTCAAGCAGCAAGATGGTTGGCGTGACAACCTATCCACATGATGTTGTGACCGCGAGACACCAACTCCTAGTCACAACTGCGACACACCACTACCAGCATCAAGATGAGGTGTCACAACCACATCAAAGAGAAGCTCTGTGACCAACCCATAATACAATGTCATGACCCACCATCACAGCATGACGTCATGATCGAGCCCAAGGAAAATGCCATCTTGACTGAAGCTAAAATGAACCATCATGACCGCAATAAAGACAACATTGCGCCCGCGACACAACATCACGATAAAACCAAATGAGGCACCACGACCAGCATGACACCCAACCATGCAATACGTCCAACCATCTCAACATGTTTCACACAAAACGTGCAACTCGACCAACTAAACGAAAAGAGTCTTGACCCTAAAATAGTAAAAGAACACATAGCTCAACCCAAAACACCAAGGCATGAAACTGTCTGGGTCAAAACAAGATCAAACCATAGATCAAAACTTAAGGGTCCAAAATAATCAACTCTAAAATGAGTACTAAGAGAACATGTAGCAAACCCACATAGGAGAGAGAAAACTAAACCTCAACACAAGAGAGAGAGAATGTCAAAACTCCAAGGAAGAAACATGAAAACCGAAATTGGATTGTGGTGATAAAACCAAAGATCGAAATGTATGTGAAACCACTCCCTCTAAAACACGAAGAAAACTTGCACAAAAAGATTAGGTATAAGAAGGAGAGTTATCTTCATGAGAAACTACAAGATCCTAAACCCTAGGCTTACAATATCATCATTCATCATTAAAACCTCATCTTCTAGATATGAAAATAGAAACATGCAAGCATAGATATAAGGGGCTAGTAATAGAAGAGGGTAGAGTGTTACATAACCCGCGTTAAGGAATATCACTAAAAGGATCCCAAGATCTAAGAACACGATCACCAAAGATGATGAAGCTCCACCAAAGATTCACTCTTGGCCATAAAGCACCTAAAGAAGGAGAAGATAGTAGGGTCAAAGATGCCATAAGGAAATGGCAAGAAAGAACCCTAGTACAATCCAAAGAAAGGAGAAAGGAGAGGAGAAACTCACTCTCACTTGGGTGTTGTCTTGTCAAAACATTCCCTATTTCCCTTCTGATGGGGAGCCCTCTTCTCGAGAACAAACATCATTTAAAAACATAGACTAAGGACAAGGAAAAAGAAGAAGATGGGGTAGGGAACCCAAGGAAAATGTATCAAACAACATGCATATACTTGCCAAGGTAGAAGATGACCAAGGATCACGAAAACTACCACATGCAAGGGAAGTCCGACCACTAAGAGATCCAAAAACAAATCTTCTTGCTCCTCACGACTCCAAGGATGTCCAAGCAAGGAGGGAGGAAGAGTATGGCCGAAAAGGGTCACTTTCTTAGACAGAAAAGGGTTCATATAGAAAAGGAGGAAGGTAGGGTGATAGATGAGGTGTCAACAAGATAGGGCTCCACTAGGACACTTGTACGTCCACCCAAGAAACACACATGCAACTACTTAAAACACACATGCAACCACCTTATCCATACATGAACGAGGTGGTGATACACTCTATGTTGGATATCAACCACCTAGGTTGCCCAACATGGTCGCGGTCATTACCCACACTAAGAACACCATCCATGGTCATGACAAAGAACCAAACATCAACTGCTCAAGACAAAAGATCACCACACACACTCTAGGTCGAGACACTTTATACAAAGGCAACTTGTCTCGACCCAAGTCCATCTTGGTCGTGGGCACCATACCTCAGGAAGGTTTCTTGACCACGACACACACAAAGCATGCCCTAGGTCATGACCTAGGTGGAAACAACCCCCAAGGATTACATGGTCAAGGTACACCAAAACCCTAGAAACCCTAATCACCACTAGGGTGCCACCACTCAACCAAGGCATCCCAAGGAACCACCCTCTATCTCATGAATACAAGAGAGATAAGAAACACATTAAAGATTACAAACTATAAGATAACTGAGACAACCCGATACCAAATCAGACCGTCACAATAATTAATTGTGGAATTAAACATAAGCAGCGGGATTAATGAAAATCACTAAAAATTAAAACCATTTACAAAGAGATCCATACATTGGCAAACTCTTTCAAAAAGAACCAAAGTAATTCAATTACATTCTAGTTCACAAGTACATATCTTGTACCATCTCTTCTTGAGGATTACATACATCAACTACCTTGTTAAAACTGTACACAGGCAACATAAAAACATTGAGGCATCAAGCCAAAATCTCATATCGATTCATTAAACTAACTACTGACTCCGAGGACCTGAGAGTACAGAGATGCCACATAGGACTCTATATACAAGATATGACAGCTAGTGCCTCCACCTTAGTGTCACTGTTGTTGCTGCTCTTCCCCTGCTATAAGGTTTCTACCTCTTCTTCCACGTCCACCTAAAAAGTGTTGGTGACCAACGGAGTGAGACCCAGTCCCAGTGAGAGATATAACTCTCCGCCAAAAACATTATTATTGCAGTTTATTAGAATAAAACTGAGCAGAGGAATCATATATATTCAACATCCATTAAATCAATGTCTAAACAAGTTAGAGCAATATTTATTTTTAAAGCATTTCAGCTATGACTGATAAAGCAACATGTCACTTATCCAATAAGGAATATGAAGAACATGTATAAAATTTATCCGATATGCTAAGAAATATAACATCAACCAATGATTCTCATATTTCAACCTTAAGCAAGTACGCTACATGACTGATTACATTTTACAACCATACTTAAGCCCTGAGAAGATGAGGCATACCGCTCATACTCCAACTGACCACGGTTACAGAAAGCATCAGTACCACCCAAGGTCAATGGAAGAGTCAGACTCCAAGACCTCATCCTTCTCAGTCAGTATGAGATTATATGGCAGAGACATCATGTGTCAAACTGCAATTAGCTTGCCAGGGTATAGTGACATCTTTGCTATAGAGTTATAGCCTGCAACATATACTTTCTTCAGGGTTATGGCCCGTAGCCAATGCCTGGTATTATATCATAGAGTCATGGCCCATAGCCATACTCATACTGGGTTATGGTTTGTAACCAATCCTGTACATAGGACATAGCCTGCAGCCATTCCTATGGGGCATGAGGATATAATTGCCCAATTACCCACACATATTAAAAAATATGCGCTCCGAGTTCAATTCATTTTTAGCAAATTCTGACATTGACGGTTCTGTGGTCAGTGCAACTACATTATATGATGTCACTTGATTAATTAAGTGTATTACCATATTCTTTTAGCATCAAACAAGTTTCCAAACATCAATTATTTTAACAATTGCTACAAAGAATGTGTAATACTTTCATCAAGTACTGTTCAATTCTTTAATAAAGCATTGGGATCTCGATCCCTCATCTCATCAAGAGCATTCTCATCCTTTCACAAACTCATCATCATGATTATAGAAAATGGGTATTCAAACCCTCATCTTATCAAGGAACACTTGTTACCACTTATCAGTTAACTAATATCTTTAGGTCGTCTGACCAAGGTAAACATGATACTTGCTGCACAAGCATCTCACATGGCTCACAAAGACCATTTCATCTCTTGTTACCTCTCACTAGGCAACAAAGCATGTTATGGCTCACAAGGCCCATTAACAATAATAAATGAAACATCATAGCTCATATCTGGCTTCATCATCTCATGATACCTGCATGGTTAGTATACTTGATAACAGTTATATCAATTACATTTTAACACATTGCTCTACAAGGTAACACCACTTATACCCTTATTAGGGTAAGGGTTTCCCAATTCATGTCAATCAGGGTTACTCATTCCCTTACACAAATTAGGGCTAGATTTTCAAATTAGGGTTTCATAATACATAACATCACCCTGAATTAGGGTTTCACATAACATTACCCTATATTAGGGTTTCTCATCACATTATTACCTTGAATTAAGGTTTCTTATAACATTTCCCCTAAAATTAGGGTTTCATGTAGCTTTACCCAAAATTAGGGTTTTCATGAAGCATTCCCTTAAATTAGGGTTTTTCTTTAAAATACACTGAATTAGGGTTTCTCATATCATTACCCTAAATTAGGGTTACACCATTATCCTTAATTAGGGTTTCACCTAGCTTTACCTTAAATTAGGGTTAGAGCTCATCAACTTTCTAGATTAGGGTTTCATGATCTCATCATCATGGATCAAACCCTAATTACATATTTTATTCATGTTGAAAGTGTTGAGGATAAATCACTACATGATTATCGCTCATGTATAAGTTCCTCTCTCTTATCCTTGTTGGGTTTTAGAGGAGGCAGAGAAGCAGCGGAAACAAAAAAACTTTCCTCCCAAACCCAGAATAAAAGGAATCACGTCAACGTCTATACAATAGGAAAGATGGTTTGTGAATCATACCTTGTCCCGAGGCTTGCTTGGAGACAGTACCACGTGGCTTGCACGGTCTTCACCTTCGGTCTTGGACGGTGTCTGTGTAGCTCCTGGTCGCACCGGGACTGAAGACTCCTCCTCCTACCGGACTGTCGGATGACAGTTGTCCTCCTAAGCGGTAGTGGCCTCCCGCCTCTGAAGTAGTCCACACGGACCACCTGGAACTCCACACTCCTTGTCCCACAAGGAAGTGGAAGGAATCGCACTCTCCTGTTGACGTACTAGTCACCAAAACACTCTCCTGCTGTCAATTGCAACTGCAGTTGTCCTTCCCTTGCTGCACCTCCCTTTGCGGGAAGCACTTGCTTGGGCTCTCTCTCGGTTACCAAAACCAGAGAGAATGACAACTTTGCAGAGCAACCAACTTGCACTGAGTTGTACTCTGAGAAGCCCCCAATACCCCTATATATAGGCGGGTCATGAGATAGGGTTCTCTATCCCCGACAATATGGGACTAAAAGCAGGAGTAGAAGGGTTCAAGATTTTCCACAAAAAGCAACCAACTCGCAGCTTGAACCGATCGGTTCACAAGTGAACCGATCGGTTGGGGACCTAAATCGGTCGGTTGGAGCACCAACCGATCGGTTGGGACACCTGAACCGGTCGGTTGGTGGTCCTGGTCGATCCCGGATTGACTTTCCTTCTTTTGTTTCTAATTGGTATCGAATACCAATCCTTGTTCCAATCAAATTGGGCAAGTGAAATGCAAGGAAAATTCTCACCAATCCTACTTTCCCAAGTTGCTCGATTGCACCAGTTGAACCGATCGGTTCAACACTTGAACCGCTCATTTCACTCTGTGCATGAGCCGATCGGTTCAACAATTGAGCCGACTGGTTTAGCAACCTCAGCCGACCGGTTCATCACATGAACCGATCGGTTGGGAGTGCATGTTGTGCAGAATCAGTCAAATGCAATTTCAATCGATCCGATACTCCAATCAATGCGTCCAACACCTTGAACATTATGATATTGAGATATCGATTAATTGAGTGTTTAATTGAACTACTAAACTCCTTTAGTAATCAATCTAAACATTGCTTGTGGACAAAACACCTCTTCCAGGTTAAATCCTATGTGTGTGACCTTGTAGGTCCATTTCACGTTGGCAGTGAAAGTCCATAACACTTATGACTTCACTGGCAAAGAGAGGTGCCTAGTCACACATCCTTGCTACCCAAGTGAAATAGAAAGTTAGAGAACAACTTTCATCCCTACAATCCGTGAATGGTGTTACAGTGAATGTATAATTCCTTTGTCACTGATATCCTGAATGAACTCGAGGCATGGAATAGTCATCCTGTCAACGTTCATTCATTTCCTTGATCTCAGAGTAGACCGAGTGAGATGTGTGTGACATCAATATCACATATTAATTCACACGTGCATGCACATGCCTTTCTCAATCCTACTCATCAAGTGGCCAAGGATATCAAACTCCCTCAGGAGGGACAAATCCCATATCTATCACTCACCCCTCAAAAGCCCCATGTGTCAAAGCCACCCAATCATCACCTTTATAACAACCCATGTTGCAGGACTGCGTTTGATGATGTCAAAGTGTACCCAACGACATGTGTTGAGTGTAGTGATTTCACGTCTAAGAATCACACTCACCACCATCACTGTGAGAGCTGACTGTGACTACCAAGTCATGGTTCCATGTGTCACTCTCACGGTGGGTCTGTCCGGTACCTTGTTCTCTAACAAGTACCTATGTGCTTGGTTTGATATCACCATATCATGACTAATGAGATTCTTTCATCAACCAACACACAATCTAGTCTTCAGTGTTGTTGATGTCTATGGTTATTTCCACAATAACAACCGACTAGGGACCGAACAAGAAAGAATACTCTTAACATCCGTATGATCTCATCGTTTAGGTCCTCAACCCAAAAGCATACGTCATTGAGTAATACAATCTTTAGACATCTATCATGTTACACCATCATCTCAGAAACAATTTAAACATATAGATTGGAAATTGCCTTTATTATTATTCAAATCATTTACAAAGTATCCCATTACAATCATCACATGACTTGCTCTATGGGCATACATACCAACAGACTCCCACTTGCACTTAGATCCAGTCACCAAGGAATTGCAGTCCTTGTGACCTAGCATGACCATCATGCTTATGCTGAGAAAGGGCCTTAGTTAGTGGATCAGCTATGTTGTCTTCAGTTGGTACTTTGCAAATCTTCACATCTCCTCATTGTACGATCTCTCGTATGAGATGGAAGCGCCGCAGTATGTGCTTGGACCGCTGATGTGATCTAGGCTCCTTAGCTTGCGTAATAGATCCATTATTGTCACAATAAAGCTCAATTGCATCACAGCTACTCAAAACTACATCAAGTTAAAAAATGAACTTCCTGATCCATACAGCCTCCTTTGCTGCATGCAAAGCAGCAATATACTCGGCCTCTGTAGTAGAATCGGCAAATGTTTTTTGCTTGGAACTCTTCCAGCTCACAGCTCCATTATTAAGGAAAAACACAAATCCTGACTGCGATCTGTAATCATCTTTATCGGTTTGGAAGCTTGCATCGGTGTAACCCTTTACAACCAGCTCTTCCTCGCCGCCGTACACAAGAAACCGATCCTTAGTCCTTCGTAAGTACTTGAGGATGTTCTTCACAACTATCCAGTGAGCATCCCTGGGATCTGACTGGTACCTGCTCGTCATGCTTAGAGCATATGAGACATCTGGGTGTGTGCACAACATAGCGTACATGATGGATCCGATGGCTGATGCATATGTGATCCCATTCATCCACTCCCTCTCTTCACAAGATTGGGGACATTGAGCTCTAGAGACGGTGACTCCATGTAGCATGGGGATGTTGCCTCTCTTTGAGTTCTCCATGCTGAACCGCTTCAGCACCTTATCAATGTACGTGCTCTGACTTAGTACGAGAAGCCTTCTATATCTATCTCTATAGATCTTAATTCCTAGAATATAGGATGCTTCTCCTAAGTCCTTCATTGAGAAAGTTTTCCCAAGCCAAGTCTTTACCTTCTCTAATGCTAAGACATCATTCCCCATCAAAAGTATGTCATCCACATACATTATGAGGAATGTGGTCGAGCTCCCACTAACCTTCTTGTACACACAAGGTTCATCTTCATTTTGAATAAAGCCAAACACTTTGACTTCTTCATCAAATCAAAGATTCCAACTCCGAGACGCTTGCTCCAATCCATAGATTGACCTTTGCAACTTACAGACTTTATTGGCATTCTTTGGATCTACAAAACCTTCAGGCTGTGTCATGTACACATCCTCATGTATATTCCCATTAAGGAATGCAGTTTTAACATCCATCTGCCAAATTTCATAGTCATAATAACATGCAATAGCAAGCATGATCCTGATGGACTTAATCATGGCAACTGGAGAAAAGGTTTCGTCATAGTCAACACCTTGAACTTGTTGAAATCCCTTTGCAACCAATCTGCCTTTATAAGTTTGCACATTGCCATCCATGTCGGTCTTTTTCTTGAAGACCCACTTGCACCCTATGGGTTTTACCCCCTCGGGTGGTTCCACCAAAGTCCATACTTTGTTGGAGTACATGGATTCCATCTCGGATCTCATGGCTTCAAGCCATTTCTCAGAATTTGGTCCCTCCATAGCCTCTACGTAGGTAGTTGGATCATCATCTATGATCAACTCTCCACCTTCCTGAGTTACAAGGTATCCAAACCTCTCAGGTTCAAGGCAAGTCCTACTAGATCTATGAGGTTTTTGTGTTACCTGAGGAGACTGAGATTCCACAACACCTTGTGAATCTGCAATTTCCTCTAGTACATCTACCGGTTCAATGTTTTCTTGTTGGGCTTGAACCTCTTCAAGGTCTATATTCCTCCCACTGTTTCCTTTGGAAATAAATTCCTTCTCTAGGAACACAACATCCCTGGAAACAAACACTTTGTTGTCAGTAGGGTGGTATAGATAATATCCCTTGGTCTCCTTGGGATATCCAACAAAATAACATTTATCGGATTTGGGTCCAAGATTATCAAGAAACATTTTCTTGACGTAAGCCCCACAACCCCAAATCTTCATAAAAGACAAATTGGGATGCTTCCCAGTCCATATCTCATATGGTGTCTTTTGAACCGATTTAGATGGTACACGATTAAGTGTAAACGCGGCGGTTTCAAGAGCATAACCCCAGAAAGAAATTGGAAGATCAGCAAAACTCATCATTGATCGCACCATATCTAACAATGTGTGATTCCTTCTTTCAGACACACCATTATGTTGTGGTGTTCCAGGCAGAGTCCACTGTGATACAATGCCACAGGCACACAGAAGGTCCTCAAACTCCTGGCTCAAGTATTCTCCACCTCGATCAGAACAAAGTGCCTTAATACTTTTACCAAGCTGGTTTTGTACTTCATTCATGAAATCCTTGAACCTTTCAAGGGTTTCTGACTTATGTTTCATCAGGTACACATAGCCATACCTACTGAAGTCATCAATAAAGGTAATGAAGTACTGATACCCACCTCTGGCATTAGTTCTAAAAGGTCCACACACATCAGTATGTATGAGTCCTAATAGATCACTAGCTCTCTCACCTTTACCTGAAAAGGGAGTCTTGGTCATCTTGCCCAACAAACAAGATTCACATGTCTCTATTGATTCATAATCAAAAGAGTCTAGATAACCATCTTTATGGAGTCTAGAAATGCACTTTTCATTTATGTGCCCTAGACGACAATGTCAGAGATATGTTTTGTTTGAGTCGTTGAGTTTTTGCCTTTTGGTGTTTACGTTGTATACACTTGTCTCCAAGTCTATCAAGTATAGACCATAAGACATAGGGGCACTTCCATAAAAGATTCCATCTTTAGAAATGGAACACTTTCCATTCTTAATAAGAAATTCAAATCCATCTTTGTCCAAACAAGAGACGAAAATGATATTCCTATTTATGGCAGGTACATAATAGTAGTTCTTCAACTCTATTATTAGCCCACTAGGTAGAGTTAACTCATAGGTTCCTACGTCACTGGCGGCAACTCTTGCCCCATTGGCAACACGTAGTTCAACCTCGCCTTTCCCTAAAGGCCTACTTCTCTTAAGATCCTTCACATTTGAACAAATGTGAGATCTGCATCCGGTATCAAGTACCCATGACGAAGAAGTAGTAAAGTTAATCTCTATCACATATACACCAGAAGTAGAGATCTCTATCTCTGACTTCTTCTTCCATTGTTCCTTCCATCCTCTCCATGTAGAAGAAATTGGTTTGGCGAGAGAACACTTCTCTCCCTTACCTTCTTTCTTCTTCACCAACACATTAAGCATACATAGAGTGGATTCTAAGGCTCCTGGTATATCTGGATTGTGTAGAACATTTCTCACAGTCCTCAACCAGTTATGGAATTTATTCTCAATTAATTTGCCCATTTTAAAAGATGATTCTTTTGCCATTCTACAAGAGAAAATTTACATTTGTCAAGACCTTTTTGATTTGATTTGAATACAATTTGACGATAGTTAATTAGGCCTTTAATTAATTATCTCTCCCACTATTTTGACTCAAATTGATAGCCCTCACCATCAATTCGAAAGATTGCAGTGTACAATCTTCTAGTGGGTCAAGATCCTGGAATCCTCTAAGCCATGGACCAGCTTTGGATGTCACCCACAACTCAGATCTTCCGGGTAGGCAACTCTTGCCAATTGCATCATAGGCAACTCTTGATGAATGAACATGCAAAACACCTTGCCATGAACATTCCGTGCCTCTGGGCTTAGACGCTCTAAGAATCACCAGTTAAGTCTAACCCAAAAGCCGACACGGTAAACATGCACCCTGCTTTGGCAGAACCTACATGTCGACCCTTCACACTTCCACAAGATAGACGGCGCACCACGCTTTGGCGTAACCTATGCTTGGTCGATCAAGTTTGCCATGTGTGTCGCTAATGGAAGGCATATAAGACTTAATATTTTAATAAGGGATTTGGTTTTATATACATATACATATCCAATCACCACAATATATAGTAAGTATCATATACATGCTATATCCCACAGAAAACATGCAAAATGATAAAAAGCAATGATTATGGCCATCCTATTGTGATTCCTCGAGCCAAGAGGAACCACAGTCATCTAGGTCTACATCACATGCAACCTTTACAAGATGAAATCAGTTCCTGCCTTTCTGGGTTTGATCAGCTCATCTCCATGACCGATCGGCTCACCATCAGGTAGGTTGTTCGGGTGCCACCAGCCGATCGGTTCACCGATCATCGTGCATCTCCTCAGGTCGCCACCCGTTCATCTCGTTCCTCGAACCGGCCGTCTAGATCACCAACCGATCAGTTCACTCCTTGAATCGGTCGTCATCAAGTCATCCGCCGTTCTTTGACATAATAGGAAATAAAATCTATCCTATTTACAATTGAATTGTGAAACCCCGAGTTACATTCGGGGGGAGAAAAGGTAGGAAAAGAATTCTCAAATTATTTCGAGTTACATCAGAAATAGGAGAAAGGGAATCGATGCGCAGACCGAGATGCAAGCAACCACACAAACAACCACACACAGATATAGGGGTTTATAGGCCATAATCATGCTACACATCCACCACAAAACTCGTTTAAGGGCGATACGTGTCGAGTGCATTAATATTACATATCATATATGTATATTTGGGATTTGTGGATTGGACATGTATAAATCTGATATTATTCGCATCGCATGCAATAAAGGAGACAAACCAAAAATCGATCATATCGATAATCCTAAAATATAGAGCAGTTGACATGGCTCTGATACCACTATTGGGTTTTAGAGGAGGCAATGAAGCAGCAGAAACAAAAATTTTTTCCTCCCAAACCCAGAACAAAAGGAATCGCGTCAATGTCTATACAACAGGAAAGATGATTTGTGAGTCATACCTTGTCCCGAGGCTTGCTCGGCGATAGTACCTCGCGGCTTGCGCGGTCTTCACCTCCGGTCTTGGACGCTGTCTGTGCAGCTACTGGTTGCACCGGGACTGAAGACTCCTCTTCCTACCAGACTGTCAGATCACAGTTGTCCTCCTAAGCGGCACTGACCTCCCACCTCTGAAGTAGTCCACACGGACCACCTGGAACTCCACACTCCTTGTCCCACAAGGAAGTGGAAGGAGTCGCACCCTCCTGTTGATGTACTAGTCGCCAACACACTCTCCTGATGTCAATTGCAACTACAGTTGTCCTTCCCTTGCTGCACCTCCCTTTGCTGGAAGCACTTGCTCGGGCTCTCTCTTGGTTACCAAAACCAGAGAGAACGACAACTTTGCAGAGCAACCAACTTGCACTGAGTTGTACTCTGAGAAGCCCCCAATACCCCTATATATAGGCAGGTCATGGGACAGGGTTCTCTGTCCCCGACAATATGGGACTAAAAGCAGGAGTAGAAGGGTTCGAGATTTTCCACAAAAAGCAACAAACTCGCAGCTTGAACCGATCAGTTCACAAGTGAACCGGTCGGTTGGAGCACCAACCGATCGGTTGGGACACCTCAACTGGTCGGTTCACAAGTGAACTGGTCGGTTGGTGGTCCTGGTCAATCCCGGATTGACTTTCCTTCTTTTGTTTCTAATTGGTATCGAATACCAATCCTTGTTCCAATCAAATTGGGCAAGTGAAACACAAGGAAAATTCTCACCAATCCTACTTTCCCAAGTTGCTCGATTGCACCAGTTGAACCGATCAGTTCAACACTTGAACCGCTTGTTTCACTCTGTGCATGAGCCAATCAGTTCAACAATTGAGCCGACCGGTTCAGCAACCTCATCCGACCGGTTCATCACATGAACCGATCAGTTGGGAGTGCAGGTTGTGCAGAATCAGTCAAATGCGATTTCAATCAATCTGATACTCCAATCAATGCGTCCAACACCTTGAACATTATGATATTGAGCTATCGATTAATTGAGTGTTTAATTGAACTACTAAACTCCTTTAGTAATCAATATAAACATTTCTTGTGGACAAAACTCCTCTTCTAGGTTAAATCATATGTGTGTGACCCTGCAGGTCCATTTCACATTGGCAGTGAAAGTCCATAACACTTATGACTTCACAGGCAAAGAGCGGTGTCTAGTCACACATCATTGCTACCCAAGTGAAATAGAAAGTTAGAGAACAACTTTCATCCCTACAATCCGTGAATGGTGTTACAGTGAATGTATAATTCCTTTGTCACTGATATCCTGAATGAACTCGAGGCATGGAATAGTCATCCTGTCAACGTTCATTCATTTCCTTGATCTCAGAGTAGACCGGGTGAGATGTGTGTGACATCAATATCACATATAAATTCACACGTGCATGCACATGCCTTTCTCAATCCTACTCATCAAGTGGCCAAGGATATCAAACTCCCTTAGGAGGTACAAATCCCATAGCAATCACCACTACTACAGAAACCCCATTTGGCGTCGGTCTTTTAACCTCATTTGGCGTCGGTTTCCGACCGACGCCTATGTGGGCGCCGCTAAAGGTCGAACATTTCGGCGTCGGTTTTTTAACCGACGCCTATTTAACCTATAGGCGTCGGTCGTTTGGTATATCACCGACGCCAAAAG
This sequence comes from Alisma plantago-aquatica, assembly GCA_963693085.1. NCBI lineage: Eukaryota > Viridiplantae > Streptophyta > Magnoliopsida > Alismatales > Alismataceae > Alisma > Alisma plantago-aquatica. The sequence continues at coordinate 767,020,878 of OY856413.1, read as the reverse complement.
GGTTCGCGCCACAGAAAACGGCGTCATCTAGGGCACTTTCTGCGTCAGTGATTTACTAAAAGACCGACACCTATATTCCATGTAGCGTCGGTCTTTTAGTTGATAACCGACGCATAAAGTGTCCTAGATGACGCCGTTTTCTGTGGCGCGAACCCTTTTGGCGTCGGTGATATACCAAACGACCGACGCCTGGTTGTTTAAATAGGCGTCGGTTCGATACGAATATCCGACGCCATTTCCAGGACTGCTTTGGCCACATCAGGCGTCAGTTATCTATAAATAACCGACGCTGTATGTCTTTGCTGACGGTTTTCCTTAAATAACCGACGCCTATTTATATATTTTTTTTCATATCAGTTTGCAGGCCTGCTGTGGCTGGTCAGCAGGATGAGAACCTGCAGTTCAGTTTTCTGAACTGCAGGTTTACGACATCCATTGATATCAGCCTACAAACAGGCCGCAAACCTGCAAAAGTCACAAGCAAAATTCTACACAAGTACATACATTCAGACATCAATTCAATTCTCACATTCACACATATAGAAACATTCAAATACATGTATTAACATTCAGAAATATTTATTTACAAAGTATCATTCATTATCACTATCAACATCCCAATTATATCTTACAGTTGCCACTGCTTGTATGGCTTTTGCCCATTCTTCTCTTACTTCATTTAATGCTTCCATCGTATATGGAGCATGTATATTTTTTAAGCGTTTACCTGTAGTGTTGTTAGTTTTAAACACCTGCAAAGAGAATGATGTATATATATAAGTAATAATATAAAAATAAGATAAGATTGATATATTTCATACTAACTAATGAGACTATATATAATACCTCATGTATGGTATCGATGTCCAATGCGGCATATTTGATAATCATCTACATAAATCGCATCACATAGTATGTGCATGCCCATCGATTGTCTTGTGTATCACACTATAAATTGAAACATACAAAATAATACAACTAAGCACAATTCACATCAATAATATATATATTCGAATCGGGAACTTACTTGTACGTTCTGCCAATTTATTGGCTGGTTCTTTTTCCTTGGGACCGTTCCTCCAGCCTTTTTGAATGCATCTAAACCGCTACATGTTAATATAACACAATAAATTGCATAAGTAAATAGTAATGTAATAAAAGATGTTAACGGATATAAAAATGAAATATTTCTCACCAGAATAATGGCATTCTCATTACGTGTCCAATTTTAGTGTTCAATGTACTCCCCGCAGGATCTAGATAATAAACAGTGAATGTCCCGGGGACAATAACTAGTAACTCCCAATGTCTACCGCTAGAAGTAAGAAGTTAACAATTAATAACTCAAAATGCAAAATAAAAATGGAATTTTCTTAAGTCCAAATTATAAATAAAGTAAACTTACTTGACATTGAATGGAGCTATTATTATCGTCTTCTTTTGCTGACCAAAAATTGTAAAAGCATCTATACAGTATTGTTGAACATTATCAGGGTCTTTAGCTACCGAACTAATCAATGATGGAATCAAAAAATCCCACATGATCAAATGCAAATTGTTTGCAATGATCTTCGACTAGGTAGCTGCAAAACATATAGGCGTATGCATTAATATATAAGAAACCAGATCACCGGATCTTACACAAGGTATATGGATGTATAAACAAGATCTCACCTTATCCATGTCTCTATCATTGATGTATTCAGCCAATCATACATAAACAGCTCAATAATATCTTGTATAAATAAAGAGCTATCGTATGATTGACCTGCATAATCTGCATCTATAGAAATAATTATAGGGCAATGTACATTATGTGCCCGTAGCCAACATGCCATTCCCCTACAAGCAGGACCTAACGGGTATGTTAGGTCAGTTGGAACCCAATCGGGTAATGCGGGAAGTGGAAGTGGAGGCCTAGGTGCTCCTGGTGTCTTCTTTTTAACCTGTACATATAATTTCAGATCAGTTGACATCATATATACACATTAACAGTCTAAATCAATGTAAATTTATCTTACAATTTCAGTCGTGTAAACGGCATCTGCTTTGGGCCACAATATCACCCCGCCTTCTGCATCAGCAAGTCTATCAATATCCGGGTGGGGATATGGCAATGTAGCTTCTCTCCAATCGGGTAACACACGTATCGGGCTCACACGAACGTAGCCCTATGGCATTGGAGTCCCGTGAAACATTTCCCCAGGAAGGGACGGGTAAGCCTGCGCCTCTGCAACAACGTAGTCTTGCATTCTTAAGCGGCATGGCTTCAATGCCTACAAATTTACGTAAAGAATATTATACATATATACATATCATCTTGAAAACATAACAACTTGAAAAGACTAACTACAATGCCATAAACAATACTTACAGCAGACGTGCTAGGGAATGGGTCTCCAGGATTACTCGCAGTCTGTGCATCAGGAGAAGAGTGGGTCGCCATAGGCGTATTGGAAGCCTGAGATGCCTGCCACCGCATCAATTCTTCCTTGACCTTCTCAGCAACTACATCGTTGATCTTCTTAGCAACTAAATCCTCAACTCTCTTATTCTCCTATACATGGATAAAAGAAACATTAGCTTCTTATTAATGAATTTCCTTTTGCAGTAACATTCTAAAAAAAGAATAGGTTACCTCTTCTTGAGAAAGTCCCGCTCTGGGTTTGCGCTGGGATGGCCCAAAGAATGCTTTGATGCCAACACCAGCGCCGGCACCTCTAACACGTCCAGGATGCTCTGGGTTACCCAGAGCAACTGTCAATTCATCCCTTGTGCCCTGAGGGATGAACGTGCCTTGTTTCCTCTGCTCGTGCAACTCCCGCTAATCACCATAAACAGAAATTGGTAAGTTAACACCACAAATAATCAATATTCAAACGATTTCTCTAAGAGTGTTATTTTACCATTTTTGCAGCCGCCTCAGCAGTTACAGGCTTCTTTATTTCACCCTTCTTGTTTTGCCTGCCAGCTATCCAGATATCATGGCGAGGCATGGGTGTGGCAGACTCCTGAGTAGGAGCAGGCTCCTGAGTAGCCGCAGACTCCGCCTGTAGTCTTTGGCAAACGCTTGCATAGCCTTTTGGACCCATAGTGTGGTCATGCACATTCAGTGCACGCCTTGCTTTTTGTGCGTCACTGAGGGCCTAGTTAGTATGCACATTAATGATTTGGTTAGTAGCACTAAATGCTAATCTTGAATAGGTGAATACAATGTATATTAATTAAATTGGGAGTGACACCTAATACCTTGAATTCTTCAGATTTTCTTGATGCAACAAAATTGTCCCAATCTTCTTTGTCCAAGAAGTTCCATTGTTCAAGGGCTGACTTCTTCTTCTTATCACCCTCTTTTATGTATTCTCTGTTCAGATTTGTCCTATAATTCCTAAGCATCTTTCCAGCGCGTTGCATCACATTTTTACGATGCAACTTCTCATCCAATGCAAACAGATTCTGTAAAATAGAAATGTTATTAACTAGTATCCAAAATAGAATTGCAAATAATAGAATTTGTAATCTACAAAATAGAATTGCAAATAATAATAACTCACGCATAAATCCTTCCATATCAAGTCTTTTTTCCCTTGAGGAACTTTATGCCAATTGTCATACTTAACACCACAATGGCTCCGAGTGGTACACCCAAGATAGTTCACAAAATTATTGCGGTTCACTCCAATTGGATTTCCTCCATTATCAAACTCCACCACCAATTTGGATCCACTACCACTTAGCGCTAATAACTTCTTCAACAAAGTGATGCCCCTTTTCTTGTTAAGTGTTTGGTGTTGCGCATCAAGTTGCTCCAGTGCTTCAGTGGGTACAGGTGCATCAACCTAAAATTTGACAAAAATAAAACACACTAAATTAGCCCAATATAGAAATATAGGATATATGACATAACTAGAAGATAATGAATTTTATAGAAATACAGGATATGTTTTTAGAACTTACATTAGTATCCTCGCCATGCTCGTCATGGACAACATGCTCATCATGGACTTCATGCTCATCATGGACATCATGCTCATCATGGTCAGCCATCTGAAAATGTCATTAAAAAGGCAAACATTTAGCATTTCTATTAACTAGAAAAAGGCAAACATTTAGCATTTGTATTAACTAGAAAAAGGCAAACATTTAGCATTTGTATTAACTAGAAAAAGGCAAACATTTAGCATTTGTATAAACATACATGTCTCTAAAATTGTGATCTTTTATCAATTAACAATCCTTCATTGTGATCTCCGCGCACATATAAGTCATCATTAGCTTCAATATTTTGTGGAGTTGGCAACCCAACTGAGAATGGACTGGAGTCATCATACTTATCATAGTACTCTTCTTCATCTATAGGATCTTCAATGAACTGTCTTTTACCATGAAGAACAACCGACCATTTATCATTTGCAGGATCATCGATATAGAATATTTGTTTCGCCTGTGATGCCAATATGAATGGTTCACCATTCTCGCCAATCTTTTCAAAGTTCACCAAAGTGAAACCCAATTCATCCACTATAACTCCTTTGGTGTTATCAACCCAATTACATTTAAAGAGCGGAATTTTGAAATCTATGTAGTCAAACTCCCAAATGTCCTCAATGACACCGTAATATGACATTTTAGCTTCACGTGGACTCTTATCCTTTGCACTTGCAAAGTACATAGTCGACGCTTGAAGAGTGACTCCACTATTTTGGACGACACTCTTATCATCTTGGCGCTTTGTGTAATATGTGAATCCATTAATGTCAAACCCTTCATAAGACATAACATTCAGTTTTGGTTTAAAGGCGAGGCATTTGATAGTTTCTGTAATATCATTTGGTGTTTGAGATAGTTGATGTAAGACTATATCTTCAAACCACTTAGTAAAAGTCTTATTATGCTCTCTAGCAAGCCACATTGAACTTGCTCAAGGATGTTGTCTCTTTATGAAATTGGTATGTTCCTCGATATAAACACTCACTTCGTCCATATTGTGTAAAATATACAAGTGAGCTTGTTCCAACTGCTCACGGCTGATTACTTTCACCCGTGATCCCAAAATTCCTTTGCCCTCCTCAATATTCTTGTCATTATCAGGAGTGTCATTACCACTGAAAAAGTCATTGCAAAAATCCATAACCTCTCTCGCCACATAACCTTCAATAATACTCCCTTCAGGCCGATAACGGTTTCGAACATCACCTTTAAAAACCTCATGTATCGTTCAAAGGGATACATCCAATGAAAGAAAAATGGTCCCAACATTTTCACTTCCCTAGTCAAGTGGACAACAAGATGTACCATGATATCAAAGAACGAAGGAGGGAAATACATCTCAAGCTGACATAGGGTAACAACCACTTCTCTTTGAAAATTATCGAGAGTATCAGGGTCAATAACTTTGCTGCATAGACTGTTGAAAAAGAAACAAAGTCTGGTAATTGCAAACCTTACATGCTTCAGCAATATAGATCGAATTGCCACGGGCAATATTTGTTGCATTAGAGTGTGACAATCAAGAGATTTAAGACCTATCAACTTCAGATCTTTCATTGATACCAATCTACGAATGTTGGATGAGTAACCATGTGGCACCTTAACATTTACCAAGCATTCACAAAAAGTTTTCTTCTCCTTTCTAGACAACGTGTAACAAGCGGGAGGTAAGTATGTTCTTTTATTACCCATTTCACGTAATTCTGTTAATTATGACCTTATTCCCATTTCACGTAGGTCCAGTCTGGATTTTATCCCATCTTTAGTCTTACCTGGTATATTTAATAGAGTACCAATGATGCTATCACAAACATTTTTCTCAACGTGCATTACATCGATACAATGCCTGACTGTCAAAGAACTCCAATAAGGAAGATCCCAAAATATTGACTTCTTCTTGAATGAAGAATTGTCACTCCGTGTGGCCATACTACATTGTGATTTCTTACCAAATTCATTGACAATGTCTTTTACTCTTTCATAAACAACATCCCCTGGTATAGGTTTAGGTGCACTCCGTTCATCATTCCATCCATTGAATGCTTTGCGCTTCCTACGATACCGATGGAATTTTAAAAGAAACCTTCGATGACCAAGATATACAGTCTTGCCGCCATGTTTTAGTCTTATTGAATCAGTGTTTTCTTCACATATAGGACACGCTTTAGCTCCTTTGACACTATATCCAGACAAATTCCCATATGCTGGAAAGTCATTAATAGTGCAAAACAAAATAGCGTGCAAACGAAATGTCTCTCTTGCTGAAGCATCATAGGTCATCACACCTTCAGCCCAAAGTTTCTTTAAGTCATCAATCAAAGGTTCAAGATAAACATCGATATCATTTCCGGGTTGTTTAGGGCCCGATATCAACAATGACAACCTAACGTACTTATTTTTCATACACATCCAGGGAGGAAGATTGTATATAACAAGCATGACTGGCCAAGTGCTATGTTGGCTGCTCAATGTCCCGTACGGATTCATCCCATCTGTACAAAGCCCAAGTCTTAGATTCCTATCTTCTTCACCAAATTTAGGGTACAACAGATCAATCTTCTTCCACTGTGGGGAATCAGACGCATGTCGTAGGATCCCATCATTATTTTTCTTAACATCTGCATGCCACCTCAAATTCTTCGCATCTTTCGGATTTGCAAACAAGCGTTGAAACCGTGATATTATAGGTAGATACCACAACACCTTGGCAGGAGAACCAGTTTTGGACTCCCCCGAAGTCGTCAATTTATACCGTGACGCACCACATTTTGGACAATCTTTCAAATCTACATAGTCCTTTTGAAATAATACACAATCATTCGGGCATGCGTGTATCTTCTTGGCCTCCATTCCCATTGGGCACAACATTTTCTTTACCTGGTATGTTGAGATTGGAAGCTCGTTTCCTTCAGGAAGAATTTCTTTCAACAAAGTCAACAATGAAGTGAAGCTTTTGTCGCTCCATCTATTGTTAGCTTTCAACTTATACAATCTCAACATAGCGCTAAGCTTCGTAAACTTAGCACAGCCTGTGTATAACGGTATCTCAGCATCATGCACAATGTTTGTAAAGATAGGAGGTGGATCGATGTGCTCTACCCTACAACTATCCAGCATCGCATCAACGATGTCTGCTGGAACTGGTTCGTTCACATTTACGTCATCGGAGGCAATTTCTTCTTCCACCCAAGCACTGCTATCGACATCTACTGGTTTCAATTTTGAAATCTCTCCATGCCAGTGCCATTCTGTATAGCCTTGTACAATCCCGTTGCACATGACATGACTTTTGATTTCCTCACCAGTGTTGACTTTCAAGTTGTTACCGCAATGCCTACATGGACAGTAGAACCTATCTGTAGGTTTTTTCCTATGTTCCTCGGCAAATCTAATAAACTGATCAAGACCAGATATAAACTCTGGGGTGCAACGATTACGAATGGACATCCATGATCTATCCATTCTATGATCAGAGAAAACAAGTATATATTAGGAAAACAAGTGATTGTTCATTCTAATTTATACCAATGTACAAGTAATATAAAAAACAATGATTGTTCACATTCTAGGCCTACAAACACATTTGATGTCATTCTTATATATAATAAATGTGTACCACCTATCCCATCCTTGAACACCTAATCTCACTAGTAAGTGTATAATGTGTATTGGGTTTTCAAGAAAATTTCGGCAGCATTTCCCCGCTGTTCTCTAAGTACATATGTACTTAGAGAACAAACGGGGAAATGCTACCAAAATTTTCTCGAAAACTCAATACACATTATACACTTACATCCTAAGTGAGATTAGGTGTTCAAGAACAGTCCCAAACCGGGGACTATCCAAGATTTACTCCTAATGAGTCAATCTTGGATGGGTTTCTAGGCCAACAAACACAATAATAGATATCTACAATGAAGCCGGACTCCATACAAATAGTACATAATTTAGTGATTGTTCATTCTAATTTATACCAATGTACAAGTAATATAAAAAACAATGATTGTTAACATTCTAGTCCTACAAACACATTTGATGTCATTCTTATATATAATAAATGTGTACCACCTATCCCATCCTTGAACACCTAATCTCACTAGTAAGTGTATAATGTGTATTGGGTTTTCAAGAAAATTTCGGCAGCATTTCCCCGCTGTTCTCTAAGTACATATGTACTTAGAGAACAAACGGGGAAATGCTACCAAAATTTTCTTGAAAACTCAATACACATTATACACTTACATCCTAAGTGAGATTAGGTGTTCAAGAACAGTCCCAAACCGGGGACTATCCAAGATTTACTCCTAATGAGTCAATCTTGGACGGGTTTCTAGGCCAACAAACACAATAATAGATATCTACAATGAAGCCGGACTCCATACAAACAGTACATAATTTAGTGATTGTTCATTCTAATTTATACCAATGTACAAGTAATATAAAAAACAATGATTGTTCACATTCTAGGCCTACAAACACATTTGATGTCATTCTTATATATAATAAATGTGTACCACCTATCCCATCCTTGAACACCTAATCTCACTAGTAAGTGTATAATGTGTATTGGGTTTTCAAGAAAATTTCGGCAGCATTTCCCCGTTGTTCTCTAAGTACATATGTACTTAGAGAACAAATGGGGAAATGCTACCAAAATTTTCTCGAAAACTCAATACACATTATACACTTACATCCTAAGTGAGATTAGGTGTTCAAGAACAGTCCCAAACCGGGGACTATCCAAGATTTACTCCTAATGAGTCAATCTTGGATGGGTTTCTAGGCCAACAAACACAATAATAGATATCTACAATGAAGCCGGACTCCATACAAACAGTACATAATTTAGTGATTGTTCATTCTAATTAGGGCAGAAGGAAGAAATAAATCTTCTTTAGGATACAATAGACCCTTACGGATGTATTTAGGGTCATAGGTACCATCATAGAACAAAAGGGGTACACTCTAGGATTTAAGATCACACTACATCATGAATTTTATACAAAATTACATGTATGTGTATATAAAAAGGGGAAGGAAGAACGCTAAATAGGGTGTTTCCTTGCTGATATTGACGACTCAAATTAGTGAGTGACGACTGGTTGTAGATGGATTGGATGTGTGGGTTACCGACCCACATGGAAATAAAAGGCTACTATATAACGACGTGCAATTTTGATGGAGTCAAAATTGCTGTAATATATCTCAGTCAAAGATTCTGTCAACTAACTATATGCTGATTTTCAGGGTGCCCATATAAAGGCAATGTAATTAGTGCCTTTTATGATAACATGTCGTTACTTAGAGTGGAAAATTTTAAGACTTTAGTGGGGCCATGGCCCCAGCCGCCCCCCTGTTCTTCCGCCATTGGCGAGGCTGGAACAGGGAGGCAAGGTTTCGGGGTAGAAATAGAAAGGAGAGAGGAAGGGAGAGGAAGAGAAGAGGAGGAAAGAAAGGAGGCAAGGCATCATATTACGGTTCCATCAAGGGAGGTCTCGAGTGGTAGGGGACCGTGTTTCCTTGTAACGCATGCATTATATAGCAGGGTCACGACTCTCCTAACCCTTGCAACTATTTTTTGGTACCTACTTGAGCTTAACTGTTATTCATCCCACACTCAAGGCCGGGCCAATCATTTATGTTGATGTTGACAGCAATGTCTAGCCATTGAGGCTTTATTACATCGAATTGAAATGCATGAAGCAAAGAGAGGGAGTGTTTAGCCAATGCATCCGAAACATTGTTCAGGGCACAGGGAATGAGCTCCCCTGTAATATATTTATAAGGAACTTCTATACATATCTAATCAACAAATCAGTAATTAACTAAGTATTCATCAATACTTACTATTAATCAGTATCTCTAATCATTAAAATCGGCAAGCAGATCAGTTATTGTAAATAACAAACTATGAATTGTTGAATTAAATTAATCACTAAAGAAATACTAACCAGTAGTATCAATCATTAATCACTGAAAGCAGCAAGGAAATCAGTAAAACTAACCAGTGCTGTAGAAACAGGACGCCGGGCGTCAGCAGGAAGAAAGGAAGGAGCTAGGGCAGGCAGGTGGGCAAGCAGGAGGGCACCAGGCGTGGCAGCGACGCCGGTTCTTAGGCGTGGCGGCGGCGCAGCGGATGGAGCAGCAGGGCGGGCAGCAGGTGGCTGGAGCAGTAGGGCGGCGGCGCAGGCGGTTAGAGCAGCAGGCGGCGGAGGCGGAGAAGAAACGCGCCGGAGAAGAAGGGCGCCGGAGAAGGGACGCCGGAGATGGAGCGCCGGAGAGAAGCACCGGAGAAACTAGCAGCAGCAGCACAAAATCGCCGGAGAAATCGCCGCAGCAGAGAAATAGGGAAATCGCAATGAAACAGAAGAAAGGGGAAGAGTCGGGCGATCGCGGGCTATAAGTTCTCAAATGGCTTCGGTTGTTTACAACAACCGACGCCTAAACATCTTTAGCGTCGGTTGTTTGAAAAAATCGACGTCCAATTGGACGATATTTTCATGAAATTATTTGGCGGGAACCACTTTCCGCGTCGGTTATACAAGGATAACCGACGCTGAAAGTGACACTTTTCGCGCAAATTTTCATCGCACATAGGCGTCGGTTTCTACGTATATAACCGACGCTGAAAATGACACTATTTTTTTTGATCGAAATATGGATTTCGCGGGTGACTTTACGCGTCGGTTTGTTATAAACAACCGACGCTTAATACAAAGCGGTACCCGTGTCTGGCTGGTCTTCGAATATAGACGTCGGTGTGCTTAAACAACCGACGCCTTATATGTTAGGCGTCGGTTTTCCTTAATAACCGACGCCCAGAAAAGTGACACTGAATGCTATTTCTGTAGTAGTGCACTCACCCCTCAAAAGCCCCATGTCTCAAAGACACCCAATCATCACCTTTATAACAACCCATGTTTCAGGACTGCGTTTGATGATGTCAAAGTGAACCCAACGACATGTGTTGAGTGTAGTGATTTCAGGTCTAAGAATCACACTCACCACCATCACTGTGAGAGCTGACTGTGACTACCAAGTCATGGTTCCATGTGTCACTCTCACAGTGGGTCTGTCCGGTACCTTGTTCTCTAACAAGTACCTATGTGCTTGGTTTGATATCACCATATCATGACTAATGAGATTATGTCATCAACCAACACACAATCTAGTCTTCAGTGTTATTGATGTCTATGGTTATTTCCACAACAACAACCGACTAGGGACCGAACAAGAAAGAATACTCTTAGCATCTGTATGATCTCATCGTTTAGGTCCTCAACCTAAAAGCATACGTCATTGAGTAAAACAATCTTTAGACATCTATCATGTTACACCATCATCTCAGAAACAGTTTAAACATATAGATTGGAAATTGCCTTTATTATTATTCAAATAATTTACAAAGTATGCCATTACAATCATCACATGACTTGCTCTATGGGCATACATACCAACAATCCTCTCTAGGAGGTTAATTACTTTAATCTTGATTAGATTGAATCAACTTGAATGAAGAGTTGATATAGTGTATTAAGTCATTGCTTCCATAAGAATCAAAGGTTAACCATTGTAAAGGTACTAATCACCTAAGTACTTTAGAGGTACTTCCATTATAATCAATCTTGAGTTACTTTCATAGTACTCATTTAGTTCTGAGATCAATTGAACCTTCAACAGTTTTGACTAATAAACCTTCAAACGGTTTGGATCCACACCTCTAAACGGTTTGAGAACGTTTGTTCCTTCAATCGGTCTGAGACCGTTTAAACCTCTCAAATGGTCTTCATCAACCTTTCATACGGTCTTGACCAATTATAAATTGAATCAACTCATTCGGTCATGAAACTGAATCAATCCATTCGGTCTTAAAACTGAATCAATCTATTCGATCTTGAAACCAAATCCATCCGTTCGGTCTTGAAACCAAATCCATCCATTTGGTCTTGAAACTGAATCATCAACCATTGATTTGTAACCGATTGAATATTGAAACCGATTGGACAATTCAAACGGGTTTAGACCGTTTGATCTCAAACGGTCTTGAGACCATTTAATCTCAAACGGTCTTGAGACCATTTGATTCCAAATGGTTTCAAGACCGTTTGGACTCAAACAGTCTTGAGACCGTTTGGTCCAAACCACCTCAAAACCGATTGGACCAATTAAGGTTTCCAACATCAAACTGATTTAGGATTTGTACTCATTGAACCATCTATCAATTGATCTATTGAAAGTACATCAGATTGTAGCCCTTGGATCACCAACCATTCACCACAATCAACCCTTGACCTTCAAACGGTCTTGACATCATTTGGTCTCAAACGGTCTTGAGACCGTTTTGGGTCAATCAACCATGAAATCGATTCCCTCAACTAAAGTTTCAATCAATTCAATCGATTAGGGTTTGCAATTGGTGGGTCATACATACATGGAACCTTTTTAAAATTCAATTAATTGGAACTATTGGATTATCATTCAACCACATCAACATTTAATCTTCAAATGGTTTGAGTCCTCTTGACCTCAAATGGTCTTGAGACCGTTTGCTCTCAAAAGGTCTTGAGACCGTTTGGTGTCAAACGGTCTTGAGACCGTTTGATTACCAAAAAGAAAAACCATTTGCACATGTTCTTTGTTGATATGTGTGTGCTTAAGATGACATCATCATCTTAAAGCTTGAAACCTTTGAAATCCATTGTGATTCTTGTGGTGAATTTAACAACCAATCGAAAGGAAATCCGAAAGTAAAGGAGGAATCAACATATAATAAAGGAATGAAATCAATAACAATGTTTAAGGGTTCAAGTTATATAACCCTCCTTCAAAGTTGAAACCAAACTTCAAGATTCACGCCTTCAATGGTGAATGAAGATTTCTTAACCTCCCAAGGCTCGTCCTCAAGTCTTTGAGTGAAAAGATTAACTAAGGTTGAACATTAAATGGAGAAAAGAAGAAATTAAGCATTGAATTTTGATTTCCACCATGAAATCAAGGTTGAAGATGACTATGGAGCTTACCTACAGGTTGGGGAACGTCCTCCTGTTGCTCCTATGCTCCCTTGTGTTCAACCAAAGCAAGGAAAGAAAGAAGGGTCGAAAAGGCCTTTCATTTGAGTTGGAAATGAGATGTTTATAAGGGAATTGCAATGAGAGAGAAAGTGATATAATAATCATTTAACTCCCTAAATTGGTGCCACATACTCCCTTCCATCCCTTGCATACGAAGGCATCTACCCCACCTTGTAATTCCTCTTCATTATCCATGAATTAAAAGAAAGCAAATTAAGCACCTTAACCATTATAATAATAATAATATCCAAAATTGAGTGGATATTACTTTTCCTTTTACTAATGTGTGTGGGCTCTCCACTCACTTTAGATATTTTGTTGCCTTTGCAAGGCAAAAGGACGTCCATACCATCCAATTATTGGTTGAAGGGCACGTCAATTAATATATTTATTTTTGCATTAAATTGAATTAGGGATTCAATTATGCTTAAATCTTGATTATTTTAATATCAAGATTCTCTCTCCTCCAAAGTGATTCAAATGAGACGCCCCTCTCATTTCATTTTCTGACCGTGATGACAAGAAACATTAGAGACTCTCTAGAGGAGGTATTTTGCATATTGAACCCTAGGTTTTGGGTAAATTGCACATTACACCAAAACTAGGTTTTAATGCACAACATTGCTCAACAAGTTCTTTCTTGGTACTCAAGCTACCACAAGCCATACCTCTACATCATTCTCATCCTTATGATGATTCAACATCTGAGGAACATTTTACCATGTAACATTTGCAAGTTAACCCCTCAACTTGGGTATTTTGCACTTTAGTCCAAAACAAGCAAAAAAATGTTTCAACATTATTCAAAAAGGACTAAAATTGAAACATAAGTTCCTCTTGGGCCTTAATTACTTTTCAAAAAGTAAGAGCAAGCATATAATTAACTTTATTAAGAAAAACATCTAGGGTTAATGCATAACCCAGGTCAGGGACGTTACAATAATCCTCTTTAATGGGTAAATTGCAATTTGACCCAAAACAAGCATATAATGCATAAACATCCTCCAAACAAGCTCAAACTGGAGACTTAAACTCTCAACAAGCTCTAAGATCATCTCAAAGGATTAGAGTATGGTTCTAATCCCATCATCAAGCCAAAGAAAACAGGATTTACCCAAAACCTAGGTCTAGGGTCTTACAAGCCATAAACCTCTAACAGGGATTTTGCCCCGAAATCCAAGGCAAAAGAGACATGTACTACCTTCTCATCTCTACCTCAAGCTCCTACTCGATTCAACCCAAATAGATATAAAGTTGAAGTTGACATATCAGAATGAAATAATTGCATATGACATGTCTCTACTAGTGAGTTGACCTCTCCTTCTAGACGACTGAAGGCATAAAGATTATACGTTGCCTCTCCAAAGCAACCAACTTGCGACGTCTATCCTTATCCTCTTCCACTCGTTGTTAAACTATAGCCTTTGCAAGCCCTGTTGGGTCACCTCATCACCTTTCACTGGGCGGTCCCACCTCAGATTTCCCACCTTACCACACTTATGGAAAGTCCTAGTCTCATACTCTAGTTTAGATGACCCCTTCATTGACACATATGTTGTACTGTGGGTTCCTACAAGTGGAAAACTATAACTTCTTCCCTTACTTGGTGACCACTGTGTCGGTACACTAGACCTATGTTGCATTTATGGTGTAGAAAACCTAGGCTCCTTAAAGCCATTTGACAACTATTCTTGGTACGTTCTAGTCTCTTCTTGGCACCTTTCTTACACTTCTCAAGTATGAGTCTCTCTATCCTCCTAAATGACTCTAGAGTATGGCAAAACACTCTATGATCTCTAAGGCTACTACTGACATCATCAACTCCACACTTAGCCCCTTCTCAAAATGTTGAATTCTCTCTTGATTTGTAGCATCCATGTGAGGAGAAAACCTCAACAACTCCATAAACTTTGCTTCATACTCGTTGATTGTCATGGATCAGTGTCAGATCCACTCAAACTGGTTGATCTTCTCATCAAGGTACAATTGAGGAAAGTACCGATTCACAAACTCTCGTCAAAACTCCTCCCAACTGATATCAACACCAAGCTTCTTTTCCTCTTATATGGTCCACCGATGGCCAACACTCCCTTTCCTAAGATACAATTCATGCCTCCTTCGTCTACTGGGGATGTTAAGGATCTTGAACGCCTTTTCCAACTCTGTCAACCATAGATCTGCATCTGCTGGATCTACCATACCAACATATTCCACAACTTGCCTCAATCGCTCAAAAGTCTTCCTCGAGACTGGAGATTCCACATTGGGGACTAATTCCCTTGCTTGTGGAACAGACATTCTGTCTACCATATGTATCATTGTGTCCATGAACTGCCCAAACAAGGAGTGAAAGGAAGGATTTTCCAACATGGCTTGGTCAACCTAGGGAGCATTAGGCTCCCTCTCCTCAATGACCTTCCTCCTTGCACCTCCACCTTGTGCAACAACACCACTCTCAATAGTGTGTTCTTCATGTTCTCTAGCCATCTCTTTAGCTCTTCTTCTTCTTCTTCTTCTACATAAGTAGAAGTCACTTAAGACATACTGGATGTCACTAGAATAGACTCAAACCCTAGTCCTAGGTCCATGTAGACTCAACAAGCCTAAAGCTATGATACCAACCAAATTGTGACACGCTATACTACACAAAGTGAGATTTATCAAACTAAAAGAGGAAACAACACTAACTATGTAGATTATATGAAAGTAGAGGAAATTAAAATAAATTTTGCAAGAGAACCACAAGTTGAAACCTTCACATATAACTCCACAACAGAACACTTGGATCACATGACATATATCACAAGGTCCTTACATCATTGTTTCCAACCTCCTTCCACCAACCTATTACATGAGATACATATTCCATAGATATATATATATATATACATGTATATCTTCACAATCTACACAACAAAAGGCACCAAAGACAAAAACCTCATATCAGTGACATCTCTACAGAACACATTGAAAACACCCCCATGACCTGAGCGTACATGGACGGTTCTAGGACTCTAACACCAAAAGACTAGCAACACATCCAACCGTATCAACTACTTCTTTTGCTGCTCTTCCTCTATTGTGCGATCTCCACCTCATCCTACACGACCACCTAAAAGATGTGGAAACCACAGGGTGAGACCAAACGTCCCAGTGTGAGATATAACTCTCCTCCAACATCTATTAAAAGCATAAATAACTAAGCATGTAGATAAAGTACTGAGCAAGATGAGCAGATTCAACTAAATGATATTTATCCTACATGTAAAGTAGGTTAAGCAACATTAGGCAGTTATCACTAAGCAGTAGAACAATTAATAATCCAAAAATGAATATGAAGAAAAAGAATATTTTCTATCAATCAAACCATACAAAATGAAGGCAAGGCTTCAACCAATGTTCTTTGCATTTTATCCTTATGCAAATACACTACACAACTGTATTATGTCTTTTATTATGCCCTAAGGAGATGAGGTATACCACTCATTCTCCAACTGACCATTGCTAAGTCGAAATCAGTGCCATACAAGGTCAATGGAAGAGCTGGAATCCACGACCTCTCCAACAACTCTTGGTCAACACAAGATAAACCCCACATTGACATGACATATGAGTCATATGCAAAATAGCCTAGCCTTCTTTGGTATACATGCACAATGCTAGTGAAATTGAGATACGACCTAAAGTCACATTGCAGCCAGGGTATGGCCCGTAGCCAATCCTGTGAACGTATATACCAAGTAAAATCACCAAGCTACGACCCACACTTGCACTCCTACTAGGGTATGGCCCGCAACCGATCCCATTAATGCATATACTCAATGGTTTACGACTACGAGCTTCCACTACGGGAGAACCCATTTCACCATCCAGAGTTGAGACTGACACTGGACTGGATCTATGGAACATGGAAACTACATGATTAAGGTCCCACTTGATTAATTATGTCAATTCGGCATCCTTCAACATCAATCAAGTTACAACGTATAAACCCATAACAAACTCTACAAGATTAAGGGTATAGATTAACTTCAGAAGATATAAAACATATATGGTGTGAACTCATCACAACATCACATATCACAGTAGCACTACCATTCATAAGGACATCATCATTGTCACACAACCACACAATGCTATCATGAATTTCAAATCACTGTGGGATATCAATTACACAATCACATCTTTAGATGTTATCACCTCAAATCAAGCACAAAGCACCTACCGAGTCATTAGACCCAGACACATGATCCCTGCATATACAACATCACACCATGCCTCAATATTGCTCATAATCACCATCCTTTATGATATAAGATTCACCATAGCATCCCCATAGCTATGATATTCATTTCACCTGCATGGTTAGATGCATAAAAGTAGGGGAAATAAAATATACAATTTCATGTTACTTATTAATTCATGTTCAACAAGTACAACACATTACCATGGGGTTATGTGATGAATGCATATTCATCAGGAATTTCAATTACCATCTCGGGTCATATTTGACTCAATGCATTCTATTTCATTTACTAAACATCAATATATGAAAAATTACTTAACTGGTCCAACTATCATGATTTTAACTGAATTTATGTTAATTTGATGCATGTCTTGACAAGGTTGAACAATCGAATCATTTTGAGTGGGACCCATGATGAATCCTCCAGATTCATCCTCTCAGTCTCAAATTCTAGGGATTTTGTGCCTCATCATCCTCAACCTTTGCAAATGGTCATGACCCCTTCAGCCTTAATTCTAACGGTTTTGGCCAACCAGTTTCACCCAAACGATTTGCTCTAACGGTCCCAAGACCGTTTGAGCCCAAACGGTTCCAAGACCGTTTGAGCCCAAACGGTCTTAAGACCGATAGGCTAGCAGAGACCGATTGGAGACATAACCCAGACTCTTTTTTTGGACGATCGATTCAAGACTATTTGGAGAAAAGATCGACACAAGACCGTTTGGAATTTGACTCATAACCCAAGTCCGTGCAACAAATGATCAAGATCATGAATCAGAGCACTCACCACAACCGTTGTGATCAGCCAATCCCATGCTCCATTACCCTTGCCACGATCATGTTGTCACGCCACGACCGTGGCGCACCACCATCAGTACTAAGGGTCTCCACCCGCCACGCCCATGTGAGACAGCATGGTTGTCGGACAGTAGCATCACCAAGACTGTGTTGTCACACCACGGCCGTGGCACACCGCCATCAGAACTTAAATCTTCACCCGCCACGCCCGTGCGAGGCAGCACGACCGTGTTGTCTCACCACGGCCCTACTGCTGTGACCTCCACCTCCGACACTGAATCTGCTCCGCTGCATCTAGCTGCAGCTCCGACTTCACCTCATCTACTACTGCAGCACCACCACACCTCCTAGAACTCCACCAACACCGACACCTTGCTTCCCTCCACTTAGAACTGCTGCACCATGCCACAACTAACATCTCGAGTGACTGCTAAATGGTCTGAGACCGTGACCGTTCCAAACGGTCTGCGATCGAATGGAGGAGGGCACCTCGAGACCGTTTGGTATCTTGGTTCACCTACAAACCGAAGGAGCAGCAGACCAGTTCGATGTTGAGGTGAAAACTGTTAGGCCAAGACCGCGAGGGATCGAGCATCTGCAAGATCGCGAAGAACTGATGAGCAGCGATCGATTTATAGAGACCGATTGGAATCATGGAAAGACGGCTTGAAAAGGTTGAGCACTCTAGACTATTAGCACGAGACCAGTTGCAAAACCAACATGCGAGACCGATTGATGAAGTTGCAAGACCGTTTGGAATAGTTTATCATGAAAACTGTTTCCTTCATATCCATGTGTAGACCGAATGGTTGGTGCCTCAAGACCGATTGAGGAGATCATCACGAGACCATTTGGTAAAGGGAAGCATGCAGACCATTTGAGCATGTAGGGAGCAGACCGTTTGATCGGTCATTCAGTTTCCAAACCATTTGCAAATGTAGCTTACGTAAGACCGGTTGGCCTCATGAATGAAGACCGAACGAGTTTCTAAACTGTTTGATCACCAAGGAATGCATAACATTTGATAAAGTCACTTGAAGACTGTTTGATAAAGTGGCAAGAATACCAAACCGAATGACAAAGTGGAAATAAAAACCTTTTGCTATTTAATACAACTAAACCGTTTGATAAAGCATATCACAGACCGTTTGATAAAGTTGCCTGGTAGCCAAACCGTTTGAAGAGGATTTTTAGTAAACCATTTGGACTCACACCAAATAAAGGAGGGCCAGTCTTGTGCCTATAAATAGGACCAACAGGGTCCCCATTTGAGGAATCGGTTCTGGGATGCCGACAGGCTGCCTGTACACATGTCCGATCCAGATCACACCAGTTTCACTCCACCTATTGCCTGTGTTGCAATCGAGGAGACTGAGAAGATAAGGAAGACGGAGCTAAAGAGACTATCTGATCTGTCTTGGCAACTCCTGTTACGTGTCCAGATTTGCTCTGAAATGACGTAGAAGACCACATCATCTTCACCGAGCTGCGACTACCTTCTGCACCGTGCTCATGGCGAATTTCTCTCTCTCTCTTATTCTTCTTGTTTCTCGCATCATGAGCGTGTAGTCCACTTTCACTGGGGTGCGGGGACTAGCCCCTCTGCCCATGCAATCATGTTTGTTTGTTAAACTTTCCATGGCAATGTATATAATTTTTCATCTCTTTGTTAATCGTTATGTTAGTAGTTAGATTAATTGCTTGCTTTCATCTTTGTTCTTCCTATGTAGTGAGAACTTCTATATGTAGGATTGAATTTTGTTTAACATGTTGACTCCCAAACTAGAAATAGAATGGGATTCCTTGAGGTCATAAGTGTATGATTTGCAAGGGGATGAGCCATCTAGCCTTCGGTGACGCTTATGTGCACCTAACGCCTGTATAGGGGGTTCACAACCTTAGTTGGATTTTGTATCTTCTTATTAATTATTGATGTTTGCTCATATATTCATCGCCTGCTTGCTTATCGATTAATGCGGTTAACTCCCAAACTAGAAATAGAATGGGATTTCTTCAGAGTTGTAAGTAAGTGATCTAGATGGTGACAAGACATCTGATGCCTAAGGTGATGCTTATGCAAACCTAATGCTCGTATGGGGGGTTTTGCAGTAGCTCTATTTGGATAGTTATATCTTGCCTGGATGTTTAATGTTTGGATGTGTTTGCATGTGTTGTGGTGGTGAAACCCGATACCATCCCAGCGATTACATATCATTGATCTAAATCCCACCTTAATTCAACTTTTACTTTCTTACATTTAGTTTAATTAACCTCAACCAAATCAATCGTTTTAAATATTAGTCATACTTGATCTAGATTCGACTGAAAAGCATTCTTAAAAATTTTGTCCTTTGGGTTCGATCCTTAACTAACTGCGATAAGACTCGTCCTCTTGCGGGTGGTAATATTGCACCTTGGTTTAGGTAAAAGCTCGGGGATTTCAACCCCAAGTGTGTTTGTTAGTGCGATAAAAATACCACATCATTATGGTTCATACATAAAGCCAATTAGGGTTTACATCAAGAGTATAACAACAAACCCTAATTATACTATCACCTAAATTCTTGGAACAGTCTAGCGTTAAGATATCAGTTATTATACGTGGTTAAATGTTTACATCACAACACTAAGGACCACTATCATGAATATGAATATATCGTGCCATATTATGGTGTAACATGTGTGTTACATTCAAGAAGCAAGATGTTTGTCACAACCACCTATCCAGATGAAGTTGCGATGGTGACTCACTAACTCCTAGTCATGACCACAACACACCTCTACCAGCATCAAGACAATGTCTCATAACCTAGTCAAAGAGCAGTGTTGTGACCAACCCACAAGAAAATGTCGCAACCCACCAACACCACACGATGTCGTGATTGAGACCGAGGAAAATGATCTCTTGACTAAAGACAAAATGAACCATCATGACTGAAACAAAGGTAACATTGATCTTGTGACACAAAATCGTGACCAAACCAAAACAGGGTGTTGCGACCAGCATGACACCCAACCATGCATTATGACCATCCATCTCAACATGTGTCACACAAAACATGCAACTTGACCAACTAAAAGGAAAGAGTCTCGACCCTAAAACAACAAAAGAACACATAGCTCAACCCAAAATATCAAGTCACAAAATTGTGTGGGTCAAAACAATATCAAACAAAAAAAATGTCAACCCAATCAAAACTCAAGGTTCCAAAATCATCAACTCTAAAATGAGTACCAAGAGAACATTTAACAAACCCACTTAGGAGAGAGAAAATTGAACCTCAAAACATGCGAGGTAGAACATAAGACTCCAAGGAAGAAGCATGGAAATTGAAATTGGAACATGGTGATAAAACCAAAGCTCGAGATGTATGTGAAACCACTCCCTCAATAACATGAAAAAAATGTGCACAAAGAGATGAGGGTTAAAAAGGAGAGTTATCCTCATGAGAAACTACAAGATCCTAAAACCTAGGCTTACAAGATCATCATCCATCATTTAAAACTCATCTTATGGATATGAAAATGAAAATGTACAAGCATAGATATAAGGTGCTAGTAACAGAAGAGGGTAGAGTGCTATATAACCCACCTTAAGGAAGATCACTCCAAGGATTACAAGCTCCAAGCATAAGATCACCAAATATGATGAAGCTCCACCAAAGATCCACTCTCTACCACAAATCACCTTAAGAAGGAGAAGACAACTTGGTCAAAGATGTCACAAGGAAAGGGCAAGAAAGAACCCTAGGCCGATCCAAAGAAAGAAGGAGAAAGGAGACGAGAAACTTCCTCTCACTTGGGTGTTGTCTTATCAAAACATGGTCTATTACCCCTGTGACGGGGAGCTCTCTTCTCAAGAACGGCCATCATGTTAAAACATAGACTAAGTCTAAGGAAAAAGAATAATATGGTGTAGGTAACCCAAGGAAAACATAGAAAAGGAAAGGTGTATACCTACCAAGGTAGAAGATGACCAAGGATCACCACAAGCACCACATGCAAGGGAAGTATGGCCACCAAGAGCTCCAAAAATAGATCTTCTTCCTTCTCAAGGCTCGAAGGATGACCAAGCAAGGAGGGATGAAGAGGATGGACGAAAAGGGTCACTTACTTGGAGAAAAAAAGGTTCATATATCAAATCAGAAGGGAGGTAGGGTGGGAGATGAGGTGTCAACAAGATAGGGATCCACTGGGACACTTGTCCGTCCTAGAAACACACATGCAACTAATTAAAACACACATGAAACCACTTATCCATATGTGCACGAGGTGGGGATACACTCTATGTTGGGTCTCGACCACCTAGGTCACCCAACATGGTCACAATCACAGCCCACCCCAATAACACAATCCATGGTCATGACAAAGCACCAAACATCAACAAGTCGAGACAAAAGTTTACCATACACACTCTAGGTTGAGATTGTGATGACCGTCTCGTGAAAACAACTTAACTAATGCGGAAGCGTTCTCTAAGCAGCGGATTACCAAAAATCACTAAAAATTAAAACCTTTTTTTTTTACCAAGAGGTCCATCAAATGAAAACTTTCTCACATAGAACAAAAGTAACACATTTACATTCTATTTTTCAAAAGTACATAACTTGTATCATCTCTTTCTGTGAATTACAAGCATCAGTTGCCCTGTTAACTAAACATAGGCAATAAAAAAATATCGAGGCACTGAGCCAAAATCTCAAAAGCACTAACTACTACTCCAAGGACCTGAGAGTACAGAGACGACACATAGGACTCTATCTACATCTATACAAGGCATAACAACCAGTGTCTCCACTTGAGACTTCACTGTTGTCCCTACTGCAGCTGTTGTCCTTCACCTAGTGAAAGATTCCTGTCTCCTCATCCGCGACCACCTAAACAAATGTAGTTCCCACGGGGGTGAGAAAATTGTAAATTGCCCCAGCGAGAGATATAACTCTCTGCCAGTAACATTATTATTGTAGCTTAAAAAGATAAATATGAATAGAGGAATCATATTTGTTTGACAACAGTTAATTCAATGTCTAACATATTAGAATATTATTCTTATCTAAAAACTTTGCAACTATAACTTGAAAGAGAAACATGTCACTTATCCATTAAGGAATATGAAGAACATGTATAACATTTATTCACTACAAAATCATTACCACAACATTAACTTTCTTCAGGCTTAGATCTTATATCTAATGCCTAGCATTGTCATTATGGAGTCATGACTTGTAGCCATATTCCTTTCACTAAGTGTTGGGATCTTTATCCCTCAACTCACCAAGTACAATTCCACTTCTTAACAAGTTCATCATCATGATTATAGCATCTGGGTAGTTGAACCCATAACTCACCATAGGATACTTATTACCACTTATTAGGTAACTTAATACATTCAGATCATCTAACCAATGACATCATGATTCTTGCTACACAATGTATTGCACATAGTACACAAAGCTTAATAGTTATTACTACACAAAGCATATAAAGGCTTATAAAGCCTATAAAACATTCTCAATAAACAAAGCATCATAGCCCATACTTGGCTATGTTCTTCATCTCATCATTCCAGCATGATTAGTATTCATGATAACAACTATAATGCTTTCATATCAATATCATACAACACTAAGTAACATCACTATTCCATTTTTAGGGATTCATGATTACTCTTTCACATCAGTACCATACAACACTAAGTAATACCACTATTCCCTCTTTGGGGTTCAAGGTATCTCTTTTATATCAGCACCCTTCATTAGGGTTTTCCATAAATAACCACTTGGGTTCTTATGATCATATTATTAATGATCAACCCTATTTCATTGCTTCTCATATCTAGAGGCCAAAATAGATATCATGAGTATTCAAACATACTTATTTATCCTCATCATTCGTCATTGAATGTATTATCAACACAAAGGATGAGTTTCTCTCTCATCTTTGTCAGACTATGATTGTATCATAGTATATTGATTTGGATTAACCTTTTCATAAGGCATGTTAGCCTACATTAATCAAGGTGCATTACATCTCAAAGTAACAATTGACATGACACATCTCATGTGTCATCCATTTCAATCATAATGGACTTATAATATATCAAGGTATATCAGAATTGGGGTATTGGATGTGATGTCTATCATATCTTGATGTAAGACTTCCCTGAACACCTTCATCTTACTTGAATTCATCCACTTAACCTGTATTAGGGTATTTCCCCATCCTAATACTTTATGCACCAGATCATCACATTCATCATGCAATGTATTCGTCACATTTCATCTACTTAGAAAATACAACCATTTTCAATGATATGGACTCACCCTTGAGTCAGGGTCTATTGATGTAAGGATATCCATAATCAACCCCTCTAGGTATTTCATTTGTCAATATATTAATCACTATTCCATTAATAGGAATAGGATTTCCACAATTATAAATTGGGGTTCACTTAGCATCTCACAAACATATATAGATTTCACCTAGGATTACTCTTCATTAGAGTTTCACATAACATCCTTCTATATCAGGGTTTCACCTAGTATTATGTGAAATTAAGATTCCACAACATATCACCCAGTGATAGGACTTCACCTAGAATTAGTAGCACTACCTTATATTAGGGTTTCCTGCACATTTACGCCATTTTAGGGATTAAGGTTTACCATTCACATCCAAGTAGGGTTTCTCTTATCTCATACCCAAATTAGGGTTAGGATGTACAATTCCCATTAAATTAGGGTTTCTTACTTTGTTACACTAAGTTAGGGTTACATCATCACCCTAGATTTATGATTTCACTAAGCTTTGCCCTAAATTAGGGTTTCACATAACCTTGCACTAAATTAAGGTCAAGTTGCATCAATCATTTCAATGAGGATTTCATGCTCTCATTATTATGGATCAAACCCTGATTACACATTTATTCATGATGAGAGAATTAAGGCTTATCTATGTAAGCAATCATATTTATCATTCTTTATCCCTCTCATCCTCTCTAGGATGTTAGCTACTCCAAGATTGATTTAGGTCAGCCCTTTAATTAAGTACACATAGTTAGGGTCAACCTTCATAATCACCATTGATCTATATCATTAATAGCCAAGTAGATAATTGACGTTTGATCATATTAGGTGTCCAAATGGTTTAACCAATTTGAACCTCAAAAGGTCTTGATCACTTAGACCTCAAAAGGTCTTGGTCACTTAGACCTCAAACGGTCTTGACCTATTAGGTTCAAACTGTTTGAAACTGTTTGCTTAAGGTGAACATTGAGATCGTTTGCTAAAGCAACATTTTGAAACCACATGAACTCAACCGATATGGGATCGTTTGGTCCCAAATGGTCTTGAGACCATTTGGTCCCAAATGGTATTGAGACCACTTGGACTCAAATGGTCTTGAGACCGTTTGGTACAAACCTCCTCAAACTTGCATGGACCAATTATAGTCTCACCCTATCAAATCGATGTAGGGTTCTCAATGTTGATTTATTCAATCATTGAATTCATGTAACCAATCTTCAATTGGACCTATCACCATAATTCAATTGAGTTAATTATGTCATCCTTCAACTGATTTGACCCTCAATTAACCCTCAATTGATCATCAATTAGGGTTTGAATCAATTGGATTAGGGTTTGGAATCGATGATCCTTCAACATTAACCAATGTGAGTCTAGTTGCTTTAAAACTATTGGACCATCATCCAAATTGAAAATATCCTGACCCCAAACGGTCTTGAGGTCGTTTGGATGACCTCCAAATGGTCTTAAGACCGTTTGCCCTTGTCAACACCAAAATCCAAGTCAATCAATCAAAGTTTGGACCATTGGATTGATCACCAAATCAACATATGATTGCACTTCAACTTAGTACCTTTAGATCTTCAAACACCTAACCATAGTCAACCCTACACCTCCAAACGGTCTTGTATGACCCCCAAACGGTATTGGGATCGTTTGTATGACCTCCAAATGGTCTTGAGACCTTTTTCCCATCATATAATCATTAATCATGTCATTCAATCAGGGTTTGGATCCTAGGATTGGTCACCAAATCAGCACTTAATTGTATTTCAATTTGGTATCTTTGGACCTTCAAACACTTGACCAAACTTAACCCTAGGCCTCCAAACGGTCTTGGGTGACCCCCAAACGGTCTTGAGACCGTTTGGGTGATCCCCAAATGGTTTTGAAACCATTTGGGTTAATCAACCCAAAGCATCAACTCATTCAATTACAAAATCAACACTTAGCCGATTAGGGTTATACCATATGTTTGAATCTTCAAATACCTAACCATACTCAACCCTAGACCTCCAAACGGTCTTGGTTGACCTAAAAGCGGTCTTGAGACAGTTTGGGTGATTCCCAAATGGTTTTTAAACCGTTTGGGTCAATCAACCCAAATTTCAAACTCAATCACTTATGAAGTCAACACTCAACCCAATTAGGGTTTAGGTGATTGATGGACCTTTAACTCATAAAAAAATTGGAGTTAATCAATAATAATTGGTGGGTCATTAAACTAGATCATTATGAACAAGTCCCCAAATGGTCAACCCTGGTCAAAATCACCAAACTGTCTTAAACCATTTGCTTCTATGTGGTTTAGTGAAACCGTTTCATTCCAAATAGTTTGAAACCGTTTGCTCCCAAAACACAAACCGTTTGGACATTTGATTGAAACAGTTTGGTCTAGATATTTGGGGAGGTGTGTGCTTATGATGATATAATCATCATCAAGCTTTAGACCCACGAAACCTGCTGTAAGTTCCATGGAGATTGCATCAATCGACCAAATCAATAATTGTAAATAGAGAAATGATAATTATTTGATGGGGAATTGAATGCAATAACAAAGTTAGGGTTTCAAGTTATAAAACCCACCTCCAATTGAGCTACAAAGCTTCAATATAACGTCAAAAATGGTGGATGAGGCTTTTGCAACTCCCCCTAAGCTCATCCTCAAGCTTTTGGTTGAAAAGATTGGCTAGGGTTGAAGATGGAGTGAAGAAAAGAAGAAATCAATGATTTATTTTTGATTTCCACCATGGAATCAAGGAGAACGAAGGTCAACGACTTACCAACAGGTTGGGGGTCGTTCTCTTCTTTCTCCCAAGATCCCAAGGTCGTTTTCCAAGCAAAGGATGGAAGTATATCTAAAATTCCCTCTCATTCTATGGATAAATGAGCTTATATGTGAATTTTATTAAAAATTCAATTAGGAGAGAGAAAGTAGGAATTATCCCCTCAATTCCCTTGACACTTGACCCATATCCTTCCTTAGGGACGATTCTATCCTATTGGCCTCTTATTCTCTTCAATTATCCACATTTTAAACAAAAGCAAATTAAGCACCTTAACCCTTTTTATATTAATATCCATGACTTAGTGGATATTTCTTTTCTTTATAATAAGGTGAGTGGAAATTCCACCTCCTTGAGATATTTCATGGATCTTTCAAAGAAAAAAGACTACCACACATATATGGACTCACCGTTTTAATTTTGGTTGAAAGACCTTTAATTAATACATTCATTTTTGCCCTAAATTGAATTAGGGTTTCAATTAGGATTAGATCTTGATTATTTTAATATCAATATTCTCTCTCCTCCAACTTAATTCAAATGAGGCGCCCCTCTAATTTTATTTACTACAAATGTTTCCAAGAAGAATTAGGGACCTTATTGAAGTGGTAATTTGCATATTGAACCCTAGGTTTTTGGTAAATTGCACATTACACCAAAACTAGGTTTTAATGCACAAGGATTGCTTTACAAGCTTAATCTTGGTGCCCAAGCTTGTGAAAACCATACCACTACATCATATTCATTCTTATGATGTTAAAATCATAGGAAAATTTTATCATGTGAAATTTGCAAGTTAACCCCTCAACTTGGGTAATTTGCACTTTAGTCCAAAATAAGTAAACATTGCTTCAACATTGTTCAAACAGGACCAAAATTGAAACATAAGTTCCTCATGATCCCTAATTACTTTTCACAAGATAAGATTAAGCATATACTCAACCTTATTAGGAAAAATATCTAGGGTTAACACATAACCCAGGTCAGGGATGTTTCAAATGATAAACCCCTAACAAGGATTTCGTCCCCGAAATCTGAGGAAAAAGGAGGGACAGATTATTCATTAATCATGCCCTCAAGTCTCCACCTAACTTCTCAATGTTATGGAGATATCATTGATATGCAATTTCACACAAAGTTCCTCTCATTAATTCAACCTTATCACTATTTATGTTTATGCAGAGCATAAACCCCTAACATATGATGTCCATATTATTGAAAGGAAGAAGCATAAAAGAACATACTTCTATCATCACCCAAGAATATTTACCAAAAGAGAAAAATATATATCTAACATAGATAATTCACTCAGAATCCTTTAATTGTTTGGAAAAGTTCACTGAGAAAGTTCACTAAGAAATTTATTTAGAACTATTCACTGAGAAGGTTCACTGAGCAGTTTGTCTGGGAAAATTCACTATTGTAGGTTCACTAAGTATGTTCACTGAGTAATTTGTTTTGAAAATATTCACTGAGAAAGTTCACTGAGTATGCTCACCGAGTAATTTGTTTTGAAAATATTCACTGAGCAAGTTCACTGAGTATGTTCACTGAGTAATTTGTTTTGAAAATATTCACTGAACAAGTTCACTGAGTATGTTCACTGAGTAATTTGTTTTGAAAATGTTCACTGAGCAAGTTCACTTAGTATGTTCACTGAGTAATTTGTTTTGAAAATATTCACTGTGAATGTTCACTGAGTAATTTGTTTTGAAAATATTCATTGAGAAAGTTCATCGAGTATGTTCACTGAGTAATTTGTTTTGAAAGTATTAACTGAGCAAGTTCACTGAGTATGTTCACTGAGTAATTTGTTTTGAAAATATTCACTGAGCAAGTTCACTGAGTATGTTCACTGAGTAATTTGTTTTGAACATATTCACTGAGAATTTTCACTGAGTAATTTGTTTTGAAAATATTCACTAAGCAAGTTCACTGAGTAATTTGTT
Organism: Alisma plantago-aquatica; assembly: GCA_963693085.1. Lineage (NCBI taxonomy): Eukaryota > Viridiplantae > Streptophyta > Magnoliopsida > Alismatales > Alismataceae > Alisma > Alisma plantago-aquatica. The sequence continues at coordinate 766,991,733 of OY856413.1, read as the reverse complement.
TTCAAAGTATTCACTGAGCAAGTTCACTGAGTATGTTCAATGAGTATTTTTTTTTTGAAAATATTCACTGAACAAGTTCACTGAGTATGTTCACTGAGTAATTTGTTTTGAAAATATTCACTGAGAAAGTTCACTGAGTAATTTGTTTTGAAAATATTCATTGAGCAAGTTCACTGAGTATGTTCACTGAGTAATTTGTTCTGAAAATTTTCACTGAGCAAGTTCACTGAGTATGTTCACTGAGTAATTTGTTTTGAAAGTATTCACTGAGCAAGTTCACTGAGTATGTTCACTGAGTAATATGTTTTGAAAATATTCACTGAGCAAGTTCACTGAGTATGTTCACTGAGTAATTTGTTTTGAAATTATTCACTGAGAAAGTTCACTGAGAATGTTCACTAAGTAATTTGTTTTGGAAAAAGTTCACTAAGAAAGTTCACTTAGCTTTTCCTATTTACTTTCATTATACTCTCTAGATTGTTTCAAAATGACTACTTGATCAAAGTAACCAAAAAGATAACAATCTAAGAGTTTCATACTTGCTTAATCTACAATAATCATATACCTGGCCAGGGTATACAAGTACTGAGATTAGGTAGTATGCACTTTATTTGCTATCACATTCCTTACTTTTCATATCATTATACACACATAATTTTCCATTCTTGAATTTTCTTCAGGCGCTACTTCTATATCTCATCTTTTAGCACACAGATAAGGGAGATTATAAAGCATTTTATGGAATCACTGAGTAAAATGTAGATTCTCATATTTCTTGTGTCCTTATAGGACTAGTCAAAGAAGCTAAAAAACAACTACTTTCATATCTTTAACAAATAGCATCATGAAATGAAGTATTAGAATGAATATATTTCATTTGATTATTACTCCTCATGGTTATCTACCACTTTAGGTTGACTCAACACATAGTGTCTAGTTCTTTCATGTTGCTACTTTTACCTTTACTTAGTGGCTACTGCCCTGGTGCAGTAGGCATTTATTGCACTGGTGACACCAAAAACTTTGGCTTTTCAGAATGACTAGGCAAATGTCTCTAAAATTATAGAGACCTTACCTTAATTCTCAGCTTATTGCCCCTCCTTGGCACTACCATCGCAGATGTACTATTTGTCCAAACTTATGGCAGAGTCTACTGACTCACCATATATTAATATTTCCCACATTTCCACTGTTCCAGCATGACCATGTCACTCAGGAATCCTTTCAAAGCCCAACGTTTTCTGCATTGAGGACTGGTAACCTAGGTTGTAATGCTAGTATCCAGTCTTCTATATGCATTACTGTTGTCCTAACCTACCCTTAAAGAGCATAAACATAGGACTCTCTGTACTGATTAGGTCAAGATGGGAATTATCAGGCACTTGTTCTCCTCTTGCCTGGTCCCATGCACCCTCTCTTGGTGCAACAACATTGCCTTGGCAGCATGTTCTTCATGTGGTCCAAACCTCTTCAAGTTCTTCTTCTCCTATGTGAGCAGAAGATACTATCAGATAAACTAGAAGATACTTAGAACATGATCTACAACCTTAGTCCTATGTCTCTGTAGACTCAACGAACCTAGACCTCTAATACCACTTAATTGTGATGACCGTCTCATGAAAACAGATTAACTAATTCAGAAGCATTCTCTAAGCAGCGGATTACCAAAAATCACTAAAAATTAAAACCTTTTTTTTTTACCAAGAGGTCCATCAAATGAAAACTTTCTCACATAGAACAAAAGTAACACATTTACATTCTGTTTTTCAAAAGTACATAACTTGTATCATCTCTTTCTGTGAATTACAAGCATCAGCTGCCATGTTAACTAAACATAGGCAATAAGAAAATCTCGAGGCACTGAGCCAAAATCTCGAAAGCACTAACTACTACTCCGAGGACCTGAGAGTACAAAGACGACACATAGGACTCTATCTACATCTATACAAGGCATAACATCCAGTGTCTCCACTTGAGACTTCACTTTTGTCCCTGCTGCTGCTGCTACTGTCCTTCACCTAGTGAAAGATTCCTATCTCCTCGTCCGCGACCACCTAAAAAAATGTAGTTCCCACAGGGGTGAGACAATTGTAAATTTCCCCAGCGAGAGATATAACTCTCCGCCAGTAACATTATTATTGTAGCTTAAAAAGATAAATATGAATAGAGGAATCATATTCGTATGACAACAGTTAATTCAATGTCTAACGGATTAGAATATTATTCTTATCTAAAAACATTGCAACTATAACTTGAAATAGCAACATGTCACTTATCCATCAAGGAATATGAAGAACATGTATAACATTTATTCACTACAGAATCATTACCACAACATTAACTTTCTTCCAGCTTAGATCATATATCTAATGCCTGGCATTGTCATTATGGAGTCATGGCCTGTAGCCATATTCCTTTCACTAAGTGTTGGGATATTTATCCCTCAACTCATCAAGTACAATTCCACTTCTTAACAAGTTCATCATCATGATTATAGAATATGGGTAGTTGAACCCATAACTCACCATAGGATACTTGTTACCACTTATTAGGTAACTTAATACCTTCAGATCATCTGACCAAGGACATCATGATTCTTGCTACACAATGTATTGCACATAGTATACAAAGCTCAATGGTTCTTACTACACAAAGCATATAAAGGCTTATAAAGCCTATAAAACATTCTCAATAAACAAAGCATCATAGCCCATACCTGGCTATGCTCTTCATCTCATCATTCCTGCATGATTAGTATTCATGATAACAACTATAATGCTTTCATATCAGTATCATACAACACTAAGTAATACCACTATTCCCTCTTTAGGGTTCAAGGTAACTCATTTATATCATCACCCTTCATTAGGGTTTTCCATAAATAACCACTTGGGTTCTTAAGATCCACTACTAAAACTATGGTCTTTAACTACAAAAAAAATTGTAGTGAAAACCCCAAAATTTGTAGCCAAAAGATTTGGCTACAATTATCCTTACATTTATAATATATATCTAATACTCGTGTAGCTAATTGTTTCGGCTACATTTTTCAAACTTGTAGTTAGTTATGCCTCTGGCTACAAATTCATATGTTACCCTAATTGTAGGTAAAAATGTCCTTACACATAAAAATGTAGTTTCCATTGTAGACAAATGTATTACTACAATTCAATTTGTACCTATAATAGTAGGAAGAGATGGCATTGGTAACAATTGTATTTGTAGTTCATGTATAGAAAAAATTAGCACTTGCTACACATGTAATTATAGCTAGTGTGTAGTGAAAGACACCATGTACTATACATACATATGTAGTGGGAGACATTATGTATCTAGTCAGTCGCTTGCCAATATAGAGGGGTTTTCAATAAGAAAACAAATGAATGTTAATCAAGATTGAGTTATGCTTACAATGTCAACAATGATACTTTTATTTATATTTGAAAAATGAGTACACATGGGGAGGACATTAACATGGCCCCTATTTTACAATATGCATGGGAAAAAGACACATGTATACAATATGTTCTTCTGACTACATCTATCCACTACAGACTCTATATGCCACATGATCATGCACATCTTCTTGTATCTTGATTTTTCTTTTATATTTATTCCACCACTTGTATTATCCTTTTCTGGCCGCCTCCCTTTGTTGTAGAAATTTCTCTATAAGCCTTTGGTATTCACAAAGAATCAATAGCAACTTCAAAGCATACAAGGCATCATATTGTCCTATGAGCAAATCACACTGAAAGATACAAAATAAGCTTCAATTCAACAATCAAATAGTTTGGTATTATGTATTAATTCAGCTATAAAATATACAAAGTCATACCCCAGAGAGAACTATGATGGAATTTAAGTTCATCTACTCAACATTGCGTGTAAATATACCATAATGAATGACTAGTCTCTTCAATCCCAACAACAACCCCCTTTATTCATGAAGAGCATAGCAAAGAATAATGTACACTCTTCAATGAAGAGACTATGCAACCAACCATTGCTACATTAAAGAAGACCTGAAAAGCAATGAATAGGTAGTGTTTCAGCAATGACAGTGTAAAAACTGTAGCCAACAGAGCTGAATGCGGGCAAGTTAAGTGCTGGCACAATGCAACTATGGCACAACTCACAGTTACAATAAAAAATCCATTATTGATTGCTAGTAAAAGCTAAATTTGAGACCACACTTGATGGAAGAGAGAGAGGAGTGATCCTAGGGTTCCTCTGCCCTTGGAGAGACACAAAGTGAACTCTGAGGCTCCCTCAACCTACCCCTAGTGGCCAAAGATCATTTGAAGCAAATATGTCCAAGAAAATCCAAATAACAGAGTCAAAGTGTTGATCTAGGAACCAACACGGCCGTGGTACCACAAAACGGTCATGCTAGGTCACTTACTAATCAACAGAACAACCTCCAAGTCAAGCAAAGAGAAGCACAACCGTGCAGAATAGAACGGCCATGCCAGTGAAAGCCACCACGGACGTGCTACAGCAGACCGGAACGGCCGTGCAGCATCACCACGACCAACTTCACCCAGCCCACCACGGTCGTGCTAGAGACCATATCCGTGGTGCCCTGAGACCACCACGGTCGTGCTGATCACTACGGTCATGGCCATTTCATCCCAAAATCGACCAAAACCCTGTTAACTTTGATGGAATAAACCCATGACCGTACCCATCTACCACGACCATGGTCTACCTACCTACCACGACCATGGTGACCTACCACGGCCGTGGTGACCTACCATGACTGTGTTACTCACAAAACCCACCTAGTTTTCTTATGACTATTTAGATGTAGACATCAACCCAAAACATTCTATAGAAACATAAGGATCCTCAACATAAGCAATATTACATAGAGAGATCCAAATGCAAGTAGAGTAAAGGGTTGAGATGATGTCTTGGGTGAAGAAGTCAGATTACATGGAATTTAAATTAAAAAAAAGAAATGTTCCTACTATGATCTTGACAATAGGGCAACTCTAAACGCATGAGAGAAGATATCCTCTCTGGGATTCAATGATCACTTAACACTGGTTTTATCGTCATTGGACTTAACTGCTCAACAGGGGAAATAAGCTATAATGATGCATGAGTTCAACTTGATGCGAAACACATTCAGGTGAGCATCAGGATGAAAAAAACCACCTAAACCTTTGCTCCTTGCAGCTCTCATTGCTCTAGCCCACATAGATTCTTCTACTACAATTAGTTCAAATTAGTAGACATGAGTAGTTAGAGAGAAAACATTAAGAGGAAGTCATCGATACTGGATACACATACTTGCCAAAAGATATGCATACTCACCAACCACCTATTATAGGCCAAATCTTGTTCATCACCTATGTAGTTATTCATCACTAGAACAGCTACATCCCTAAAGCAAATAGGGTCATAAACAAAGCAAAATGAATGAACTCATTCAAAATTTTGTGATTTTAGCAATGCGCAAACTCACAAAGCAACATCATCATATACAAGGCAAATACATACGAAGTCTATCAACTCTTACTGCCTTATCGAACGTTCAATAAGTTCCAGAATTGTAGAACACTCCCAACACATTATCATGTCTCATCTTGGATAATTAATAAGTTCATCTCGAAGAGAAAAACCAAGCACCATAAGCCTACAACATGGAACTATAGGAAAAAGATTAGCTAGATACCTCATGAGGACCATTCAGCCAGAATTTCCTGATAGAAAACAAAAGACAAGCAAGTCAGAAATTTTGGATAGCCTAAGAATGCAAAACATATTGACTCATGCTTATAACAAGCAACAAGCCAATTAGAAACCCCATCTAGACGAGCCTCACTGTCATTATTTTAATGGGTCAACAAAATTTATAATAGTAGAACACTCTGTCATGTCATCGTGATAATGAGGAGTATCATATACTATTTATGTTAAGAAAAAATAAACCTAAGATACATTCTAAAGGAGATTATTATGTTTACAAAGTATAGGTTGTGTTTTTGTAGTGCAGGGAATATGTTAAACCAACAGGTTGGCAGACTTGCTTGAAAATATCCTACATAAATAGGAGAAGAGTAACACATTGGCACTGGTCAAATGTAGGATATGGTGTTGTGTAACTAATAAAAACAAAAAAAGAAGAGGGTGAAAAACTAAATACAATGGGCTTTTAGGTTGAATGCAAAATCCATGCCTTAGAAAGAACATAAGAGGGTCTAATCTATGGCTCCATGCACAAATTCATTCCAAACTCCAATAACAGGAAATACATTAGAGGCTAATGCCAATTTTCACTAACTTCTTTTCGTTTCCCATTCTCTGTTTTCAGAAAACAAAATAGCTAGAAGAGGATCTATATTACCATGCATCAGCTACCAACTGGTAATACAAATTCATTTCGAGCAACAAGTCTGATTCAAACTAGAGTTTGGTATGATTCTCCATCATTTTAACTAATGTTTGGAACTTGTTCTAGCACTAGAACTTGTAGTAGCTTCCAATAACTACTTGTGGATTCTAATGTGTTGGGGGCTGTTGGTGGTGTCAATAGCTTTAGGAGCTGTGAAGAGGGTGTGATATTGGTGTTTATTTTACTACAAAGTGGGTCTCACAAAACCCTTGATCCAAGGAAGAATCATTCCACATGAAGGAGGTGTCATCAATTTAAGGAGGTAAAGAAAAGTGAAACCCTATACTATAAAAATAGATAGAGAGGTATGGGAATGTGGAAGGAGACAAGGATCCAAATAATAAGCTCCTTCACAAAAATGATTACCTCTTCAACATATAAGTATATGATATCATGTATAGCATCTCATAAAATTAAGAACTGGAATACTTAAAATGAGTCAGCTGCATAAGACTTAACACCAACCAAGATAGAACATATGACATGCAGACTAGGACAATAGGGACAATTTAATTGTTTGGTATCTTGTTAATAACACAACACTCAAATTATGATAGTAGGAGACTATAAACCAAAAGAACAATACACTAGAAGAAGAAAACAGTTCATATATACCAACTACTATAGAAGAAAAGAAGTTTCCTCCCAAGAGAAACATTGCAGAAGTGTCTATCCCATCTAAAAAGATTACTTTCATTGATAGTTGCTAGATATCAAAAGAGGAAAATACCCACTTCCAAAAAATGGCAATTTGGATATAGAGATGAGTAGCAATATCCTCCAACCTGGGAGTACAATAAACACATTTAAAAATCTATATACTTTTGATTAACTTTGTAAGTATACAATATGTAGGTACCTAAGCAAGAAAAAAAGGCAATAAAAGAATATATCTTATCTCTAGTAAGGTATTTGATTGCATAGCTCAGATATCAAACCTTTCCCGCGTCACTTCTCCTAATAGGACCTGAGAAATAAGTTGTAATACATAATACAAGGAGGTCTTCCAATACAACTTGCCAAGTAACCAAGGGAAACACAAGATACACTTGCCATAACTCATTCTCCAACATCTAATCCAGTAATGCCAATGTGAATATTACTGGTGGAAGTCTTTACAATAATCCCATTATGTCAATACATAGATATCATAGACTACTGATACATTCAAGCTGCATGGAAATCATCAATCTTCACCATTATACAGTCCTAAATGCTCAATAAATATACATGCACCCATTAGAAACAGAGATACATGTACACTAATTCTGTGATAAACATACTCCCTTTTGTGAATTAAACACAGGGTCAAGATTTAACCCTTTCTTCAATCAAAATATTTCTTACAACCAATATTGTAGTAAAATTTTTATATTTAAAACTTGACCTTAGGATAATACAAGTGTACAACAAATAAGATTCCCTACAGAGTACTATTTGGTATCAAAGACATTAAGGAAAAACCATACAAGTAATTTGGGGCTAGAATTCCTCAATCTTAAATAGAGGCTTGAACTGACATATAAATACTAATAGTGGTGGTAGTGTTGAAGCAAATGAGCATGTTACACAACATGTAGATTAAACTAAAGAGGATGTTATATAGCATACATGTCAGCTTTGAAACAGATTCACTAGAACATCATCTTAGATTCAATTCAAATTGAGATAACTTTAATAAGAAAGATAAGAAGGAAGTATCCTATTAGGGTTACAATTGGTGAAGAATCCAGATGCTGCAATAAAAACCATTCACTACAAATTACCAATCAGCACCAGAAACACCAAAAATAGAATGATATAGATATAATTTTCAGTTCCAAATGTGGAATTGTCAATATATTGGCAGTACATGGTAGTTGGCAGTCGAAAACAAGAAATTCATTGCCAAAATTCCATATAGTTGCCATAAACCTGCATATTCATAGTAGCACTTTGGAGCTTGAGGCCTCCATGGTAGATTATGATGTGCCAACAGGGAAAAGGATAACCATCCGTTCAAGTGCATTATGAGCATAATTGATAATAATGCAGTGAAGACAAGCTCCTGAAGACAGGATAACAAAAGAGCCTTTATGATAGTGTGAGTTTAAATAAATATAACACTCCTAAGTCAGAACATACAACTAGCAAACTTATCACACACCACTTGAAGGTCCATTTCACAATATACTTGACTGAGTGCAGGTCATTCGTCTCTCATTTTGTCGTTGTTTCTGTCATATAAGTATAATGACAATTTTTTATTATTCCACTTCTTCTAGCCAGGTATAAGGCCCTCGAAATAACCAGGGTCTATCAAAAATACCCTTAGATAAAAACAAGCAATGTTGGAAAAACTCTTGTTTCCATCTAGTAGATTTTCACATATCTCTATGCATATGTCGTTAGTAAATAGAGAAGCGTAAGACAAGTACATTATATAATAGGTTGTTAAAAGCATAAAAGACTTATAAAAAGAACATATTCCTTGAAACAAAAGGTCATGTCACTGTTCAAGAATCATGGAAAAGTCTTTAATATGGTCTAACAGTGTACGATACGCAACATTCAGTAGAATGTGCTTAAGCCCACTCACTGGCAGTGGTGATAGTGAGTAGTACGACATACATGTTTTAAGAATAAATAGAAATTCCACCTGAGGTTCCATAAACTAACATGAGCGGCATGTGAAGGAGTCATGGAAAAATAGAAATAGATAAGCATGTTCAGAACACAGCTAAACACAAAGAATAAGTATAAAAATACATGTATAAAGGAGGCCCTTGTTCCAAAAACAATTCCAGCGTCTATAGACAAAGCGAGACAATACCAAGAATTATTAGATGCTATTCATCCATCGTCTGAATTCATTCAAGGCCAAACTAATATGATATGGCAACTTCAAGATCGAGATAAGATGCATGTGATATAATATTAAATTATGATGCAAAATCATACAGGAAAGGCGTATGGACAAATAGATTAACTTCATGCATGATATATTAATGTTTTCCTAAAATTTTGTAGAACGAGTTGACATCCATGTCTGAATGTGTAGATGGTTTTGTTGAAGATCTTTGAGCTTGATTCGAACTAAGATTGGGGCTTGGTGATATATTGTTAGTTAATGCTTGCAGCACTTCTATACTCTACATTCTCCTTGAATAAGCAAATTTCATGGTCAGAAGGGCACAAAATTTATATGAAAAACACTATTTAGACTAAAGTAGACATCCAAAACAATACATGTGAAGCAAGAAAAGAAGGCAACTAAAACTTTACATGAATTTTCACTAATCAATCCTACAAAGAATAAAGAATGTGGAAAGAAGGAACTCCATAATTAGAGCAAAAATCCAAAATCAAATCAAAACCAAAGATGTCAGAAAGGGTGAACTCAGGTGTTATAAGAGATAATGGGATCACTTAGTCTTTGAGAATTTCTTTGGGGATGTGTCACTCACCCATGTTTGGTCCTCCACTTCAAGGGACCCCATCCTGAAATTGGAAGTACTCCTCCGAAGATGACTAGGGAAAGCTCTACTTGGGGACTGCTGGAATGGCTCCTCACCTGAATGATCAAGGTATGAGCTCACATAAAAACCACACAACCCTCAATCACTCTTCAATAGAACTGCAAATTTCTGAATAACAAAAAATGCTACTATGAATTTAACTTGGTTGGTGGCACAACCGTTGGTGGCACAACCATTGATCCGGAGAAGTTGTTATTGATGAGGATCGAGTCCTCCCATTATGCAATGGTGTAACCAGAGATGAAACACCATCTATTCATACTCCCTTCAAGACTCCTAATGTCATCGCTACCAACATTGTCACACATGTTGAGCCCATCTACAATGTCAGGCAGTCCTCTAATCGCCTCTTGCCTAGCGACCATCACCTTCCATGGACTTACCTCAGAGAAGCATTATCTGGTAGATCATGAACGCCATGGCAAGAAAGGGCATTACGGAAGATGATATTCTTTCTCCCATTGGTGATCCAGTCTGAGAGGAAAGACTCCTGGAAACATATGTATCGCCAAAACCCCAAAAGGAATGACCCAAGGAAAGCAAGGGCATTACAAAATACTCCTAGAAACAGAGGATGAGCTCCAACACCCTGAGAGGAAAGACCCAAGGGAGTAGGCAAGATCTGAAACAAGTCAACTGAGATACAAACTACCAAAAGTGGGCATATGTATTGCCAAAACCCATATTAGAAACAACATATGACTGATGAAACAAAAAACAACCAATCATTAGTCTTGTCTATCTCCTTGGAACCAAATCAGAGGGGAGGAAGATCCTAGGAAATGGTTTCCAACATTCATTCTAGCATTAGGAATAATACCTTCAATGAAAAGTGTATTCACCGGGTCACCAGAACATAAGCCATAGGTAAGTCCTTGTATTTGTGCATGTAATGGAAGACATACTGCATGTACAACATCTTTTTCTATAAAACTCAGTCATTGATTTGACCCAAATAAACAACATTTTAATTTATAATACAATGTACCCAATGCAAGCGAGACAACAATTTGTAAAAATGACATAAAACAATAACTTGAAGGAGAAGACATGCATGCTATTAAATGTATAAGATTAAAGAACACATACTACCTCATTCAAGAAAAATAGTTTAGACTAAGAGCATCTAAATTTTAATACCCTTTTGTTTAGCCTAAGAGCATCTAAATTTTATTGGTTTTGGAATACCCTTTAGTTTCCATAATCAGAGTGCCTCTTAAGAATACAATATACCATTTAAATTTTAATCGCACCATTCCCTATGACCTCTAAAACAGATTAGAGACAATGTTGGATTTAGTAAAAAAGACTAAAAAATCAATGATGAAAATCAAGCACCCTTCCATCATACTCCATTAAACATATATTATAATGTAGGAAGGTTTACCAATAGTGTGTTTGGTTTAGAGTATAGCAGGGGAAACTGAATTAGAAGATGGTAACAAAGTAAGATGCTCCATATAGCCAAATGTAGTAGTAAGATGGAAAACTTATAGACAAATTAGAAGATGAAAATCTTGTAGTAGTAAGATGCTCTGTAGTAAGATGGAAACTGTAAAGCCAAATTAGAAGATGGAAACCTTGTAGTAGTAAGATGCTCCGTATAGACAAATGAGGAAGAAGGCTGACAGACGACGGAAGGGGCGCCGGCAGAAAAAGGGCTGATTGAAGCGTCACCCGACAGAATGGACGGGCGGTAGAACTGATTCCATGACTACAAAAGGGGTTTCGGTGGGTGGGTGGCGGGCAAGCAACCAGATGGGGGAGGGGAGCCGGTGGGCAGGTAGCGGGGATAGACCAGCTGGGGGAGGGGCCCGGGACGGTGGTCAGGTGATCGTCGGACGAGTAGTACTTGTGGAGGGCAGAAGAGGGGCGCACGGAAGGGGAAATCGGTTTCACACAAACGAAACATAGCGCGGGGGGTATTAGGAATATGGAGGACTTTTTTTTTTCTTTTAATTAAGGCATTTAGCTACATTTATTTTGGATACAATTAAAAGGAGATAAGATTTGTAGTTATATCTTATTTATATAGATAGCTACAATTATTTAGGTAACATAATTATATTTTATAACTAAAATAAGTTTTTTCTACACATCAATTAAATGTAACCAAAAAAATTATAGATAATTCATCTTTTTTCTGTAGTGATCATATTATTAATGATCATCCCTATTTCATTGCTTCTCATAGCTAGAGGCCAAAATAGATATCATGAGTATTCAAACATACTTATATATTCTCCTCATTCGTCATTGAATGTATTATCAACACAAAGGATGAGTTTCTCTCTCATCTTTATCAGACTATGATTGTATCATAGTATATTGATTTGGATTAACCTTTTCATAAGGCATGTTATCCTACAATCATCAAGGTGCATTACATCTCAATGTAACAATTGACATGACACATTTCATGTGTCATTCATTTCAATTATAATGGACTTATAACATATCAAGGTATATCAGATTTGGGGTGTTGGGTGTGATATCTATCATACCTTGATGTATCACTTCCCTCAACACCTTCATCTTACTTGAGTTTATTCACTTAGCTTGTATTAGGGTATTTCTCATCCTAATACTTATGCACTTGATCATCACATTCATCATGCAATGTATTGATCATGATTCATCTACTTAGAAAATACAACCATTTTCAATGATATGGACTCACCCTTGAGTCAGGGACTCTTGATGTAAGGATATCCATAATCAACCCCTCTAGGTATTTCATTTGTCAATATATTAATCACTATTCCATTAATAGGAATAGGATTTCCACAATTATAATTCGGGGTTCACTTAGCATCTCACAAACATATATAGATTTCACCTAGGATTACTCTTCATTAGAGTTTCACATAACATCGTTCTATATCAGGGTTTCACCTAGTATTATGTGAAATTAAGATTTCACAACACATCACCTAGTGATAGGACTTCACCTAGAATTAGTAGCACTACTTTATATTAGGGTTTTCTGCACATTTACCCCATTTTAGGGATTAAGGTTACCATTCACATCCAAGTAGGGTTTCTCTTGTCTCATACCCAAATTAGGGTTAGGATGTACAATTCCCATTAAATTAGGGTTTCTTACTTTGTTACACTAAGTTAGGGTTACATCATCACCCTAGATTTATGATTTCACTAAGCTTTGCCCTAAATTAGGGTTTCACATAACCTTGCACTAAATTAAGGTCAAGGTGCATCAATCATTTCAATGAGGATTTCATGCTCTCATTATTATGGATCAAACCCTGATTACACATTTATTCATGATGAGAGAATTAAGGCTTATATATGTAAGAAATCATCTCTCTAATTCTTTCTCCCTCTCATCCTCTCTAGGTTGTTAGCTACTCCAAGATTGATTTAGGTCAGACCTTTAATTTAGTACACATAGTTAGGGTCAACCTTCAAAATCACCTTTGATCTATATCATTAATAATCAAGTAGCTAATTGACCTTTGATCATATTAGGTGTCCAAATGGTTTAACCAATTTGAACCTAAAAAGGTCTTGATCACTTAGATCTCAAACGATCTTGGACACTTAGACCTCAAACGGTCTTGACCTATTAGGTTCAAATGGTTTGAAACCATTTGCTAAAGGTGACCCTTGAAATCGTTTGCTAAAGGTGACCCTTGAAACCATTTGCTAAAGGTGACCCTTGAAACCGCATGAACTCAACCAGTTTGGGATCGTTTGGTCCCAAACGGTCTTGAGACCTTTTGGTCCAAACCTCCTCAAAACCGCATGGACCAATTATAGTCTCACCCTATCAAATTGATTTAGGGTTCTCAATGTTGATTTCTTCAATCATTGAATTCATGTAACCAATCTTCAATTAGACCTATCACCATAGTTCAATTGAGTAATTAGATCATCCTTCAACTGATTTGACCCTCAATTGATCATCAATTAGGGTTTGAATCAATTGGATTAGGGTTTGGAATCGATGATCCTTCAACATTAACCAATGTGAGTCTAGTTGTTTTAAAACTATTGGACCATCATCCAAATTGAACATATCATGACCCCAAACGATCTTGAGATCATTTGGATGGCCTCCAAACGGTCTTGAGACCGTTTGCCCATGTCAACATCAAAATCCAAGTCAATCAATCAAAGTTTGGATCATTGGATTGATCACCAAATCAACATTTGATTGCACTTCAACTTAGTACCTTTAGATCTTCAAACACCTAACCATAGTCAACCCTAGACCTCCAAACGATCTTGGATGACTCCTAAACGGTCTTGGGATCATTTGGATGACCTCCAAACGGTCTTGAGACCATTTTCCCATCATATCATCATTAATCATGTCATTCAATTAGGGTTTGGATCCTAGGATTGGTCACCAAATCATCACTTAATTGTATTTCAATTTGGTGTCTTTGGACCTTCAAACACTTGACCAAACTTAACCGTAGGCCTCCAAACGGTCTTGGGTGACCCCCAAACGGTCTTGAGACCGTTTGGGTGATCCCCAAATGGTTTTGAAACTGTTTGGGTCAATCAACCCAAAGCATCAACTCATTCAATTGCAAAATCAACACTTAGCCGATTAGGGTTTATACCATATGTTTGAATCTTGAAATATCTAACCATACTCAACCCTAGACCTCCAAATGGTCTTGAGACCGTTTGGGTGATTCCCAAATGGTTTTGAAACCGTTTGGGTCAATCAACCCAAATTTCAAACTCAATTACTTATGAAATCAGCACTCAACCCGATTAGGGTTTAGGTGATTGATGGACCTTCAACTCATGAACCAATTGGAGTTAATCAATAATAATTGGTGGGTCATTAAACTAGATAATTATGAACAAGTCCCCAAACGATCAACCCTGGTCAACATCACGAAACGGTCTTAAACCATTTGCTTCTATGTGGTTTAGTGAAACCGTTTCATTCCAAACGGTTTGAAACTGTTTGCTCCCAAAACACAAACCGTTTGGACATATGATTGAAACCGTTTGGTCTAGATATTTGGGGAGGTGTATTCTTATGATGATTTCATCATCATCAAGCTCTAGAACCACGAAACATGTTGTGATTTCCATGGAGATTGCATCAATCGACCAAATCAATAATTGTAAATAGATAAATGATCATTATTTGATGGGGAATTGAATGTAATAACAAAGTTAGGGTTTCAAGTTATAAAACCCGCCTCCAATTGAGATCCAAAGCTCTAAGATCACTAAAAGAATGGTGGATGAGGCTTTTGCAACTCCCCCTAAGATCGTCCTCAAGCTTTTGGTTGAATAGATTGGCTAGGGTTGAAGATGGAGTGAAGAAAAGAAGTAATCAATGATTTATTTTTGATTTCCACCATGGAATCAAGGAGAACGAAGGTCAAGGACTTACCAACAGGTTGGGGGTCGTTCTTTTCTTTCTCCCAATCTCCCAAGGTCGTTTTCCAAGCAAAGGGTTGAAGTAAATCCGAAATTCCCTCTCATTCTATGGATAAATGAGCTTATATGTGAATTTTATTAAAAATTCAATTAGGAGAGAGAAAGTAGGAATTATCCCCTCAATTCCCTTGACACTTGACCCCTCTCCTTCTTTAGGGACGAGGCTATCCTCTTGGCCTCTTATTCCCTTCAATTATCCACATTTTAAAGAAAAGAAAATTAAGCACCTTAACCCTTTTTATATAAATATCCATGACTTAGTTGATATTTCTTTTCCTTATAATATGGTGAGTGGAAATTCCACCTCCTTGAGATATTTCATGGCTCTTGAAAAGCTCAAAGACGACCAAACATATCTGAACTCAACCATTTTAATTTTTGTTGAAATCCCTTTAATTAATACATTCATTTTTTTTGCCCCAAATTGAATTAGGGTTTCAATTAGGATTAGATCTTGATTATTTTAATATCAAGATTCTCTCTCCTCCAACTTAATTCAAATGAGGTGCTCCTCTCATTTTCTTTACTCCACATGTTGGCAAGAAGCATTAGGGACCTTATTGAAGTGGTAATTTGCATATTGAACCCTAGGTTTTGGGTAAATTTCACATTACAGCAAAACTAAATTTTAATGCACAAGGATTGCTTTACAAGCTCAATCTTGGTGCTCAAGCTTATGAAAACCATACCACTACATCCTATTCATTATTATGATGTATAAACATCAGAGGAACATTTTATCATGTGAATTTGCAAGTTAACCCCTCAACTTGGGTAATTTACACTTTAGTCCAAAATAAGCAAACATTGCTTCAACATTGTTCAAACTGGACCAAAATTGAGACATAAGTTCCTCATGAGCCTTAATTACGTTTCACAAGATAAGATCAAGCATCTAATCAAACTTATTAGGCAAAACATCTAGGGTTAACACATTACCCAGATTAGGGATGTTACAGAGACACTCTATATAAAAGGCAACTTGTCTTGACCCAAGACCATCTAGGTTGAAACCATTATGCCTAGGGAAGGTGTCTCGACTATGATACCCACCAAACATTCCCTAGGTCATGACCTAGGTTGAGACAACCCATAAGGTACACATGGTAAAGGTACACCAAAACCCTAGAAACCTTAATCACCACTAGGGTGCGACCACTCAACCATGGCACCCCAAGGCACCACCATTTCTCTCATTAAGCCAAGAGAGAGAAGAAACAAATTAAAGGTGAAAAATTACAAGATAACCCTCTTGAATGGGTAAAGTGAAATTTGACCCAAAACATGCACATAAAGCACCAACATCCTCCAAACAAGCTCAAATTGGAGACTTAAGTTCTCCACAAGCTCTAAGATCATCTCAAATGATTAGAGAAAGGTTATAATCACATCATCAAGACAAAGAAAAGCCTAAAACCCATATAAGGGGCCTTAAAAAATTCTCCAAACCAAAGTTTTCAGTAGAAATTGGTAAATTCATTAGATGGATGCCTACAATTCTTTCTGAAATGGGGATCTTACTAAACATGTGCTAATGGAGAAATCTTATGGTTTACCTTATTATAATTGTCCTCATCATTTTTTCCATATTCAAAAGGCACTATATAATCATAAGAAAGCATCACATACATGATTTTACAAACATAATGGCTATCTCCTCACTTATGTTTTTTTTTGGCATCACCTCATACTTCTCTTTAATCCTCTTTTCTAAAGATGCTACAATTATTTATTTGCTTCTTTACGTCAATGACATGATACTGACAATCAGCAATTAATCTACCTTGTAGAATTTCATCTCTTCAGTAGAAACTACCTTCTCACTTCATGATCTAGACCCATTAACCTTCATCTTGGGTATAGAATATACTACAATAGTCTCATTCTTACCCCTTTCTCAGGAGCAATATGTTGTGGACTTATTCGGTCAATTATTCAGTTGGATTGCAAGTCTGCGTATATTCTAGTTTTTTGGTATTGTGTGAAGGATGCCCACTCTAATACCTGGATGTTGGAACCTTAACAATATAGAAATCTTATTAGCAGAGTGCATTACCTAATACTAATAAGGTATGATATTAATTTGCAATGAATCTAACCTACCAGTTTATGGTTGAACCTAATGGGCATCACGTGGTTATGGTGAAGCCTATCCTATAGAATATTAAGGGTAACATGTCATTAGGTATACGAGTTGTTTCTTCTGATGATTTTTATCTCAAAACCTACTATGATGTTGAGTGGGTTGGGCACCAGTTACATGTTGCTCTACTACTAGATATTGCACTTTTTATGGTAGCACATGTGTGTCATGGATCTCTAAGAATCAATACATTGTGTCTGAGTCACGTTCTAAATCTGAATACAAACAAATGCCAATGGAAATTATTGCAATTACATGAATATTTGCATGACTGAAGGTCTACACATTCCTCTTTGAAAATATAAAACACTATACTATGATAACCTCGGTGAAATTCATATAATAGTCAACCCTATATTACGTGGAAGAAAAAATGCATATGGATATTGATTATCACTTGATTTGGGAAAAATTTGCATTGGGACATATTCAAGTTGAACATGTTAAGTTGACTTCCCAGCTATCTTACATCTTCACCAAATCATTACCCTATCAAGATTTTCAGCATTTTTTGTCCCAACTAAGGCTTGATTCACTCTCTCCATCTTTGATGGGGAGTGTAAGATAGTCTCCTTGTGACATACATTCATAGGTCCAACTTAGCACAACAACCTTTGAAAATACTGATCATGAATGCCACTGATAGTTCAACAATCTGATGACTAGCCTCCTTCATCTTTATAGCTAGCTAACTTTGTGTTTTTCTAGCAGTTTGCTCATCTACCGTCTGTTACATGTTTGTTTAAGATAAAGGGATGATATACCTAATATATATGTATATAAATAATGGAATGTATAGTGAATGAGTTATCCGTCTTATAACAAATTGTAGTCAAAGTTTCCGACCCCTTACTTCTATCTATCTTCTCTTTCTTTTTCTTTCTCTATCTATGACGACATCATCTTTGTCAAGAAACTATTTCATCATGTTGTTCACTTCCCTTCTCATCTATTTTGTGATTTCTCATAGCTTAGTTACTTTAGTATTTCAATATATTTGGGCACTATATCATCAAGCATTATTACTTAGTACTCAAAGAATTGTATCTCGGTTAATATCAACAAGGGTCCAACATTGGTTACTATGTATGAGAACTATTACATGTATAATATATATTGTGATCAATATTGGAAGGAAATGTTGTTATGATCATATCTAGTGATGATACAAAACTGTTCCAACTATATTTTTTATTTCATTAGTGCACACCAATATACATTTAAATACATATAAGTAAAATATTATAATAACTATAGATAAGAAATAAAATAAAGTTCCACATCAATTTTTAGAGTGAACTCCCAAACACAATCTCCAATAAAAGTAGTGTGATGATAACTCCTAGAAGTGAACCCCCTATTGTTTGCAAAATCCCAATACCCCTTTCCTGAAAACATTCATATCTCAATAGTTGTGATATTTTATATCCTTTGCAAATGTCAATTCAGCCTCCTTTGTATCACAAGTTAATTTCTTTCCCTTGTGTTCATTTTTTCTTTTTTTACACTCATGACCACATTGATTTGCATTGGTGAATATAGTATGCATTTATTTGTATTTTATTTAATTTGCACATATATAATCATTTTCTAGCCCCATGGTACCTCCATATGCGCACATGGATGATATCATTTTTTGTATTCAATATCATAATTCCCATAAAATATAAGTAATATTTAACATTAGACAGAACTAACCATTGCTTCATAAACATAATATATATGATTATAATAACATGTATTATTGATGTTCATTTAGAATAAAACTATATAATTGGTACATTTTATGCCTAGGCTTACTGCCCAAAGCTCTAGTAGAGTTTCAAGAATGATGACTGACCTTACATACCACCACTAGCCTTAACAACACACTTTGTCCTCACCCACATGCAATCCAGGATCACCTTTCCAGCACATTTAACTAAGTAGTTTTTTGGCGATGAGCTCTCTAAAAAGTAGGTGTACCTTGGTGATATGGGTAGTCCAATCATTCCTTTTAATATTATTTTATTTGAGGCCTCAAATCCTGGGATGTTACAGTTTTCCCCACTTAAACTCTTGACGTCCTTGTCAAGGATCAACTATATTGCCTCATAATATACCCCCATTTCAGTACAGACCCAGAAAGCCCCATTGGCACCCAGCTCCGAATCACAGAATAACAATGCAAGCATGGCTACATCACCATGGACATCCCTTTCCAACATACCTAGACCACAAGACTCAAGACTAGCATGCCACATGCCCATGTGGGCCCCATCTACTAGAGGTTTTATGGCTCTGATACCATTTGTAACACTTGAGCCCACTACCCAAGGCTCTAGTAGAGTTTCAAGAATGACAACTGGACCCATAGACCACCACTGACCTTAACTATGAGCTTTGTCCTTACTCATACGCATACCAATATCAACTTCCTGATGGGTCACCATCCTAGTACTACTCTAGGATGATCACACTTAACCATAAAGTTCTTTAGTGATAGGCTCCCTAAAAAGGAGGTTGACCTTGGTGATATGGGCAGTCCAATCATTAGTTTTAAGATTATGTTATCCGATGCCTCAAATCTTGGGACGTTACATAAATAGTTCTTTGATGAAAACATCTTCAGTTGTTGCTAATATTACTAAATTTTAGTCAATTCATATGTGTCTTACACCTAATTTTTATCAATCTATTTTATTAAAAGTTTTCTATTTTCAGCATTATTTGCAATTGCTACAACAATCAACCCTTTTCTAGTGACATTCCTTATTTATGATCACAACAAAAAAAGTTGGAAATTATCAAGTTTGTTTATTATTAGGGTATGTGTAAGTAGTCTTTTTGTCTATAGAAAAAACATTATTAGTCTATGTCAATTAGTAATTTCTATTTTCTATAAATCAAGTAATCTGTGAATGACCAATTAGTTGTTAAATCATTTATACTTCAACAATATTCTATGTAATTAGATTTTTTGCTCATGTACACTATAAGCTTAACATTCATATACTTTTATATTAATCATCTAAAATAAAGTCCATTTAATGGGTATTATTATTATAAATGCAACATCACACATAGAGAATAAATGAAATTTCTTTCCTATACACACTAACATATTCAAATTATTTCCTATAAAGAAAATAATGTGATTTTCAATAGTCAGTTAGATATAGATGTGCTTTACTTTATATATGAACTATTTAAAAGAGATTGAATAACAAAGATTGAGGACACACTAGGGAGAATCTCTATATTGTGTGCTTACGTATGTGAACATTAAGTCCTCTTCTAGTTTTAGTGAACACAAATTTATTAGCTTTCTAACATATGATATTTAGTCTCGACTTGGATGTAGTAAATGGAGACAAAAGATATCCTATGGTACTACTGACCGTTATAAATCAAACACCCAAAAAGGTGAGGATCTAGAGTATCAAACTCTTAAATTATAACTTGACCCTCATGCCATCACAACTATTATACGGGGTCCCATGTCGCAAGTCGGGGTTGATACATAAGGACAAGGAGTGGTAAGTTCTTAGATCATAGAATATTGATTCAATTACACAAATCTAAGAGGGTGGATTAAATTTGGTGTTCCTTAAGGAAGGGTGTTACTTCAAGCAACAAATAAAGAAAAAGTAGCAAACAATGCAAAAATTAAAACAAGAGAACAAGTAGAAATAGAAAGTGATATAACAAATATGGATGGGAACTTGGATTGGGTGTCACCATCTAAGGTCTCTCACCAACATGAAATACTCATATCGACTGTATACCATTACCAATATTACAAGAAATCATCATATATGTCTATTCCCTCCTCTCCCAAGCTTAGGATATATCTAGATTATAAGGTTCTCTCTCTCTAGAGATGGAAAACACACAATCAAAAAAGTAACCATATGACCATCATCTTAAGCATTCCAACATTCTGATGTATTCATGCAACTCCATAACACTTAGATAATAATAGTACTACTTTGTCGAGGAACTAACAATCAAACATCACAAGATGGTAGCTGATCATACAAGTGAAGCATTTAAGACCATGAGTATGGAGATAATCATTCCTTAGAGCATCTATTCAATCGATATAAGTATTTACATGTTGGGAGAGCCTTGGTGGCTACTCCCGACCCAAGCTAGATGTTTATCCACTCATGTTCTTGAGCCACTTTATGGATTTACAAGCATAATGAGACATGAGAGAGAATGACAAAATGGATGAAGAAGATGGAGGTAGATGAATAGATATATAGAAGAAGGTGGGATATACCAATTTTGGTCATGAATGACCAAGGCTAATGTGCATCTCTTTAAGATTTAAATCTAGCATAGGCATGGGGAGCAGCTAGTACTTATTTCAAAAAACAGGCTGATGATGTTGGTGATGGTGTGATCCTCTCTCTCCTATGGACTTTAGACATCAGAGATATAGGACTGATGAAATGACTGATGGAGATTCTACGATGCAACATCACTTTGTAGTCTTCTCGCACATTGCCCCCTCCTTCATGGATGGAGTGACCGTATATTTATAGATGTGAGCATTAAGGTAACTGAATTAACTTTCTAGATTATTGGTCACTGAATCATGGAGTCAATGATCACTGATCCATGATGGTATCTGGGATCATGAGTCTTCATTGGTCACTAAGTTTGTGAATGCAACGGTCGTAGGAATTGACAGTCATTGAAGATGACTGACACATGTGACCGCTGAAGTGGCATTTCCATTGGTCGCCTAGGTATAGGAAATTTAGGTGGTCTCTTAGAAACCAAGTCCAGTGACCGCTAATTTGATGTAATTCTCATCAATCGCCAATGTATAGGAAATTCAACATCCACATGATGTTGGGTGCTGAACGAACACTAGGGTAGCATGCTTTCTTTACTCACTACAACAAACATACTCATTAGCGGCTTTTCAGAAATACCACTAAAAAAAATAAAAGCCAGTAAACAGGTTTAGCGGCATTTGTTGACATTTAAAAAATGCCTCTAGCGCGAATGCCACTAGGAGGATAGTGGCTTAAGTTGTAAAAGACGCTAAAGGTTTGTCTTTAGTGGCTTCGAATAAATGCCACATAAAGGCCACTAAACCATCATTTGGAATTTATAAAAAAGCCACTATCCATCAATTGGCTTTTATACAAATGCCACTATTTTGTATTATGTTGGTGTATGAAAATGTTCTTATTGAGTTTAATGACGTATAAAAAAAGCCACTAATGACTACTAGTTCTGTATTACTACATTTTCATTGCTTTTAGTCATTCAGTTTTCAATTCATTATCATTATTTCTAAATGAATGTCAATTGTAGACGAACTCACTTTTCTGAAAATATGAATATTTTTTTATTTATAATCAATTGAGAATTACATGGGGAGGACATTTTACCTTGCCCCTTATATTGAATACAACACCAATGATATACTTTCATACAACATTTTACCTTACCCCTCATATTGAATTATATGGGGAGGACATTTTACCTTGCCCCTTGTATTGAATACAACACCAATGTTTACTGCTGCATTTTATGGTTTGCAAAATCTTCTTGCTGAACAACATGGCATACATGATGTCTACAACATTGCTGGAGCTGGCTCAGCAAGAGTTGTTGTATCTGGTCTCATATTTCCTGGTTCCTTGAGATGGAAAGTGTGGAATATGCTCCTTAGTTTTGCACTTGGAGCTATCTTTTTCTTTCCACTCGGTTGGGCCCATCTAAAACTTGTAGAGAAGGCAGCTGAGCGGAGTGTAGTTCTGTTGGCGTCTGATTCTGGTGAAAGTGATGCAAGAAGCAGGGTGGGTGTGGCAATTGAAAGGCTTGAAAGTAGCCTAAGAAAAATAATTCCTGCACGTCATTGGCATCAAATTTGGAAACAGTTAAAAAGTGACTTATCTTTTATTTTTATCATGCCAGAAAAACACAAGTTTAATTAAGCTTTCTTTTTTATCATTTACTTCCACCTGCGACAAGGGTTTTGATTGGTTATGTGCTTGTAGTTACCAGTTTCATGTATCTAGCAATGCATAAGGTAGCATCTCAGCCATGAAAAGTGTGTGAATTATAGCGTCAAATGGATAGACGCTGGAGATCTTTGTGAATAATAAGTTGATCCTTTTTCCATTATAAAAAAAACATTATCAAGTTGAACAATTAAGGCAAAACAAAATCTAAAGTATCAATGATTGTCCCTTATTGATTAAGAATAAGAGGAAAATATGATCATGGTAAAATAGAGAAGAAAGAAAACAAGTAAGAAGGCATTGTACCTTCCAGTCGCTGGCTCCCTATTCAAATCACTATCATAGCAGTGTGGTTGAGCTCCAGATCTCTATTTTGGTCTTCCTAGCTCTTGATCTCGATCGTTGTAGGTTCCAAATCTTTGCATCATCATTATATGTCTGCTGTGTGGTGCATTACAAAGCACAATAGTCTTGACACAATCAAGGTATAAGGGTGATCACTTGGTTCCCTACAAGCATCATGATTTATAACCAAAGAAACAAATCTTTAATACTGAGAGAACAATTTTAGAATCATATATTGAAACCACCAAACTGGGCATTCATGTCTAAGACATTTCTTAGCATATTAAAGGGTGGGGAAGGATCTTCATCACCAAGTCTTTTAGGATGATCAAAAAATATAAGAGGTGAAAGAAGAGACCAATATTTATTCAGGACAGACTTCCAATTAATGGCATCTTTTGAAAATTCTTGCAGATGAAAACCTATAAAGAAGATATATTTATCAAAAGAAGCAATAGAAATATGCATAAAAGTAAGATTGCATGGAATTGTAGTAGCACTGAGTCTTAGATATAAAATAATAATCAAATCCATATGCAAAACAGCTTGAACACAAAACAACTTATGGATGATCACTAATACAAGTATGTATATATGATTATGCTTACAAGCTATCATGAAGCGTATGGTTATACTGAAATTTTTTGCTTGTAAAGAGTTCACTTTTAAATTTGTTTCAACAGAAGTACAATAAAAGGAATCATAGAAATGGAGTTAACCCATAACTACAATCTAAAGAGTTTGGATACCTGAACCTCCATTTGTATTTAGGTACCTTGAACTTCCATTGGGATTTGAGTTTTCTGACACATTAGCCATCACCTGATCAGTATCAACGTAGCCTCATTGTTTCATGTCAAAACCATTGGAAAGAGTATCCCTATAAACAATAACATGTTCCGGATGTAGTAAGAAGTGACTGGTCAAGGTTAATCTACAGGAACAGTAAAAACATTAATCTACAGGAAGAATCTGAAGTCCATTCAGACCACATATTTAGTGTCTTGATCATCTGACACGAAATGATAGAAAAGTACAACTGAACTGATTACTACATAACTGAATTAATATACTAAATTACTACATAGTTCCTACAATACTCAATAATTCAATAAATTTCTACTGAAACTGAATTTCTCAATCTTAAAAGAGATATTGTTCACGAAATGTATATACTCCAAAAGAGCTAGGCATGTATCTACGTAAATTAGTCAGAGAAAGACTAGTGTTCATCTCATGTATATAATTCAAATAAGAGAGATAAATGTTCAAACTTACCTAGAAAACTGAGAAAGAGAGGAATTGTTCACTGAATGCCAACTGAGTTTGTATATATCTCTAGCTACACACTCTAATCACTAAAAAATGACCACGAATAACTATTAGTAACATTATTATAATTCCATCAAATTGTACCAATGTACACTAGTAGCTTAGTCGTAGAAAGAAGTTTTCATCTCATGTATATAATTCAAATAAGAGAGAGATAAATGTTCAAACTCACCTAGAAAACTGAGAAAGAGAGAAATTGTTCACTGAATGTCAACTGAGTTCGTATATATCTCTAGCTACACACTCTAATCACTAAAAAATGACCACGAATAACTATTAGTTACATTATTATAGTTCCATTAAATTGTACCAATGTACACTAGTAGCTCAGACGCAGAAAGAAGTTTTATCTCATGTATATAATTCAAATAAGAGAGAGATAAATGTTCAAACTCACCTAGAAAACTGAGAAAGAGAGAAATTGTTCACTGAAGCTTCATACACAGTTGTGAGCTGTGAGCTCCTAGTGGGGCCAAAAAAAGAAAAATGATGGCCGATGGATAAAACTTTGTTTTTGTTTCGACGATAAATTGAAACTTTCACGATTGTATGAAAAAAATCTAAGAAATCACTGAAGACTTCACAGACAGTACTAGATCAGTACAAACTTTTAAGCAAAAGTTTCATAACAAAATGTTCTTGAGTTTGCACCCATACAGCCCACAGAAAGACACTGATCAAACTATTTTATAGGCATGTCCAAACAATGAAAGTGGAAGTTTTTATGGAAATAGTTGAAAATTTACGTACAAGAATTGTTCCATAACCATGAACTACCTTGCATTCATACATCAAAAATGGTGTATTGATGGGATCCTTGTGGACCTACAATTCACTTGTAGCTTCAATGGAATTGCTAAATGATAAATATTTTGATCAATGCTTAATAGTGACATCATAGGACAAATACATGTACATGAAATAAATTCAAATACATACTTACAATCTTGTTTTCATCAGTCATGCTAGATTCGTCAATGGCCAGACAGTGCCTTGAAATCAAAATTGCATCAATAGGAACCTACAAAAGTTAATTCTATTGAAGATACGAGAAAGCCTTAAGTCATCTAAAAATAATCATATCACATTTTAGTTGCAAATACATGGTCACCAATTTTTATAGGAATAACATCACCAATGACGATGTCAAATATAGAAATATCATTCCTCCCAACTCTAATTACCTGCATATGCAGAATAATAGAGTGCATAAAAGATTTGTATATATACAATGAAAGCAACACAGAGAAAATTGAAAAATTTAGTTATGTAATGAATCTGACCTCCAAATGCATGTTTTGGTTTTCCTCATTCAGATTTTGAAACTAGAGTGATTGTTTCAAGTCGCAAAGCGCTATGAACAAGAAGTATCAAGAAACTATTTCAGTAACACAGCAGAAAGGAAAATAAAGGATACATATGACAAAGAAAATATATTTATTCATTTCTTTATGAAAAAATGACAGAGTTAGAATCAGTATACGAACGTAGACCTTCATAGGATAAAAAGCCACAAGGGAAATGAATTCAGGCTATCCAAACAAACTTATGAAGGGTCTAAGATTTAAAATAAGAAACAATAGACTAGGGACAAAGTTTTCTTCAGATTCTGACTCAATTTCCTTCTTGTTTGAGGACAATCGTTCAGATTAGAAAATGTGAATGTAGCAATAATTACATCATCAAAAAGTTCCCTAAACTCCAATACATTGCAAGTAAAATCGTGTATTTTTATTCCTTCATTGAGAGCCTTATAAAACCACCAAAAGTGAGCAGATGATGTAGTCCTACACATAATTATTGAATATTGCAGGAATACTCTAGTTTAACGTGGTCACACTTGAAGAAAAGACTGGTCCTTATCCTTTCATCATCTGGCCAGTGAACCTCAGTCTAGCAACTGCAACTGCAACATCTTGAGAAGTATGAGGATAAGAAGATTAATGATTGATGCAATGCGAGAGATTGGATAAACATATGGCTGATATATTCTCTGACAGCAGATATGAAGAAGTTTACCAAATCAGTTTTCAATTCTGTTGCACAAGGATTTAAAAGATGGATAAGATTTCAGATATACCCACCAAATGAAGCCATGTAACTTGTGAATAATCATCAATAATGGTCGCATGAGACTTGAAACCAAATTTGCACAGTATGTGATGGATCCTATAACATCAATTCATGAAAAGAAAACTTTGCTTTATTTTGTTTTGTAGACCTAAAAATGGACTGTTGGTGTTTTCCCAGTTGATATGGCTCATACTCAACTTTTCTAGACCAACCAACTTAGAAACTTTCCCAAAGACATTACCCAAATGAAAAAAGATGAAGCATCAAGACACACCTTGGGGGATTTGGCAAGGCAGTAGAAGCCAGCACAATCATTCCCTTTACCTATCATCTTTTATGTCTCCATGTCCTACATAACAGAAAAAACCAAGTTACAACATTATGAAGAGAATGAGGTAGTTTACTAATGGAGACAAGATTATACGAAAATCATGAGATGCAATGAGAAGATATAGCAGGCACATCAGGTAAAATGAGAGATAGCTCTAGTGCCCTAGACTGCAGCTGGAGAACCTAAATTGCATGTAGAACCATCTGCAAGAGTGACATAGGGTAATGAAGGCCATATAATCTAGACAGTGCACAATTCTGGTAAACCTATGTTGTGATATGTGGCCCCTGAATCAAGAACTAGGTGTGCTGCTACTTTGGTGGTTTGGGAGATGTAAGCCAGTTGGCCTAGGAATAGGAGATGCAACCCTTACAAGAATCTTGTAATGAAGCATAAATTTGTGTAAGCTGATTGTACTCTTTAGCTAATAAATGAAATATAAAATAGATATATTAACACTCCCCCTCAAACTGGAGTGTATAGATCATATCAAGCATAAGATGTATCACTATGTCAAGAATGTGATGCTTTAGGAGGTTCCTCCTCTTCCATGGGCCTGAAGGATAAGAAATTAACGGGGGAAATAAACACACATGAATATCTTCAACTAGAAGGTGATCATATCAAGCAAAGGAGATTTTAAAAAAAGGTTGAGCATAAACATCATAAATTTTCCTCTTAGAAAGAATACAGAGGAGAAATTTAGGCACTCTAGGTAACTTATTATTCATCATCTCAATCATTTCATCTACCCTCACATTGGGTGGAGCTCTTCTCATGGAAGGACATTCTTCGAAGACAATCTAGTGTCTTCCAATATTACATGTTTTTCCATTTCATGCCATGAATGACAGTCATATTCCTGATATAACTAATTATTAACTTAAAACAAAATTAGAATAGTTACAGTCTTGCTACTATGAGAAATAATACATCTGGATATTCATGTGATATATGTAAATGTGAAGCTAAATTCAGTAACACTTACATAACTTAGAAGGTTAGTTGCACTCTCAGAACTATGATTGGGAACTTACATAAATTCATCTGGTTATTTAAGATTCACATACTATTTTTTTAAATGGTGTAGGGAACGACCTCTTTTTATTGCTCGAAAGATGTGGATCTTGTACTACATTGATTCAGTAGTTCAATTGTTATGTCATTGGATATGCTCAATTCAGATGAGTAGTTGATTATTCATCATGAAGTCTACTATATGGAGAGTCATTTCTCCTTGTCTTTTCTTGACTGCTACTTAGAATATAACCTAGACAGTGCAAAGTGGTGACATAGTATCTTTGATCTCAAAATCATGATGCGAGATATCAACTTTTCTTCTCCAACTTGCAAATGATGTTAGATCGGAGTCTAGATGACATAACTAACTAATCAAAGTCCGACTCACACACATAATCTTTTAAATAGTAGATGATCGTACTTGTTAAGAAGTAAGCTGAGTAGAAAATGAATGAACCTCAAACATCAGTAGATAACAGAGAAAACAGCATAACCCAGCCATCCATGAGATAACTTCAAATATAGACACATTATTTTTTCCATCCAACCACAAATAAAAACACTCCACAAAAAATATTCAGCTACTTCATACCATGTATGGTTAAATCCATAAATCCAATGATCGTATCAATGAACTGAAGATCAACTACACTTTACAATATCAGAAACTTAGAAAATCAAGAAAATTATACATTTTAGTATCATAAAATACCTCACATCCCAACTCTTTGACAGTTGTAAGTAGTTGAAATGCACCTACAATTCCAGATCAGAGCAAGAACACCCATAACCTGAAACATCAGATCCAAGATTAGAGTCGAATAGGGTAGCCTAGGGAAATGAGCCATTGGGCAACATTTACCAACACTATGCATGAAATTCAGATTGGTCTTATGGTTTACCTGCAAAAAGGCAATTATGTCGAATAAAAGGAGGAAGCAACCCCACTTCATTGATGACAATAATTGTCCGTGATGTAGGAAGGAAGAGGAGTATACCATGCATGCTATTAGATGATACATACATGCAAATGCTTGTGGCAGTGTCTGACAGGAGCTAAACTGATTAGTAATGCACATCATGACAACATGGGCTTCTGGGTAGATATGAACCTAAGAAAAGATTCATCTTAGTATATAAAATTGGTGATCGGCTACTAGTTCATCTGGAAGAGCAAGAACATCCAATATCATTCCCGAACTTCCCAATATCAAGAGAATGTTCAAATGTGAAGGTTAGCTGATTTAGATTTCACAACCTTAGTAGGACCATTAGCTTTGCCCACCCATTGAAACCCTAATAAGAACTGCCACCTTATACATGACTGAAATTTGAACTAGTTTGGTTCCTACCTCCTATAGTCAGTGTAACTGTGATGATTAATAGTTGAAGTCTTTCTAATAAAAATAGTATCTGGCTATATGTTCACCGCATAGAATGAGAAAAGAAATTAGATGAATAGGATACAACAAACAATCATAGAATAGGATAAAGGAAAAATGTGGTGAAGTTCATCAGTCATTATGGTATACAGGGAGTAGGCCTTAAGCAAAACTCCTTTATGTGCACCTAGGATAGCCAAACTATTAGTATTAGGGGCTTGTTCTCCATGTAATAAATAAAATATATTCTAATGGTGGGTTAATTAGAGCCAAACTGAGATAATTGATTTCTAAACAATTTAGTATGATATTATCAACAACATCCACCAGAGCACTATATTTTCAATAATTTGTAAGCCTCTCATTCTTCCTAGAAGGAGACATGGAGCAGATGAACATTTCAATTCTTCAGTCGATTCTCTTTTTATTTTTACTCAAATAGAGTTCAAGAAAGCATAATAAAATGTACGTATGGAAGTATCAGTGGGAATAACTATTATACATAATTTATCAGAGCATCAAGGGTTAAGATGACCAATAAACAATCTAAAATATATGATTTTCTTGTAGCAACTTTTCTCACAGAGACTGTAAAACCTTCAACTTCATTTTATCTCTTGCATATGAACTGCAACTAGTAAAGTGCAGAGATCCATATGTCAAGGCAAAGAAGGGAGATAATCAAAGAACATGTTTCCTACAAAGGATGTATACATTGTAAAATGCATGTATCCAATTAGAAATAAACAAAATATATCATTGAGTGAGATTTTAGAATATATTTCTCCATGAAAGAATATAGTGAGTTTGTTTCAGATTTAATGATGCAGTTGATATGATCAGTTCCCCCAATGCATTTGTTATGTAATAATGCATTTGGCATAATTGCAGATTAAATATAAAAATGAAACTAGGGGTATTAAACACCAATGTAGAGGCAAATGGGTGGTGGTGTAAGACATACAAACCAAATGGGTTGGTGGAGATGTATGACTTCACCTTAATTTTGTGGAAGTTCTGACAGAACCCTGCTATTTGGGCATAACTTCAAACAACCCTTGGGCACCCCCACCCTCGACAATGACTCCAACAGCTAGTCTAACACCTGATCAGATGAGGATGGGGTCACGATTGCTGACTCCTCGCCATGCTCATCTGTAGAGCCCCAAGCAAGGCAGTCGTCTCCCCCAACACCACCCGACTCATCGCAACTAGAAGTTGGGGCCTCAGGTTCTGGACTAGGTGTTTGAGGCAAATCTTCGAGCACCTCCCTCACATCTTCCACTCTCAGGGGCCTCTCCCCATCCCTGATCGACATCGAGACTGCCGGAAAGGAGAAAACACCTCCAACACCTTGCCCATCACCTTGTCGTCCAGATCCAACCGACAAGGGAGAGGCGACAGAGACACCAACCGCCCCAACCGATGCTAGAAAACATCCTCCACTTGCAATAGAAGAAAGGGGTGAAGCATCCTCATTCAACCGACCACCATCACCCAGGTCGCCAGGGGACTGATTCCCGACCCCATCGCACCCTGGGTGGTCTTCCAAGCTAGGAAGCACGTCTAGAAGATCGAGATGGAAGGAGAGTGGTAGGGAGTCAGGGAGAGGAGGTGTTGGAGTAGAGGGGACATGTTTGACCTACTCCCTAAGTCCTCGGCGTCATGACACACTCGGACCAGCAGAAGCATTCCACCAACATCGGTCTCCACTCATCGGTGGAGAGGACCCCCCTCGCAGGACATCCACCAAAGAAGAGCACGACCAGTCCGCAAGATAGATGCGCCAACACTCCCTCGTCGGACACCACCAGTCTCCACCAGCACCTAGCTAGGGAAATGATCGGCCAGGACGCTCCACGCGCTGGTCTGAGGAGCGGAATGAAGGGGCACTAGATCAATCAGACTATTGCAATTTTTGGAGCGCGAAGGTGAAAACTTGGAGCGGGAAGTAAATATTGTGTTACCAATTACTTCTCTAATTTGGTATGAAAATTTAAGATTGCCACTAATTAGAAATAAAAATGCCTTTAATGTTATGTCCTTTTCAGAAGTCCTATAATAGGTGGTTCAACGACATTTTAATTAAAAATGCCTATATATTAGAAAGATAGTGGCTTTTTTTATAAATGCCACTTAAATAAATGCCACTAATGGGCAATTTTGCTGTAGTGACTCTCTTGACCGCCTAAGTGTGATGTTTATCAACGGTCACCTAGATTGACGTCCACTTCTAGTAGTACTTTGTACAAATCAAGGAAGAGGGAATGAGATTAGGTGTATGAAAACTTGCCAAAAAAACTAGATATATATAGATAAAACATTGATGAAATGATAATATGAGGATAAAACAAGCAATCAAATATCCAAAAAACTAGATGTTATCAACCCCTCAAAACTTAGATTCTAGCCTCTCCTCAAGCTAACATGTAGAATTAAAGCATCAGACAACTTCAAAGGGCCTTATTAATTTATTGTTTTTGTCAGTGTGAAGAATGTCATTTCATCAACCTTTAATTGAAACATATGTATCGTGAGTACATGTTGCCAATACCAAGAGTCTCTCTCTCTCTCTTAGATATGGAGTTGTGATACTCATATTTTTTTCTACAACCTTCTTCTAAGGTAGGGTTTCTCCATCATGATACATCGATGTTTGTTTTCTAGGCTGTACTTGGACAAGGTTCTGGATGAGGTAGCTTTCACACCCAACTTTTATTCTTTTGGAGATCCTAACTATTGTGATGAGGTAGGCCAAGGATGTAGTGTTTCCTATCTTCCTTAGGTTTCCTCAAACATGTTTACTATTGTAATGATAGTTTATCAAAATTGATCCTAATGTAATGTAAGGTGGTTGTGTGAGGTTCCGTCCAAAACATAAGAGGCTAAGTTTGGCTTCCCAGCTTGTGCTGCTCAACAACTTTTGAATTTTGGCACAACTCTCAATATTTTATTCTTCTTTGCTTATATTATTTCTTGTAGACTAGGAGATGATAGGAATTCAAGGAAGCTTTAGGCCACAAAGCCTCTTTTGATCCCAAAGTGGGTTTTTTTTTGCCCTACAAGGGGTAGTTGTTACCTCCTTACCAGGATAATGTGCTTTCCTACATGTACCTGGGAACTGGGTGGTCATTTAGGATCATATTAGATAGATTTTGTAAGGAATGGGCCCCGAGCGGGACCACTCCCTACTTAAATTTAAGGAAATACTTACAAAACAACCCAATAGATCATATCCAACAAAATGAAAGCCATTCAAGTAGTTGGGGTTCATGATATTTCTTTAAAGTTGGGGTTCACGATATTTCTTTAAACTTAATGCTAACATGAACATAGTTTTTTTTTAGTGGAAATTTGAATATAACTATAGGATTTTCTCATTAAAGTTCAACTAACGGGCCACATATGGCTCCTTACTAAAATTAAAGGTTCAAGTACTTTGATCAGTTTGAGGTGAGTAACCTCTACATCAAAGTCCTCAATAGCTAGATCTAGATGTCACACCTAACTCCTAGAACTCATGTTGTGCAACCTCTAGGTGGGTTGAATGCAAGACCCAAGGTAGAGGAAACAAAAAGAAAAGTACATCAATGAACACAGAGTATGTGCACTAAATAAGAACCATACACTATTTTGGGAAATAAGGATAGAAATGAGGAATACATCAAATATGGATATTCAAGAGGATAAGTTCAAGAGATATAAAATGGAAAGACATGAGGCATTATATACAATGGAGAACATTAACTGATATATTGTCATAAAATTTAATAATCTTAAACAGTTCATGTAAACAATTAGACCATTTTTATTGATGTACAGATGAGACCCATAACTCTCAATCCTAAAAATATTTGGGTGGAATATGAAACACCGTGGGTGGAATATGCACGAACCTATAAATATATGAATGGAAAATGCATGCTCAAGATGAAATACACATGTCCAATATAATGTAGAAGTGCAGATGTATTACTATAATAAATAAAACCAAGTCTATTTGCATATGCACAATAATGTAAAGGAAGGATTAATGTTTGGTCTTAAGAAGTATGAAATAAATGAGGTCAAGATCATCCAAGTCACATAATAGGACAAATTATCATAAGTGATAACATCATCAATAATTGAAGATGAAACAAGGAACTTGAAAATATAATCAAGGATAATAAAGATTGGACCAAGTAATGACTCGTATGGGAAATTTATTAATCATAATAGTATTGCCTAGAGAATTGGGAAAAATGCACATACCTCAACTTGAGTTGTTAACTATGAGATTGAATCCTTACCCTACAAGTCTAAAGTCAACTCAACCTACATTATATCATTAAGTCCACCAATTATTATATATATATGTATGTATGTATATATATATATATATACATGTATTGAGAAAACCCTAGAAATCCAAATCCATCCATAAAACCCTAGATCATATCATGTTAAAGACCTGACAATGAGTTTAGAGTTTCTTAAGATATCTTGCACCAAAATCACAACTTTATTAATTATGATATTGTCTTTAATTACTTTTAAGAACATAAGTGATTGGAAAACCCTAAAATCTTATTCTTTAGAGAAACTCTAGATTAAAATATGATTTTCTCTCATAGAAAGAGTCCATGGTTACTGATATTGGATTTTACTCCATGATCTCAACTTTATCCTTTCAAACCTATCTTTGATTCTGAATGTGGTATTATGAATTTTTAATACCATAACAACTATCTTTAAATCATGAAAGCCAAGTGATGAAAACAATACCAAAAGGTAGAGAAAATTCTGACAATTTTAGAACATATTGTTTTGTAATTTTTGGAGAATCTAGTTTAAAGTTAGTATTTTTTTAAGTCTTGACCAATACAAAATCGTCAAAAATCCACGCCAGTGGATAGGACTCAAACAAACGGGTCTACTCTATTGAGTTGGACCAACCATGCTAGGCCAAGGGCCTGGACCCTTGTTAGCCTGGCGCTAACTCGTCAAGGTGGACAAACAAAACCAGGTTGCGAAAATACTCTAATACCCTGGGAAAAAAAAGAAAGAAGTAGGAGCATGGGGAGGGCAGTGTGGGTATTTCATATGGGAGTCACCCCTTCCTTGATGACTCTCCATGACTGTGAAGTGTAACCAGATCAACCACAACATGGATTTGGGAAAAAAACTATTGTGGCGTCAAATCATAGATCCAAAGATACATAGTTGAAGGGCCATGTTTGAGCAACTTACCATTTTTCTTGATTGGGGAAAGGTGATGGAAACTGCCGATGTAATGTTCTATGAGAAATGAGGGAAATACCAAGTTGGTGAAAGACTATAATGTGACCAACCTAGAAATTGAAGCCAAGGAAAAGATGCTTGTGGCGTGGAAGATACAAAGAAGGAATCACCCTTTTATAAGGTTAAGTGTTAGGATTTTTAGGAGTGGTAGCTTCGAGAGGGTTGGGGATAGAATTAGGCATTTTTCGAATCCTCTGCAATAGGGCTCGAGTAGGGTTTGGTTGGCTGTGGTTTTTAATAATGAATTAGTAGTAGAAGAAATTTCACGAAGAGATCAAGTGTGGTGGGATAAAACATCAATTTTTAGAGGTGTTCACATGTGTCTAGTATCCCAATTTGGCTCAGGGTAGAAGATAGGTTGTTGTGTATTTGATCTGAATCTGATGATGAGCAAAATAGACATCATTATCTATAGATGTGAATAATACATGACATTAATGTTTGAAAAAATAATGAAGTGATGCCCTTTTCAATCCCTTTTTTACTCCTTTTAAATTGGTTGATCCATTGACCTCCAAATAAAATGAAATTTGGTGAGTAAGTTAATAAGGTTCCAATAATCTGATTTTGAAGTTATTTTTCCTTTTGGAAAACTTTAATATGTGAAACACACTATTTGAGGAAAAGTGTATTTTCTTTATATTATTGCATGCCTTTATTATTTATTAACCTTCTTTTTGTTTGTAACTCTCTCTTAACCAATCCTATCTATAAGAAAAATCTAGAAGGACAATTTTGAACCTAAATGCCTTAATTTGATAATTTTGCACATTAATCCCAAAAGTAATGAACATCCCCAATTACTTTTATTAAGGCCTCAAACCCTTTTTTTTTAGTTTACGGATTCTTATATTTGAAGGTCATTAACTTCCTTGTACATTTATTCAATAGGAGTTGTTCAAAGTGAAAGGTTTAAAATAAAAAGGGTTAAACGATAAAGATTACCTAAGTTTGAGTATGTAGCAACTCTCCAACTCTTAACATGATTTTGTCCCCAAAATCTCAAGTGAAGAGGGAAGGGTGATATTGCAACATTTATTCTCTAAGCTCCTAATTTGTTTCCTATAGACCATGATACTTCCATAGGACTTTTACTAATTCAATATCCTTGTGCTTCAGTTACTTTACTCAGGATCCAAGAATCTTCACAGCTTACTCTTCATAAGTCAGAACTTGATGAATTTCTATGGGTTTAATAGATAACACATGGGATGGGTCTTTCACATATTTATTCAGCACCAACACATGAAAAATGTTATGGATCTTATGATATGCAAGGGGTAAAGCCAACTGGTAAGCACACACCCCAATATTATCCAAAACTTCAAAAGCTCCAACCTAACGAGGACTGAGCTTTCCTTTCACCTTATATCTAGCAACAGTATGAATATGTACATATTATTTTCAAGAAAACTTAGTCACAAACTAGAAAGTTCATATCAATTATCTTCTTGTCAGCATACATCTTCTAAGGATCCTGATCTGCCTTCATTTGTGTCTTTATTAGAGTAATCTTGTTATTCATTAATTGCATGTCATTAGTCTTGACTAGAGTATGTTCACCCACATCATCGCAATGTAAGGGTGAACAATAAGGTCTATCATACGAAGCTTCAAAGGGTGGCATACCTATACTTGTTTGGTAATTGTTATTGTAAGAAAACTCAGTTAAAGAGATATATTTATAACAGAATCCTCCCTTGTCCATCACACAAGCTCGTACAATATCTTATAGAACCTAGATTGTCCTTTTAGACTGACCTTCTATTTGAGGATGGTAGGGATTACTCAAATGTAAATCTGGTTGCATCTCTCCTTGAATCTGTCTCCATAGTCGAGAGGTAAACTTAGGGTCCCTATCTGATACAATAGACTCCATCACACCATGCAGTCATAATATCCAATCCACATAAATTTGTTACATGTATGGAACCTTATATGTAGTCATGAAAGGTAGGAAATGAGAAAACTTAGTAAGTCGATCTATCCCAACCCAGACAACTTCATAACCACCTCTATATTTTGGAAATGCTATCAAGAAATCCTTCATAATATTTTCTTCCACTCAGGTATTTTGAGAGGTTGCATAATTCGACCAGGCCTTTGATGTTCAATCTTTACTTGCTGACAGGTCAAACATATTGCAACAAAGGTAGCTATTTCCTTCTTCATATTTTTCAACAAAAAATTTGTACATCTTGGTCATGCCAGGGTGAATTGTATATTTTGATCCATGAGCCTCCCTCAACACCCTCTTCCTAAGATCATCCACATCTTGTATCCACAAAGGGAAGAAGCAACAACTAAGAAGTTTCGTCCACGATGACAATATCCTCAGACTCATCTGACTGAGAAATTCAAATGAAGGAGGGTTTTTGATAGGTAGCTGAAGGCGGTCCCATAGTGAGAGATGAATGGAATTGATGATGAAAATGTATTGCACCATTAACACCAACATAGATATCAGATTGTGGTCTTTTTGTCATGGTCTTCCTCTCATCAAGGTTGGGAGTAGCTGCTTGTGCCGCAATAACCTTAGAGATTTAAGATAGAGTAACTGAGAGGCTTGTCATGTGCACACACATTTTATCCATAACAACACCATCTACATCATCCTTTAACTCAGGTCTCCAATAAGAAACATGCCCCATCCTTGTAATGACCACATTTGTGCGTAATTGGTAAACTAGGGTTTACCTGAATGATTACATGCTTGACTAGATTGAACATCGTTTAGACTTGATTAATGATAGTAGATCAATTGTGATGTTTCAAACCTAAGAAGAAACTCTAACTATGATTTTATTTTGAATAATTAGGGTTTGAGAAATGTAAACCCTAACCGGCAAAAATTAGGGTTTTGATAGTACATGAATATGGAATTTGATCAGGATAGCAGTGTGGTAAATGATTTTTCATATTTTCTAATTTTTTTTATTTAATTGAATTTTGGATATGATATGGATAAATAAATAATGCATATTGGGGAAATATTTCAGAATATTGGAGTGTTCTTTGAATGTAGTTCTCGGTCAAACTATAGTTCCAACAGTGTAGTGTTTTATTTTTAATAATTTTTGGGTAGCTCCAAATGATCTAAAATTTCAACTGGAGATCTGAAACTCAATAAAAAACAACATGTAACATTTTCATAATTTTTGGATGCATTTAGACCTTATCAGTAGACAAATAACAGTAATATTTTTATGTCTGAAAATTCAGCTGAAATAAGAGAAAGTATAGTGAGGGGTCAATGTGCAATTCACCCAAGTAGCTCAATTGCTCTATATGGTCAACCTAACACACAAGGAGCTCTCATAATTCATGATTCAATCCAGATAAATGAAATCCCAGAGAGAGAGGGAGAGTTAGGGTTTGAGAGGAGAAAGTGATGGAGATGCTAACCTAGGGTTTTGTGGTCTAAGGAATGATGAAATCATGTAAGTTTAGCTTCTTTGGATATAGTTTCATGGTGAATCTTCTCTCAGATGTCAATATTCTATCCTCCCCTTATTGGATTCAAAATCTTATCAAATCAAGTCCTTTTCTCACTCTTTCTCTCCTAATCTTTAATTGTAGGGTTTCTGAGTTGAAAGGAAGAAGAATCAGGTGAATTGCTAGGGATTTGATATGATATCAAGATTTTTAGGGATGAGCTGCATTTTAAAGGTGTTTTCACACCTTAGGGTTAGTGGGAACTTTCTTTGAATAGTATATTGCATGAAAATTGGTTAAATCATCCATAATCTTTAATTGCTTAGTATGTAACTACAAACCCTGAATTGTGTGTTTGATCTAACTTGTTGCAAAATGATATGAAATGGATTCTTCCTCTATTTGGATGAATTTCAAATGATAAAATCGTATTAGAAATGTATACAATACATACTAATGAGAATTCCCTAAGTATTCATAGAGGTTATAAGAGTAAACTAAAATATAGGGAATTTGTCTATGACTAAAATTGTTGTACAATTAAATAGAGAAATTTATTTATCTGGATCCCCTTGGTTATGAATGATTGTTTATCTGAATGTGTAGTACATATATGTCAGATACTATCTTGGATTTCATGTGATGTTAATAGTGTTTGCTTTATATCTTCGTAAAGAGGGTGAAGCCCTATATGAGTGTAAAGTTGGAAATTTGTGAATAAATATGGTGAAATCCATTTGAAGTGTTTTTATTGGCATCATAGACTCTATTTATGCAATGTTATTCTTGATTCATAATACCTCAATTAATGGCATGGAAAACCCTAACTTAGCTCAATTTTAGGATTTCATACATATGTTGATTGTATATGACTTGTTTCAAGCAATTTGTATTTAGTGGATGTTTATGACATATTAAATCCTTATGAGAGCTATATGATAAGTGAATGAGGTAAATGAAACCCTGAGGATAGGGTGTTCAATGAATCAAGTATTGTGATATCAATATTCTTAGTATGAGATGTGGTGATGGTTAACAATTTAGTTGTGGTAAATGTTATCAGATGGTCTATGAAAAGAATGGTTTACAAAATTAAACTAAGATATGTTGATGTGATGATTGAATTGTTAATGTAAAGAGTAAATTAGACATATAGATGCCCTGAACACCATAGATTCCCTATGATAGGTTTGCGCCGTAGGGATGAAATGACCTAACCCTGGCAGTGTCTGGTATACGGGGGTCGGAACGTACAAATTGGTGGTATGGGG
Organism: Alisma plantago-aquatica; assembly: GCA_963693085.1. Taxonomy (NCBI): domain Eukaryota; kingdom Viridiplantae; phylum Streptophyta; class Magnoliopsida; order Alismatales; family Alismataceae; genus Alisma; species Alisma plantago-aquatica. The sequence goes on along the minus strand of OY856413.1, from coordinate 766,951,795 downwards.
GACGACGCCCTAGTGGAAGTCTCCTTAAAAATATAGTATGTAATATCCAACATCAACCAAAGATCTTGGTGGCACTAGAGTATAGATAATCCAATAGGTGGATTGACTCACCACCTATGTGCTCAGGTTAGAGGAGGAGTCTAGTTTTTATGACATAATAGGTGTGTTGAGGCCAGAGAGCCATTTTCCTATTGCAGACCAGTGACGTTGTCTGACTTAACATTCCCGGGTGTGTCATCTATGTCTTGTACAGCGAGATCATAGTTCGCTATGAGTCTTCATATGTAGAGTAGACTGCATATGATCAGGGCACAAGTTAAAATATGATAATAAGATGAATGATCGATTAAACAAGTGTGTGCATTTATTCAATTATTCTTTGTATGTTTCTGCATTATTAGTTCTCTTTATGATCAATCAAGCATGTTCATATATTGATACACTCTTGTAGATATCTAGAGTATCTTGAAATATTTATGTTTAGGAATGATTAGTCTCTTTTAAGCTTACTGCTATCATAATTGATATCAATTGCTCAAAAGTATATTTGAAATTTTATCAGTGCTTTGCACTATTTCTTTGAAGTACTCATTCATTGAGTGAGTAGGCTCACCCCTCTACTCAAAACGTTTAGGGTTAACTCATGGACTGAAGATGTCATTGCATCAGAGTAGATCTGCCACAGGAGTTAAGTATACAATTAGTTAAGTTTAGTCAGTCCCTGTCACTCTAGATCCTTGTATAAAGTTAAGAGAGAGTTGTAAATGATGATGTATAACATTATTCCTCTTTTAGCAATATATACAAATCAACAAGTCTTATGTGCTTAAAAGTATGAGAAACATAATCAATATTCATACATGCATTTTTACTATTGAAATCAGATTAGAGAAATCAATGTTTAGATTCCCTTGTAAAGTTAGTTTATGTGGTTCAATGTGAGAAAACAAAGAGTTTGAAAAAGAAGAAAAAGTTAAGGGTGATCTTTGTATTACGTTAAATCTTCAATTTATGCCCTAATCTCATGATTAGTGGTAATCGTGAGATCGGGGTGTAACAACTTGGTATCAGAGCTTAGGCTGAGTTGTCAGGGACCATTATGTTAGTAAGTTAGAGTCATAAGTGTGGAAGATAGGAGATGTTATGATGTGAGCTCTGGGGATTTGAGTATTTGGATATCCTGGCCCGGTATCTGCATACTTGGATCAACCAGTATCAAGCTACTCTGTCTATTCTTTCATGTATACCCTGGCCAGGTATACAGTGGAAGGATGGTCTGGAGAGGAATCCTATAAATATTAGGGTTAGAAACAAGATAAGTAACATGCATTAAGAGCATAAATATAAAATGAGATAGAACTTTCATTTCATATTGTTGTTTTATTGGAGATGAATAGAAAAGCTATTATATGTTTGAATTTAGATATTCAGTATTTTGAAATATATATGGGTCTTTAATATTTGTTGTACACTATGCAGTTGTAGCATTTATTGATTACATTCTTTGTATCAAGTAGACTAGAAATGATCTTTGAATGAGCTTTCCTAAGTGGATAAGTTTTCTTCCACACATTTGAGATGAATAGGAGTTGAGTAATCCTGTGTAGCTCTTGGCTTCAGGACTGCAGGTTCAGCCTGGTTCGGCTGGTTGGATGCATTACTGGGATCTAATGACTCGTATTAGTAACATAATAAGAGTAAATTCTGGATAGATTAGATCAAAATTCTAATATGAATGTATATACTCTAAGATTTTGAAGTATAAGGGAAAATTGGGATAACTAAGAATTAGTTGGAACTGATATCTGAGATCCAAATTTGGGGCCTCATATGAGAAACCCTTAATTGGGAATAAAGGAACATGACATAAGGTTCAGATTAAGTTTAATTATTAGTATTATATGAACTCTAAATATGAAATATGGAAAATATATGAGAAAAGTATGTAAGGGCCAAGATAGTAAGAATCAATCATGAGGAATGAATTATATATCCGAGTACAATGTTTTTATGTACTCCAAAGCAAAGAGAATATAGAAGAAAAGAGTTAAGTAGACAATAAGTACATATAAGTGAAGAGTCTTCACAAGAGTTAATGTAAAGAGATTTGGATGAACATGTAAATCATAAGATTAGAATAACAAACTTAGTTGAAACAAAGAGAAATGTTAGAAATGATGAGCTTGATTAAGGAATGAGGATTATGATATATTTGAGAGAATGGAATGTATACCTTTATTATAAATTTTAATACATTCATCCTTACTGCCTTTGGATTCTAAGTCTCTATAGAACAACACACTAGTTTCTAAAAGAAGAACAAAAGTGTAGCTAAATAAATGAATAAGTCATACAAAGGTAGACTAAATTCAGGAAGGAAAAAACTTTATTGGAAGAGAAACTATGTTTCACCCATATATGAGCCGTTTGATTTAAAATGAAGGATATTAAATGTATCAAACATGGGGTGAAACTAGTATAGAGATTATTGATTTAAAATTTCAACTTCACATTAGTAGAAGGATAAAAAGAAATATATGCAACATGGTATACATAATCATACATATAAAAGAAGCAACATGATCATAAGAGAAAACTAGAAGTTCAAGATGACAGGTGGAAGAATAGTATATGGTAATAGGATTATGGATAGTAAAGAAGGGTTTGAAACATAATGGAATAATATAGATTATAAAAGAAAGAGGTTGTGAGATTCAAGAAAGTGCTAATTAGTCAAGTATCCTTGTTGATAATTAATTAAACCTACATATGAGAAATGTATTATTGAATGTTTGAAGATAAGAATTCTAAGTCTCAAAATCATGTTCTCTTTCATATCTTCCTTAATGAGAGCAATGTGGGAAGGAAGAAATGAAAATGAATCATATATGATGCATAACCACCATGGTAGAGACATCTAGTGAATGTAATAATGACACACAATATGATGATGAAACCCTAGAAGGGTAATTGAGAATGTAATCTATCTGAATGGCCAAGTAAGAGAAAGGAAATTCAATAGATAAGATAAAGAAGACTTTAGTAAAACTTGTGAAATCCAAAGTTTGACGTTCTAATTAAGATATCAAAGTCACATCACAATAACGTCATGCTACTGATATGGACCAAACCCTAGAATGTTTAGAGTTGTATTAGTGCAAAGGATGTCACTAGTGATTTGACCATGAATACTAGCATCTCTATAAAACAAGATCATGAAATTTGCACTATGAGAAGTAAACTAGCACTAATAGTAATCCAGGGTTTAAAGATAGCTAATCTAAAAGGTAGATGCACAATATGGAATTGATTCTGAGTAAAGAATAAGATATAAATTTGAAATGTAAAAAGTGTGTTTTAAAAAAAAAGGAGAAATACAATATGAGTGAAGTGCGATATGAGATAAATTCTTGAAGTGTTAGCAAGAATGATGAATAATCTATTTGTACCTTGTGTGTATCAATTTTAGGAATATTTAATCTACATGATTAAAATGATAAGGATAAGTAGCAAAAAGTAAGTAGTAGTGAATGAGGAGAGAGATAAGAGAAAATAATAACTTTTAGTAATATGTGAATTTGTTTTTAGAAGTATAATTTGTTGAAGGTATATTAGGGGATGTAAATTGGTTCTACATAACCCTAATGAGGTATAGCTTGTTATACCTAGCTTTAATATAACTAAGTGATGGTAATTGGGTATGAATAGTCCTTAAATGACTAATACAATCATGGGGTACTTTATTTCTGTAACATTCCTGACCTGGGTTATGTGTTAACCCTAGATGTTTTGCCTAATAAGGTTGAGTATATGCTTAATATTATCTTTTGAAAAGTAATTAGGGCTCATGAGGAACTTATGTTTCAATTTTGGTCCTATTTGAACAATGTTGAAGCAATGTTTGCTTATTTTGGAGTAAAGTGCAAATTACCCAAGTTGAGGGGTTAACTTGAAAAATTCACATGATAAAATGTTTCTATGATGTTGAGACATCATAAGAATGAATATGATGTAGTGGTATGGTTTTCATAAGCTTGGGCACCTAGATTAAGCTTGTAAAGCAATCCTTGTGCATTAAAACCTAGTATTGGTGTAATGTGCAATTTACCCAAAACCTAGGGTTCAATATGCAAATTACCAATTCAATAAGGTCCCTAATGATTCTTGATAACATGTGGAGTAAATAAAATTAGAGGGGCGCCTCATTTGAATTAAGTTGGAGAAGAGAGAATCTTGATATTAAAATAATCAAGATCTAATCCTAATTGAAACCCTAATTCAATTTTCGACAAAAAAATGAATGTATTAATTAAAGGGCTTTCAACCAAAATTAAAATGGTTGAGTTTAGATATGTGTGGTCGTCTTTGTTCTTTGCAAGATCCACGAAATATCTCAAGGAGGTGGAATTTCCACTCACCTTATTATAAGGAAAAGAAATATCCACTAAGTCATGGATATTAATATAAAAAGGGTTAAGGTGCTTAATTTGCTTTTCTTTAAAATGTGGATAATTGAAGGTAATAAGAGGCCAAGAGGATATCCTCGTCCCTAAGGAAGGATAGGGGTCAAGTGTCAAGGGAATTGAGGGGATAATTCCTACTATCTCTCTCCTAATTGAATTTTTAATAAAATTCACATATAAGCTCATTTATCCATGGAATGAGAGGGAATTTCGGATTTACGTTCACCCTTTGCTTGGAAAACGACCTTGGGAGCTTGGGAGCAAGAGGATAACGAAACCCAACCTGTTGGTAAGTCCTTGACTTTCGTTCTCCTTGATTCCATGGTGGAAATCAAAAATAAATCATTGATTTCTTCTTTTCTTCACTCCATCTTCAACCCTAGCCAATCTTTTCAACCAAAATCTTGAGGACAGGATTAGGGGGAGTTGAAAAAGCCTCATACACCATTTTTGCCGAGATATTATAGATTTGGAGCTAATTGGAGGCGGCTTTTATAACTTGAAACCCTAACTTTGTTATTGCATTCAATTCCCCATCAAATAATGATCATTTCTCTATTTACAATTATTGATTTGGTCGATTGATGCAATCTCCATGGAAATCACAGCAGGTTTCGTGGGTCTAGAGCTTGATGATGATGACATCATCATAGGCATACACCTCCCCAAATATCTAGACCAAACAGTTTCAATAAAAAGTCCAAACAATTTGTGTTTTGGGAGCAAACAGTTTCAAACCGTTTGGAATGAAACAGTTTCACTAAACCGCATAGAAGCAAATGGTTTAAGACCTTTTGGTGATGTTGACCAGGGTTGGCCATTTGGGTACTTGTTCATAATGATCTAGGTTAATGACCCACCAATTATTATTGATTAACTCCAATTGGTTCATGAGTTGAAGGTCCATCAATCACTTAAACCCTAATCGGGTTGAGTGCTGATTTCATAAGTAATTGAGTTTGAAATTTGGGTTGATTGACCCAAACGGTTTCAAAACCGTTTGGGAATCACCCAAACGGTCTCAAGACCGTTTGGAGGTCAACCAAGACCATTTGGAGGTCTATGGTGGATTATGGTTAGGTATTTGAAGATTCAAACATATGGTATAAACCCTAATTGGCTGTGCTGATTTTGCAATTGAATGAGTTGATGCTTTGGGTTGATTGACCCAAACGGTTTCAAAACCATTTGGGGATCACCCAAACGGTCTCAAGACCGTTTGGGGGTCACCCAAGAACGTTTGGTGGCCTAGGGTAAGTTTGGTCAAGTGTTCGAAGGTCCAAAGATACCAAATTGAAATACAATTAGGTTCTAATTTGGTGACCAATCCTAGGATCCAAAACCCTAATTGAATGACATGATTAATGATGATATGATGGGAAAACGGTATCAAGACCATTTAGAGGTCATCCAAACGATCCCAAGACCGTTTGGGGGTCATCCAAGACCGTTTGGAGGTCTAGGGTTGACTATGGTTAGGTGTTTGAAGATCTAAAAGTACTAAGTTGAAGTGCAATCAAATGCTGATTTGGTGATCAATCCAATGATCCAAACTTTGATTGATTGACTTGGATTTTGATGTTGACATGGGCAAACGGCCTCAAGACCGTTTGGAGGCCATCCAAACGACCTCAAGACCGTTTGGGGTCAGGATATGTTCAATTTGTATGATGGTCCATTAGTTTTAAAACAACTAGACTCACATCGGTTAATGTTGAAGGATCATCGATTCCAATCCCTAATCCAATTGATTCAAACCCTAATTGATGATCAATTGAAGGTTAATTGAGGGTCAAATCAGTTGAAGGATGACCTAATTAACTCAATTGAACTATGGTGATAGGTCCAATTGAAGATTGGTTACATGAATTCAATGATTGAAGAAATCAACATTGAGAACCCTAAATCAATTTGATAGGGTGAGACTATAATTGGTCCATGCGGTTTTGAGGAGGTTTGGACCAAACAGTCTCAAGACCGTTTGGGACCAAATGGTCTCCAGACCATTTGCAACCAAACGATCCCAAACCGGTGGAGTTCATGTGGTTTCAAAATGTTGCTTTAGCAAACGATCTTAATGTTCACCTTTAGCAAACAGTTTCAAGGGTCACCTTTAGTAAACGATTTCAAGGGTCACCTTTAGCAAACAGTTTCAAGGGTCACCTGTAGCAAATGGTTTCAAGGGTCACCTTTAGCAAACGGTTTCAAACCATTTGAACCTAATAGGTCAAGACTGTTTGAGGTCTAAGTGACCAAGATCGTTTGAGGTCTAAGTGATCAAGACCTTTTGAGGTTCAAATTGGTTAAACCATTTGGAAACCTAATATGATCAAAGGTCAATTAGCTACTTGATTATTAATGATATAGATCAATGGTGATTATGAAGATTGACACTAACTATGTGTACTTAATTAAAGGGTTGACCTAAATCAATCTTGGAGTAGCTAACATCCTAGAGAGGATGAGAGGGAGAAAGAATGAGAGAGATGATTAATTACATATATAAGACTTAATTCTCTCATCATAAATAAATGTGTAATCAGGGTTTGATCCATAATAATGAGAGCATGAAATCCTCATTGAAATGATTGATGCACCTTGACCTTAATTTAGTGCAAGGTTATGTGAAACCCTAATTTAGGGCAAAGCTCAGTGAAATCATAAATTTAGGGTGATGATGTAACCCTAACTTAGTGTAACAAAGTAACAAACCCTAATTTAATGGGAATTGTATATCCTAACCCTAATTTGGGTATGAGACAATAGAAACCCTACTTAGATGTGAATGGTAAACCTTAATCCCTAAAATGGGGTAAATGTGCAGGATACCCTAATATAAGGTAGTGCTACTAATTCTAGGTGAAGTCCTATCACTGGGTGATGTGTTGTGAAATCTTAATTTCACATAATACTAGGTGAAACCCTGATATAGAAGGATGTTATGTGAAACTCTAATGAAGTGTAATCCTAGGTGAAATCTATATATGTTTGTGAGATGCTAAGTGAACCCCAAATTATAATTGTGGAAATCATATTCCTAGTAATGGAATAGTGATTAATATATTGACAAATGAAATACCTAGAGGGGTTGATTATGGATATCCTTACATCAATAGTCCCTGACTCAAGGGTGAGTCCATATCATTGAAAATGGTTGTATTTTCTAAGTAGATGAATCATGACCAATACATTACATGATGAATGTGATGATCAAGTGCATAAGTATTAGGATGAGAAATACCCTAATACAAGCTAAGTGAATAAACTCAAGTAAGATGAAGGTGTTGAGGGAAGTGATACATAAAGGTATGATAGATATCACATCCAACACCCCAAATCTGATATACCTTGATATGTTATAAGTCCATTATAATTGAAATGAATGACACATGAAATGTGTCATGTCAATTGTTACATTGAGAAGTAATGCACCTTGATGATTGTAGGATAACATGCCTTATGAAAAGGTTAATCCAAATCAATATACTATGATACAATCATAGTCTGATAAATATGAGAGAGAAACTCATCGTTTGTGTTGATAATACATTCAATGAAGAATGATGAGGATATATAAGTATGTTTTGAAAAACCACTAGAGGGGGGGGTGAATAGGGTTTTATGATAATTTTAATATAATTTAACTCAAACAACCAAAATTGAAATAATAAGAAGGAGACAAGGTGTTTAGAGTGGTTCCAACCTTAGTAAATACTTAGGCAGTCAATCCACTACCAGTTGCTTACCCAACCGGGATTTTGAAAGTATCAAAATTTATTACCTCTAAAGGAATTTACATAAAATTACAATACTTTCTACACCCTTTGGACAACCTTCACCTTGAAGTAGTTGCACCAACTTTGAAGTAGCCTTCTTGAAGTAACTTCAAGCACCCCCTTGAAGTAGCCTTCCTCTGAAGTAGCTTCCCGTTGCAACATCCTTCTATAAGTAGTCCAAAGCCTCCTTCTTCACCAAGAAGAATAAAACCCTCTCCAATATGCATCCTCCAACCCTAGGAGTAGCAAGGAGAGTACAAGCAATAAGAGTGAACAAGAAAGGAAATGGAAATTACAATTACCACTTTGAAGCACAAGGCTTGATTTTCCTATATCAACCGTATAGATCTCCTAACCAATGAATATAGAAGTGTAGGTTTGTTGGATAGGAGATGCTAGCCTATAGGACACAAATTTTGAAAGCAAAGAAAAGAATTGCCAATGCTAGTATTGCTCAATTGCTCAAAATAGTTTGCTAATTGCAAGTGTAAGCTCAAGGATTGCACAAGTGTAAATGAGTGTGTTTAGGCGTTCTAAGGCATGTCCTATTTATAGGAATGACCTACAAGTTCTTAAGGACGTTCTAGACACTTTCTAGGGGGTTCCATCTGCTTAACTAGCCGTTAGGTACACTTTAGTTACTTTAGCAACGACTAGTTAATTAATTCTGAAAGTTGCAGACAGAACACATCTCAGTTGACAAATTGTCGATCGAGAGTCCTACTCGGTCGAGGATTTTTCGACTGAGGGACTGTCTGGAGCAAGTGTATATAACGTTCAACTCCAACTGCCAACTACCTTGTCTACTGTGTCTAAGGGCTACTTGGGTCTTTCTCGATCGAGAAGTTTTTCGACCGAGAGTGTCTCGGTCGACGATTTTGTCGACCGAGATTGACCATGTTTCAATGTTTTAAATGAAGTGCTAAGTGTATATATGAGTGTGCATATGTGACACTATTGAAGGGGATGACATATCTAAGTGTAGTGATTGTCTAGGGAAGATCTAACGCTTGATTTACATGATGTGTAAGTACTTGTACATTATATAATTGTACATGTTTTATAATTGATTACATTCATGAAATTAAGAGGATTTAGCATGTAGATCTTCCATAATAGTTGTCATCCTCCTTATTCCTGCAACACTCAAATAGCACGTTAGATCGACAAGAATGAAATGTTTGTCATTATCAAAACAAAAAGGATTTAAATGATGTCCATTTAGCCAACAACCTCCCCCTTTTTGAAGATGACAAACATTTCCAAAATATAAATCAACTAGTCTTTAAAATGAGTTGAGTTTCATAACTTGAGATTTACTTTGTGAATTTCTTCTCTTGTTTATGAAATGTGTGCTTATTATTCCCAAAGAAGTATGGAACATAAAATCCAATTCTTTAGGGAATATAGCAATTTTTTAATGTAAAGCCAAGAGAGTATTAAACTCATTGATTGAGTTTTTCAAAGTTACCATTTTACGATTTACATTTATTTCTCCCACTTTGTCATTTCAAAAAGATATATGTTGAAAATAGAGAAGCTCCCCCTCAATTTGATATCCCCCATAAAAGGATAGCCATCAAATCCTTCGAAAAAGATGTCCATTTAAAAGCCAAAAATGACACGATTAAAACCATTTTTAAGAGGCACAAATATCAAAGAAAACATCTTCTAAGGGAGTGATGAGTAGTTGATTCCATATTTTGTTAAATTGGTCTAGTGGAAGCGGTTTTGTAAAAATATCAGCCAATTGATCCTCTGTATCAACATTATGAAGGGATACATGATTCTTAGAGATATGATCCCGTAAAAAGTGATGAAAGATTTCAATATGTTTAGCTCAGCTATGTAGAATAGGATTATGTGCTAAGTTTATAGCGCTTGTGTTGTCACAAAAGATAGGTGTAGATGAAAAAGTAAAACCATAATCATTTAACACTTGTTGCATATAGAGAACTTGAGCAAAACAAGATATGTCTGCCATATATTCAGCTTCAGTTGTAGAGAGGGCAACCGTATTTTGTTTCTTACTGAACCAAGATACTAAGGCTCTTCCTAACAAGAAACAACTACCACTAGTGCTCTTGTAATCAAGTCTACAACCATCATAGTCGTCATCAATATAAGCTTTGAAATCCAAGGATTGTCCTTTAGGATACCATAAACCATAACATGTGGTGCCAGCTAAGTATCGGAAAATCCATTTGATGGCTTGAAAGTGAGAATGCATAGGCTGTGATTGAAATCGAGCACAAAGACCAACTGAAAACATGATGTCCGGTCTAGAAGCAGTTAAGTAAAGCAAACTACCAATCATGGCTCTATATAAGGAATCATAAATAGGTTCCCCATATTCATCCTTATCAATTTTAGTGGAGGTAGACATTGGAGTGGTAGCATGTTTGCACTGGTCCATCCCAAAGCATTTTAAGAGTTCTTTGGTATACTTTTCTTGGCTTATAAAAATCTCGGGAGGCATTTGTTTAATTTTAAAACCAAGAAAGAAAGTTAGTTCACCCATGAGGCTCATTTCAAATTCTTGTTGCATAATATCACTGAATTGTGTGCACAATGATTCATTTGAAGCACCAAAAATAATGTCATCAACATATATTTGAACAACTAGAAAATCAGATGTGTATGTTTTGAAAAATAAAGTAGAATATGAATTGCCAATAGAAAAATCATTATCAAAAAGATAGGTCTTGAGCCGTTCATACCAATTCCTAGGTGCTTGTTTTAATCCATAAAGTGCTTTCTTAAGTTTGTAGACATAGTCGCCTTTTTCCGGTATTTGAAAACCAGGTGGTTGGGCAACATACACTTCTTCTTGAATTATTCCATTTAGAAATGCACTTTTTACATCCATTTGGTAAAGTTTGATGTTTTTGTGTGCAGCTATAGCTAGCAGCATTCTAATACTTCAAGTCTTGCTACTGGTGCATAAGCTTCATCAAAATCTATCCCTTCTTGTTGATTATATCCTTGTACTACTAACCTGGATTTATTTCTTATCACTTCCCCTGCCTCATTTAACTTATTTATAAAGACCCATTTAGTTCCAATAATGGTTTTATCTTGTGGTCTAGGAACTAAGTCCCATACATCATTTTTAGTGAATTGGTTTAATTCTTCTTGCATTTCTATTATCCAATAGTCATCTTTTAGAGCATCAGTTACCTTTTTAGGTTCAATTATAGAGACAAATGCCATATTTGCAACATCTTTAAAAGAAGAACGAGTTTTGACTTTATCATTTGGATTTCCAATGATTAATTGTTGAGGATGATCCTTAATGAGTCTAGGAACAAATTGTGTTTCAACTTGGTGATCACTAGTAGTGTTTTTGTCATTATCATTAGGTAAAGATAAATTTTCTAATTGATGAGTAAGATCAATTACTTCGAGGTTTTCAAATTGTGACTCTTCATGAAAAGAGATGTGAATTGATTCCTCAACCTTTCTTGAAATAGTGTTGTAAACTCTAAAAGCTTTGCTAGAGATAGAATATCCCAAGAAAAAGGCTTTATGTGATTTAGAATCAAACTTGTCTCTATCCTCTTTTGTGTTTAGAATGTAGCATTTTGATCCAAAAGTATGAAAATAGTCAACCTTGGGTTTCTTATTATATATAATTTGAAATGGTGTTTTCTTCAAATAGGAATGAACAATTACTCTATTTAACACATAACAAGCTGTGTTTACCACTTCAGCCCAAAATGTTTTAGGTGTGTTATGTTCTTGCATCATAGTCCTAGCCATTTCTTATAGTGATCGATTTTTCCTTTCAACTATACCATTTTGTTGTGGAGTGCGTGGAGCAGAAAAATTGTGAGTGTAGCCTTGAGATGTGAAAAATTCTTCAAATAAATGTTTCTCAAATTCTCCACCATGATCACTCCTAATTGTACATATTTTGTTTTGTAATAGATTTTCAATCTTGGAACAAAATTTAATAAAAACTTGAATAGTGTCATCTTTGCTTGCAAGAAATTGTACCCATGTATATCTACTATAATCATCAACAATAACAAAACAATATCTTTTGTCACCAATGGATTGTGTCCGCATAGACCCAAATAAATCCATATGAATGAGTTCTAAGGATCTATAGCTGCTAAGTACATTTTTGGATTTAAAAGAGGTTTTTGTTTGTTTACCCAAAGTACATGGTTCACAATTTTCATCTTGATCAAAAGATAAATTAGGCAAACCACGAACAAGATCATATTTAACTAACTTTTTGATAACATGTGAACTAGCATGACCCAATTTTCTATGCCATAGTTGTAAAGAATTTTCATGTGCAAGTAAGCATTTTCCAACTACATATTTCATAGAGTTAGGTCTAAGAATATAAAGATTTCCAACTCTTTTTCCTTCATAAACAACATTTGTAGTATTTTCTATTAGTAACTTGCAACAATTTTTTTTGAATAGAACATCATATCCACTATCACATAATTGACTAACACTTATTAAATTATGGTGTAATCCGTCAACAAGTAAACATTTTTTATTTCAATATTTGTACCAATATTACATATTCCTACAATTTTACCTTTACCATTGTCTCCAAAAGTGACTGTTCCACTCTTCTTTTCCTCAAAAGTTTGAAATGCATCCTTGTTTCCAGTCATGTGTTTGGAACATCCACTGTCGACCACCCAATCCTGCATTAAAATGTAGGTTTTGGTACCCATGTGATGGTCCGTTATGGTTAGACACATTTAATTACAGACTGAACAAACAAAGCTGAGCAGAACTACATTCGGTCGACAAAAGTTCGATCGACATGTGTCTCGGTCGACCAATTTGTTGATCGAGAAAATTGTTGTTTTAAAGATTGAAACTGAATAGAAGCAGAAGTCTATTCAGTTGACCATTTTTCGATCGATTCTTGCTCTGATCGATCATTTCTCGACCGAAATGGTTGATGTTTTACTCAGATTTTTGCTGTAGATTTTAACTTGTCACAGGCATTTTCTCGGTCGACAAAAGTTCGACCGACATGTGTCTCGGTCAAGAAACACTTCGAATGAATATGTTTCTGTTTCAGTATATCAGTTTTGAAGTTAACACAATGCATGAGACTGTATGTTTAGTTGAGACAAGACATTATGATTTTCAAAAATAAGCATTAGATCATATCTCAACTGAATTACATTCAATGCTTCTAAGTTTGGGGTTTTAGAACCCAAACTAACTCAGAATCCTTCTTCTTATAAGGGCATGAAAAGGAGTAATGTCCAAGATGTAGACAAAAATGACAAGTAGTAGAGTCAATTTCATTTCTTTTTCTAGGAATTGTGTTCTTGGGTACAAACATAGTCTTAGTCTTGGATGCTTTAGCTCTTTTGGGTTGATTTCTCTTTGGATCATATCCTAATCCTCTTCTTCCATTGTAACTAGAGGAAGTTTTGAGAATATTATCAAGGATGTCATTTCCTCTTAAGTCATTTATTTTTCTTTGTAGCTTAGAAATATCATCCACATTCTTGTTTATATCTTTCCTTGATTGATCTAAATCAGATAATAGAGAGTTTCTTTCTTTTACAATATTATCATAATCTAGATGGTTACATAAAATAGGTTGGGTCTGAAAATTGTTTAGTTTAGCAAGCAAATCAACCTTTTCTTGAGAAAGAAGATCATGGTTTGTTTCTAAAGTAAGTAATTGTCTATTACAATCATTCAAGTATGTTTGTAAAGATAAATTTTCAAGAGCAATATTGTTCTTTTCAGAAGAAAGATCATTTAGTCTAGAATATAAGCCCTCATTTGTTTTGGTGACCTTCTTTAGTTTCTTTTTGCAGTCAACATATTTTTCATGAGTTTCTTGTAGACTAGCAATTAGATCTTCCTTAGGAAAATCTAGAAGGCTAACCTCTTGGGAATCATCATCATCTTCTTTTACCATGAGACATTCCACCTTCTCTTCTCCACTTTCACTCTCACTTGATTCATCCCATGCAGCTTTATAAGCTTTTTCTCCTTTCTTTTTGTGTGAGCTTTTCCTTCCTTTCTTTTCTTTAGGGCATTCATTTTTGAGATGTCCTTTGTTTCCACATTCAAAACACCTAGGAGGGGAAGAAGAAGAACCAGCAATTTTGTTAGATCTAAATTGTCTATATTTCTTAGCATTAACAATTAGGGCTTCTTCTCCTTCTTCTTCACTTGTTTCATCACTTTCTTGGGTGATGATCTTTGAAGCTTTTAGAGACACATCTTTCTTTCGTCCTTGTTGCGATTCACGCACTCATCATTCCTCTTCCTCTAATTTTGCTTCATGTGCTTCTAGATTGCCAATGAGTTGCTCCATCCTTAGTCGGGTGAGGTCATTTGCTTCTTCAATGGCAGTCACTTTGGGCTTGTACTTGGAAGGAAGAGATATAAGAATTTTTGACACCTGATCTTCCTCACTAATCACTTTGCCTAAAGCTTTCAAACCATTTACAATAGAAGAAAATTTTGCATACATTTCACTAATAGATTCATTTTGATCCATACGAAATTGTTCAAATTTCTATTTAAGCATTCCGATTTTAGAATTCTTAACTTGCACAGTTCCTTCATATGTTATAGAAAGTCTATGCCAAATTTCATAATCCGTTTCACAATTTGATATTCTATTAAATTCATCAACTGAATTTGAACAATAAAGTATACTTACAACCATTGCATTCATTTGGGCGGACTTTACCGTATTAGGATCCCAAGCTGCATACTCCACTTGAGGAAGTTCATAAGGAGTTGACACCATCCTCCATAAATCCCAACTGATCCCTTGGAAGTAAAATTACATTATCCTCTTCCAGTATGTGTAGTTAGTACCATCAAATGCTGGAGGCCTAGCCACAAGCGTTCCTTCCAAGTTGAGGTTGTTGAGCAACCCGTCACCCATTCTTCAAGACTTGATTAGAGCTCCTTGAAGCCTGCTCTGATAGCAATTGAAAAACCACTATATGGGGGGGTGAATAGGGTTTTATGATAATTTTAATATAATTTAACTCAAACAACCACAATTGAAATAATAAGAAGGAGACAAGGTGTTTAGAGTGGTTCCAACCTTAGCAAATACTAAGGCAGTCAATCCACTACCCGATTGCTTACCCAACCGGGATTTTGAAAGTATCAAATTTTATTACCTCTCAAGGAATTTACATAAAATTACAATACTTTCTACACCCTTTGGACAACCTTCACCTTGAAGTAGTGGCACCAACTTTGAAGCAGCCTTCTTGAAGTAACTTCAAGCTCCCCCTTGAAGTAGCCTTCCTCTGAAGTAGCTTCCCCTTGCAACAGCCTTCTAGAAGTAGTCCAAAGCCTCCTTCTTCACCAAGAAGAATAAAACCCTCTCCAATCCACAACCTCCAACCCTAGGAGTAGCAAGGAGAGTACAAGAAATAAGAGTGAACAAGAAAGGAAATGGAAATTACAATTACCACTTTGAAGCACAAGGCTTGATTTGCCTATATCAAGCATATAGATCTCCTAACCAATGAATATAGAAGTGTAGGTTTGGTGGATAGGAGATGCTAGCCTATAGGACACGAATTTTGAAAGCAAAGAAAATAATTTCCAATGTTAGTATTTCTCAATTGCTTAAAACAATTTGCTAATTGAAAGTGTAAGCTCAAGGATTGCACAAGTGTATATGAGTGTGTTTAGGTGTCCTAAGGCATGTCCTATTTATAGGAATGACCTACAAGTGCTTAAGGACGTTCTAGACACTTTCTAGGGGGTTCCAAGTTCTTAACTAGTCGTTAGGTACACTTTAGTTGCTTTAGCAATGACTAGTTACTTATTTTCTTAAAGTTGCAGACAGAACACATCTCGGTCGACAAATTGTCGATCGAGAGTCCTTCTCAGTTGAGGATTTGTCTACCGAGGGACTGTCTGGAGCAAGTGTATATAATGTTCAACTCCAACTACCAACTACCTTGTCTGCTGTGTCTAACGGCTACTTGGGCCTTTCTTGGTCGAGAAGTTTGTCGACCGAGAGTGTCTCGGTCGACGATTTTGTCGACCGAGATTGACCCTGTTTCAATGTTTTAAATGAAGTGCTAAGTGTATGTATGAGTGTGCATATGTGACACTATTGAAGGGGATGACCTATCTAAGTGTAGTGATTGGCTAGGGAAGATCTAACACTTGATTTACATGATGTCTAAGTATTTGTACATTATTTATTTGTACAAGTTTTACAATTGATTACATTCATGAAATTAAGACGATTTAGCATATAGATCTTCCATAATAGTTGTCATCCACCTTAGTCCTGCAACACTCAAATAGCACGTTAGATCGAAAAGAATGAAATGTTTGTCATTATCAAAACAAAAGGGATTTAAATTATGTCCATTTAGCCAAAATGTTTGAATACTCATGATATCTATTTTGGCCTCTAGCTATGAGAAGCAATGGAATAGGGCTGATCATTAATAATATGATCTTAAGAACCCAAGTGGCTATTTATGGAAAACCCTAATGAAGGGTGCTGATATAAAATAGATACCTTGAACCCTAAAAAGGGAATAGTGGTATTACTTAGTGTTGTATAATACTGATATGAAAGCATTATAGTTGTTATCATGAATACTAATCATGTAGGAATGATGAGATGAAGAGCATAGCCATGTATGGGATATGATGCTTTGTTTATTGAGAATGCTTTATTGGCTTTATAAGCCTTTATATGCTTTGTGTAGTAAGAACCATTGAGCTTTGTGTACTATGTGCAATACATTGTGTAGTAAGAATCATGATGTCCTTGGTCAGATGATCTGAAGGTATTAAGTTACCTAATAAGTGGTAATAAGTATCCTATCGTGAGTTATGAGTTCAACTACCCAGATGCTATAATAATGATGATGAACTTGTTAAGAAGTGGAATTGTACTTGGTGAGTTGAGGGATAAAGATCCCAACACTTAGTGAAAGGAATATGGCTACAGGCCATGACTCCATAATGACAATGCCAGCCATTAGATATATGATCTAAGCCTGAAGAAAGTTAATGTTGTGGTAATGATTTTGTAGTTAATAAATATTATACATGGTCTTCATATTCCTTAATGGATAAGTGACATGTTGCTCTTTCAAGTTATAATTGCAATGTTTTAGATAAGAATGATATTCTAATCTATTAGAAATTGAATTATCTGTTGTCAAAAAAATATGATTCCTCTATTCATATTTATCTTCTTAAGTTGCAATAATAATGTTATTGGCAGAGAGTTATATATCTCACTGGGGAAATTTACCATTGTCTCACCCCTGTGGGAACTACATTTTTTTAGGTGGTCACGGATGAGGAGACATGAATCTTTCACTAGGTGAAGGAAAACAACAACAGCAGCAGGGACAACAGTGAAGTCTCAGGTGGAGACACTGGCTGTTATGCCCTGTATAGATGTAGATAGAGTCCTATGTGTCGTCTCTGTACTCTCAGGTCCTTGGAGTAGTAGTTAGTGCTTTTGAGATTTTGGCTCAGTGCATCGAGATTTTCTTATTACCTATGTTTAGTTTAACAGGGAACTAATGCTTGTAAATCATAGAAAGAGATGATACAAGTTATGTACTTATGAAAAATAGAATGTAAATGTGTTACTTTCGTTCTATGTGAGAAAGTTTTTCATTGATGGTCCTCTTAAAAAAAGGTTTTAATTTTTAGTGATTTTCAGTAATCCGCTGCTTAGAGGACGCTTCCGCATTAGTTAATATGTTTTCGCGAGACGATCATCACAATTAAGTGGTATCAGAGCTCTAGGTTCGCTGAGTTTACAGATACATAGGACTAAGGTTGTAGAGTCTATTCTAAGTCTCTTCTAGTTTATCTGATAGTATCTTCTGCTCACATAGGAAAAGATGAACTTGAAGATGTCTGGACCACATGAAGAACATGTTGTTGAGGGCAGCACTGCTGCACCAGGAGGAGGTGCAACATACCAGAATAGGGAAGAGATTGTACCTGAACATCCCCAGATTGACCCAGCTGTAATAGAAAACCCATCCCTCCATGCTCTATTTGAGAAGTTCCTGACAGCCATGACACATATGGCAGACAGGATGCCACCACCTGCACCTAGGGCACCAGCCCATCATGAGGGTTATGGAGCCGACAAGACTTTTGAGAGACTTCGCCGGGTTGGAGCCATAGATTATGATGGTACATCTGATCCAGTAGATGCTGATTTATGGCTATCAGAGCTGGAAAAGGCTTTCAGGATCCTTGATATCCCTGAAAATGAAAAAGTAAGACATGATGTGTACCTCCTAAAGGGGAGTGTTGGTCATTGGTGGATGATATAGGAAGATAAGAGACCAGGTGAAGAAATTGGATGGGAGGTTGTAATGCCCGGGCCCACTTCCCTAAGCTCACTGGCCCCACATACCACCACTAGCCTTAACTGCATGCTTTTTCCTCACTCACGCGCAAGTCGGGGTCAACTTCCCGACTGGTCACCCATCCCAGTACTACTCCAAGCTGAGCACACTTAACTATGGAGTTCTTAGTGATGGGCTCCCGGAAAAGGAGGTGCACCTTGGTGATATGGGTAGTCCAATCATTCCTTTTAAGATCAACTTATCTGAGGCCTCAAATCCTGGGATGTTACAATCTCCCTCACTTAGACTCTTGACGTCCTCATCAAGTCTCAACTATATGGCCTCATAATCTGACCCCATTTCAGTGCAGACCCACAATGGCCCATGGACACCCAGCTCCCGTCCACGACTACCAGCGCAAGGGCGGCTCCATCCCGTCTCTACGGATAGCCCTTTCCAACTTCCCTAGACCACACGACTCAAGACTGGCATGCCACATGCCCATGTGGGCCCCACCTATTAGAGGGGTTATGGCTCTGATACCATTTGTAATGCCTGGGCCCACTGCCCTAGGTTCTAGTAGAGTTTTAGGAATGACGACTGGCCCCACAGACCACCACTAGCCTTTTCCACCACCTGCACCTAGGGCACCAGCCCATCATGAGGGTTATGGAGCCGACAAGACTTTTGAGAGACTTCACCGGGTTGGAGCCATAGATTATGATGGTACATCTGATCCAATAGATGCTGATTTATTGCTATCAGAGCTGGAAAAGGCTTTCAGGATCCTTGATATCCCCGAAAATAAAAAAGTAAGACATGATGTGTACCTCCTAAAGGGGAGTGCTGGTCATTGGTGGATGATAGAGGAAGATAAGAGACCAGGTGAAGAAATTGGATGGGAGGTTGTAACGCACGGGCCCACTTCCCTAGGCTCACTGGCCCCACAGACCACCACTAGCCTTAACTGCGTGCTTTTTCCTCACTCACGCGCAAGTCGGGGTCAACTTCCCGACTGGTCACCCATCCTAGTACTACTCCAAGCTGAGCACACTTAACTATGGAGTTCTTAGTGATGGGCTCCCGGAAAAGGAGGTGCACCTTGGTGATATGGGTAGTCCAATCATTCCTTTTAAGATCAACTTATCTGAGGCCTCAAATCCTGGGATGTTACAATCTCCCTCACTTAGACTCTTGACGTCCTCGTCAAGTCTCAACTATATGACCTCATAATCTAACCCCATTTCAGTGCAGACCCACAATGGCCCATGGACACCCAGCTCCCGTCCACGACTACCAACGCAAGGGCGGCTCCATCCCGTCTCTACAGATAGCCCTTTCCAACTTCCCTAGACCGCACAGCTCAAGACTGGCATGCCACATGCCCATGTGGGCCCCACCTATTAGAGGGGTTATGGCTCTGATACCATTTGTAATGCTTGGGCCCACTGCCCTAGGCTCTAGTAGAGTTTTAGGAATGACGACTGGCCCCACAGACCACCACTTTCCATAACTACGTTCTTTTTCCTCACTCACGTACAAGTCGGAGTCAACTTCCCGACTGGTCACCCATCCCAGTACTACTCCAAGCTGAGCACGCTTAACTATGGAGTTCTTAGTGATGGGCTCCCGGAAAAGGAGGTGCACCTTAGTGATATGGGTAGTCCAATCATTCCTTTTAAGATCAACTTATCTGAGGCCTCAAATCCTAGGATGTTACAGAAGTATTACGACGAGAATTCGTCAGTAGATACTTCCCTAAGACGTATCTAGATGAGAAGATCTCTCAATTTGAGAGGATCAAACAAGGACAGATGAACATTAGCGAATATGAAGCAAAGTTCATGGAGTTGTTGCAATTTTGTCCGCAAATGGCAGTTAGTGATGAGGAAAGAATTCGACGATTTGAGAAGGGGTTGAACGCTAAACTAACCACTCATGTGTCTGCTTTAGAGAATAGGGAGAGGTTTTCCACCTTTGTGGAGTTGGTAAGGAGGATAGAGAGGTCTGAAATCGAGAAATGACATACTAGTGGCAAGAAGTTGTGCACCCAGTCTCAAGGACAAATGTCCGAAATTTTTATGAAGCCGAGATTTTCTATATCCGCAGAATCATTGAGATTCCATACCCAGACACAATGGATGTCAAGTAGGGATAGGGATCATAGTAATTTTCCAAGTAGAGCCTCCAGCATAGCATCAACATCTGTGACTGGATCACACAGACATTTTGCGCCTAGGATCTGTTACCAATGTAGACAACCAGGACATCTGGCAAAGGATTGTCCAGACGAGAATTCATGGATGAATCAATCTCAGGGGCAAAGTCAACATGGCTCACAAAGGAGGCAATTTTCTAGTAACAATAGAGGACGTGGACAGACGTCCCAGACAAGTCAGATGAAATAGTTTTGTTTTGATATTTCATATCATGATTCTGTGTGTTAAAGATATGAAAGTAGTTGTTTTTTAGTTTCTTTGAATAGTCCTATAAAGACACAAGGATGATGAGAACTTACATCTTACTCAGTATTCCTTAAAATGTTTTATAATCTGCCTTATCTGTGTGTTGAAAGATAAGATATAGAAGTGATGCCTGAAGGAAATTCAAGAATGGAAAATCTTGTGTGTATAATGATATGAAAAGTGAGGAATATGATAGTAAATAAAGTGCATACTACCTAATCTCAATACTTGTATACCCTGGCCAGGTATATGATTATTGTAGATAAGGCAAGTACGAAACTCTTAGATTGTTATCTTTTTTATTACTCTGATCAAGTAGTCATTTTGAAACAATCTAAAGAGTATAATGAAAGTAAATAGGAAGAGCTAAGTGAAATTTTTCCAAAACAAATTACTCAGTGAATATCCTCAGTGAACTTTCTCAGTGAATTTTTCCAAAGAAAAATACTCAGTGAACTTACTCAGTGAATATTTTCAAAACAAATTACTCGGTGAATATCCTCAGTGAACTTTCTCAGTGAATTTTTCTAAAACAAATTACTCAGTGAACATCCTCAGTGAACTTACTCGGTGAATATTTTCAAAACAAATTACTCGGTGAATATCCTTAGTGAACTTTCTCAGTGAATTTTTCCAAAACAAATTACTCAGTGAACATCCTCAGTGAACTTGCTCTGTAAATATTTTCAAAACAAATTACTCAGTGAATATCCTCAGTGAACTTTCTAAGTGAATTTTTCCAAAACAAATTACTAAGTGAACATCCTCAGTGAACTTACTCAATGAATATTTTCAAAACAAATTACTCAGTGAATATCCTCAGTGAACTTTCTCAGTGAATTTTTCCAAAACAAATTACTCAGTGAACATCCTCAATGAACTTACTCAGTGAATATTTTCAAAACAAATTACTCAGTGAATATCCTCAGTGAAATTTCTCATTGAATTTTTCCAAAAAAAAATACTCAGTGAAGATCCTCAGTGAACTTGCTCAGTGAATATTTACAAAACAAATTACTCAGTGAATATCCTCAGTGAACTTTCTCAGTGAATTTTTCCAAAATAAATTACTCAGTGAACATCGTCAGTGAACTTACTCAGTGAATATTTTCAAAACAAATTACTCAGTGAATATCCTCAGTGAACTTTCTCAGTGAATTTTTCCAAAACAAATTACTCAATGAACATCCTCAGTGAACTTACTCACTGAATATTTTCAAAACAAATTACTCAGTGAATATCCTCAGTGAACTTTCTCAATGAATTTTTCCAAAACAAATTACTCAGTGAATATCCTCAGTGAACTTGCTCAGTGAATATTTTCAAAACAAATTACTCAGTGAAGATACTCAGTGAACTAGTTCAGTGAATATTTCCAAAACAAATTACTCAGTGAACACTCTTAGTGAACTTTCTCAGTGAATTTCTCCAAATAAATTACTTAGTTAACATTCTTAGTGAACATACTCAGTGAACTTTCTTAGTGAATTTTTTCAAATAAATTGCTCAGTGAACTTTCCTAAACAAATAAAGTACTGTTGAGTTAATTACTTCTGTTAGATATATATGTTTCTCTTTTGGTAAATATTCTTGGGTGATGATAGAAGTATGTTCTTTTATGCTTCTTCCTTTCAATAATATGGACATTATATGTTAGGGGTTTATGCACTGTATAAACATAAACAGTGGTAAGGTTGAATTAATGAAAGGAACTTTGTGTGAATTACAGATCAATGGTATCTCCATAACATTGAGAAGTTAGGTGGATACTTGAGGGCATGATTAATGAATAATCTGTCCCTCCTTTTTCCTAGGATTTCAGGGACGAAATCCTTGTAAGGGGTGGATAATTTGTGACATCCCTGACCTGGGTTATGTGTTAACCCTAGATGATTTTCCTAATAAGGTTGAGTAGATGCTTAATCTTATCTTGTGAAAAGTAATTAGGGCTCATGAGGAACTTATGTTTCAATTTTGGTCTTGTTTGAACAATGTTGAAGCAATGTTTGCTTATTTTGGACTAAAGTGCAAATTTCCCAAGTTGAGGGGTTAACTTGTAAATTTCACATGATAAAATGTTCATCTGATGTTGAGACATCATAAGAATGAATATGATGTAGTGGTATGGTTTTCACAAGCTTGGGCACCAAGATTAAGGTTGTAAAGCAATCCTTGTGCATTAAAACCTAGTTTTGGTGTAATGTGCAATTTACCCAAAACCTAGGGTTCAATATGCAAATTACCACTTCAATAAGGTCCCTAATGATTCTTGACAACATTTGGAGTAAAGAAAATTAGAGGGGCACCTCATTTGAATTAAGTTGGAGGAGAGAGAATCTTGATATTAAAATAATCAAGATCTAATCCTAATTGAAACCCTAATTCAATTTAGGGCAAAAAAATGAATGTATTAATTAAATGTCTTTCAACCAAAATTAAAATGGTTGATTTCAGATATGTTTAGTCGTCTTTGTTCTGTGCAAGAGCCACAAAATATCTCAAGGAGGTGGAATTTCCACTCACCTTATTATAAGGAAAAGAAATATCCACTAAGTCATGGATATTAATATAAAAAGGGTTAAGGTGCTTAATTTGCTTTTCTTTAAAATGTGGATAATTGAAGGTTATAAGAGTCCAAGAGGATATCCTCGTCCCTAAGGAAGGAGAGGGGTCAAGTGGCAAGGGAATTGAGGGGATAATTCCTACTTTCTCTCTCCTAATTGAATTTTTAATAAAATTCACATATAAGCTCATTTATCCATAGAATGAGAGGGAATTTCGGATTTACTTCCACCCTTTGATTGGAAAACGACCTTGGGATCTTGGGAGCAAGAATAGAACAACCCACAACCAGTTGGTAAGTCCTTGACCTTCGTTCTCTTTGATTCCATGGTGGAAATCAAAAATAAATCATTGATTTCTTCTTTTCTTCACTCCATCTTCAACCCTAGCCAATCTTTTCAACCAAAAGCTTGAGGATGAGCTTAGGGGGAGTTGAAAAAGCCTCATACACCATTGTTTCTGTGATCTTAGAGATTTTGAGCTTAGATCTTTTGAGCTCAATTGGAGGCGGGTTTTATAACTTGAAACCCTAACTTTGTTATTGCATTCAATTCCCCATCAAATAATGATCATTTCTCTATTTACAATTATTGATTTGGTCAATTGAAGTAATCTCCATGGAAATCACAGCAGGTTTCGTGGGTCTAGAGCTTGACGATGATGACATTATCATAAGCATACACCTCCCCAAATATCTAGACCAAACAATTTCAATCAAATGTCCAAACAGTTTGTGTTTTGAGAGCAAACGGTTTCAAACCGTTTGGAATGAAACAGTTTCACTAAACCGCATAGAAGAAAATAGTTTAAGACCGTTTGGTGATGTTGACCAGGGTTGAGCATTTGTGGACTTTTTCATAATGATCTAGGTTAATGACCCACCAATTATTATTGATTAACTCCAATTGGTTCATGAGTTGAAGGTCCATCAATTACCTAAACCCTAATCGGGTTGAGTGGTGATTTCATAAGTGAAGTTTGAAATTTGGGTTGATTGACCCAAACGGTTTCAAAACCATTTGGGAATCACCGAAACGGTCTCAAGACCGTTTGTAGGTCAACCAAGACCGTTTTGAGGTCTAGGGTTGAGTATGGTTAGGTATTTGAAGATTCAAACATATGGTATAAACCCTAATCAGCTAAGTGTTGATTTTGCAATTGAATGAGTTGATGGTTTGGGTTGATTGACCCAAACGGTTTCAAAACTATTTGGAGATCACCCAAACAGTCTAAACACCGTTTGGGGGTCACCCAAGACCGTTTGGAGGCCTAGGGTTAAGTTTGGTCAAGTGTTTGAAGGTCCAAAGATACCAAATTGAAATATAATTAAGTGATGATTTGTTGACCAATCCTAGGATCCAAACCCTAATTGAATGACATGA
Organism: Alisma plantago-aquatica; assembly: GCA_963693085.1. Classification (NCBI taxonomy): domain Eukaryota; kingdom Viridiplantae; phylum Streptophyta; class Magnoliopsida; order Alismatales; family Alismataceae; genus Alisma; species Alisma plantago-aquatica. The sequence goes on along the minus strand of OY856413.1, from coordinate 766,926,819 downwards.
TTAATGATGATATGATAGGAAAACGGTCTCAAGACAGTTTGGGGGTCATTCAAACGATACCAAGACCGTTTGGGGGTCATCCAAGACCGTTCAGAGGTCTAGGGTTGGCTATGGTTAGGTGTTTGAAGATCTAAAGGTACTAAGTTGAAGTGCAATCAAATGTTGATTTGGTGATCAATCCAATGATCCAAACTATGATTGATTGTCTTGGATTTTGATGTTGACATGGGCAAAAGGTCTCAAGACATTTTGGAGGCCATACAAACGACCTCAATACCGTTTGGGGTCAGGATATGTTCAATTTGGATGATGGTCCAATAGTTTTTAAACAACTAGACTCACATTGGTTAATGTTGAAGGATCATTGATTCCAAACCCTAATCCAATTGATTCAAACCCTAATTGATGATAAATTGAGGGTTAATTGAGGGTCAAATCAGTTGAAGGATGACCTAATTAACTCAATTGAACTATGGTGATAGGTCCAATTGAAGATTGGTTACATGAATTCAATGATTGAAGAAATCAACAATGAGAACCCTAAATTGATTAGATAGGGTGAGACTATAATTGGTCCATGCGGTTTTGAGGAGGTTTGGACAAAACAGTCTCAAGACCGTTTCAGTCCAAATGAACTTAAGACCGTTTGTGACCAAACGGTCTCAAGACCGTTTGGGACCAAACAATCCCAAACCGGTTGAGTTCATGCGATTTCAAAATGTTGCTTTAGCAAATGATCTTAATGTTCACCTTTAGCAAACTGTTTCAAGGGTCACCTTTAGCAAACAGTTTCAAGGGTCACCTTTAGCAAACGGTTTCAAGGGTCACCTTTAGCAAACGGTTTCAAACCGTTTGAACCTAATAGGTCAAGACCATTTGAGGTCTAAGTTACAAGATCGTTTGAGGTCTAAGTGATCAAGACCTTTTGAGGTTCAAATTGGTTAAACCATTTGGACACCTAATATGATCAAAGGTCAATTAGCTACTTGATTATTAATGATATAGATTAATGGTGATTATGAAGGTTGACCCTAACTATGTGTCCTTAATTAAAGGGCTGACCTAAATCAATCTTGGAGTAGCTAACATCCTAGAGAGGATGAGAGGGAGAAAGAATGAGAAAGATGATTGCTTACATATATAAGACTTAATTCTCTCATCATGAATAAATGTGTAATCAAGGTTTGATCCATTATAATGAGAGCATGAAATCCTCATTAAAAGGATTGATGCACCTTGACCTTAATTTTGTGCAAGGTTATGTGAAACCCTAATTTAGGGAAAATCTCAGTGAAATCATAAATCTAGGGTGATGATGTAACCCTAACTTAGTGTAACAAAGTAACAAACCCTAATTTAATGGGAATTGTATATCCTAACCCAAATTTGGGTATGAGACAATAGAAACCCTACTTGCATGTGAATCGTAAACCTTAACCCCTAAAATTGGGTAAATGTGCAGGAAACCCTAATATAAGGTAGTGCTACTAATTCTAGGTGAAGTCGTATCACTGGGTGATGTGTTGTGAAATCTTAATTTCACATAATACTAGGTGAAACCCTGATATAGAAGGATGTTATGTGAAACTCTAATGAAGAGTAATCCTAGGTGAAATCTATATATGTTTGTGAGATGCTAAGTGAACCCCAAATTATAATTGTGGAAATAGTATTCCTATTAATGGAATAGTGATTAATATATTGGCAAATGAAATACCTAGAGGGGTTGATTATGGATATCCTTACATCAATAGTCCTTGACTCATGGGTGAGTCCATATCATTGAAAATGGTTGTATTTTCTAAGTAGATGAATCATGACCAATACATTGCATGATGAATGTGATGATCAAGTGCATAAGTATTAGGATGACAAATACCCTAATACAAGCTAAGTGAATAAACTCAAGTAAGATGAAGGTGTTGATGGAAGTGATACATCAAGGTATGATAGATATCACATCCAACACCCCAAATCTGAAATACCTTGATATGTTATAAGTCCATTATAATTGAAATGAATGACACATGAAATGTTTCATGTCAATTGTTACATTGAGATGTAATGCACCTTGATGATTGTAGGATAACATGCCTTATGAAATGGTTAATCCAAATCAATATACTATGATACAATCATAGTCTGATAAATATGAGAGAGAAACTCATCCTTTGTGTTGATAATACATTCAATGAAGAATGATGAGGATATATAAGTATGTTTTGAAAAACCACTAGAGGGGGGGTGAATAGGGTTTTATGATAATTTTAATATAATTTAACTCAAACAATCAAAATTGAAATAATAAGAAGGAGACAAGGTGTTTAGAGTGGTTCCAACATTAGTAAATACTTAGGCAGTCAATCCACTACCAGTTTCTTACCCAACTGGGATTTTGAAAGTATCAAATTTTATTACCTCTAAAGGAATTTACATAAAATTACAATACTTTCTACACCCTTTGGACAACCTTCACCTTGAAGTAGTTGCACCAACTTTGAAGCAGCCTTCTTGAAGTAACTTCAAGCTCCCCCTTGAAGTAGCCTTCCTCTAAAGTAGCTTCCCGTTGCAACATCCTTCTATAAGTAGTCCAAAGCCTCCTTCTTCACCAAGAAGAATAAAACCCTCTCCAATATGCATCCTCCAACCCTAGGAGTAGCAAGGAGAGTACAAGCAATAAGAGTGAACAAGAAAGGAAATGGAAATTACAATTACCACTTTGAAGCACAAGGCTTGATTTGCCTATATCAACCGTATAGATCTCCTAACCAATGAATATAGAAGTGTAGGTTTGGTGGATAGGAGATGCTAGCCTATAGGGCACAAATTTTGAAAGCAAAGAAAAGAATTGCCAATGCTAGTATTGCTCAATTGCTCAAAATAGTTTGCTAATTGCAAGTGTAAGCTCAAGGATTGCACAAGTGTATATGAGTGTGTTTAGGTGCCCTAAGGCATGTCCTATTTATAGTCTGAACTCATCCTTTGGCCTCTAGATATGAGAAGCAATGGAATAGGGCTGATCATTAATAATATGATCTTAAGAACCCAAGTGGTTATTTATGGAAAACCCTAATGAAGGGTGCTGATATAAAAGAGATACCTTGAACCCTAAAGAGGGAATAGTGGTATTACTTATTGTTGTATGATACTGATATGAAAGCATTATAGTTGTTATCATGAATACTAATCATGCAAGAATGATGAGATGAAGAGCATATCCATGTATGGGATATGATGCTTTTTTATTGAGAATGTTTGATAGGATTTATAAGCCTTTATATGCTTTGTGTAGTAAGAACCATTGGGATTTGTGTACTATGTGCAATACATTGTGTATCAAGAATCATGATGTCCTTGGTCAGATGATCTGAAGGTATTAAGTTACCTAATAAGTGGTAATAAGTATCCTATGGTGAGTTATGGGTTCAACTACCTAGATTCTACAATCATGATGATGAACTTGTTAAGAAGTGGAATTTGACTTGGTGAGTTGAGGGATAAAGATCCCAACACATAGTGAAAGGAATATGGCTACAGGCCATGACTCCATAATAACAGTGCCAAGCATTAGATATGTGATCTAAGCCTGAAGAAAGTTAATGTTGTGGTAATGATTCTGTAGTGAATAAATGTTATACATGTTCTTCATATTCCTTAATGGATAAGTGACATGTTGCTCTTTCAAGTTATAATTGCAATGTTTTAGATAAGAATGATATTCTAATATGTTAGACATTGAATTAACTAATGTCAAACAAATATGATTCCTCTAGTCATATTTATCTTCTTAAGATGCAATAATAATGTTACTGGCGGAGAGTTATATCTCTCGCTGGGGTAATTTACAATTGTCTCACCCCTGTGGGAACTACATTTTTTTAGGTGGTCGCGGACGAGGAGACAAGAATCTTTCACTAGGTGAAGGACAGCAGCAGCAGCAGTAGGGACAATAGTGAAGTCTCAGGTGGAGACACTGGCTGTAATGCCTTGTATAGATGTAGATAGAGTCATATGTGTTGTCTCTGTACTCTCAGGTCCTCGGAGTAGTAGTTAGTGCTTTTGAGATTTTGGCTCAGTGCTTCGAGATTTTCTTATTGCCTATGTTTAGTTTAACATGCCAGTTGATGCTTGTAAATCATAGAAAGATATGATACGAGTTATGTACTAATGAAAAATAGAATGTAAATGTGTTACTTTTGTTCTCTATGAGAAAGTTTTTAATTGATGGACCTCTTAAAAAAAGGTTTTAATTTTTAGTGATTTTCGATAATCCGCTGCTTAGAGGACGCTTCCGCATTAGTTAATCTGATTTCATGAGACGATTGTCACAATTACTATTGTTGAAACCCTAGTATGCTATAACCCGATGGTTACACCTTGAATTATGTGTGGGTTCATACTTGAGAATAATATGGAATGTGATAGTAATGCTTCACCTTATGCATCCATGACGCAATGGGGATGCCGTAAGTAGTATTGTACAATTTCTGTTGAATCTAGTCTTCTAACTCAAGACTATTTTGCTATTTGAGTAGCAGAATAGTAAAATTCAAAATAACATGGTGAACTCTCTTTTGTGACTTAGAGGTAATACATAACAATAGTACATATTTAGTCGTATGAATTGAGATAGTTGGATCAGATTATCAATGTTGAGGTAACACCTCAAGAGTATAAAAAAATATTGAAATGGTTGTTTCTCTCTCTCTCTGCAATGATTTGTGGCATAGAGAATTTGTTTGTTGTCATTGAGAACTATTTCAAACATGTTGTGATTAGAAAAGAAATGAAGGACTTAATGTTGAAAACTGTATTCAAGTATGAAATACAAGAATATAATGACAAGTAAGATTTTAGAAGCTTAAAATAAACTTTGAATATACTTTGTTTGCATATTTATGTTTTGGGGATGAAACTTTTTAAGGGGGTGAGAATTGTAATGACCACATTTGTTCTTAATTGGTAAACTCAGGTTTACCTGAATGGTTACATGCTTGATTAGATTGAACATTGTGTACACTTGGTTAATGATAGTAGATCAATTGTGATGTTTCAAACCTAAGAATAAACTCTAACTATGATTTTAGTTTGAAGAATTAGGGTTTGAGAAATGTAAACCCTACTCGGAAAAATTAGGGTTTTGGTAGTACATGAATATGGAATTTGATCAAGATAGTAGTGTGGTAAATGATTTTTCATATTTTCTACAAATTTTTTATTTAATTTAATTTTTGGATATGATATGGATAACTCAATCATTCATATTGGAGAAATATTTCAGAATATTTGAGTGTTCTTTGAATGTGGTTCTTGGTCATACTATACTTCGACCAAAATGCTGATGGAGTTCTTTTTAGCAGTGTAGTGTTTTATTTTTAATTATTTATTAGTAACTCCAAATGATCATAAATTTTTATTGGGGATCTGAAACTAAATCATAAACAACATGTAAAATTTTCAAAATTTTTGGATGCGTTTAGACCTTATCAGTAGACGAATTATAGTAATATATTTATGACAGAAAATTCAGCTGAAATTAGAGAATGTATAGTGAGGGGTCAATGTGCAATTAACCCAGGCAGCTCAATTGCTCTATATGGTCAACATAACACACAAGGAGCTCTCATAATTTGTTATTGAATCCAAAGAAATGAAATCCTAGAGAGAGAGGGAGAGTTAGGGTTTGAGAGGAGAAAGTGATGGAGATGCTGACCTATGGTTTTATAGTGCAAGGAATGATGAAATCATGTAAGTTTAGCTTCTTTGGATATAGTTTCATGGTAAAACTTCTCTTAGATGTCAAGATTCCTTCCCTCCCCTTATTGGATTCAAAATCATTTCAAATCAAGTTCTTTTCTCACTCTTTTTCTTGTAATCTTCAATTCTAGGGTTTCTGAGTTGAAAGGAAGAAGAATTGAGTGAATTGCTAGGGATTTAATATGAGATCGAGATTTTTAGGAATGACCTGCATTTTTAAGGTGTTTTCACACCGTATGGTGAGTGGTAACTTCCTTTAAATAGTATATGGCATGAAAATTGGTTAAATCATCCATAATCTTTAATTGCTTAGTATGTGACTTCAAACCCTGAATTGTGTGTTTGATCTAAGTTGTTGCAAAATGATATGAAATGGATTCTTGCTATGTTTGGATGAATTTTAGATGATAAAATCATATTATAAATGCATACAATAAATCCTAATGAGAATTCCTTAAGTATTCGTAGAGGTTATAAGAGTAAACTAAAATATAGGGAATTTGTCTATGACTGAAATTGTTGTATAATGAAAAAGAGAAATTTGTATATCTGGATCGCCTTGGTTTTGAATGATTGTTTATCTGAATGTGTAGTACATATATGTCAGATACTATCTTGGATTTTATGTGATGTGAATAGTGTTTGCTTTATATCTTCGAAAAGAGGGTGAAGCCCTATATGAGTGGAAAGTTAGAAATTTGTGAATAAATATGGTGAAATAAATTTGAAGTATTTTTCTTGGCATGATAGACTCTATTGATGCAATGATATTCTTGATTCATAATATCTCAATGAATGGCATGGAAAACCCTAATTTAGCTCAATTCGAGGATTTCATACATATGTTGATTGTATATGACTTGTTTATAGCAATATGTATTTAGTGGATGTTTACATATTAAATCCTTATGAGAACCATGTGATAAGTGAATGAGGTAAATGAAACCCTAAGGATATGGTGTTAAATGAATCAAGTATTGTGATATAAATATTCTTAGTATGAGATGTGGTGATGCTTAACATTTCAATTATGGTAAATGTTATCAGATGGTCTATGAAAAGAATGGTTTACAAAGATATACTAAGATATGTTGATGTGATGATTGAATTGTGAATGTAAATAGTAAATTAGACATTTAGATGCCCTGAACACCATAGATTCCCTATGAGAGGTCTGCACCGTAGGGATGAAATGACCTAATCCTGGCAGTTTCCCGTATACAGGGGTCGGAACGTACTAAAAGGTGGTACGGGGGATGAATCCCTAGTGGAAGTCTCCTTAAAAATATAGTATGTAGTGTCCAATATCAACCAAAGATCCTTGTGGCACTAGAGCACAAAAAACCCAATAGGTGGCTTGACTCTCCGCCTGTGTGCTCAGGTTAGAGGAGAAGTCCAATTTTTACGGCATAATAGGTGTGTCGAGGACAAAGAGCCATTTTCCTATTGTAGACCAGTGACGTTGTTATACTTAGCATTCCTGGGTGTGTCAACTAAGTCTTGTACGGTGAGATCATAGTTCACTACGAGTCTTCATACGTAGAGTACACTGCATATGATCATGGCATAAGTTAAAATACGATAATAAGATGAATGAGAGATTAAACAAGTGTGTGCATTTATTCAATTATTATTTGTATGTTTTTACATTATTAGTTCTCTTTATGATCAATCAAGCATGTTCATATATTGATACACTCTTGTAGATATCTAGAGTATCTTGAAATATTTATGTTTAGGAATGATTAATCTCTTTTAAGCTTACTATTGTCATAATTGATATCAATTGCTCAAAAGTATATTTGAAATTTTATCAGTGCTTTACACTGTTTCTTTGAAGTACTCATTCACTTAGTGATTAGGCTCACCCCTCCACTCAAAATTTTTATGGTTAACTCGTGGACTGATGATGTCATTGCATCAGAGTAGATCTGCCACTGGAGTTAAGTATATGATTAGTTAAGTTCAGTCGGACCCTGTCACTCTAGATCCTTGTATAAAGTTGAGAGAGAGTTGTAAATGATGATGTATAACATTATTCCTGTTTTAGCAATATATGCAAATCAGCAAGTCTTATGTGTTTAAAAGTATGAGAAACATAATGAATGTTCATAAATGCATTTTTACTATTGAAATCAAATTAGAGAAATCAATGTTTAGATTCCCTTGTAAAGTTAGTTTATGTGGTTCAATGCGAGAAAACAAAGAGCTTGAAAAGAAGAAAAAGTTAAGGGTGATCTTTGTATTACGTTAAATATTCAATTTATGCCCTAATCTCAAGATTAGTGGTAATTTGAGATCCAGGTGTAGCATCCTTTTCCACACAAAACTACATGGAGAAGCACAAATGACATCCTTCTTATGAGTATGAGCATCGACAAGTACATTATCTTTTCCAAGAATGCCTTTGTCTAAAATTCAAGTCTTTTGCCTCATAAGATAGCAAAGACATTTATGGTCTGAAAAAACTTAAAATTGCACACCATATAGATAATGCCTCAAAATCATGAGAGCATGAAAAATAGTTGTGATTTCAAGGTCATGTGCCAGTTTTCTAAATTCAGCTTCAACTAGAGGGAGGCATAGGCTATAACCTGTGTATCTTGCATATGAACACAACCTAATCCTTGTCTAGATGCATCAATGAAGATAATATAAGGTTTTCCTTCCACAAGTAAGGACAAAATAGGAGTAGATCCCAAACAACACTTCATCTCTCAAAAATCTTTTCACAATGTAGGGATCAAATAAACTATGTGTCCTTGCGAGCAAACATGGTTAGAGGATAAGCCAACTCAGAAAGTTCTTAATTAGCTATCTATAATAACCCACAAGACCCAAGAATCTTCGTATCTCAGAAGGGTTCTTTGGGGGTTGCCACTTAGTCACAACTTCAATTTTTTTTAGATCCACAACTATGGACCCGTTGATATGACGTTGCCTAAGAAAGTTATCTATAATTTGGTATGAAGTTGGTTTTCATGAAATATCTATAGGATAATGGCAGATGTTCCCAATGTTTGTCCATAGTCCTGGAATCAATGAGAAAGTCATCAAAGAACACTACCACAATGTTATCCAAATACGGGGGAAGACCTGATTCATTAGGTCCATAAAAGTGGAAGGAAAATTTTTCAACCCGAAAGGCATCCCTAGAAATTCATAGTTCCCATAATGAGTACATAAGGTTGTTTTTAATATGTCATCATATTTTACCCACATTTGATAGTAACCAGTTTACAAATCCATTTTAGAGAATATTGTAGCTGATTTTAATTGATGGAATAAGTCATCAATCCATAGTAGAGGATATTGATTCTTCATTGTCACTTGATTCCACATTGAATAGTTTCTACACATCCTTATAGAACCATATTCTTCTTCACAAACAAAACATGAGATTCCCATGGAGAGGCATTGGGGAAAACAAACTCCATCTTGAGAAGTTCTTACAATTGTATCTTAAGTTTGACAAGTTTTGTCAGTGCCATAGCTAAGGAGGTTTTGATATGGGGTTGGTACCCAATACAGGGAAGATGATGAACTCAACTTCTCATGAAGGGGAATACCAAGTAACTCTTGAGGAAACACATCAAGAAAGTCTCAAACCACTTCAATATTTCAAACTGAGGTGGTGAAGGGTCCAAGACAATGGAGGCCAACTAAGCTTAACATCCATGGGAGATAAGTTTTTTAACTATCAAGGTCGATATCATGAACTGCCTATCCTCATGTTTCCTTCTCTTTATACTAGTATGCTCACCATCTGGGTGAAGTAAGCTAACCTTCTTCTCATTTTAAAATAAGGCTTCCTTAAGCTTCCTCAACGATTCCATGCCCAAGATGTCATCAAAAGTCATAATGATCAAGAAGATGAACTCAGTTCTAAATGTCTTATCGGATATATATAATTCTATGGGTGGGGTTTTCAGATAAGAAGAGCATATCCTAGCAGTAGGGGTCTAAACATCACAAATATAGTCCATATATGCATGTTCTATGTTTAACATCTCAACAAGATTTGAAGATATAAAGGTAATTCAAGATTTAAAATCAAACAAAGCTTTTATGGGATGTATATGGAGATGTATGATACCTTCTATTACTTAATTTTCATCGTCAGTATCAACAACATCCATAGAAAAAACACGACCAACACAACACTCCATGGGAAGACATAGACCTTGTAGATTGTTGTTGTTATTATTTTTTCTTAGAGGCAGACTTTGTCAAGGCTGATTAGCAAGTTGGCGATCATGCTCTTGTGTTGGGACATAACATTGCTTCAACTAAGGGCATTTTCTGCTAAAGTGTCCATGTTGATGATATGTATTTTCTATATGCTCAAAATGCAAGTATATGCTATCATAGTAATATAGGCGAATGAGGCCCAGATGTCAAACACATGGAAATGTGACTTCAAAAACTATTACTAACTATAATGCGATCAGATTAGGCTGAAGAAACTAGAATGATTGGGCTAATTATATAAAAAAGAAAACAAGTCTAAATCATTGGTTGTTGTTGTCAGTCTTGGAGAACTCATTAGGATATTGGTTCCACCATGGTTAACATTGCACTTTAACCCTAATACATTAATAAAAATCTCTCCTAACCCTAGATTAAGAGACTATAGCCAAGAATTTCCCGTTCTCATAGTGTAATTCACTACCTAACCTAATACGAACCCCAATCTCATATCAATTGTGTTATTAGATGGGTTCTTTATCGAATGCTTTGGGTAATCTCCTCACATTTTTAAAACCACCTCTCTCAAAGGGTTTTATAGAATGTGTATTACTATGAAGTTCTAACCATTAATTTTCCCTTTTCAAAGCAATTAACACTCCAAGTACTACCTATGGTGATCAAATATGGGTACTTCATTCATTCACAAAGAAATAAATCCAAAAATCAAGAAAAATTGGTGAATGAATGTATAAGAGTCAAATACAATGCATAACGAGGCTGCTCCTGGGTCCTAAGGAACATAGGGATTATCCCCTCATATTTCCATAGTCAAAGACATCAAAGGAGAAAGAAAAAATGTGGATAACATGAAGAACGCCTGAAGTAGATGGGATAAACGATCCCTTCTCACGTGCCTATTTGCTACCTTCTAGCTTCAGTTTTGTCCACTAGAAGTGCCTGGATCGTCTGAAACTTGTCCTTCTTATTTTCTATCTCCTCCTCTTGCTTCTGGTTGCCATACAATGGAAAAAGACGAGATCCTTAGGTCTGGCCGCACTTCCCCTAAGTTATAGGCTTGACTTAGGGCAAGTTATAACCTCAACTATTGGATTAAACAAAGACTTTAGATTTTCCTTATCCCAATATGTTGATACTACCGAAAGGCTATCGGTACTACCGACTTCTCTGATTGCACACTCACCTATTAAGTTGTCGGTACTATGGATCTAGCTGTCAATAGTACCGAGTTGGTTTGAATTCTTTGACAAAAATGCTCTAACATTGTTTGTAGTATCGACTCGAATGTCTATACTACCATGTCTTCTTGATTTCTTTCTGTTGCAACCTGAGCATGTGTCAATACCACTGACTCTAAATGTGGTAGTATCAAACTGTGTCAATCCTCATACATTCACCTAAAATGCATAAAATCCTATCATAAGATTTTGTAATACATTAAATCATTAGGAAACATCAAAATTATGCTTATTTGATGAAAATGAGTATCACAAGATAATAAAAGTAAATCATGCACAATTAATATAAGATTTGACAAAAAGGTGCACAAAAATCAATACAAAATAGCATGTGAAAATGGCAAATAAATAGTGCATCAAACTCCCCTAAGCTTAAATGTTACTCGTCCTCGAGCAACACACTCTCAAATCTGTTTGAGACAAGTCAACAAAGGATAGACTAATATGAATATCATTTCTCAACTATCCCCACTTGGTGGTCCCAAACCGACCTTAATTAAGTACAGAACAATTAACTGTTCTATAGAGACAAAAAACATTCATAAAAGACATTCACCCGTAGATCAATGAACACTATCAAGAGAGCAGTTAACATCATACTCAATTAGGCACTTTTGTGGTGTGTTATGTGATTCCCTATTCTACATTTCTCTTTCTTAACTACCAATCTATTTGGAAGCAGTTCTCCATGTAAAAATTAATGAGGAGAAAAATCATATCGGTGGCCTACCAATAAGAGTAATGGATGACATGAAATGGGTGGCTATAGAAGAATCACAAGTACACCCTAATGATATATGCAAAATAAAACATGATAAACCTATATGAATGAAACTGAGAAAATGCAAAAATCCTAATGGCTTCTTTTTTCGGAATAAAATGATGCATGAATCAAACAATCTCATTAACTAAATTAGAATGAAGTAAGAAAGCAAAAGAATGCATCATCTGGATGTCTCCATCTCTTTAAGAAGAGTTAAGGGCGTCCTTTCTCCATCCTAACTTTGAAACATCAACAAAGCATTTTTTTTCATTTATTGGCTCATGATTCTCACATGCTAGAAAATTATGAGTGGGTTTCACTAACACCATTCATTTTATTTTTTATTTTTTATTTTTATTTTATTCAGGTGTTATGTATATCCTTGCATTTAGATTTCTAAAAAGACTAATGTGCACATGAAAAGAACTAAATGATATGGAATGCATGTCATCTACATGAAATTACTTATGCAATTAAAATGATATCCACACAAATTGGCTTGTTTTCTTTTTCAAAATACAATAAAAGCAAACTATCTATCATGTCACCTATTATTCCATGCAATGCAATAAGAGGAAATAATTTGGAGTACTTGTTCATCTTAAGGTGGTGATTTAATAATGAGTGCAGCATGCGTGGGATCACATAAATAAAAAACAAAGACTTTCATGAAAATATGATATGTCCCTCTCTAATGACATGTGAACATGGTTACCTTGGGATTTTTTTCTTAAATTTCTATTTAAGGTCCCGTTAACTATTTAATCAATTCAAGATCAAACCTCATCTTCATCCACTTTTCATGAATAAATAAGATGTCCATTCATATTAACTGTCCTTAACTTTACTTTCCCACACACTTCCTCTAAGTGTCCAACTCAAGAGTTTTGCAACAAAGCTAACACCTCTTTAAATTTCTTTCCCATTTAATTTCACACAAGAAAAGAAATTGGCATAGGAATGAACCATGAAATTAAACTCCACTTTTATACTAGATAGATGTTGATCCTAAAATTTTGAAAAAGAGAAACTTAAAAATAAATACATACTAAAAACTAAAGAGAATAAAACTAAAGATAGAGAATTTTCCAGCTACCCCCCAAGCTTGAACTGGACTATATCCACATAGTCAAAATTCTACTTAATAGGTGGAATAGTGGTACCAAATCACTTGGGTGGTGGTGGAGGATGTGGGTTGGTGGGATCAAGGGGTAGAATGTCCCTTGAAAACTTGGCGGCCGCTATGGTGGTGGTTGCAGTTGTGGATATTCACCAAAGTACCCCTGATTCTAGTAATAATCAAAGAACAACTACTGGTATCCCTCCATCCACTGTAGATGCATGTCCATGTTCTCTTGGTTGGCTAAGAGACGTTTTCATTCTTGAATATCACCTGCTAGTTTAGGTACTACCGTCCCTACACGTCATGGATACCTACCGATGTAGCCGACTATTGCTACTATCCCTTTTAGATCTCCTACAACATGACATGCATTCCCTCCATGGAGTATGGGTTATTTTCTTATGAGAGTGGGGGAGAATAAGAAGTGGAGGCTGTGTAATGTCATGGATGCTTGCATGGAACCGACGTCCTTGTGACTGGGATGGATGGATCCACCTCCTCCACTTCTTCTTCATTGTGCTCTTACTGCTAGTATTCTACTTTAGTTGCCTCTTCTTCCTCCTTGTCTGATGAACTAACCATAGGCCACCACATGAGGTGGATTCCCTACAAGTCAAAAATGGAATCTGGAAGCACCCTCAACCAAACTGTGTGCCCACTGTAAAACATGCATATCCAGTAGTAAGACGTGTATTGACTAGGCCACATTTATTGAAATGCTTGAGATCAAGCTTTTGGGCGGCCTTTAGTGGTTTGGAGGTGGAGAGGTCGAGGTTGAGATGGAGAGCAATTGAACTGATCAACCCTCTAAAATGAATTGGAGGTTTCCTCCCCACCTCACACTTTACTCCCATCATTGCTGAAGAAAGAAGGCAATGATATTCAAGCTTCTGTTCCTTAGCTCCAACAACTTATACAGAAAGTAGAGGTCAACCCACTGGGCTTTCCCTTACCCTTGATTGGATTTAGTGAAAAGGGTGTTTGTGATTAGGTGATTGAGAATGTGAGAAAAGGGATGCTCAATGTCGTTGAAGTAGTTAATATGCCAACTGATGTGTTGGCCCTCTGGTAGCTCGGATAGTAACTCCCATGCTGCCAAGAAGTTGAAATTGTTGGGGTAGTAGCGGTCTCCTTTAGATGCCCATCCAAAAATGGCATTCATTGTTGCAACGTCTGCGTGTAGTTAGTTTGGTAGAGATGGAAGTTGATGAAGCCACCCATCCATTCATCCCCATGCTCGGGGATGATATAGACCTCCAGTGATGCCAAGAAATCACATACGAGATCCATGTATGTTATCTAGTAACTGAAGAAGGGATTGTCGCCTACCATCCCTTGACGCTCGTAGATCTTGGGCATGCCTTCAGTGAAGCCAATGGAGGTGATGAACTCATAGTCACTATTTTGTATTGCACAGATGTCCCACTTTTGCAACTCATTGTAGATCTTCTTGATGTCGGCGTTGGGGTGGGCTATTCGGCGTAGTTTGGGAACTAGGTTTGGAACATCGGTTGATGAGGAAACCTCACACCTTGGTGGCATCTCTGGTGAAATAGGTTAAGAAAAGAAGAGCTCGGTGGAGAGTTTGAATGCCTGGAGATTCTTGCATACACTTTCTTGGAAGAGGAGTAGAGAAGGTGTGAAGAGAAATGATTCACAACCCTTCCTTTTATAGATGCATCTGCCTTTCTACTATCGTGTCGGTACTACCAATGAAATGTTAGTAGTATCGAGTTGTGTTCGCCAAATCTGTGTGATCTGTGGTACTGACAGTCTTGGCTGACTGAATTTGATGAAGCAGATCGTCAATATCAGTAGTATCGACCCATTGTTGGTAGTACCGATGTACCCACATATCGGTATTATAGAGTGTTGGATGTGGTTGATCTCGATTTCTTATTGGTGCTCCCCATGGATTATTGATGTCAAATGTTGATAGTTCTGACTCGTTGAAATTCTATCGGTGGTTCTGAGTGCAAGCTCGGTGTCTCAAACCTAGGGCACACTCCACATCAGTATTATCGACGAATTTTTAGTAGTATCAAGTCCTTATCAGTTACTTGAACCACTTCTCTATAGAAGGTCAGTTCTACCGACATGGGGGTCAGTTCTACCAAGTTGATTTGCTCAATTTGCATGAATTCCATGTGATTTCGTCGATTCTACCCAGATGGAAATTAGTAGTACCGACTTTTACAATCGACTCCATCTTTTTCCCTGTAACCTTGTCGGTAGTACCGATTGATATTCAACCTAAACACCACACACAATGGATCAAGGTACCTTTTTTATATCAAACGAAGTAAAAAAAAAAATTACAACTGCAAAACTACAAATTGGAATGCAAAGAACATAAAAGATGGTTGGGTCACCTCCCAACAAGCGTCCTTGTTTTTCGTCATAGGCTTGACGGTCCTACTCCCATGAGATTAGCAAAGCTCCATGTGCTTTAGCTCATCTTATTTTATAATCACATCTCCCCCACAGTAATGCTTAAGACGGTGGCCATTGACAAGAAATGGCTCAACCCCATTGCTAATTTCCACAACTCCATGGGGGAATTCTCTAATCACCTCAAAGGGTCCACTCCATATAGACCCCAACTTACCAGGATGTGATTTCAATCTAGAATAAAATAGAAGGACCATTTGTACTGGAGTGAATGTCCTATGAAAAATATGGCAATCGTGAAATTTCTTAGTCCTCTCCTTATAAATTCTTGAGCTCACATATGCATCAAACCTAAGCTCATCCAATTCATTCAACTCTAACAATCTCATTTTTCCTACATTGTCCAAATTGTATTTAATTTCCTCAGATCCCACTTAGCCTTATGATCTAGTTCTACAGGTAGATGACAAGCCCTCCCATAAACAAAACTAAAAGAAGTAGGTGTTTTATAGGCAGTCCTATACGCCCAAAGAGCATCATTGAGAAACATGCTCCAATTAGTCCCATTGGTTGAAACTATCTTTCCCAAAATCTTCTTTATCTCCCTTTTAGACATTTCAACTTGTCCTTGAGTTTGGAGGTGATATGGAGTACCTACCCTAAGGTTCAGCCCTTATTTTCTCAACAACACCCCACATTTTGTATTGGTGAAGTGAGAACAACCGTCACTAATGATCAACTTGGGCACCCCAAACCTGTAAAAGATGTGTTCCTTCACAAATATACATACCAGCTGGTCATCATTGGTGTGGGTTGGAATTGCTTCCACCCACTTAGATACATAGTCCACAATAAGTAATATGTAAAGATTGTAATTTAAAGACACAAAAGGGCCAATGAACTCTATGCCCCATAAGTCAAACACCTTTATTTCCTAAAAAACATTTAGAGGCATTTCGTGTCTTTTTGAGATATTACCTGAATGTTGACACGCATCACACTAACAAACATATGTATGCATCTTTAAAAATAGTCAGCCAATAAAAACCACATTAAAAAAATTTGGCCTCAATCCTAGAACTAGCATCATGACCTCTGGTAGGTAAAGAATGACAGTGTGCCAAAATACTCTGGAATTCATAATCAAGAACACACTTCCTCAGAATACCATCCCTACACTACCTAATCAAAATAAGGTCATCCCATATATAATACCTTAGGGAGTGGAAAAATCTTTTATTCTCCTAGTATCCCCAATCTCCTGGAAGCTCTCCACATGCCAAGTAGTTCACAATGTTTGCGAGCCATGGGTCTTTTCTTTTCATAGGAAAGAGCTTCTCATCAGGGAACTATTCTATACTGGGTATGCCAATATCCTTTTCATCCACCCATTCAAGCCTAAAAAGATGATCCGCCACCACATTCTTAGTGTTGACTTTATCCTCAATTTATATATGAAATTCCTACAATAATAAATCCACCTAATAAACCTAGGCTTGGTACTTTTTTCTACAACAAATATTTGATGGATGCATGATCTGTCTATACCAAAACCTTGGCCCCAATTAAATATTGATGGAATTTCTCAAAAGCGTAATCAACCGCCACAAATTCCTTTTCAATTTGTGTATAATTCAGGTGGGCATCATTTAAAGTTTTAGATGTATAATAGATGACAACATGAACTTCATCTCAACATTGTCCTAGAACAACCCCTACTACGTAATCTGATGTGTCACACATTAGCTCAAAATGTTGACTCCAATATGGATCCTAGATAATGGGTGTGGATACCAACTTCTCCTTTAACACCTTGAAAGATTTCAAACATCACTCCTCGAATTTAAAGTTAACATCCTTTTCTGATAACTCTGAGAGTAGTTTAGCAATCTTTGAAAAATATTTGATAAAGTGGCGATAAAAGTTGGCGTCCGAGAAAGCTCCTTACTCCCTTCACCAATGATAGTGGAGGTAGTTTGGAGATCACCTCTATTTTGACCAGGTCTACCTCCATGCCTTTATTGGACACCTTGTATCCTAGGGAAATTCCTACACTCACCGTCATGTGACACTTTTTCCAATTCAACACAAGGTGAGTGTCCTCACATCTTTGCAAAACTTTATCTAGATTGTCAAGGAAATCATCAAAGGACACCTCGTACACTAAAAAATCATCCATAAACACTTCCAGACATCGGTCCACCATATCGCAAAAAAATGGAAAGCATGCATCACTAGAATGTGGTGGGTGCATTGCAAAGACTGAACAACATACAACGATACACAAATGTGCCATAAGGACAAGTGAAGGTTGACTTCTCTTGATCATGTGGCTCAATGGAAATATGATGTATACTAGTAACCATCAAGGAAACAAAAATGATAGCGACAGACAATCCATTCTAAAATTTGGTCGATAAAAGGGAACAAAGAATGATCTTTTAACGTGGCGACATTCAACCATCTATAGTCTATGCAAAAACACCACCCCATTACTAGTCTAGTGGAAATTAGCTCATCATTAGAGTTTGTAGTGACCGTTCTACCCCCCTTTTAGGAACCACCTAGATTGGATTAACCCAGTTCGAATAAGAGATAACATTTATAATACTTGCAGATAAAAGTTTCACTACCTCTTTTTTCACTACCTCAGTCATGATGGGGTTGAGTCGACGTTGAGGTTGCACTATGGCATTGGTTCCTTCCTCCAGTATGATCTTGTGTTGACAGAAACTAGGACAAATCTCCTTTGTATCTACTACAAACTAGATGAATGCATCACAATGGTTCTTTATAACCCAAACAATTGCTCCTCTTCTCGAATGCTTAGTGAAGCCAAGATTATGACTAGAAATTTCTCCTCTGCTTCCAAGAAAATGTACTTCAAATGAGGTGGCAATGGATTCAGCTCCAACTCTGGGGGACTCAGAAAAGAAGGGATCAATGGAGGTGGGGGTGGTCCCAGATCCTCAAAATGTCTGGTATAATATCATGGAAGGGTCTTGAGAAGCAAGACACGCTCCTCCAAAGAATAGCAGCTTGTATAATCATCTACCAGATTCATGAGACATTCCTATAAAGGAAGTTGTGGATATGCTTGATCCAGAGTAGTAGAGGTCACCTCCTCTCTTATTGATGGGAAAAAGTCCTCTACTTTATCATCTGGATGTTACACTGCCTTTATTAAAGATATCTCCTTTGTGTTATCCAAGATGTCCACCACCAGTGTGCCTTTGTAGACTTGCGTCATCACATGAGCCATCTCAAGAAATGGCTTTCCTAGAAATAATGGCACATTTTCTTGGACCTGCTGTAGCATATGACACTGGGCTTTAGCCTTGGCAGTCTGTATAGGCTCAGGCATCAAGATTTAGAATTGCTTCTCTATGTTGCCCAATGTTAGTCTTCCTCTACCCATTTCCGGAATCATATCAGTTGTGTCTTAGAATGGACTCCCTAGTAATATCTCATTGTCTTTCACATCCTGCATCTCCATGACAACAGAGTGTGTTGGAAATACAAACCTTTCTACCTTGACAAGAACATCCTGACAAATAACACAAGGCCTCACCATAAAATTGTCTGCCAGCTGAATAGTCATATTGCTCTTTCTAGACTCCTATAGACCTAAATTCTTGAAGGTGGTCAAGGGCATAAGGTTGACGCTAGCCCTGAGTGACATAAGGCCTCTCCAAATCTCATTTTCCCAATTAAATAGAATATATTATAACATCATGGATCATGTCTTTTCATTGGAAATGTACCCAGAATTAAGGCACTGACTTGCTCATTCAGAACCACCAACTCAGAAACATCTATCCTCCTTTTCTTGTTGATCAAATCCTTTAGAAATTTTCCATATGAAGGAATCTACTCGATTGCGTCAATCAAAGGAATATTGAGATGCAATTATCTGAAGCTGTCCAATTTTTTTTGAAATTGTTGATATGCCTTAGTTTCTTTCAGACTATTTGGAAAGGGCATCGACTTTACCACTTTCCTTTGATCAGGCAAGAAGGTTTATTCTATTATTTCCTTTGTCTCATCAAACTCTTCCTCAACTATCTTTTCCTCTTCTACGATATCTGGTTCCACTATATCTACAGTCACTACCTTGTCTTTAGCATTTGTGGCCTCTCTTGCATCTGAACAAGATGGTGTATCATTTAGCAATTTTCGACCACTGTGAAGTAAAACCGTCTTGACCTATTGATTTCTAGAAGGTACATTAGTGTTTGCCAAAAACCCTTTTTGTCCTGGGTTCTTCAAGGAAGTCACTTCCACTACAATTTGAGAAATATGTGTTTCTATACTGTAGATCTATGCTCCCTGGTTTTGTAGCTCTCTTTGATTATGGTTGATAAGCACTTGATTTTGGCTCACTATCTTCCCGAGCATCTCTTCAATGCGTCAATTTTACTGGGACCCATATCCAGTTGTAGACCACCAACCTATTGTTGCTTATTCTGATGTGCCTGAGATGGGTCTTGTTGGAAATTACTGGGATCATTCTAGGAGAACATAGGATCCTTCCTCTAAGAGTAGAGTTATTCATGTACCATTGTTGATGTCGTGCAGACTTGCACTCCTCATCTTCCCCTTGTAAAGAATTCCCGTCTTTCACACACAACTTTTTAGCAATCAAGTCCAACTTCTCATTTAGTGCTGAAATAACCTTGGATGTAATGCCTGAGCCCACTGCCCAAGGCTCTAGTAGAGTTTCAGGAATGACGACTGGACCCACAGACCACCACTAGCCTTAACTGTGCACTTTGTCCTCACTCATGTACAAGCTGATATCAACTTCCTGACTGGTCACCCATCCTAGTGCTACTCCAAGATGAGCATGCTTAACTATGGAGTTCGTTAGTGATGGACTCCCGGAAAAGGAGGTGCACCTTGGTGATATGGGTAGTCCAACCATTCCTTATATAATCATTTTATCTGAGGCCTCAAATCTTGGGATGTTACAATCTCCCCACTTAGATTCTTGACGTCATCATCAAGGCTCAACTATGTGGCCTCATAATATCACCCCATTTCAGTGGGGACCCAGAATGGCACATGGACACCCAACTCCCGATCATGGAATACCATCCTCACTCATGCGCAAGCCGAGATCAACTTCCTGACCGGTCACCCATCCTAGTACTACTCCAAGATGAGCACACTTAACTATGGAGTTGTTTAGTGATGGGCTCCCAGAAAAGGAGGTGCACCTTGGTGATATAGGTAGTGTCCAATCATTCCTTATAAGATAATTTTATCTGAGGCCTCAAATCATGGGATGTTACATTGGACTTCCCAAGACTTTTAAGGGTTGTAGGGTGCTCTCTCTCATCTCCCCAAGTTTGATATTAGAAATTTTCTTTAATATTTCATGACAGTGGGTTGGCTTGTTGTTGAGGAACCCTTAATTTGGCGCGAATGTCTAACTGTAATGTGATCAACTTAGGACAAAAAAACTTGAATGATTTGGTTAATTATCTCAAATATAAAATATGTCTAAATTCTTGGTTGTTGTTCTTAGTCTTATAAAATTCCTTAGAATGTTGGTTTCACCATGTTAACATTACACTTTAGCCCTAATACATTAATAAAAATTTCTCCTAACCATGGATTAAGAGCATGTAGTGAGAATTACCCGCTCTCATGGTGTAATTTACTACGTAACTTAATACCAACCCCACTCTCATATTGATTGTGTTATTAGATTGGTGCTTTATCGAATGCTCTGCATATTCTCCTCACATTTTTAAACAACTTCCCTCAAAGGGTTTTATAGAATGTGTATTCTATGAAGTTCCAACCATTAATTTTCATTTTCAAAGTAATTAACAGTCCAAGTACTACCTATGGTGATCAAGCATGGGTAGCTCATTCAATCACATAGAAATAAATCTATAAATTAAGAAAAATTAATGAATAAATGCATAAGAGTCAAATACAATGCATAAATGGGCTACTCCTGGGTCCTAAGGAACATGGCGATTAGCACCTCATGGTTTCCATAGTTAAAGACATCAAAGGAGAAAGAAAAAATGTGGAGAACATGAAGAACCTCTGAAGTAGACGGTTCAAATGATCCCTTCTCATGCACATGTCGATTTGCTACCTTCCGACTGTAATTTTGTCTGCTAGAAGTGCTCAGATCATCCAGAACATATCTTTCTTATTCACTATCTCCTCCTCTTGCTCCCAGTTGTCGTACAATGGAAAACATGAGATCCTTAGTTCTGGACGCACTTCCCCTAAGTCATAGGCACGACTTAGGGTAAGTTAGCAACTTAGACATTGGACTAAACGAAGCCTTCAGATCTGCCTGATCCTGAAAAGTTGCTACTACTAATAGGGTGTCGGTACTACCGACTCCTCTAATTGCACGACCACCTATGAAGTTGTCGGTACTACCCACTGGGCTGTTGATAGTACCGCGTGGCTTCAAAATTCTTTGACAAAAATGTTATAACATCATCGGTAGTATTGACTTGAATGTTGGTATTACCGAGTCTTCTCGATATCTTTCTGTTGCAACCTAAGCATGTGTAAGTACCACCGACTCCAAAGTCAGTAGTACCAAGCTGTATAGGTCCTCATACTTTCACCAGAAATGCATAAGATTCAAACATAAGCTCTGGAAATAGATTAAATCATTCAAAACATTAAAATTATGCTTATTTTATGCAAATGAGTATCAAGGTTAAGAAAAGTAAATCATGCACAATTCATATGAGATTTGACCAAAAAGTGCACAGAAATAATACAAAATAGCCTGTCAAAATAGCAAATAAACAATGCATCACCTGACCACACTCATGTTAGATTAATGACATGTCATTCCCTAGGTTCATCAACCTTTCCTTGTGGGCACTTTCCTATGGGATGATGACAATACCAATGAGTGTACCTCTCCTGATGGTTTTAATTGTCAGAGTTTTGTCTTTGCTTTTCTATGAGGGGGCTTGAAAACCAAGACATGATTCTAAAACTAAGGCCTTGTTGGCCATTTGTTGAAATGTGAAAGGAATCTTAGGGACTAGAGTACGCCCCACATGGTAACTAAGTCCTTACAATAATAGATCATCCCTTTGATCCTCACTCAATCCCATAGTATAACCCTCAAGCAACAAGAACTTTTGCACATAGGCAACAACATACATAGATCCATGCTTCAAACTATAGAATTCCGCTTCATTCTTCTTAAGAGAAAAATTGCAGATGTAGTTGCCACTGGAAAGTGTCAACAATAGCTCGTAGGTCAAAGTAGAGATGTCACACATTTGCTCTATCCTATTCCACCAAACATGTACTGGTCCATGCAACACATAAAAAGCAAACCTGACCTTCTAATGTGGAGGGCATGCCATGCCATCGAATGCCCACTCTATGAGTAAGACCCAATTATTAGCCTTATCAATCATCTACAGTTCCCCTTCACCCTTGATGTAGGGTGGTTGCATTTTTTTGAAGTAGGTCAGTGTGTAATCCTTTGGCTTATAAGACACATGAGGGTTGTTCAACTTTCCCACCATTGTCATGGTGAGAAACTATCACAGGAAGGGTAATTCCTACTTAGGGGTGAGACCATTCAAAGAAGAGGTAGGGGTGTTACCAAACCCATGAGTAGAGTTTGGGTTATTCCTAGGACGGGGATCCATCCCAAATAGGTTGGATCTCCTAAAACATAGGTTTAACGAGTGAGGTATACATACTAAGTAAGGATTTCTGAAAATGTTAAGCACAAACTTGCTCTGATACCATTATTGTAAGGAGTAGGACTGGGGAGGGACCACTCCTTACTTAAATTTAAGGAAATACTTGCAAAATATAGACCAATGTGGCCTGGATGTATAACTGTAATGGAACCAACTTAGGCCAAAGTAACTTGAATGATTGGGTTAATTATTTCAAATGGAAAATATGTCTAAATTATTGGTTTTTGTTCTCAATCTTATCAAATTCCTTAGTATTTTTGTTTCACCATGGTTAACATTACACTTTAACCCTAATAGATTAATAAAAATCTCTCCTAACCCTAGAATAAAAGTATGTACTGAGAATTACCCACTCTCATAGTGTAATTCCCTTCCCGACCTAATACCAACTCCAATCTCGTATCGCTTGTTGTATTAGAAAGGTGCTTTATCAAATGCTCTGGGTAATCTCCTCACATTTTTAAACCACTTCTTTCAAAGGGTTTTATAGAATGTATATTTCTTTGAAGTTCCAACCATTTATTTTTCTTTTTCAAAGCAATTAACAGTCCAAGTACTACCTATGGTGATCAGGCATGGGTAGTTCATTCAATCACATATAATTAAGGCCAAAATTGAGAAAAATTGTTGAATTAATGCATAAGAGTTATATACAATGAAAAAATGGGCTACTCCCAGGTCGAAAGGAATGTGGTGATTAGCCCCTTATGGTTTCCATATTCAAAGACATCAAAGAAGAAAGATAAAATGTGGAGAACATGAAGAACCCCTGAAGTAGACAGTTCAAATGATCCCTTCTCATGCACGTGTTGATTTGATACCTTTCGATTGTAATTCTATCTGCTAGAAGTGCTCAAATCGTCCAGAACATGTCTTTCTTATTTGCTATCTCCCGGTTGTTGTATAATGGAAAAAGATGAGATCCTTAGGTCTGGTCGCACTTCCCCTAAATCATAGGCATGACTTAGGGAGATTTAGCACCATAGACGTTGGATTAAACAAAGCCTTCAGATCTTCCTAATCCTGACAAGTTACTACTACTAATAGGGTGTCAGTACTACAAACTCCTCTAATTGCACGACCACCTGTCAAGTTGTTGGTACTACCGAATTGGCTATCAACAATACCAAGTTGTTTCAAAATTCTTTGACAAAAATGTTGTAACATCGTCAGTAGTATCGACTTGAATGTTAGTACTACCAAGTCTTCATGATATCTTTCTGTTGCAACCTGAGCATGTGTCGATACCACCGACTCCAAAGTCAATAGTACCCAGTTGTATAAATCCTCGTACAATCACCTAATATGCATAATATCTGAACACGAGCTCTATAAATAGATTAAATCATTCTGAAACATTAAAATTATGCTTATTTGATGCAAATGAGTATCACATGTTGATAAAAGTAAAACATGCACAATTAAAATGAGATTTGACCAAAAAGTGCAAAAAAATAATACAAAATATCCTGTGAAAATGACAAATAAACAGTGCATCACCTGACCACACTCATGATAGATTAACGACATGTCATTCCTAGGTTCATCAACCTTTCCTTGTGGGCACTTTCTTGGGGGATGATGGCAGTAACAATGATTGAACTTATCCCCATTCTTTTAATAGTTAGAGTTCTTTCCTTGCTTTTTTGTGAGCGGCTTGAAAACCAAGATATGATTCTACAACTAAGGCCTTGTTGACCATTTGTTGAAATGTGAAAGGAAGCCGAGGGACTAGAGAACACACCACATGGTAACTAAGTACTTACAAGAATAGATCAACCCTTTGATCCTTACTCAACCCTAGATTATAAACCTCAGACAACAAGAACTTTTACGCATAGGCAGGAATAGACAGAGATCCCTACTTCAAACTATAGAATTCCACTTCCTTCTTCTTAAGAGCAATAATGTAGATGTAGTTTCCATTGAAATTGGCAACAATTGCTCCAAGGTCAAATTAGAGATGTCACACGTTTACTCTATCATGTTCCACCAAACACGTACTGGTCCATCCAACACATAAAAAGTAAACTTGACCATCTAATGTGGAGGGAATGCCATACCATCGAATGTCTGCTCTATGGATAAGACCCAATTATTAGCCTTATCAACCATCTCCAGTTCCCCTACACCCTTGATGTAGGGTGGTTGCATTTTCTTGAAGTAGGCCAGTGTGTAATCCTTCATCTTATCAGAAACATGAGGGTTGTTCAACTTACCCACCATTGTCATGGTGAGAAACTATCACAGTAAGGGTAACTTCTTCTTAGGGGTGAGACCATTTGAAGAAGAGGCGTGGGTGTCACCAAACCCATGAGTAGAGTTTGGGTTATTCCTAGGAGGGTGATCCATGCCAAAATGAGGGTTCTCCGGTTAGGAGAATCTATTGGAAATGCTAGAATGAGGGGTGGCACTGGTTTCGCCAAATAGGTAGGATCTCCTAAAACATAGGTTTAACGGGTGAGGTATACATACTAAGTAAGGACTTCTGAAATATTTAGATTACCAATCACAAACTTGATATGATACCATTATTGTAAGGAGTGGGAATGGGGAGGGACCACTCCTTACTTAAATTTAAGGAAATACTTGCAAAATACCCCAATTGATCATATCCAACAAAATAAAATCCATTCAAGTAGTTGGGATTCAAAATATTTCTTTAAAATGAATGATAACATGAACATAGTTTCCTTGTAGTGGAAATTTAAATCTAGCTCCTGCATAATTTTATCATTAAAGTTCAACTAATAGTCCATATATGGATCCTAATCAAAATTATAGATTAAACTACTTAGATCAGTTTGTATTGAGAAACCTCTCCATTTCAGAAGTCCTCAGCACCTAGATCTGGACATCACACCTAAATCATGGTCCTCAAGATGTGCAACCTCTGGGTGGGTTGAATGCAACACCTAGGGTAGAGGAATTAAAAAGTAAAGGACGTCGGTGAATGTTGAGCAACTGTAGTAAATAATAGTTAGGCAATACTTAGGGAAATATGGATAGAAATAAGGAATACTTCAAAAAGGGATATTAAGGACAACAAGTTGAAGAGATGTAACAGGGCAAGATATGAGGCATTATATACAAAAGAGAACATTAAATGATATCTTGCCACAAAATTTGATAATACAAAATGGTGCATGTAAACAATTATTCAACTTTTATTTATGTAGGGTTGAGACCCATAAATCTCAAGCCTAAAAATATTTTAGGTGGAATACGCACACCCTGGATAGAATGCATGCGTCCCTATAAATATATGAGAGGAAAACACACATTCAGGATAGAATACACACGTCCAATATAACATGGAAGTACATATGTACTACTACAATAAACTAAATGTAGTCTCTTTGCACATGCATAATAATGTAAAGGCAAGATCAATGTTTGGTCATAAGAAGTATGAAATACATGAGGATGGGATCATTCAAGTCATATAATTGGACAAATGACCATAAGTGATAACATCATAAATAATTGAAGACAAATGAAGGAACTTAAAAGTATAATCAAGGATAATAAAGATTTGCCCAAGGAATGCCTCATATGAGGAATAATTAATCATCATAGTATTACCTAGATAATTAGGAAAGATTCCCATACCTAAACTTGAGTTGTTAAATTAGAGATTGGATCCTAAACCTCCAATTCTAAATTCAATTCAACCTACATTTTAGGATTAGGTCCACCAATTAGAGTTTATGCATATGTATTGGGAAAACCCTATAAATCCAGATCCATTAATAAAACCCTATATCAGCTCATGTTAAAAACCAAACAATGAGTTCAGAGTTTCTAATTGATATCCTGATTAAAAATCACAACTTTATTAGTTATAATATTGTCTTTAGTTACTTTTAAGATCATAAGAGAAAGAAAAAAAACTAAAATCAATATCTTCAGCAAAACCCTAGACTGACACATGAGTTTATCTCAAAGAAAGAGTCCTTGGTTAAAATACAACTTTCATTATAAATGTGGTATTATGAATGTTTAAAACCCTAAAAACTCTATTTTTAAATATTTAAAAATAGGGGATGAAAAATATACCAAAAGGTAGAGAAAATTATCATGATTCAAGAACATATTTTTTGTATTTTTTGGAGAATCCAGTAAAAAGTTATGAATTTTCAAAGTCCTGACCAATGAGAAACCACCAAAAATTCACGTTAGTGGATAGGACTCAGACAAACAGGTCTAATTTGTGAGTTGGCACAAGCATAGTCAGCCAAGTGGCCTAGAATCTCATCATCCTGGTGCCAACTCAACAAGGTAGACAAACAAAATCTGGTTGTGAAAGTACTCTAATGCCCCTGATGAAAAAAAGAAAGAAGAATGGGTGAGGGAAGTGTGGGTATTTCACAGGGGAGTCACTCCCTTCCTTCCCCACTCACCATGCATGCAAGGTGTAACTAGAGCTAGCACAACATTGATTTGGGGAAAAACTATTGTGTCGTCAAATCATCGATCCTAAGATTAAAAAAAAAAGGGAAAGGGTCAAGGAACTTACCCTTTTTCATGATTAGTGAAGGGTGATTCCAAATACTGATGAGAGATTCCCTGAGCAAGGGGGAAGACTAGCTTGGCAACATACTATCACATGAACAAATGAGAAATTGAATCCAAGGAAAAGATGATGGTCATGCAGCGGATACAAAAAAGGAATCACCCTTTTGTAAGGTCAGGTGTTAAGGTTTATAGAGGTGGTATCTTCTAGAGGCTTTCGACTAGAATTAGGCATTTCTCAAATCCTCTATGATAGGACTCCAATAGGTTATGGTTGAATGCATTTTGAATAAGGAATAAGTAGAAGAATAAATTTCATAAAGAGATCAAGTGTGGTGGGAGAAAATGTTAATTTGAAGAGGCATTCACATGTGTCCACTTTCTTGATTTTGCTCAGGGTGGAAGACATGTTGATGTCCATCCACTCTAAATCTAATGATGAGAAAAACACACATCATTGAATATAGATCCGAGTAACTTATGCCATTAATGCTTGCTAAATAATAAAGTGATTGACATCCAGATACATTGAATGAGTAATTGACATCCAGATAGAGTGATACTTGGTGAGTAATTGACATTCAGAAAAGGTGAAACTTGGTGAGTAATTGACATCTAGATAAAGAGAAACTTGGTGAGTAGGTTAATAAGGACCCAAAAAAATCTGATTTCGGAGTTATTTTTGTCTTTTGAAAAACTTTAATATGTAAAACACACTATTTGAGGAAAAGTGTATTTTCTTTATATTATTGTGTGCCTTTGTTATTTACTATACAATTTTTGTGTGTAAATCTATCTTAACCAAACCTATCTATAGGAAAAATCTAGAAAGATAATTTTGTAATTAATGCCTTAATCTGATAGTTTTGCACATAAATCCCAAAACTAATGAATATCCCCAATTATTTGTATTAAGGCCTCAAACTTTTTTATTTTTGTTTAAGAATTCTTATATTCAAAGTTTATCTCATTCCTAGCATACCAATACAACAGAAGGAGTTCAGAATAAAAGATTTAAAATAAAAATGGTTAAATGACAAAGACTACCTATGTTTGAGTATGTTACATAGTCCTTCTTACCTCGAGAATTTATCTTGGAAGGACAACATCTTTGTGCATTTTACATTATCTTGAGGTAAGGATTATGTTGAAAAATCACCACACTTGAGTTTTTAGGTAAATGAAATAGCCCAATTCCGTAATTCTTGAAATAATTATGCTAAGAGTTAGTCTAAAGACAAATAAGTCTAAGAATGAAAGTTATGACTATATCCCAGAAGATTGGACCCAACATTTTCCTATTGCATTTTGTTCTAATTATACATGTACTTTCTATTCAGAAAATGTAAAATGTTTCAAAATTTCCCATAAAACGGGCATATGTGCAAGATTAATATTTTTAAAATAAGAATACAAGAAAATTAATTAAATGGCAAGAGGGTATGAGAGTTGTACCTACCGCAACCATTTATAACCCCTCCAAACTTATCATGCACTCTGTCCTAGAGCGTCAAAGATGGACGAGGGAAATAAATTGGTGAGGTTTACTCCTTGGTGGCCCAGCTATAGCACAACATCATGTTGACATAGAATCCTCAGATCACGTGGTACTGCTCATGTTGCATACTCTTGACCTTTACTCCATGTTCTACCAAACCTGACATCCAGTAAAGGTAGTAGAAGCCACAATTGTTTGATTGATGGATCTGTTGAAGGCTTCTTTGGAAGGGCTATGGTTTCTTGAAGTCCTTAACAGGGTTGTATTCATATCCTCTGCCATTGTCATGTACCAATGAAATTATTATTTCTACAAAAGTTTGTGCTTTCACTTATATGACACTCTTTGGTGTGGTTGTGTTTGTATACTTGATCATGGAGAAGGCTACTTCAGATTTGTTGTAGGAGACTACAGTCTTCACCATGATGTATATTGCTAAGAGTGTCCAATGATTTTTGTATAGGAGAAGCATAAAGGTGAAATCTGGCATTAAACTTCATTGGTGTTGTAGTAGTTACTCTTTCTCATCATATTCTTTGTTTTTTATGATATCCTATGATAACATGAAGTATTCCATGTGTTCATTAAGCATACTATCTCCATGAAGGGATTGGTAGGTCTTCATTACACTCACGGTCATGTAACCATTTATTCGTAGTGTATCGTGGAGGTCATCCTCAAGAATGAATATGCCCTCTTTTTCAAAAACCACTTCTCCCAACTCATCATCTTCTTTAAAACTATTCATTACTTTTTGCAGTGAATATAGGGATAGGTCTTAACATGACCATATGTCAAAGTCTGGGAAGCTAGCTTTTATTGTCCCAGCTAGCCCTTCAAGTTGTGCTTCTTGCAGTTCTTGTTCCTCGATCTCACCCTCCTCTTGTGTTGTTGTTTTTGGTTGTGTAGATGATTCTGGAATGGCTACAAGGGATGAAGTAATTGAGACCAGCCTAGTATGGGTTACGTGTTGATCTTTATTTGTCTACCCTTTGGGCTTACCCTCATCTTGGATTTGTTCCTCTACTTTCCATATTGACTTCCATTTTGATGTCGACTCGACTTCATAAGGATTCTTCCATAGGGTTTGCAGCTGCTCACACCATGGATGCTTCTGAGGTAGTGACAACCCAATATGGAGTCTACGAGGTAACGTATATGGAGGCATCACTAGGTCATTTAAGAAACAAAATTATACTAAAATGATGTCCATTTCATACATATCCCAATGTCTGTGTAGATCTTCAAGTAGGTGATCCTTGAAGGGGATGCCTTTATTTTATTTATCCCATAAGTCAAATTAAAATTAAGGTGTAGTCCCCTGACCCTTTCTCTTATTGGGGGACTTTAATGTTGATAGTGAAATTTTTCCAATTGCTAACGTGATGAATTCTATCACGGAACCAGAATCCCAGTCCCATGAACCAAAAGAATACCAAATACAACATGTGGAAGCATGAAATGCTTAATATACATGAATAGATAACAAGATAAAGGAACCATTCATAATCTCAACAATCAATAATATATATTAAGCAACATTGTTTACTACAAGCTTTCAATTACATATTCAAGAGTATAATGTTTTGAGTCTTCTCAAGTCACTATGGATATAACAAAAAGCAAACACCTATGTCGCATACAACATACATCATGTAAGCCAAGAGATGTTTTCTTAGCAAAACAAGTTAAAACACATCATGATTCTACTCATTTAAAGGGTCCACTATGGTTGGATGCACCCAATGGGTAAATGACCTCACTTGTTCAAAGTTCAACATGCATCAGCATAAAGTGAGTCAAATTCAAGAATCTCAAGGCATATACACACACTTAGCAAAAAGGGGATTAGGAGATGATATTAGAGTCATAGAGAGGGTAAACATTACATGTTTCATGATTAATTAATCATTTGGTATCACTAGGAATCAAGATTAGCATCAAAAGGTAAATTACACCATTAAAGTCCAAAAGTATGTCACTTATGTAATTAGGGGGATTTATGCACAATAGGGGTGATGAGGTGCCTTATTTAGTCCAAAGGTGCAAACGTTACTGGTTGGATGGGGAAATAGAGTAAATGTGCACTAATTATTCAAGTTGTATCATAAATGTGGTCAATCATAGTCAGTACTTCATTTTTTAGCAAAACAGAGAAATATAAACGAAATTTAGGGTTTGGAACAATTCTTAAAGTGTAGGTCTCATCGAGTTGATCGATTTGATATATAAATTTGTAAATTTGGATGAGTGAGGTGGATGATATGAATTTTGGAAGACTTGTATTGAAACAATAGGGTTTGGGGGACCTTACCTCAATATTCGTTTCATTTATGCACCGAAGAGGACCTTTGGATGTAGATCCAGTGGTAGATTCCTACCCTCACATGTTAGCAATGGTGGTTCACTCGCCTGCCACTCTCGTCACCACATGATAGTTGTGAGATGCCATTGATCCCTCGCAACCGCTACCTCAGGCTGAGCCCGCATCTACGTGGAAATGTTGTATTGGCAGACACGGTCAACGCCGCTTGAATGGACCCACACAAGAGGGAAAGAAAGATGGTGAGAGAGATGCTAAAAAATGATCTTGAGCCCTAGGATGGAGGATCGAGGGTGCCCCCTCCCTTCACCCCTCTCTTCAATGAGCCTGCGCAAGGCAAACTACATCCACGGCAGTGCTGTGGTGGGGCAGTTTGCCAAAAACAGAAGCTCAGGTGAAAAAAGGGCATGCCAGACCAAACAAATAGAAGCTCAGAGGAACCTCACGAGGTTGAACCTTGCACCATATTTGGCTTCAGAGCATGAACATGAAGGGGAAACAAACAAGGGGAAACAAGTGAGGGAGAAGAAATGGGAAGATTGGTGGCATCAATTGGCAAAACTATTTGAAGAATGATGACAATTGGCTGGAGCTTGGGGGTGGTTGGCTACACAACACCATTTGCACTGAACCACAGTACGGAGGTAGGGGATGGACTCTCATCCATTGGATGCATGAGGGGGGTCTGTGAGCCAAGATCTACGGACTGAAAAGATCCAACAAGGTGCAATAATATTGGAGTGGTTGAGTGCTAGTGGATTGGTGATGTGGAGAGTGCCCCACCTAATCTAGGCCGCGCCCATGAATGGGCCTAATAAGCTCCAAAATTCAACAAAATAAGCTAAAAAGTGCCTATCTTCATAATTCCATATCTTGGTCTCTGATGATCTGATCAGGGTGATTCTTGCGGCTTTGGATTTGTAATTGAGTCCACTACAATGTGGTACATATTAAAAAGACAATGTATTATATTGATGATGTTCAATATTAGACACAAGAATGTGACATTATATAACATGATTCTTAGACCAATTTTTCATATTAGAGCCACATATCATGAGATTAGCAATATAGGTGATCAAATTGAAGCATATAAACCTTTTTACTATTAAATTAATACTTTACTAGAGATAAATAGTGTAATAGAGGATATAGAAAGTCCAAGTTGTCACATCCTTCCCTCCTTACAAGAAATTTTTCCCTCAAAATTTGTCCAATATCATAGTTTAGAGTCAAAGTCAAAATCCATCGTATGTCATTAACCATTTCATAAGTTTCAAATCATCCCCCATCATGGAGTGCACATATAAGTTGTTATAATTGAGGGTGAAACTTCCCCCATTTACATATTTGAGCATTACTTATATGGTCATCATTATGCAACATTGTTTTAACATTAGTTTACATCCCATATCCCTATAGAATGAGGGTTTTCATGTTTCTATATGAGTTCAAAGTGCGACATCAAGATTCATGTCATACAGTTCTCAAATGAAAATGTTCATTATCATGACTTTCAATTTAGGTTATTTTCATCCTTATATTTTCTCACAAAATTGATATTTCATGCATGGTTCAAATTTCTCCAAGATTATACCATCCCCAATGATGTTGATTACTTTTCATTTTGGTTATAAAATTAAGCTATCTATTCATCATGTTACTCAAGTTAAGAATCTAAGAGCATTTTCATATAGAGTTCATCATTTTTTATTTTGAGTATGAAAATAAGCACATTATCCATGATTATTCAAGCTAATATCTCAAGCATGATCGTATCAAGTTCATTATTTCAAACTTATGTCTTTCAAATTTGATGTGGTTCATATTAGGTCTAGGTTATGAGAGTGACTTAGCGTACATATATCATGTTTTAAACATAAGTGAGATGTTTCATGTATCAAGCATCATTTTAGGGATAATATTATAGTCAACTTCGATGTCATAGTTATCTTACTTGTATATAAAGGGAGCTCCATATGCTCATGCCGCTCAGGGTAAGACCTGTCTACACCAAAGAAGACATGCTAACCACCAACATCTACCCATACCAGACGTCTTCCCAACATACCAAACATGGGAAACCACTAGATTGCTTTACATCAAACCACTAACCCAAGTACGAGGCCCGTCATGGGGATCACATATCACATATATCATGTTATGGTATTGGGACATCTCCCTCACCTATATAACAAGCGTCATATATTACATTGCCTCTTACTATAGGTTTATATCTTTTCACAAGAAATCTTGGGTTCAACATTTTCAAGGGAACCACACACAAGGTTACTCAACTCTTATACGAAGAAGTAGTCTAGCTAGGGACTCATCATCATGTACTTCATCATGCATATTTTTCATCATTTCACATATTTTGGAGGTTAGGTACTATGACCTTCTCCTGTGTCGGGTTGAATCATATCAATAGCTCACTGTTTTCATATGTCCCAAGCTAGAGGTCCCTCTTTGTAAAGAGATTGAGGCCTATGTTGGTCATGAATCATTTGTCAAGTATCATAACTCAACATATACAACACTAAGCATAAGAAAACAATCAAATCCACTATCTATGTTTAACACATCAACCAAGTCATATGTACCATATATGTTGCTAAGTCTAGCTAGGGTTTCATGATCAAACTCATCTCATATCGTCAAACATACTTGTCCCTCTCAACTAGACTTGGGTAATATCCACATCAAAATTATTATAAACATATTCGGCATCATCATCATCTTAGGTCATATAGGCTACTTACTAGCCTAACCTTTATCGTGTCTCTAGACAACTCTAAAGACTACAACTAGCGTCTAACCACTATCATATAGACTTGATGTTACATCTCTTTATCTTAGGCTACATGGATAATCACTACCTTTCTGCATGCGGTAACATTTTTCATATGTACATATATTAATAATTGAAATAGGTTTTCTCCAACGTTGAAATAGGAGATGAAAACTGCCAACTCCATTCGAATAAAACCAAAACTAAAATGAGTTACCACAATCATTAGGCAGTCTAATACCATGACACCTAGTGAACTAGTAAGAACATGGTGCACACCTGTGTAGCTACCCTAAGCACATGCCTGAGATATATGTCTAGGGTTGTAGTAAGGTCTCCCTTTTCTCACCCTCCTAAACCTATAGCCCATACTACATGACAGAAGGAGGAGAAAAGAAAGGGTCTATGGATTACACAAGTCTACACCTAGTTCTAGAAAATCAAGGTTCTAACCTAGAGGCTAAGTCAACATAGTCTACTAAGGACATCTTATTAAGGTTCTAGGGTTGAGATGTAAGGTTCTGTTTAGTTTTTGTTTCATGTGAGCAATGTCAGTGTAGTTATTGTTCTTTCTCTGATACCATTTGTCACAAAACTAGATTCCCAGTCCCATGAACCAAACAAATACCAAAGACAACATGTGGAAGCATGAAATGCTTAGCATACATGAACTAATAACAAGATACAAGCACCATTCATAATCTCAATAACAAACAATATATATTAAGCAACATTTTTTATGTACAAGCTTTCAATTACATATTCAAGAGTACAATTTTTTGAGTCTTCTCATGTACACTATGGATCTAACAACAAGAACACCTATGTCACATAAGATGTAAATAAAGGGTGAATTAGGGCAACATAAATCATGTAAGCAAAAAGAGGTTGGTTTAGCAAAACAAGTCACAACACATCATGATTCTACTAATTTCAAGGGTCCACTATAGTTGGATGCACCCAATGGGTGAAGGACCTCACTTGTTCAAAGTTCAACATGCATCAGCATAAAGTGTGTCACATTCCAGTATCTCAAGGCTTATATACACACTTAGCAAAAAGGCGATTAGGAGCTGATATTAGACTCATAGAGAGGGTAAAAGTTACATGTTTCATGATTGATTAATTATTTGGTATCACTAGGAATCAAGATTAGCATCAAAAGGTAAAGTACATCATTAAAGTCCAAAAGTATGTCACTTATGCAATTAGGGGAATTTATGCACAATAGGGGTGATGAGGTGCCTTATTTAGTTCAAAGGTGCACAAAAGTTACTCGTTAGATGGGGAAATAGAGTAAAAGTGCACTAATTATTCAAGTTGTATCTTAAATCACTACTACAGAAATGGCTTATAACGTCACTTTTAAAGGCGTCGGTTGTATAAATACACTGACACCTAAAACCTCAAGCGTCAGTTAAAAAAGAAACATACATCTATATGTGAAGGGAGACCAGACACGGGTATCACTTTTATTCAGTGTTGGTTCCCTAATAATACACCGACACCTAAAATTAACCGCCAAATCCAAAATTTCCAGTGAAAAAAATTACCTCCAAAATTTAACATATGGCGTCAGTTATTAACTATTAAACTGACGACGAAAGGTTATTCGCAAGATAGAAATTGGGCACATTTTGGTCGTCAATTTTACTACAATGACCGATGCTTATGGGTTTTCCCGCGCTGTTCCTGGGAAATTTTTCACACCCTTTAAGCGTAGGTTTTTTTGTGTAACCGATGCCTTTAGTTTTATGTGTCGGTTTTTTGGAATAATCGATGCCTATTGTTAACTTAAAAGCACCCGCGTGAGCCAGGCTCTTCCCCCTTCTCTGTTTCATCGACTCCACGTGCTTAGGTCTGGCGAATTTCACCTGCTCCAGTTGCCGCCTCCACCGTCGTTCGTTGCTCTGGGTGCCACCGTTCCTTGCTCCTCTGCGTGTCGGTGCCTTCTCATGCTCTCCGACCACCACCCTTCTTTTCTAGCTCCGACGCCTGATCCTGCTCGCCTTCTCCTATGTCGTGGTTCATTGCTCCGGCTCCCGCCTCTGCTCTCTTCTCGCCCATGCTATCCAAGACGCTGCTCTCCTGCCCAGGTAGGTTGTTGCCCTTCTCCTTCCTCCACCTCTTCTTCTTCCTGATCCCTCTCCTTACCAACTGGATTAAAGCAAGGCCATGATTGTGTAGGCTGGTCACGACTGTGGCTGTGTTGGCCGACCACGGCCGTGCTACCCCTAGGCAACACGGTCGTGCTGGCCAGCATAGCCGTGGTAGGCCAACACAACCACGGTCGTGGCCAACCCACATGGTCATGGCCTTTCTTTTATCCATTTGGTAAGGAGGGAGCAGGAAAAAGAAGATACATTTGCAATTGAATACGAATGCTTGACCTAATTCTGTAAAATTTGATGCATGTTGAATTAAGATATTAAAACCCTAATACACATTTTACCATAATCTTGAATTAACTATATTGCTGAAATCTTGTGATCAATCTATGTAAGATATTAAAACCGTAATGTTAAATATATGATTTTGCAGTGATGTGTCACCCTAACATCTACATGAATCCCTATTGTATGATGTAGATTGATGATAATGCATGAGCTAGTTTGAAATTTTGAATTCAATTATGAATCTCTCCATCCCTAGGTCATACTAATTTATGTGTAATCTTTATCTTGATGATGAACATGCATGGACACTCGAAATGTTGAAATCAATGTTATAGAATGATAGCACATGTATTTGTTGGCCTAGAAACCCATCCAAGATTTACTCATTATGAGTAAATCTTGGATAGTCCCCGGTTTGGGACTGTTCTTGAACACCTAATCTAACTTAGGATGTAAGTGTATAATGTGTATTTGGTTTTCAAGAAACTTTCGGTAGCATTTCCCCATTTTTTCTCTAATTACATCTGTACTTGGAGAACATCAGGGAAATACTGCCGAAATTTTCTTGAAAACCCAATACACATTATACACTTACTAGTGAGATTAGGTGTTCAAGAATGGGATAGGTAGTACACATTTATTATATATAAGAATGACAACACATGTATTTGTTGGCCTAGAAACCCGTCTAAGATTTACTCATTAGGAGTAAATCTTGGATATTCCCTGGTTTGGGACTGTTCTTGAACACCTAATCTCACTTAGGATGTAAGTGTATAATGTGTATTTGGTTTTTAAGAAAATTTCAGCAGCATTTCCCCGTTTGTTCTCTAAGTACATATGTACTTAGAGAACAATGGGGAAATGTTGCCGAAATTTTCTTGAAAACCCAATACACATTATACACATACTAGTGATATTAGGTGTTCAAGAATGGGATAGGTGGTACACATTTAATATATATAAGAATGACAACACATGTATTTGTTGGCCTAAAGTTTTAACCATGCAAAAACTCTAATCTGTTAACCCTACACCCTAATCTTGTTGTAATATATACTTGTTTTCTCTTTGAACATAGAATGGATAGATCATGGATGTCCATTCACAATCGTTGCACCCCGGAGTTTATTTCTAGTCTTGACCAGTTTATTAGATTTTCCGAGGAACATAGGAAACAACCTGAAGATAGGTTCTACTGTCCATGTAGGCATTGTGGTAACAACTGGAAAGTCAGCACTGGTAACAAAATCAAAAGTCATGTCATGTGCAACGGGATTACACAAGGCTATACAGAATGACACTGGCATGAAAAGATTTCAAAACGGAAACCAGTGGATGTCGATAGCAGTGCTTGTGTGGAAGAAGAAATTGCCTCCGATGAAGTAGATGTGAATGAACCAGTTCCAGTAGACATTGTTGATGCGATTCTGGATAGTTGTGGGGTAGAGCACACCGATCCACCTCCCATTTTTAGAAACATTGTGCATGATGCTGAGATATCGTTATACATAGGTTTTACTAAGTTTATGAAGCTTAGCATTTTTTTGAGATTTTATAAGCTGAAAGCTAACAATAGATGGAGTGAAAAAAGCTTCACGTCATTG
This sequence comes from Alisma plantago-aquatica, assembly GCA_963693085.1. NCBI lineage: Eukaryota > Viridiplantae > Streptophyta > Magnoliopsida > Alismatales > Alismataceae > Alisma > Alisma plantago-aquatica. The sequence goes on along the minus strand of OY856413.1, from coordinate 766,888,493 downwards.
TTCTCTTTGTTGAAAGAAATGCTTCCTGGAGGAAATGAGTTGCTAATCTCAACATACCATGTAAATAAATTGTTGTGTCCAATGGGAATGGATGACAAGAAGATACACACATGCCCGAATGATTGTGTATTATTTCAAAAGGACTATGCGGATTTGAAAGATTGTCCAAAATGCGGTGTGTCACGGTATAAATTGACAACTTTGGGTAAGTCCAAAACTGGTTCTCCTGCCAAGGTGATGTGGTATCTACCTATAATATCACGGTTTCAATGCTTGTTTGCCAATCCGATAGACGTGAATAATTTGAGGTGGCATGCAAATGTTAAGAAAAATAATGATGGGATCCTATGACATGCGTCTGATTCCCCACAGTGGAAGAAGATTGATCTATTGTACCCTGAATTTGGTGAAGAAGTCAAGAATCTAAGACTTGGGTTTTGTACAGATGGGATGAATCTGTACGGGACATTGAGTAGCCAACATAGCACTTGTCCAATCATGCTTGTTATATACAATCTTCATCCCTGGCTGTGTACAAAAAATAGGTATGTAATGTTGTCGTTGTTGATATCGGGCCCTAAACAACCTGGAAATGATATTGATGTTTATCTTGAACCTCTGAATGATGACTTAAAGAAACTCTGGGGTGAAGGTGTGATGACCTATGATGCTTCACGAAGAGAGACATTTTGTTTGCATGCTATGTTGTTTTGCACTATTAATGACTTTCCAGCATATGGGAATTTGTCTGGATATAGTGTCAAAGGAGCTAAAGCTTGTCCTATATGTGAACAGAACACTGATTCAACAAGACTAAAACATGGAGGTAAGACTGTATATCTCGGTCATCAAAGGTTTCTTACAAAATTCTATCTGTATCGTAGGAAGCACAAAGCATTCAATGGATTGAATGAGGAATGGAGTGCAGCTAAACCTATACCAGGGGAGGTTGTTTATGAAAGAGTTAAAGACTTTGTCAATGAATTTGGTAAGAGATCACAATGTACTATGGCCACACGCAGTGAAAAATCTTTATTCAAGAACAAGTCAATATTTTGGGATCTTCCTTATTGGAGTTCTTTGACAGTCAGGCATTATATCAATGTCATGCACGTTGAGAAAAATGTCTATGATAGTGTCATTGGTACTTTGTTGAATATACCAGGTAAGACTAAAGATGGGATAAAATCCAGACTAGACCTAAGTGAAATGGGAATAAGGTCAGAATTAACAGAATTATGTGAAATGGGAAATCAGATAACATACTTACCTCCCGCTTGTTACACATTGTCTAGAAAGGAGAAGAAAGCTTTTTGTGAATGTTTGGTAAATGTTAAGGTGCCACAGGGTTACTCATCCAACATTCGTAGATTGATATCAATGAAAGATATGAAGTTGATAGGTCCTAAATCTCATGATTGTCAGACTCTAATGCAACAAATATTGCTTGTGGCAATTCGATCTATATTGCCGAAGCATGTAAGGTTTGCAATCACCAGACTTTGTTTCTTTTTCAATAGTCTGTGCAGCAAAGTTATTGACCCTGATACTATCGATAATTTGCAAAGAGAAGTGGTTGTTACCCTATGTCAGCTTGAGATATATTTTCCTCCTTCGTTCTTTGATATCATGGTACATCTTGTTGTCCACTTGACTAGGGAAGTAAACATGTTGGGACCAGTTTTCTTGCATTGGATGTATCCCTTTAAACGATACATGAGCATTTTTAAAAGTGATGTTCGAAACCGTTATCGGCCTGAAGGGAGTATTATTGAGGGTTATGTGGCAAGAGAGGTTATGGATTTTTTTAATGACTTTATCAGTGATAATGACACTCCTTGTAATGACAAGAATATTGAGGAGCAATTTGGCAAAGGAATTTTGGGATCACTGGTTAAAGTAATCAGCCGTGAGTAGTTGGAACAAGGTCACTTGTATATTTTACACAACATGGACGAAGTGAGTGTTTATATCGAGGAACATACCAATTTCATCAAGAGACAATATCCTCGAGCCAATACAATGTGGCTTGCTAGAGAGCATAACAAGACATTTATTAAGTGGTTTGAAGATAAAGTCTTACATCAACTATCTCAAACACCAGATGATATTACTAAAACTATCAAATGCCTCGCCTTTAAACCAAAATTGAATGTTATGACTTATGAAGTGTATAACATTAATGGATTCAGATATTACACAAAGCACCAAGATGATAAGAGTGTCATCCAAAACAGTGGGGTCACCCTTCAAGCGTCGACTATGTTTTTTGCAAGTGCAAAGGATAAGAGTCCACATGAAGCTAAAATTTCATATTACAATGTCATTGAAGACATATGGGAGTTTGACTACATAGATTTCAGAATTCCACTCTTCAAATGTAATTGGGTTGATAACACCAAAGGAGTTATAGTGGATGAATTGGGTTTCACTTTAGTGAACTTTGAAAAGATTGGTGAGAAGGGCGAACCATTCATATTGGCATCATAGGTGAAAAAAGTATTTTATATCGATGATCATGCAAATGATAAATGGTCGGTTGTTCTGATGAATGCATATTCATCTCTTATTTTTGCTTCATTTAGAATAATTAATTAGGACTTTTTTGTTAATTTTAGCTAATTCAAAAATAAATAGCACTTTCATCTTCTTGATATACTTTTCCTGAATTCTTATGATATTTTTCTTAATTTTCAGGAATTATCTAAGTAATTAAATCGAGAAAAGAAGAGATGAAGGTAGGAGGCAATTTAGTTTCCCGCAATGCTGACTTAAATGCATACCTTGCACCAAAATTAGCATAACGCTGACATCCTAAGGCGGAATTTAATGTTCAAATATGATTTGGAAAAGGAATTAAAAGGCCTACAGGAAAATCATATTTTCGGGCACACTTTAAATTCTCTGGACAACGGAAATTGGCTCGAAATTTCTGCTGCCAGAATCTGCATTAAAGAAAGACAAGCAAGAGTTTGTTGACTAGATCTGAAAATTCAAAAGGATGGCTCCCTCTCTTTTCCCCCCTCTTTTTTAGATAGCCTACCCCTCCTTCTCCTATAAAAGGACGGGCACTTCCTCCTCCCAATGATCATCTTTTGTATCATCTTTTGTATTGGAATTCTGCATCAATTAATCTTGTAATCATTCTCATATTATGCAATAAAGTAGGTTTTAGTTCAAGCATAGTTCTTCCATTCTTGTTCTTGTCTTTTCTCTCCACCTTAGTTTTAATCTCCTTCCTTCCGTTATTTATTTCTGGAACAAGGAACAAAGAACTAAGCCATTTCATCATCTCTAGCATAAGGATTAATTTCCTAATTTCTGGGCTAGACTATGGCTTCATTTCTTTCTTCCTCTGTCTCCCATTTCTGCATGTGTGAGTAGTCTTTTATCGGGGCAAGGGGAATAACCCCTTATCCATGGTTTTAACGACTTTTTCTTAAACGATTAGATGGTAATCGATTTTAATTGAATGATTGATCTTCGGATTGCATGTTAATCTGGATGGATATGACCATGGAAATCCGGATTTAGAACAATAAAATCGATTACATAGATGTTTTGATATGACCATGGATTTTCGTCTTTTAGGATGATAAACTATGAAGCATGAGCACCAAGACCAATGGGCTCATGTAGAGTTTCTCTCTTGTGAGTTTTTAAATTCGCAAACCTTCATCGAATCTTCGTTTAAGATTTAGTTGTTATCACCTAGGCTAAGGTGGTGAAAACCCCTACGAGCCTCGATTTCCTTCTCTTGATTTAATCACCGCATCCTTTGTTCATTTTAATTCTTAGTCTTCCATTCATATAGTTTTACTTGTGTTAACAATCTTTGTATTATTTCCTTGTGCATGTTTATTCTTGTTAAGTGAGTTCCTTCTTGAATTAGTGTAATCACTCAAACCCCCCAACTAGACTTTACTTTCTGATTTAATAAAAAGAAAAATACCAAAAACAAATAATAAAGTTCTTCAATCTTTGGGTTCTAAAGAAAAATTTGTAATAGTTGTCCTATGGGATCGACCCTTCTATACTACCCTTAAAACCGGAAGTAAAAATTTTTTAAACTCTGGGATTAACCATCTTAGTGATTGATATTGCAAAACGACGATTATCATGTTCTTCATGGTAAAACACAGTTCATTGATGATCCTATAGATGGAGAAGAGTACTATGATAAGTATGATGACTCCAGTCCATTCTCAGTTGGGTTGCCAACACTAGCAAATATTGAAGCTAATGATGACTTGTATGTGCACAGAGATCACAATGAAGGATTGTTAATTGATAAAAAATTGCAATATTAGAGGCATGTTTATATTTTTTATATGTTTTATTTTTCTGAATGTGAACTTTACAATGTGAATTACTTTACAATGTGAATGTGAACTTTACAATGTGAATTTTACAATGTGAATTACTTTACAATGTGAACTTTACAATGTGAGCTTTACAATGTGAATTACTTTACAATGTGAACTTTACAATGTGAATGTGAACTTTCAGATGGCTGAGCATTCTCCTGATGACCATACTGATGATTACCATACTTTACAATGTGAATGTGAACTTTACAATGTGAGCTTTACAATGTGAATTACTTTACAATGTGAACTTTACAATGTGAATGTGAACTTTCAGATGGCTGAGCATTCTCCTGATGACCGTGCTGATGATTACCATGAGGGTGAGGACATCAATGCACCATCTCGCAATGTAAGTTTTAAAATATATCATATATCTATATGTCCATTTATAGTTATATCCTGTAAGTGTGTTTAATTTGTCAAATTTTAGGTTTGTGATGCACATGTACCCTCTAAAGCACTTGAGGCACTTGATGAGCAACACCAAAAAGTTGACAAGAGAAGGGGCATCACTATGATGAAGAAGTTAACATCGCTAAGAGGCAATGGACCCAAACTTGTTGTGGATTTTGATAATGCAGGAAATGCAATTGGAGTGAATCACAATTCGTTTGTTTCATATCTTGGGTATGTTACTCGTAGCAATTGCGGTTGTAAGATAGATTCTTGGCATAATGTTCCTAAGGGGTAAAAAGACATAATATGGAAGGATTTATGCGTGAGTTATTATTCATTTGCAATTCTATTTTGTAGATTACTAATTTTTTGGATACTATTTAATAACAATTCTATTTTGCAGAGTATATTTGCATTGGATGAAAAGTTGCATCGTAAATGCATGATGAAACGTTGTGGAAGAGTCCTAAGGAACTATAGGACAAATCTCACCTGAGAATACATAAAAGAAGGTGACAAGAGTAAGAAGACATCCAGTTACAACCCCAATTTTTGGGTTCAATTAGTGAGAAATGTAATTTCTCATATTAAAGATAATTGAACAAATAATGATATGATTTGTTTTGAATAATTGGATTTCATTTAAAATAGCCTTGTTGTTTGATTTGTGGGATTTATTGGCTATTGGGCCCAATAACAAGGAAATAACAAAGAAAATTCAATTAGTGAATGAATAATTGAATAATTGATAAAAGAAATATGTGGAAACCTCTAGAAGGAAAATCCAAAAAGGATTTCGTGCCTCTTGGGTTCCTTGGGTTCCAAGGAGTACAAAGTTGCATAAAGAAAGCAATAAGAAAAGAAAAGATTAATTAAGTATTTCTTTATTAAGAAAGAAATTGGAAATAATGTTAATATGTGGAAAACAAGTGAAAAGAGATATAATTGAGTTATCCTTTGTGGAATTTCGTATCCCAAGGATTACTAATGATAAAAGGAATACCAATGAGGAAAATAAAAGAGAAATAAAAATAAATCCTCAAAAAGAAATATTTTAATGAGAAATAAACAAGATAGTGTGAAATAATGCACAAAGATGCATCTAGAAGGATAATAAATATCCTTGGAAAAGGATTTCGAAATAATAGAGTGCCTTGGGATCCAAGGAGTCCCAATAAAAAGGAAAGAAAGAGAAACTACCAAATTTGCAAAATAAAAGGATAATGTGATACCTTATTAATGAATTATGAGATATTGTTAAAAAGAATGTAATTTCTATTAAAGGAAATAGAAATTTCGTGGCTAATGGATTAAAAGCTAAGAATAAAGACAATAATGAGAGGGATTTTCGAATTCCTCTTATTCAAGCAAAAGGAAATACCAAGGGAGAGAGAGAGAGAGAGAAGAATTGCTTCTCTTTGAAGGAAAACGATTTCTATTAGAAGGACTTCTTTTCCTAATGGAAAGTCATTCTAGGGCTTCGTTGGTCTCCCCTATATAAGGGGTGAGACTTGGGGGCGAATCCAGAGAGATCCCACGTCTCCCACTCTTTTCCTCACCTCCTTCTTGCTTTTTCACGTTCAAACCCTAACCATGGGAGTGAGTGTAACCCAGAGCGATGTGAAGCTTTAGAAAGGAGTTGGATGGGGGCACGATGATCCCAAGACCTTGGGAAAGGAGCCCGGTCGTCGTCCCTTAGGCTTAGCTGCTGCACAAGAGCCGTAGGACGTCTGCAGGTCAGCCATGGCAGTGGACCTGCTGGGCGCGTTTCTGCCCGACCAGCCACGTACCAGGAGCACCAGTAGGTGTGTGGGGGCATGGCGGGGTCAGTGTGGCGGTTTCTGATGGAGATCGAGGACCGAGGAGCAGGAGAAAGGCCGGTGCACAGTTGTAGATCGCAGCTAGGGCGGCACTACGTGACAGGAGGATAAGTTAGTCTTGGAGATAAAGATCTCCATTTCAAATAGAGACCTGACACATCCTATGAGGATGATGTTAACCCTAACCCTAAGTGAAGGTTAGAGAGAGATGAGTTGGACCAGGTGTTTGAAAGGACATGCCTTTGGGATGCCATATGATCCATGGGTGGCCTAGCACCTCTGGCGACCCAACCCTGGGAAGGGTCGTGCATGTTAGGGTAAAGGATAGCTCCTTAGATGATGATGTTAGTGAAGGACCTTAGAAACCCTATGGGCTTGTGCAAGTAGGGTATAGCTGGCACCTAGGGCACGTCATGGTGCTGACAGTAGGATGAAACCCTAAATAAGGAATCATAATGGAGCATAAAGAGTTATGGATGATCTTGAGTAAACATAAGTTTGAATCTAGGCATCACCCCTATAGAGGATGCTTTTGAGGTTGATCCTTCATGAAGAAAGGACCTCTAATGGTGAGGTTGGTTGTAGGGTTAGCTCTAGAGAGAGCAGGAAACCCAACAAGAAGGTTGTAAACCTAGACCCCGACATATGAGGAATAGTGAGGAGTTGAGGATGATGCGACCTAATTGGATGATAGAAGATGCCTCACGCATGATCCGTTAAGGTTGTTGATATCTTGGTTGCCATGGGAGGGACCAAAACCTAGAGGAAAGATGAAGCTTCTGGTACCTACGTGCCTATGGTAGAGATGTTTACCTTCTGAGGTAGGAAGAAGAGTTCCTTAGACCTAGAAAAGATTAGTAACAGGTTATGAGGCCTTGTACCTTGTTGGTTGTCCTTAAGAAGGACCCAACCTTAAGTGTTGCTCGAGTTGAAGGATGACAAGAAGTGATGTCATGCCTTTTCATGCTTGGTTCGTAGTTAAGAGATGGAGCATGCAGTTGGACACCTACAAGTGAACCTAGGGTTCCTAGGCATAAGAGGGGAAGTGGTGTACCTAATGCTCATAATGGGAAGTTGAGTTCTTATAGAAGCAAGCACGGTACTCCTCATGTATAGAGGAAAAAGGGGAAGCTCCTTAAGTTTAAGGTTGATGTGTTCCTATAGAAGTTGAGTTCCTTAGAACCCCTCACAACTAGGTTGATGATAAAGGGGATGTTTGATCTTGATCCAACATCGAGGAAAGAAGGATAAGTATGACCTAGCATGGTACGGTAAGTGATTTTCTTGTGCCTTAATGGCTTGTTAGGGTTAAGTAGGATCGTGTGGATGTAAACCCTAGACCTTAGAGCTTTTGTGATCTTGTTGTCAAGAGATAGTTTTCCTCCCATCCTGGGAGAGGGACCCCTTTGGTAGGGTGTATATTAGTTTTGATGGTTTAAGGTGACCTGAAGAGGTCTCACAGGATCTTGAGAAGTTAAGTGAAAAGTACATGGTATGAAAATGAACCTGTAGACCCATAGATATCCATATCTAATTGCATATGAGTGTGTTACCATGGAGGTAACCGGTATGGGGCTTGACTAAGGTAGGCAGGTTGCCATGATCCCTATGAAAGGATGAAAGCTATCCCATGAATGCAAAAAGAGAGATGATGAAGACTTGGGTAAGGTTCTAAGTGAACATGTACCATAATGGAGAATCCTAAGTCTATCTTAGGGTCAGGTAGGGATAAGATCGATGAAAGTAGGAGTTGCCTAATTCCCCAGTTGCACATGACCATAGGGTCGGGAGGTAACAACTATCATTATCTGAGGGCCATGGGTTAGGAGATTGATCACCTTCATGAACTCATGGGACACAAAGGGCAGATGAGTAGGGCACTCTCTTGATGCATGAAGGAAGAGGGATGACCCCAAAAGAGTCGGTACCCTATAGACCTAGAGGATATGACCAAGGATATAAACCTCAGTAGGTTCAAGACTAGTTTGATATCATGATGTTTGTGATGAAGAGACATATGTGGCACGTTGCAACTTAGATTTAAAGGTGTACTGGCAAGGTGGGATGCACCATCTCTACTCTTGGAACAGGAAGAACTCTATATTTGGACTGCAGCCAAATGCTTATTTCCTCTTGTTGTGGGGGTGAGAGATAGTACATTATGCATCTCATACACCAAGGATAAGAGATGATGTAGGTTGGAACGTTGCCACGAGAAATGGGGATAGAGAAGATATCTACCCTGGTAAAGTGAATGATACATGGATGGTTTGTAAACACTAAGAGGAATGAGGTAGTTTCCTTATGAGGATGTTTTTATCATGAGCTGTGTGGAACTTACAAGTTATACCAGGTTGAGTTTGATCACCATGATGATGGAATCAAAGAGTGTTCTTATGAAGATGAACATATAGTTTGAGGTGACATGATAAGTGAAATACATGGAAGTGTAATGTTACCTAAGGATGTGAAGTGGTAATGGATGCTCTGGTTGAGATACATCTGACTTGTTTGACTAGAAGCTAGAAAGGGTTGTTTGGCTAACCTTAAGTTCAAAAAGGAGAGGTTTTTGGATAACACTCAGATGTAACAAGATACATTGGAAAGTTAAGGGTTGTTTGGTTAGCCAGTCTAGTCCTTGATACGATGAAAGGATGGTGGTAGAACCTCAGATGCACATCTTTGGAAGAGAAGGTGACGAAACCCCGACTAGAGTGGTTTAGGGTTTCAGAGGATTTGATCTTGAAAGAATCATGACATACAGGAAATTATGGTTGAAGATCACCATACACCGTGGAAAATGGCAATAGCACTTTGGATGCTTAAGATGAAGTTGCATGCGGTTTATGTCCATGCAAGCCAGGAGATAAAGGACGGACCCCAGTAACCCAGTGTATCGATATAGAGGACAAAAGAGTCCCTGAGAGGGAATGGGATATCAACACTATGGATGTTGTGATAGGTCTCCCCTGGGCCAAAGAAGGTCGAGATACAATATGGGTTATGATAGGTCACCTTACCTAGATAATATGAGAAAGGAAGAGTTCGGTTAAGGGACAGACCTAGTTGAATTACCCATGAGAGAGATGGTTCAACTACACCATAAAGCAAGTTCAAAGGTTCTTGAGGTTGAACTAAAGGTTCCCTTCCAAAAGGTGGAAGTAGGTACATGAAGAACTCAATGTTAGTATAGTTTATCACCCCTGACTATGGTTTGTATGATCCAGACTAAAGGGTCTGATGAGGGCATGTGTGCTCGTTCAGGGTGATATCTAGAGACAGTTCTTGTCCTATGAAATATGTGGCATTGACCACCATAGCCAGTATCGGGTTTTATATGAAGCTCTGTAAGGGAGGTTGTGTCGGTCACCACTTCAGTAAGGTGATGTTAGTGAAAAGGGCCACATGATGGTTAGAAAAGGACCACATGATGGTTAGAAAAGGGACCACAGTGCATGTAGATGAAGTCACTTTGATCATGCAAGGGTTGAAAGGAGCCTAGAGACGATGAGAGTCGTGAGCAGATGCAAAGTAGACTGACTTACAAGTTACTGTGGAAGAATATGTGAGAATCTGACCCCTCTGAGCTGCGGCTGAGAAAGCTGAGTCCCCGATACATGGGTCCATTAGAGATGGATGGGTGGAGAAGGTTAGGTTTGACCCTACCCCTCAGGATAGAGTAATACGAGATGTTTTCCATGTGTCCAATTTAGAGCACTATGTGAGGTACCCGACCATGTGCTAAGCAATGAACCTAGTGAGCCCCAAGGGAGGCTGACATGGCCTGAGTCACCTGTGTAGTTTATAGACACCGGGATGAATGGACTCAGAGAAAAAAATATGTGATGATAAAGGTTCTTTGGAAGCGCCATGAGTACGGTAAAGCCACATAGGGGCCAATGATGGACATGGAAAAGTGTTATCCTGATTTGTTTGTTTGCTTATTTGAATTTTGAGGACAAAATTCCTATAAGAGGGGAAGGATGTTACAACCCCAATTTTTGGGTTCAATTAGTGAGAAATGTAATTTCTCATATTAAAGATAATTGAACAAATAATGATATGATTTGTTTTGAATAATTGGATTTCGTTTAAAATAGCCTTGTTGTTTGATTTGTGGGCTTTATTGGCTATTGGGCCCAATAACAAGGAAATAACAAAGAAAATTCAATTAGTGAATGAATAATTGAATAATTGATAAAGAAATATGTGGAAACCTCTAGAAGGCAAATCCAAAAAGGATTTCATGCCTCTTGGGTTCCTTGGGTTCCAAGGAGTACAAAGTTGCATAAAGAAAGCAATAAGAAAAGAAAAGATTAATTAAGTATTTCTTTATTAAGAAAGAAATTGGAAATAATGTTAATATGTGGAAAACAAGTGAAAAGAGATATAATTGAGTTATCCTTTGTGGAATTTCGTATCCCAAGGATTACTAATGATAAAAGGAATACCAATGAGGAAAATAAAAGAGAAATAAAAATAAATCCTCAAAAAGAAATATTTTAATGAGAAATAAACAAGATAGTGTGAAATAATGCACAAAGATGCATCTAGAAGGATAATAAATATCCTTGGAAAAGGATTTCAAAATAATAGAGTGTCTTGGGATCCAAGGAGTCCCAATAAAAAGGAAAGAAAGAGAAAATACCAAATTTGCAAAATAAAAGGATAATGTGATACCTTATTAATGAATTATGAGATATTGTTAAAAAGAATGTAATTTCTATTAAAGGAAATAGAAATTTCGTGGCTAATGGATTAAAAGCTAAGAACAAAAACAATAATGAGAGGGATTTTCGAATTCCTCATATTCAAGCAAAAGGAAATACCAAAGGAGAGAGAGAGAAGAATTGCTTCTCTTTGAAGGAAAATGATTTCTATTAGAAGGACTTCTTTTCCTAATGGAAAGTCATTCTAGGGCTTCGTTGGTCTCCCCTATATAAGGGGTGAGACTTGGGGGCGAATCCAGAGAGATACCACGTCTCCCACTCTTTTCCTCACCTCCTTCTTGCTTTTTCACATTCAAACCCTAACCATGGGAGTGAGTGCAACCCAGAACGATGTGAAGCTTTAGAAAGGAGTTGGATGGGGGCACGATGATCCCAAGACCTTGGGAAAGGAGCCCAGTCGTCGTCCCTTAGGCCTAGCTACTGCACAAGAGTCGTAGGACGTCTGCAGGTCAGCCATGGCGGCGGACCTGCTGGGCGCGTTTCTGCCCGACCAGCCACGTACCAGGAGCACCAGTAGGTGCGTGGGGGCATGGCGGGGTCAGTGCGGCAGTTTCTGATGGAGATCGAGGACCGAGGAGCAGGAGAAAGGCCGGCGCACAGCTGCAGATCGCAGCTAGGGCGGCGCTGCTGCTACGGATTGAGGAAGAAGAAAGCACGGACGACATTTGACCATGCTACCCCTCGGCGTGCCAAAGAACAGAACTTTAAGTCAGGGGTAGTCTCGTAATTTGGTTATATTTCCAAACGAGCCGCGTTGTATGGCAAGGAGTGACATGGCGTCTCCTGATTGGCCCAGGTAAAGTTTTATTGCAAAAATCATAACTCCTAATTGGTAGCTCCGATGAGAACACATAATATATGAATTTTGATCAGAAAAATGCAAGGAACCCATTAAAAATGGCTTTATAGCCTGAATCTGATCATTGTTCGAAAAGTAGTGTAAATCATCATCTTTAATGAATTAAAGATTAAGAAACCTTTTTTTTATGTGATTAATGTGTTTAATAGGTTTTAATGGATTATTAGAGTTGATGTTAACATGTTAAATGTAAAAAGGTACATTATGTTCAAAAAGGAAGAACTTTGCACATGATTTGTCTAATTTGGTGTTTATATGCTTGAAATTCGAAAAGTGTATAAAGTTATCATATTTACTGGTTTAATTAGTGAAAACCCCTTGGAATTGATGATAGTTGAAGATAGTGATGTTCTCTGAATGTTTAGAATGAATATTAACATGTTGATAATAAAAGGATGATAATTGTACATAATTGGCTTAAATTAGGGTTTCATATACCTAAGTTTGCATTAATGGGCTTAGAAACCCCAATTTAGGAGGATATGTCTTTTAATGATTTTAATTGTGCAAATCCATGAATAAGACAATGTTATGTTGTTATAAATCCAATTTGAGTATAAAAGATCATTAATGTGGATATTTTGGGGTTCCTAGTGTAGAAAGTGGAATTAATGATACATTAGGGTTTACTGACATAAACAATGAGAATTGTAGTAATTAGGGTTCCTGAAGAATCGAACTATAATTCATTATTGAGTTGTCAATTCAAAGAAACCTGAACATGATAATTGGTCCTAATGATCTTGACATGACCTAAGATGATAAAGATAGTAGTTTTAGTGTAAAAGAGATATATTGGATTTAATTGACTTTTAATGGTGTCTATGATGTTGAAATTAGGGTTTGTGGACTAAACAAACATTAAAAGTAATAAATGCATAATGAAAGCTAAAACCCTAAAGGATGACCTAGAAATCTTAAAGTGGAATCCAAGTAGATCTTGAGGAGGTTTGGAATAAAACAATGACGCTTGGATGTTATGTATTAATTTCAGGATATTGATGATTGCTTGATTGATTGTTCCTGAATATTAAATATTTGGACTTCAAGTTGCTATGAACAGGTATGTGGTTACTTATGAATAACCGCTTAGTTTCCCGATGGTTTCTCGGACGTTTAATCGCATTGAATGCAACTAAACTGTTTGGATGTTCATATTGCAATTATGAAGTGACTATGACTATCACATAATGTATATGCTCATAAACTCAGATCCTGGTTCTCTCTGTGGCATAATAGCTAACCTAGTACATGGCTGCCTATGGGTAGGTCCATCAGGTTAGAGAAAGGCCTAGTACATGGCTACCTATTGGGTAGGTCCATCAGGTCTATGGATGACCTAGTACATGGCTACCTATTGGGTAGGTCCATCAGGTCTATGGTTGACTTAGTATATGGCTACCATTGAGGTAGGACCATCAAGTCACAATGAGTTAGATAGTGGGCTATCTCCGGATAGTGCCATGCGACTCTATTACCTAAAAGAGAGGTGATATACATGTCCACTGCAGGGACAACCTAGAGTTTGAGAATATGTATGGATTGAGTTGTATGGCTTAAAATGTAATCTCAATTGTTAAATGACTAGTTGATTGATTATATTGTTAACATAGTTTAACATTATCTATTTCCTCCACATACCAGCTTCGGCTGACCGACGTTGTGTTTGTCGGTATTTTAGGTATAATGAAAAGAACAAATAGTAAAGCGACACCTTGTGAATTCAAGAATTAAAGAACAAGGAGGAACTAGTTATAATAGTTCAACTGAGGTTAGAAGTTTAGTTTGTTCCAAACTTTTCAAGGATATGCAAAGAAAAATTTTATTACCATTTTCAATATAGTCTGTTAGAATTTAATAATTGTTTATGGTTATATTTCGAACCTTTGATTTGGGATTAATGGGTGCGACTTCAACCTCTTGGTCTTCCTTAATTGGGGGTTACTGAAAGGTGAGGTCGTAACACATCCACTAAACAATGGAACTTCCTGGACCAAGAAGAATGGGACGCATTTGTTGCTTCAAGAAAAACTGATGAATTCAAGGTATTAGGCGTCACTCCCAATTTAATTAATATATGTTGTATTCACCTATTCAAGATTAACATTTAGTGTTACTAACCAAATCATTAATGTGCATACTAACTAGGCCCTCAGTGAGGTGCAAAGAGCAAGGCATGCACTGAATTTGCATGACCACACAATGGGTCCAAAGGGGTATGCATGCATTCACCAAAGACTACAGGTTGAGTCTACTGCTCAGTCTGTTACTACTCAAGAGTCATCTACTATAGGTTCTTCGCCTCTTCCTCACCATGATGTCTGGATAGCTGGTAGGAAAAAATAAGAAGGGAGAAAAAAGGAAGCCCGCAACTGCCGAGGCGATTGCAAAAATGGTAAAATACAACTCTTAGAGCAATCGTTCAAATATTGATTATTTGTGGTGTTTACTTAATTAAAATAATTGTTTTGGAGAATAGCGGGAGCTGAACGAGCTGAGGAAACAAGAAAAGTTCATCCCTGAGGGCACAAGGGATGAATTGAAATTGCTCTGGGTAACCCATATCATCCTGGACGTGTTAGGGCTGCAGGAGCTGGTGTGGGCATCAATGCGTTCTTTGGGCCATCCCAGTGCAAACATGTCCCAAAAGCGGGAATTTCACAAGAAGAGGTAACCTATTCTTTCTTTAGAATGTTACTGTAAAAGAGAATTCAATAATCAGAAGCTAATGTTTCTTTTATCCATGTATAGGTAGATACGATAGTTGATAGGAGATTCGATGAAGTAGTTTATAAGAGAATAAAGGAAGCAGTCGATATGACACTCCATGAAGAAATGAGGAAGTGGCATGCATCTCTGACTTCCACTCAACAGACAATACCTATGGCATCCCGGTCTACTCCTACTACAGAGGTTGGGAGTAGTAATCTTGTAGACCCACCACCTAGCACATCCAATGTAAGTATTTTTATGACATAGTAACTAGCCTTTTCAAGATGATATATATATAACATTCTTTACACAAATTTGTAGGGGTTGAAGCCATGTCATCTAAAAAGTAAAGAATATGTCGTTGCAGAGGCGTCGACTTACCCATCCCTACCAGGGGAAATGTTTCATGGGTCTCCATTACCAGGTGGTTGGGTTCGTGTGTTCCTGCTATGTATATTCCCCAAGTGGATGGATCTTCCATTGCCATATGCCCACCCAGATTGTGAAACACTTGGTGAGGCAGAAGGCGGAGTGATATTGTGGCCAAAAGCATATGTCCTCTATACTGAAATTGTATGGTAAATTTACATTATGTTAAATTTTTAGTGTGTGTATATGATGTCAATTGATCTAAAATTATATATATACACGTTAAAAAGAAGACACCCAGAGCATCTAGGCCTCCACCTCCCCCTCCTACATTACCAAGTTGGGTTCCACAGGACCTACCTGTCCCGTTAGGTCCTAATTTTAGGGGTATGGCAATATGGTTAGGCGAACATGATATAAATTGCCCTATAACTGTTTCTATTGATGCGGATGGTGCAGGTCAATCATACGAAAACAAACTATTTATACAAGATATTTTGGAGATATTTCGATATGATTGGCTGAATACATCTGTGATAGAGCTATGGATAGGGTGAGATCTTCTTTATACATCCATATACCTTGTGTAGGATCTGGTGATCTGGTTTTTTATATATTAATGCATACGTAATACATGTTTTGCAGCTACTTAGACAAGATATGTGCAGATTTTTCATTCAAACATGTAGGATTTTTGATTCCATCTTTGATTAGTCTAGTAGATAAAGACCCTTCGTCAGTTCTACAATACTGTTTTGATGCTTTTATAAATTTTTCTCAAAATAATAAGACGGTGATAATAGCTCCATTCAATGTGGAGTAAGTTAATTTGATTATAATTTGAACTTAAGAAAATTACATTTTTATTGTGGATTTTGAGTTATTAATTTTAAACTTCTTTACATGTAGGGGTATGCATTGGGAGTTACTAGTTATTGTCCCCGAGATGTTTACTATCTATTATCTAGATCCTAAGGGGACTAAATTGAATTCAAAATATGGATACACAATGAAAATGGCATTATTCTGGTTGGAAATATTTCATTTTCATATCCGTTAACATATGTTATTACATTACTATTTAATTATGAAATGTACGGTGTTACATTAACATGTAGGGGTTTAGTTGAGTTCAAAAAGGTTGGAGGAAAGGTCCCCAGGAAAAAGAACCAGCCAATAATTTGGAAGAACGTGGAAGTAAGTTCCCGACTGCAATGTATATATTCTTTATGCGAACAATGCTAAATTAGTTGTATTTTTTAATATTTTGTATGTTTCAATTTATAGTGTGCTACACAAGACAACGGATGGGCATGTGCATACTATGTGATGCGATTTATGCACATGATTATAAAATATGCCACAGTGGACATCGATACCATTCTTGAGGTATTATATATGGTCTCATTAGATAATATGAAATATATCAATCTTATTTATATATTATTAATTATATATACATCATTCTCTTTGCAGGTGTATAAAACTGACCACACTACAGGAAAGGCCTTACTAGATGTACATGCTCCTTATATGACGGAAGAATTAAATGATGTAAGAGAAGAATGGGAAAAATCCATACAAGTAGTGGGGTTTTTAAAATATAATTGGGATGTTGATAGCGAATATTGACTAAAGAATTATATTTTGTAAATGAATTTCTGAATTGTAACATGTCTGAATGTTTCTACATGTGTCTGAATGTTTATACATGTGTGAATGTGAAAATGAATGAAACTGCTGGTTTCTATATGAATGTTTCTACATGTGTGAATGTGAAAATGAATGGAACTGCAAATTGCTACATGAATGTTTCTACATGTGTGAAAATCGAATGGAACTGTAGGTTGCTAAATGTGTGAAAATTAATGTTGTTAGTTTTGCATGTTTGTGACCTGTTGTTGGCTGATATCAATGGATGTCGTAAAACCTATAGTTCATAACTAAATTGTAGGTTTCTCATCCTTCGACCAGCCACAACAGGCCTGCAGACTGATTAAAAAACAAATACATACAACAGGCGTCGGTTATTTTAAAAAACCGACGAAAAATGCTTATAGCATCAGATAATAGCTAAAAACAACGCCTAATGAGACCAGACACCATGGTCATGCTGGCCAGCACGACCGTGGTAGCAGGTGATATGGCATCAGTTATCAATAAAAAACCGACGCTGATGGGGTCCTAGATGGCACCCTTTCTATGGCATGAAGGTTTATGGCATCAGTTTCCGTAGTAATAACTGACGCCTATATCCCCCTGCTGGCGCGTTTCCGGTGGTGCGCGAAGGTTTTTGGCATCAGTTTGGAAACTGACGCCTAATGGTTTGCCTTTTAGTGGTGCCCACATAGGTGTCACATTGAAACCGACACTAAAGGACTTAAATAACCGACACTAAAGGTGGGTTATGTACTAGTGAATGTGGTCAATCATAGTCAATACTTCATTGTTTAGCAAAACAGAGCAATAGGAAGGGGAATTAGGGTCTCAAATAATGCCCAAAGTGTAGGTCTCATTGAGCTGATTAATTTGATATATAAATTCATACAATTTGGATGACTGAGGTGGAAGATATCAATTTTGAAGACTTGTATTGAAACCATAGGGTTTAGGGGGCTTACTTCAATATTTGTTTCATTTATGCACCGAAGAGGACCTTTGGATGTAGATCCAACGAAAGCATCCTACCCTGACCTATCAGTGATGGTGGGTCACTCACCTGCCACTCTCATTGCCACTGGACGATTGTGAGATGACACTGATCCCTTGCCACCACTATCTCAGGCAGAGCCTGCGTCTACATGACAATGTTGCATAGGTAGTCACAGTCAACACCACTTGACTAGACCCACACAAGAGGGAGAGAAATATGGTGAGAGAGATGCTATAGGTTGATCCTTAGCCCTAGGATGGAAGATCGAGGGTGCCCCCCCTCACCCCTCTCTTCAGCGAGCCTGTGCGAGGCAAGCTACATCTGTGACAGCGTCGTGGTGGGGTAGTTTTCCGGAGACAGAAGCTCAGGTGAAAAAAGGGTATACCAGACAAAACAAACTACCCGATTATGTTGGAGGAGAATCGCAAGGTTGAACCTTGCATCATATTTGGGTTTAGATCATGAACACGAAGGGATCTGATCCCTCACTTGGGGCGGTGCCAGTTGAGAAGAAGAGATTGGCAGAGGGTGCTAGGGTACGCGAGAGGGGAAACAAACAAGGGGAAAGGAGTGAGGGAGAAGAAACAAGAAGATTTGTGGCAACAATTGGCAAAAAGGGGTGAAGAATGAGGATGATTGGCTGGAGCTTGGGGGTGGTTGGCCGCACAATTCCATTTGTGTTGAACAAAAATATGGAGGTAGGGGATGGACTCTCATCTGTTGGATGTGTGAGGCGGGTCCATGAGCCAAGATCCAAGGGTCAAAAAGATCCAACAAGGTGCATGAAGATTGAAGGGGTTGAGTGCTAGTACTTTGGTGATGTGGCGAGCACCCCACCTAATCTGGGCCGCGCCCAAGAATAGGCCCAATAAGCTCCAAAATTCAATAAAACAAGCTAAAAGAGCCTATCTTCATAATTCCATATCTTGGTTTTTGATGATCTGATCAAGGCGATTCTTACAACTTTGGATTCATAATTGAGACCACTAAACAATGGTATATATTAAAAAGTTAAAGTATTATAGCTATGATGTTCAATATTAGACACAAGAAGGTGACATGATATAGCATGATGCTTAGTCTAATTTCTCAAATTAGAGCCACATATCATGAGATTAACAATATAGGTAATCAAATTGAAGCATATCAACCGTTTTACTATTAAATTAATACTTTACTAGAGAGAAATAGTATAATAGAGGATATAGAAAATAGTGTTTTTCACAACTTTCTACTCTCTGGATTGCATATTGAAGTCTAATATGGACCTTCTGAATGTCACATGTGCCACTTGTACTGGATTGAATATTGGGGCAATACAGGGTAGTCAATGCTACAAACATTATCATCTATCATGTGCCACTTGTACAAATCAACCACTATTAGCATCCGATGATTAACTATTTAGATTGGAAACATGATGAATGTTGTCTCTTGTGTTTCCACAACCACATGGAGTTCACTTAAAAATTTAGAATCATATTTCCTTCGTATAATAGTTTTGCTAAAGAAGTCACACCATTTAGGATAGGTTGTATTGTTTCAGCATGAAGGAACTCTTCTAGCACAATTGTGCAGAGCACCTTGAATAATCTTTGATATAATACCTCTAAAGTGGTCTCTAGTGAGGATCCTCGCATTGTTGTTGTAGACCATGTCTGTTCCTGGGAGACTATCATCTAACACATTTGCTAGAACAAGTACATGTTGGGAAATATGAGCACAAAGTATAGAAGCAGAAATAATTTTTTTATCTATCCATATTCCCATAACAACTAGATCGTGTTAACTACTTTTAAATAGGACAAATGGTTTAATGAGTAATACCTGCTCCTAGAGCAAGTCCAACAACAACAACTCACTTCAATTCAACTGTCTACTAGTTTCTCTTCGTCGATGGTTGTACAGCTCTTAGTCTTCACCATAGACAACGAACACAACTTCTGCAGCGACTCCTATGGTCTCGCCATGGACTACAGGCTGACGTTTCTCTCTTAGCAGTAGACAAAGGACTCATGCCTCTAGGGTAGTCCATATGGACCAAATAGAACTCCTTTCTTTCAACTAAATCAGACAGGAATGAGTTGTTGCTCCTGTTGGTCATCCTCTCAATGTTCATCCCACGTCCTTGAACCAAGAGCATACTATTTGAGATAATGTGACCCCAATATCATATATCGATTAACATGTACATGCACATGCATTTCTAAGTCTTGCTTATCATATGTATAAGATATCAATCTTCAATATGAGGTACAAATTCCAATCTCTATCACTCACAGTGAGACCCCATGTGTCAAAGTCACCCAATCATCCCCACTATCATAACCCATGTTTCAGGACTGCGTTTGATGATGTCCAAGAATAGCCAACAACATGTGATGAGTGTAGTGATTTTAGGCCTAATAATCACAATCACCACCTTCACTATGAGACATGACTGTGACCACTAATGATGGTTTCCATGTGTCACTGTCAAGATGGTTCTATTCGATACACTATTCCCTAATATGTATCAATATTCTTAGTTTGATATTGCCATATCATGACTAATGAGATTCTATAATCAACCAACCCAGACTCTAGTCTTATGTGTTACTGATGTCTATCTACCTTCCATAGTAACAACTAACAAGGGACATAATAAGAATGTACACACTCTTAACATTGATATGATCTCATCCTCCAAGTCATGTACTTGAAGACATACGTCATTGATTATTGTAATTCTTTAGACATTCATAATGTTTCCTCATTATATCATAACAGAACAAAATAGAATGGATTGGAAGCTTGAATTTTTGAGTAATAATCAATCCTTAATGGTTTGTACCATGTCCATCATCACATGATTGGATCTATGTACATACATTACCAATAGACTCCCACTTGCACTTAGAGAAAATCACCCATGAATCTTATTCTTAATGATCCAAACATGTCCACCATGTTTATGCTATGTATGTGCTTAATCAAACAGGTTAGCAACATTTTGCTATTAGTTGGTTTATTGGATGTTTCTTTATCTCTTCACTCTGAGATGTATCCACCGTAATATGGATCTAATATTCCTTACCTAACAATTAGCTCCTTGTTGTGAAAGTATCATTTTTGAGTCATTAATTGTTGGAACATCTATAAGTTCTTCATATGAACTTGTAGATCCATATAGTATCACTCTATGTTCATAACATAAGTATACTTAGCTTTTATTGTAGAATATAATTAATGGCTATTAGTTCAGAACCCTTTCAACTAACAACATTTCTCCTTTTAAATCAAACATATTGTAATTTGTGATACATTTTGTCATTGTGGAAGTTTGCATCCTTCATTGCTATCTCCATCGACTAGCAATCTATCCTTAAGCAACTTTACAAGTACTAATGGATATCTTTAATGACATTCCAATAAACCTTATTATATTTTAGTATCATATTGTCATGTCGAATACATACAAGATTATATGGGATAAGTACATTTATAACATTCATGATAGATCCATTGTTATAGCATATGGCATCTTAATCATGGCATTTTCATTCTTCACAAGAGTTGGAACATATGGTTCATGAGAGACTAACCAAATTCTCTATCATTTAATCATTTCATGTTGAACTATTTCAACACATTTCTATTGTATGTTCTCAAACCTATACCATGAAACATTCAAGAATTATCTTTATAGATATTGATCCTAATCACATAAGATGTTTCACTTAATCCTTCTCCGCTGAAGGGGTTTTCCATGCTAGATCTCAATATTCACAATATTGTGATGTTATTCCTCATCATATGTGGAATATTCATATATGCTCCCACTAAATCTTTTGTAATCACATTTTTCATCCTTTATCTTGATTCAAGTCAAACTCTTTGACTATCTTTCCTAGTCAAAAGATCCCATTTCTGAGATGCTTATTTAAATCCCAGATTGAACTTTGTAATTCATAGACTTTATTTTTATCCTTGAAGTTATAAAAAATTTTAGGTTGTGTCACATACACATCCTCTGATGTATTCCTTTTAAGGAATCTGATTTTTACCTTCATATGCTAAATCTCTTGGTCTATTTTAACTACAACAAAATTCTTAACAATTGGTAAAGGAATTTATGTCATGTTCAACAACTTGAACTGGTTTGAAAACCTCTTCAACCAATCTATCCTTTAATGTTGTCCATGTGGGTCTTTGCCACAAGACCTTATTACACCATTTAGTTTTTACCTCTTTAGGTGGTGCTATCAAGGTCTTACCTTGTTAGCTTGCAGGGACCCGTAATGGCCTTGAGACAATACTCAGATTATGGTACTTATAGCTTCTAATCAATTATTTGGATCATCCAACCTATGTGAGTTGTTGGATTCACATTTCTCTAATCTCACATATGTTCTACTAGAGCTATTTTGTTCCGTGTTATATGATGAACTCGAGATTCTACAACAATTTGTGATTTTATTGTTCACATTGTACCTCTTTGTTGACCTTGGACATTTTGAGTTCTACTTTTACTCCCACTAATAATTTAGGAACTCAGTTATCCTATCAACAAAACATTCTATTATTGGATTGGGATTAATAGTAACATTCAACAATTATGGTTTGTGGATAAACCTTTTCAAGAAACGACTTTCTCAATGTAGGTTTCAATCCTTGAAACATATTGGGTTATTCCAAATTCATATCATATATAATGTCTTGTAAACCATTTAGATGGTAACCTATGTAGTGATAGGTATATATTTATGAGGATACGAAGATTAGATTAATTGATAATCATATCATGATCCATCATGGTATAACCCCTTCTTTCTGACACATCATCATGTTCAGAAGGATGTGACTTGTGATACATTATCAGAGTCCTCTCTTTGAAGGTTCTCATTGTATTAATGCAAAGTATTTCAAAATTTGATCTTATCAAAGTTTCTCAATACTTTCATCAAAGCATACTTCATTTATAATATCCTTGATCATTTCAAGAGATTTCTATTTTACTAAGTACATATCATCATATTACAAATAAATGAATATGAGGTATACGTATTTATCTATAACATTCATAGAACAAGATCTTCATGCAATGTATGTATGAGGTCTAATGGAAGGCTTATCCTCCCACTACATCTAGTGAAGGATACCATGTCACATTGTGCGTATATAATGCTTTGCATGTTTCCTTAGGTTTGATAACCAAAGGAATCTAGCTTAACATAAATATGTATTCTAGACATGCAATTCTTATATGTACGTCCAAGAAGACTATTGCTAATAATAATTTTGAGTTATCAATTATAATCCTTTGGTATTAACATTATAAACACTCATCTCAAAGTATTTCATATCAAGATCATTAGATTTTTAGATGTTTCCATACAAGATCATATCTCTTGAGACAGAAACATTAATATCTCACTTTATTGATTTATCATCCTTTTCATTCAAGATGCTTTAAAGTAAATGTTTGAATTTGATGGCATAATGAAATAAGAGTTCAAGTAACTCTATTACATGCCCATTGGGAAAGATAAATTTAAATGTAGACTAAAGCTTCCACAACTCTTCTACACCTTGTCCATTTTCGTCCTTCCATGAAGGCTTTTACTTCTTGTCAGATCCTGCACATCAAGTATGTCAGATCTCAATTTTGTATCACATACCAAATGAAGAAGTAATCAAATTTATCTTGTAACTTTTACAGCTAAAGTGGAGGCCTCAGTGCCTTCCTTCTTCTTCTTTAGTTCCTCTAACCAGAGTAGGAAATTTCTTTTCTAATGTCCATGCTGGTGACAATGGTGACAGTCACCTTTTATTTTCTTCACTATTCCCTTTGCTTTGAGATCTGAAGACTTGCATTTCTAGATATCATTAGAAGTCTTCTTAGCTTTGTCTTTTCCTTTGGACTTCTTCTTTGTCTTAATGATCATCATCACATGCTTGGGCTTGTCTTTTTTCATTTATGACTCAGCTGTTCTCAACATGCCCAAGAACTCTATCAACCACATGTCAAAGTTGTTCATGTTGTAGTTCATGATAAACTGACTGTATGACTCTGGAAGAGATTGCATAATCACATCAATGGTCAACTCTTGACCCAATGGGAATCCCATTCTAGATATGTTCTCCACATACCGAATGATCTTGAGTACATGAGGACCTACTGGGTCTCCTTCTACCATGTTACATTTGAACAGTGCCTTGGAGACATCATATCTCTCTTGTCTTGCTTGATCTTGAAACATGTTCTTGAGATGTGTGACCATCTCAATCACATTCATGTTCTCATGCTACCTCTACAACTCATAGTTTATGGAGCATAGGATCAAAGATTTGACATCCACGACGTCTTTAGTATGCTTCTTGTAAGCATCCTTGTCAGCCCTTGGTACATTTTGGGGTGGTTCCTCTGGTTCTGGCATCTCTAGGAGATAGAGCTTGCGCTCCTGTATGAGAATGATTCTCAATGTCCTGAACCAGTCGTGGAAGTTGTTACCAGTTAGTTGTCCTTCTCAAGGACCAATCATAGAAAAAATTGATTGTTCTTTGTTGCCATTTGATTCTACAAAAGGATTTGCAATTTTGTCAAAACCTCATTATGATTTGATTAGAATTTGAGCGACAATAATTAGTTCTTTAATTAATTATCATTCTCATTATTTTGATCAAATTGAAAACCCTCATGTATCAATTGAGAAAACTGCACCGAACAATTTTCTAATGAGCCAAGATCCATGTTTCATCAAATCATGTGTCAGCTTTGGGTGATTGCCCACCACTTGACTATTTAGGTAGGCAAATTTTTCCAATTGCATCGATATGAAACTCTTGGATCGATGATATACACAAATCTTTGCCATAATCATATGCATTCCTTTGGTCTTAGACGCTCTAAGAATCACCAGTTAAGCCGGACCCAATAGCCAATACGATAATAATGCACCCCGCTTTGGCGGCACCTACATTACTAACATCTCACTTCCATGAGGTAGATGGCGCACCACACTTTGGCATAACCTACTCTTAGTCAAATAAGATTTTCATGTGTATTGCTATTGGAAAGCATCTTAGACTTCATATATTAGTTTTAGGGATTTTATATATATATATATATATATATATATATATATATATATATATATATATATATCATATATATACATATATTGTATCCAATCACAACATAAATAGTACATATCATACACATGCTATATCCCACAAAGTAAACATGCAATATAAAACAAAAAGCGATGGTTATCGTCATTTCTACTATAATACCTTGGATCTACAAGGAATTACTACCACCTAGGTGAACCATCATATCTCATGTATGAACCTATTGTTGATGTAGATCTGTGCTTTCCAATATGGGTAGATCGATTCAACCCATGAACCGTTTGTCTCGACTCTTGGCCGGTGGGTTGGTGATCACGGATGGTCCTCTGGCCTCTAGTCCAAATGATGTTTGGACTCCTTCCAAAATGTTAGTTGGGTCCACTAGATAGTCATTAGGTTCTAACATTATGTCCTCCGTGGTCCTCTAGACTGCCAGCTCATCTCATGAACTAGTCGTCTCATCTGATGATGATCATCTTCTTTGTCATTGCAAGAAAAGAAACTATCCCATTTATATTAAACTATAAAATGGTAAGGAGAAACCTCAAGTTACATTTGAGGGGAGAAAAGGAAGGAAAGAATTAACTTGACATTGGGAAGAGGGAGGTAGAGGTTCAATACATAGACTGACATAAATAGGAATAAGCATACCATCCAACCACACACAAATATTGGGTATTGGCCATAACCACGCTACACATCCACCGTCAAAACCACTTTTAGGGCAATGCTTGTCAATTGCATATTTAGCATATCATATATATATATATATATATATATATATATATATATATATATATTTATATATATATATATATAAAGAGAGAGAGAGAGAGAGAGAGAGAGTTTAGGATTATGTGGTCTATGATCAGATACAAAAATGAGATAGTTTAAATATTCACATCATATTCAATAAATAAATGAGTAAACCAAAATCTGACCATATCGACTATCTTAAAACATAGTAAATTGATGTGGCTCTGATACCACTATTGGGAAATATGGGCACATAGTATAGCAGTGGGAAGAAAAATTTAATCTATCCATATTCCCATAATAGCAACATCGTGTCAACTACTCTGAAATAGGAAGGATGGTTAATTAGTTATACATTGTCCTGGAGGACGTCCAGTAACAAAAACTCACTTCAATGCAATTGTCTACGAGTTGCACTTGACGGTAGGTGTGCACCTCTTGGTCTTCACCATGGACAATGAACACAACGACTTCTGTAGTGATGCTTATGGTCCCACCAAGGACTGTAGGCTGACTTTTCTCTCTTAGAAGCAACCAACGGACTTGTTACTCTAGAGTAGTCTAACAGACCAACTATAACTCTTGTCGTTCAACTACAACAAATAGGAAGGAGTTGTCCTTCCTAATTGTGTACTAGTCACCAACTTGCTCTCCCACAACAATGATCCTCAGTTATTCTCTCCCGTTGCTATCCTTTCCTAGTCGGGTAGAACTTGCTTTGGCTCTCATAGTTACCAAAACCAGAGAGCACAAGAATTGTCTGAGAAATTGATTCTTAGTTGTGTTGTTGTTCTATGGGAAGCCCCTAGTACCCCTCTATTTATAGGTTGGGTTAGGGATAGGGTTCCCAATCTATTTAGGATATGTGCAGGAGTGGAAGGGACCAAAAGATCTTGAATTTTTGCAACCTGTGAACCATGAGATGGTCGTCTAGAACTACAAGATGGTTGCTTGGTACTGCGATACAGTCATTTCATAGTTTCTTCTTTCAATATGAAATGTGCAATTTGTTTCCCATTAATGCTAAACATTAATTCCTTACACCACA
The DNA here is from genome assembly GCA_963693085.1 of Alisma plantago-aquatica. Classification (NCBI taxonomy): domain Eukaryota; kingdom Viridiplantae; phylum Streptophyta; class Magnoliopsida; order Alismatales; family Alismataceae; genus Alisma; species Alisma plantago-aquatica. The sequence continues at coordinate 766,861,667 of OY856413.1, read as the reverse complement.
AGTATTGTGCAATTGAAATGATCTGGGAAAGTATCTAGAACCTTCCTCCAGCCTAACTGAGAAATATTGAACATGTAAGACGATTTTTCACTCACCCAGATGATCGTCTAGTGATCTGAGCTGATATGATCGGTTCAACAAAATGAATGGTTGATTCACACCTCAGTTTGGGCACATCATAGACAATTTGATTTTTGATTAGTTTGACGAACCAAACGATAGTCTAAACACTTGAGACATTCGTCTAGCACTCCAAATGGTCATCTCACCCTGTGAGATGGTGGTTTGGAAGTGCAGTCAGCCAATCAATTGTGTTAATTGAACACCTAAACACTTAACAAATCAATCCAATCATCATTCAAGATCAGACACCTATTCTAGATGAGTTCCTATGTGTACGACCCTATCGGGCTAATATCACATGGGCGGTGAATGTCCATAAATAACTAATGACATCACAAGCAAGGAGTGGTGCTTAGTCGCACATGAGTACTACCCAAGTGAATGGAAAGTTGGAGAAAAATTTCAACCTACAATCTGTGTAAGGTGTTGCAGTGATTGTATAAATCCTTTGTCTCTGATATCCACGATGAACTTGAGGCATGGATGGTCATTCTCTCAACGTTCAGTCTGTGTTCCTCAAACCAATAATAGTCTATCTGAATTAATGTGACCACAATATCAAATATTGATCCACAATTGCATGCACAAGCATTTCTTAGTCTCTCTTATCAAGTGGCCAGGATATCAATCTCCAGTAGGAGGGACAAATCCCATCTGTATCACTCACAATCAGCCCCCATGTGTCAAAGTCACCCAATCATCACCTTTTTAACAACCCATGTTTTAGGACTGTGTTTTATGATGTAAAAGTGTATCCAATGACATGTGATGAGTGTAGTGATTTTAGGTCTAAGAATCACAATCACCACCCTCACTATGAGAGGTGACTATGACCACCAATGATGGTTTTCATGTGTCACTCTCAAGGTAGGTCCATCCGATACACTATTCTCAAACATGTATCAATGTGATTGGTTTGATATTACAATATCATGACTAATCTTATGTGATCAACCAACTCACACACTAGTCTTATGTGTTATTGGTGTCTATCTACCTTCCACAGTAACAACCGACTAGGGACATAATAAGAATGTACACACTCTTAACATTCATATGATGTCATCCTCCAAATCACGTACTTGAAGACACACATCATTGCATATTGTCATTCTTTAGACATTCATAATGTTTCCTCATTATTTTATAACTTAATGAAACATAATGGATTGGAAGCCTATGTTTATGAGTATTAATTAAATTCTATATGGTTTATGCCATGTAAATCATCACATTATTGGCTCTATGGGCATGCTTTACCAATAGACTCCCACTTGCACTCAGAGCCAATCACGCATGAATCTTATTCTTAGTGATCCAAAAATGTCCATCATGATTGGACTGTGAAAGTGCTTAATCTAGTAGGTTAGCAACATTTTTCTGTTAGTCAGTTTATTGCATATTTCTTTATCTTTTTTCTTATGAGATGAAATCACAGTAATTTGGAATCTAATATTCCTTTCCTAACAATTAGCTCCATTGTTGTGATAGTATCACTACTCAGTCATTAATGGTTGGAACATCTATAAGTTCATCATATGAACTTCTAGATCCATACCGTATCACTCTATGTTCATAACACAATTATACTCATCTTCTAATGTAGAATAGAATTAATGGCTATTAGTTCAGAACCCTTTCAACTAAAAATATTTCTCCTTTTAAATCAAACATATTTTAATTTGCGATCAGTTATGTCATTTGGAATCTTGCTTTGATGTAACCCTTTACATCCAACTCTTCCTTTATTGTTATCTCCATCAGCTGGCAATCTATCCTTAAGCACTATACAAGTACTAATGGATATCTTTAATGCCTTACAAATAACCTTTATCAAATTTTAGTATCATCTTTTCATGTCCAATACATACAAAATTATATGGGATAAGTTCATTCATATCTTTCATGATAGATCCATTAATACAACCTATGGCATCTTAATCATGTCATTTCCATTCATCACAACAATTGGAACTTATAATTCGTGAGAGACAAATCTGAATTCTTTGTCATTGCACCCTTTCATGTTGAACTATTTCAACACATTGCTATTGTATATGGTCAAGCTTATATAGTGAAACATTCAAGAACTATCTTTATAGATCTTGATCCTTATCTCAAAAGATGTTTCACTTAATCTTTCATTGTTGAATGGATTTTCCATTCCAAATCTCAATATTCACAATATTGAGATGTTCTTCCTCATCACATGTGGAATATTCATATATGATCCCACAAAATCTTTTGTAATCACAAATTTCATATTTTATATTGATTCTATTCAAATTCTTTGAGTATCTCATCAAGTCAAAAGATCCCATTTATTGGATGCTTGTTTCAATATCATATTGAACTTTGTAGCGCAAAGACTTTATTTGCATTCTTGAAGTTATAAAACCTTTTAGGTTGTGTCACATACACATCCTCTAATGTATTCCTTTTAAGGAATCCAATTTTTACCATCATATGCTAAATCTCTTGGTCTATCTTAACTAAAAAAACAAGCTTGACAATTGGTAAAGGAATTTTTGTAATGTTAAATAACTTGAACTGATTTAAAAACCTATTCAACCAATATGTCCTCTTTTTTTGTCCATGTAGGTGTTTGCCACAAGGCCTTATTTCACCCTTTAGGTATTACCCATTTAGGTGGCACTATCAAGTTCCTACCTTGTTAGCTTACATGGAACCCATAATGGCCTTGAACCAATACTCAAATTATGGTACTTAATAGCTTCTTGTTGATTAGTTGGCTCATCCAACCTATGTGAGTTGTTGGAAATACTCTAAGGTCTTTGGTTACTCATATGACATTGTGACAAGTACTTCTAGCACTCCTCTATCTAAGGGTGTGGTATCGTGGGCGCTGACATTAGTGTGGGCCCCTTCTTTATTGAATGAAACATGGTCTATTGAAGTCGGCTAATCTATTCTTGTTGCATTCTCTGTTTTTGTTTGAAATGGTTTTAAAGTTGATGTTGGCACTTTGGAGACACCTTTGTGGACTTTGATTGATATATTTTCTCTTTTTTTTGGTTCTTCTACCTTTTCTTGCTCTTCTTCTTGTAAGATGATGGTGGTGAGGGTGGGTATGTAGCTCTACTAATGGTACTAGGTAACATCATGTCTATATCATCATTGGTGATTATCAGTTTATGAGCATCATAATTTCTCATTTCAAGGAGGGGAAAGAGGGTATCTGACTTAGCCTACTTATAGTAGAACTTTCTTCCTTTTTGTATCAGTATCTTGGTCGTGATGATGTATTTGCAATCAACTAGGTTGTTTCCTTGAGTCAGCTCATACTTTTTTACTTCTTCTAGGTTCATGAAGTAGAATGCTATTGATGTGATCTGACCTCACATGTATATATCCCTTGTTCTTTCTGGGGTGGAAACTACGATAACTTGTCTATAAGTAGTTTATCATGTTGAATGGTCTTCTCTTGAGCATTGAATATATCATGAAGCGGTCCCCTCTAGAGATGTTTTTAGTTTCAGATCTTGCAAATATAGTGTTGGCAAGGATCTTCTGGATCACCCTTGAAAAGAAAAAGGGCATTTTTGTTTCTTTAGATTTCCCTAGGTTGTGTTTAGATTCTCCTATCATCCTCTTCCAAGTTTTATGGGTGTTAAATCATATCACCTCCCTATATACCTGATGACCATTCTGGATCTGGCTTGTTCCTCTATTTTGAAAAATACCCCATTCAATATCTTCTTCATTAAAAAGTAGTCCTTCCCCTTAATAGATACTTGCACTCCATCTGCCTCATCTTTTTCTATGTTCATGATTTGTACCTTTATCAGGGAGGACATGGACTCTGTAATAAGGCTTGTGTAGGTGTGTTAGACCTCTATACATATTATTTGGAGGTTTGTCACATTTAATAATTCCATGACACATTCGTGGAGGCCTAGCCGTCTTAAGTTGTACCTGTCCAAATAGCATGTTGGCTTGAAGGTTTTCTTCTTCATGAATAGGTTGGACTTGTTGAGGTGATGTTAGTCCCTAGGCTGGAGTGTGGTTGTCGGTTGGGAATGGAAGTCAATTGATTATTTTCTTTTTCTCATAGTCATTTATGTCGGTATGTTCAATGATACTACCTTTGTAGTATGTGTTTTTGGCTTCACTACTACTCTCTTATTATTTGTTTTTGGGTCTTCCCAACCTGTTCTTGTCTCCGTTTGCTTCCCTTTTTCCTTTGTTTCTTCCTCTGAGGGAATGTATTTAGAGGTATTCATTGTTGCAGTGCCTCTGGTTCATCTTCTGATTCTGGGGACTCGTGCCCTAGTAGGATCTCATATTGTTCCTTGTGCAATTTTCATTGTATCTTTCTATCTTGAGGTATGTTTGGATGCTTGTCTATCATTTTATTGATCATCTAGATTTCTTATTGTATCCCTTCTAGTAAAGTAGTTTGTCTATCCAGTGAATCTGAGGTCGTTGACAACATCATGCTGATTAATAAAATTTGTTTTATTAATGGAGGAATGTCAGTTGCAGTTAACTGACTAAAATAGAAGTGAGTCTGTGAATGTACTAAAATGAGTAAAGGAGGGAGAGAGGTGAGAAAATGTCAATATATCTCAACGATCGCTGATATTGTAAACTATCCCGGTAGAACAAGGTGGTTGCTAAGATTATAATATTTCTTAGAAATCATTGAAGGTGGAGAATAAAAGGTCTCTCAGAATCTCTGAACTCACAATGGTAATTTAAACTTATTAGAACCTTGAGAAAGTTTACTATCGAGAAATTGAGTTCAACAGTCACGAAAATTTGTAATAAAGAATGAAAGTTCAAGCATCACAAAAGTTGGGTTCAAATCTCATCGTTCCCTGAGAACAATGGACATTGTTATTTTCACAGATCTGGACTTATTTGTGATTTTTCCTAGAAGGTTTTATTTAGGTTATGGCAACATGATATAACAGTTTTAAAATGAAGATTTGACTACTTAGAGTTAGTGAAGAGCTAAAGGAGGGAATTTGCATTAGATACCCTAATCGGTTAGGGTATGGAAAATATGTGATTGGATGTGAGAGAATGGGATGAAGGAAATGAGAACATTCTATGGTTACCACTCATTAGAGGTCGGTTCACTAATGGAACGGTGTTGACTAATTGATAGTGTGGCTTCATATGACTTATGTTGCGGTGGAACTGAAAAGCAGCAATGGGGAATGAGGTTTCGACTACACAAGTTGGCATCTCTCATGTTGTCGTTGCAAGATGCGATCCAATTGTCTTAGAAATTCTTCAGAGATTCACCATAGTTTCTGTCTGAGTGGATGACTGGAGATTGTATGTTGGGGTTATATACCCTTGTCTCAGTGGTCACTTAGGTGTGTTAAGTTTTCAGTGGTCAGTAAGAACTTATGGTTAGCAGGCAATGGGGATCTTCTTTAGCAGTCGATGAAAATTTGCAACCTCTCGTGGTCACTGAGAATTTTATCAATGATCTCCAAAAGGTTCACCTTGGTGGTCATTGATACTCTTCGATCAACGATCGTTGAGAATTTCATCTTAGCGATCACTGAGATTGTGATTCTAGGCAATTGATGGGAATTTTCTTGAGTGAATCCTTTGTAGTTAATGCACATTCATTAATTGTAATATTGTATTCTATATGCGCTAGCAGTTAAGAAACAAAGTAAAGTGTCTAAAACTCATGATGAAATCTCTAACTTCTAGGAGAAATTTAGAAAAATAAGAAAATACTTATATGTAAAGAAGTCCTTAATTTTACTTTATGTACACTAGAAATTACCAAGAAGAATGGAATTTCCAAAACTAATGGAAAAACTTGTGATTAGAAATTATCAAGAGTCTTATAATTGAAAAAATCTGACTAGAAGTTTTAAATAAAGTTGCATAATCATTGGGTTGCCTCACAAGAAGCTCTAATTTATAGTCTTTAACTAGACATTCTCTTATCTTGTTCTTTCAGACATCTTCTAGTATTACTGGAGAAGGTTCTTCCAACTGGAGTTCTAATCTTATGGTAAATGTGTCGTCTTTGTAGTATCTCTTCACATGATGTCCATTTACCTTGAAATTCCATGTCTTTTCACTATCAATCTCCATTACCCCTAATGGATATATCTTGGATACTATGGGAGCACCACACCATCTTGATCTGAGCTTCATAAAGAACAATATGATGCTAGAATTAAACATAAGGACCATATCTCCTTTTGACACATCTTTTGTTTTTAGATGGGCATCATGCCACACCTTTGTCCATTGCTTATAGATTCTAGCATTTTCATATGTGTGTAGCCTAATCTCCACCAACTCTTGCAGTTGTAAAAATATTTTCTTTACTACCAAGTTTGGATCCATGATAAATAATTTGACAGACCAGAAGGTCTTGTGCTCCAGTTCCACTAGCAGGTGGCATGACATCCCATATATCAATATGTAAGGGGTAGTCCCTGTCGGGGTCTTAATGTTGTTTAGTATGCCCAAAGTACATCATCAAGCTTCATCGACTAGTCTTTTCAAGTTTGGCTGACAATTTTCTTTAAAAATTTGCTTGATATGGCAAATTAGACACTTCCACTTGCCCAAACATCTGTGGGTGATATGGTGTGGCCACTTTATGTTATACCCCACACTTCTTTAGCAACATTTCAAATTGTCTTTCCCCAAAGTGAACCCCCTATCACTGATGATAGTGTGTGGGACACCAAACCTAGAAAAGATAGTCTTCTCAAATAGTCTAATAACTTCCTCAGATTTGCACGTGGATTCACCACCGCTTCCACCCATTTGAAGGCATAGTCAACAACAAAAAAGATGTACTGGTTTCATTGGGATGAGAGGAAAGGTCCCATATAATCAATCCGCAAACATTAAATATTTCTACTTCTATCCAATATGACATAGGCATTTCATTTCTACTGGAGATGTTCCATGTCCTTTGGCATTTATTCCATGCCTTAGCATAGGCATGGGTGTCCTTAAATAGTGTAGGCTAGTAGAATAATGAGTATAGAACTTTTGTTGATGTTCTATCTCCACCAATATGCCCTCCATATGATGAAGAATGGAATTCATGTCGGATCTTGGGGATTTCTACTTTCAGAATGCATCTTCTATACAAATTGTATGCACCTCTCTTAAACAAGAGTGGGTCATCCCAAAGATAATTTTTCAAATTTGCAAACAAATTTTTCTTTTTATTGTATGTGATATCAGGAGGCAATTGTTGACAAGCTAATTAGTTACAAATATCAGCAAACCATGGTAGGTGGGGTTCAACAAACTTTGCCACCATCAAGGCTTCATTGATGCAATTGTCATTCACGGGTAATGGATCATTTTTAGTGACTATGATCCTCGACAAGTGGTCAACAACCACATTTTTTGTTCCCTTCCTGTCTATGATTTCATGATCAAATTCTTGCAATAGAATACCCCATAATAAAATTATGGGCTTCGTGTCCTTTTTCTACATCATGTATTTGATCACACCATGATCAGTGTACACCTTGACTCTTGATCCCATTAGAAATGATCTAAATTTGTCAAAGGAGAATACCATAGCTAGATTTCCTTTTTAGTAGTAATGTAGTTGACATGGACATCATACATGGCTTTTCTAGCATAGTATATCACATGGTGTTTCTTATCTTTTCTTTGCCCAAGAACAACCTCAACAACATTGTCTTTGGCATCGCCCATTATCCCAAATGGAACCTCCCATTCTATGGATTTTAATGGGTGTTGTTTTTAAAGCATTTTTTAGGGAATTTAAGTCTTCAAGACATTTCTCTATAAATTTGAATTCAACATTTTTAACAAGGCAAGATAGGGGTTTCATGATCTTAGATAAGTCATTGATTAACCTTCTATAATACCCTCCATGTCCCAAGAATATTCTTACCCCAATCCCTAATTTAGGGGGTGGAAATATAGATATTGTCTCTATTTTACTAAGGTCGACCTCGATTCCTCTTTCAAAAATCTTTTGTCTAAGAACAATGCCTTGGTGTAGCATGAAATGGCATTTTTCCCAGTTCAGAACCAATTACTTCTCCTTGCATCTTTTTAGGACTCAAGACAAGTTCTTTACATATTTGTCAAAATCGGTTCCATATATCAAAAAGTCATCCATGAAAACATCCATTATATCCCCCAAGAAATATGCAAATACAAAGATCACACACCTTTGAAATGTCATAGGTGTGTTGCATAAACCAAACGACATGCTTCAGAAGGAACAAATTTCATAGATGTAGGTGAAAGTGTTCTTCTCCTGAGGGTGGACTTGGTAGAATCTTTATCATCAATCTTGGAAGAAGGGATACGAGTGGTGGGCCAACCGCTCCAACACTTGATCAATGAAATGTAGTGGAAAGTCATCTTTCCTAGTGGTGGCATTGATCTTTCCATAACCTATGCACATATGCCATCCAATCACCATCCATGTGACCACTTCATCTCCAGTTTCACCCTTCACCATAGTCATTCCTCCCATCTTGGGTACTACAAGTATCACGATTACCCAATTTTCATTGCTAATCGAGTATATAATCTCTACATCATATAGCTTTATCACCTCCTTCTTGAATACCTCCCTCAACATTTGATTCAATTTTCTTTGAGGTTGTGCAAGAATTTTAGTAGTTTCTTCCAAGTTTATTTTATGCATACAAACAACAAGGATAAAACCCAAGATGTCTTCCATAGAATACCCTATGGCTTTCCTTCATACTTTTAGTTATTTCTACAACTTATCTTTTTTTTTTGTCACTCAAGATAGACTTTATGATTACCAGATTAATTTCTTCATCATCTAGGAAGTGGTACATCAATCCTATAGGTAATTGTTTCAGTTTTGGTGCCTCCTTCTCTTCATGTATTTGTTCTACCAAAGCATACTTTGTAGTTTCGACAATTTCTCCCTAATTAGTATTGTATTCTTCCTCTGGTTGGTTAATATTGTCTAGAATCTCTATGACTTCATGATCTTCAAGACTTGGATTAGGGTTGTTGACGGCTTAGATTAACATATCAACTATGGTGTTATCTTCTTGTACCTCCTCACAGAATTGATTGTAACTGTCCATGAAATATACCAACTCAAAAAGAGGTTGGATATTGTCCTTGGGTCGTCCTCCTTAATCTTCTAGGCTCCTTGGCATACTTTCTGTGACGACCGTCTCGCGAAAATAAGATTAACTAATGTGGAAGCGTTCATCAAGCAGCGGATTAGCGAAAATCACTAAAAATTAAAACTTTTTGCAAAGAGATCCATTCACAGGAAAACCCCTTTCATTCAGAACCAAAGTAAAGCTTTACATCCTGGTTCATATATATACATCTCATGTACTTTTGCTTCTCGAGGAATGCAAACATTAACTACTCTGTCTTAATTATACACAGGTAGTATAAAACCTTCGAGGCATTAAGCCAAAATCTCGAAATCACTAACTACTACTCCGAGGACCTGAGAGTACAGAGACGACACATAGGACTTTATATACATCTGAACATGACATGACAGCCAATGTCTCCACCTGAGGCTTCACTGTTGTCCCTGCTGCTGCTGTTGTTGTCCTTCACCTCCTGAAGGATTCCTGTCTCTTCGTCCGCGTCCACCTAAAAATGTGGTTCCCACGGGGGTGAGACAATTATAAAAATTGCCCCAGCGAGAGATATAACTCTCCGCCAGAAACATTGTTATTGTAAATTAAGAAGATAAATATGAATAGAGAAATCATATTTAATTGACAGCAGGTAAATGTCTAATAGTTTAGAACATCATTCTATGTCAGAAGCATTACAGTTAAAATAGAATCAACATATCATTTATCCATTAAGGAATATGAAGAACATGTATAACATCTATTCAAACTACACAATCATTATCACTGCATTAACGTTCTTCAGGCTTAGATCATATAACTAAAGCCTGGCATTATCATTGTGGAGTCATGGCCCGTAGCCACACTATTTTCACAAGGTGTTGGGATCTCAATCCCTTATTTCAACACTGGGAATTCTCATCCCTTCACAATTTCAATGCACTAACATGTGATTCTGGGTAGTTAAACCCTTAGCTCACCACCTGAGCATTGTTACCACATTCTCCAGCAATTAACACCTTTAGGTCATCTGACCAAGATAAGCATGATACTTGTTATACAAGCATCCATCATGGCACTTGAGGCCCATCAACTCTCTTGTTACCTCTTACCGGCACAAGGTATATTATGGCACACAAGGCCCAATAAACAAATTCAAACTAATAACACATCATAGGTCATACCTGGCTATGCTCATCATCTCATGATACCTGCATGGTTAGCACATATGATAGCAGCACATCAATTATCTATCATCACCATGCAAAAACAATATATTAATAATTCAAGGGTATTACCCTTAATCCTTTACCAGGATTAGGATTTCCATCACACATCTCATGTATCAGTATTACCCTTAATCCTTTACCAGGAGTAGGATTTCCATCACAAATCTCATGTATCATATTCATGTATGAATTCATGCTATCAACTTATTAACTTGATTAGGTCATATCAACTCTTTAGTCGTGTACATACAACTATGATTAACATAGTGTATCAAGTCATTGATCCTATAAGCAATTAGGGATTCATCCCTTAATTGACAATTAATCACTTAGGTACTATTAGGGTTTCAACCTCTGTACTTTCATTGATTGTCATTACTAATCATCATTGGATCAATAGTACATTAATCATCACATTGGACCTCCATTACATAAGGTATCCAAAGGAATTAGGGTTTACTATTCATCCTAATTAGTGATTTCACATGTAGGCAACCTCTTAATAGGGTTATACATGAAATCGGCCTCAATTAGGGTTTACATCATGTATTGGATCCATGCATTTGTTATGCATTAATGACTAGTACCATTAAAGGTATCTCCCACCTAATCACATTAGGTTTTCAAAAAGGTTTGATCCATTGGACCTTCAATGACATAAGGTATCCAATTGAATTAGGGTTTTCAATGTTGATTCCTTCAATCATTGAATTCATGGAACCAATCATCAATTGGACCTATACCCATACTTCAATTGAGTTTAATAGGTCAACCTTCAACTCATTTGACCCTCAATTGACCCTCAATTAATCATCAATTAGGGTTTGATTCAATTGAATTAGGGTTTTTAATGTTGATTCCTTCAATCATTGAATTCATGGAACCATTCATCAATTGGAACTTCACCCATACTTCAATTGAGTTTAATAGGTCAACCTTCAACTGATTTGACCCTCAATTGACCCTCAATTGATCATCAATTGGGGTTGAAATCAATTGAATTAGGGTTCAATATTCATCAATGTGTAACTAGTTACTTCATAACTATTGAACCACCATTCAAATGGGGTATGACCTGACCCCAAACGGTCTTGAGGTCGTTTGGATGACCTCCAAACGGTCTTGAGACCGTTTGCCCATCATATCACTCAAATCCAAGCAATCTAATTAGGGTTTAGTTCATTGAAGTGCTCACCAAATCAGCAATCTATTGCAGATCAACTTGATATCTTTAGACCTTCAACCACTGAACTATACTCAACCCTAGACCTCCAAACGGTCTTGGGTGACCACAAAACGGTCTTGAGGTCGTTTGGATGACCTCCAAACGGTCTTGAGACCGTTTTCCCATCATATCACTCAAATCTAAGCAATCCAATTGGGGTTTGGTTCATTGGATTGATCACCAAATCAACATTGCATTGTATATCAGCTTAGTACCTTTAGACCTTCAAACACCTAACCATACTCAACCCTAGACCTCCAAACGGTCTTGGGTGACCACCAAACGGTCTTGAGACCGTTTGGATGAGCTCCAAACGGTCTTGAGACCGTTTGCCCATCCAACCTTTGGATTTTAGTAAAAAATCATCATGGATTGGTCTATCGAGTTGATCAACAAATCAGCATTTAGTTGCAGTATGATTTGGTACCTTTGTACCTTCAATTGGTCAACTATACTTGACCCCAGACCTCCAAACGGTCTTGGGGTGATCCCCAAACGGTCTTGAGACCGTTTGGGCTAATCAACCCAAAATCTCAACTTAACTCATTGGAATTTCAGCACTGTTTTCAATTAGGTTTTTCCTAATTGATTAGCCTTCAACTCATGATCCCTTTAGAGTTAACCCCTCAAACTTGGAGGGTCATTAACCAACATCATTATGAACAAAAATCTCATACGGTTAACGCTTGGTCAACGCACTCAAACGGTCTTGAAACCGTTTGCCCAAGCAGGTCAAGTTGATCAGGTTGAAAATCAGCACTTAATCCAATTAGGTTTCCCTAATTGATTAGGCTTCAACTCACGATTCCTTTGGAGTTAACCCCTCAAATTTGGGGGTCATTAGCCTACATAATTAGGATCAAAAATCTCATACGGTCAACGCTTGGTAAACGCACTCAAACGGTCTTGAAACCATTTTCCCAAGCAGGTCAAGTTGATCAGGTTGAAAATCAGCACTTAATCCAATTAGGTTTCCCTAATTGATTAGACTTAAACTCACGATTCCTTTGGAGTTAACCCCTCAAATTTGGAGGGTCATTAGCCTACATAATTAGGAACGAGATTCCCAAACGGTCCACGCTTGGTCAACTCTTTCATACGGTTTTGAAACCGTTTTCCACCAAACGGTTTGCGAACCGTTTGGTCACCAAACGGTTTTGGTGAAACCGTTTGGTCCCAACCAATGAGATCATTTGCTCCCTAGATATTTGGTGAGGTACATGCTTATGATGATGTTATCATCATCTTCCTTCGTGCACCCAAGAACAGCAACCGTTCTTGATGGAATTTGCAGCAAAGAAGCAAAAGTTTATCAAATTGAAGAAATCAATCAACAAAGCATAGAAGATTGATGCAATAGCAATGTTTGAGGGTTTAAGTTATAAAACCCGCCTCCAATTGAGCTCCAAAGCTCCAAGCTCCGTGGCTTTAATGGTGTATGAAGCTCCAGAAGCTATCCAAGGGTCGTTCTTGAGCTTTTGGATGAAATGAATGGCTAGAAATGGAAATCGAGTGAAGAAAACCTAGAATCAAGCATTGATTTAGGGTTTTCACCATGAATCCAAGGTAGAAGATGATCTAACCTTACCAACAGGTGGTGTTCGTCCTTCTCCTGCTCCTGGACTCTCCCTAGGTCGGCCAAAGCAAGAATGAGGAGGAAAAGACTAAGGGTTCGTTCCTTATGTGTTATTGAAATAAGGTATATATAAAAAAACATGTATATGTGTCTTTTATGAAAGAGAAAATGAAATCATTTTCTTTTAATTCCATACTAATTTCCCCCTAATCCTCCTTCATTACTTGATCACGAAACCACCTTCAAACTTTCGTAAAAGCTCTTCATTATCCAAGAATTAATGGAAAAGAAATTAAACACCTGAATCCATTATAATAATAATATATCTTTTTGAGTAGGAATTCTTTTCCTTATAATAAGGTGAGTGGAATTTCACCTACTTAGGATAATTTCGTTCCTTATCTTGGCAAAGGAACGTTCATCCTTATTCAAAATCAACCCAAAACATTTTGGTTGAAAGCCCTTCAATTATTTTTATTCATTTTTTCCCTAAATCAAATTAGGGTTTCAATTAGGCATTAATCTTGATTATTTTAATATCAAGATTCTCTCTCCTCCAACTTAATTCAAAAGAGGCACCCCTCTCACTTTCTTTGTTCTACATTATGCCAAGAAACATTAGGGACCTTATTGAAGTGGTAATTTGCATATTGAACCCTAGGTTTTTGGGTAAATTGCACTTTTCACCAAAACTAGGTTTTAATGCACAACATTGCTTTACAAGCTTAATCTTGGTGCCCAAGCTTGTGAAAACCATACCACTACATCATAATCATTCTTATGATGTCTCAACATCAGAGGAACATCTTACCATGAAACATTTGCAATTTAACCCCTCAACTTGGGTAATTTGCACTTTGGTCCAAAATAGGCAAACATTGCTTCAACATTGCTCAAACAGGACCAAAATTGAAACATAAGTTTCTTATGAGCCCTAATTACTTTTCACAAGATAAGATTAAGAATCTACTTAACCTTATTAAGCAAAACAATCTAGGGTTAATTCATAACCCAGGTCAGGGATGTTACACTTTCTCCTTGATTCCGCCCCAAACAAAACCCTTAGTGGATGTATGGATGTAAAGAGTGGCTGCAAATTGATGGAAATGGGTGAATGATGGTGGAAATGGTAGGTGATGGAAGCAAACCAAAGAGATGGATGTAGGATGTTCTCTTCAGCCCTCTCAGACCATGGAAGTTTCACATAATGCACTGGGAACTGATGGTCCCTAGAACAAAAAAATTTGACCAAAAAGTCAGAATGGAACTCTTTTCCAAGAAGCCATAGGTGGCTATATATATGAGTGGGAGGAGTTTCAATGGTCGCTGGGGTCTTCATCAATCACTAATGATGTCCAACGATTGATGGGATTACTTGGTTCTCAGCAATCACTGACCCTCTGGGTTTTTGGCAGTTGCTGACCCTCTGAGTACACGATGGTTTTTGATGGTGGACAATCTCAATGATCATAGAGATATGGTCCTAATGGTCACTGGGGTTGATGTTTGCTAGGTTTTCTCAACGGTCGCCAAGATCATTGATTCTCTGCAGTCACTAAGTTTTTTGGATTGGCGGTCGATGGTGATGCTTCTTATGAACCAAACCACCTGGAGGTATTACTATAGGTTGATGGGCCTATGTCGTTTGGATGACCTCCAAACGGTCTTGAGACCGTTTGGTTGAAATCCCTTAAATTATTTTTATTCATTTTTGCCCTAAATCAAATTAGGGTTTCAATTAGGCATTAATCTTGATTATTTTAATATCAAGATTCTCTCTCCTCCAACTTAATTCAAAAGAGGCACCCCACTCACTTTCTTTGCTCTACATGATGCCAAGAAACATTAGGGACCTTATTGAAGTGGTAATTTGCATATTGAACCCTAGGTTTTTGGGTAAATTGCACTTTTCACCAAAACTAGGTTTTAATGCACAACATTGCTTTACAAGCTTAATCTTGGTGCCCAAGCTTGTGAAAACCATACCACTACATCATATTCATTCTTATGATGTCTCAATATCAGATGAACATCTTACCATGAAACATTTGCAATTTAACCCCTCAACTTGGGTAATTTGCACTTTGGTCCAAAATAGGCAAACATTGCTTCAACATTGCTCAAACAGGACCAAAATTGAAACATAAGTTTCTTATGAGCCCTAATTACTTTTCATAAGATAAGATTAAGAATCTACTTAACCTTATTAAGCAAAACAATCTAGGGTTAATTCATAACCCAGGTCAGGGATGTTACAAATTATAAACCCCTAACAAGGATTTCGTCCTCGAAATCCCAAGAAAAGGAGGAACAAATTGTTCGTTAATCATGCCCTCAAGTCTCCACATATCATCTTAATATCATGGAGATATCATGAACTCTGTGATTCCACACAAAGCTCCTTTCATTAGTTCAACCTCATCAATGTTTATGTAGAGCATAAACCCCTAACATATGATGTCCATATTATTGAAAGGAAGAAGCATAAAAGAACATACTTCAATAATCACTCAAGAATACTTATCAAAAGGAAAAACATATATATCTAACATAGATAATTCACTTAGAAAACTCTATGTAATTGGGAATGTTCACATAGCTCTTCCTTTTAATTTAGGGTTGGAATTGCACAAAGCATCTTCCTATATTGGAATTGCACAAAGCATCTTCCTTTATTGGAATTGCACAAAGCATCTTCCTTTATTGGAATAGCACAAAGCATCTTCCCATATTGGAATTGCACAAAGCATCTTCCTTTATTGGAATTGCACAAAGCATCTTCCTATATTGGAATTGCACAAAGCATCTTCCTATATTGGAATTGCACAAAGCATCTTCCTATATTGGAATTGCACAAAGCATCTTCCTTTATTGGAATTGCACAAAGCATCTTCCTTTATTGGAATTGCACAAAGCATCTTCCCATATTGGAATTGCACAAAGCATCTTCCTTTATTGGAATTGCACAAAGCATCTTCCTATATTGGAATTGCACAAAGCATCTTCCTTTATTGGAATTGCACAAAGCATCTTCCCATATTGGAATTGCACAAAGCATCTTCCTTTATTGGAATTGCACAAAGCATCTTCCTACATTGGAATTGCACAAAGCATCTTCCTATATTGGAATTGCACAAAGCATCTTCCTTTATTGGAATTGCACAAAGCATCTTACCATATTGGAATTGCACAAAGCATCTTCCTTTATTGGAATTTCACAAAGCATCTTCCTATATTGGAATTGCACAAAGCATCTTCCTATATTGGAATTGCACAAAGCATCTTCCTTTATTGGAATTGCACAAAGCATCTTCCTATATTGGAATTGCACAAAGCATCTTCCCATATTGGAATTGCACAAAGCATCTTCCTTTATTGGAATTGCACAAAGCATCTTCCTATATTGGAATTGCACAAAGCATCTTCCTATATTGGAATTGCACAAAGCATCTTCCTATATTGGAATTGCACAAAGCATCTTCCTTTATTGGAATTGCACAAAGCATCTTCCCATATTGGAATTTCACAAAGCATCTTCCTTTATTGGAATTGCACAAAGCATCTTCCTTTATTGGAATTGCACAAAGCATCTTCCTTCATTAGTTCCATATTTCTTAATTCATGCTACTAATTAGATTGTATTAGAATGACTGCTTGATCAGGGCAATCAAAAAGATATCAATCTAAGAGTTTCCATACTTACTTTTTCATCAATAGTTGTATACCTGGCCAGGGTTTACAAATACTGAGATCAAGTAGTATGCACTTACATGCTATCATATTCCTTACTTTTCATATCATTATACACACAAGATTTCCCATTTCCTAGATTTTCCTCCAGGTATCATTTCTAAATCTCATCTTTTAACATACAGATAAGAGAGATTATAAAACATTTTAAGGAACATTGAGTAAGATATAAGTTCTCATCTCCCTTGTGTCCTTATAGGACTAGTCAAAAGAATTAAAAAAATTAACTACTTTCATATCTTTAGCACATAGAATCAGAAAATGAAATATCAAAATGACTTTATTTCCTCTGACCTGCCTGGGACGTCTGTCCATGTCCTCTATTGTTATTAGGAAACTGTCTCCTTTGTGATTCTTGTTGACTCTGCCCCTGAGGTTGAGTCATCATTGGATTCCCGTATGGACAACCCCTTGCTGGATGTCCCTGTTGTCTACATTGATAGCAGACCCTGGTCGCAAAATAGGATCGGTGAGATCCAGTTCTCGATGTTGATGCTATACCGGGGGCTCTTCTTGGATCATTACTATGATCCCTATCTGTACTTGGCATCCATTGTGTCTGGGTATGGAATCTTGATGATGTCGTCGATACAGAAAATCTCAGCTTCTTAAAACTTTCAAACTTTTGTTTTTGAGTCTGACTATACACCTTCTTGTTACTAGTCTGTCGTTTCTCAATTTTAGACCTCTCTATCCTCCTTACTGATTCCACAAAGGTGGCAAACCTCTCCCTGTTCTCTAAAGCAGACACAGAAGTGGTCAGTTCAACGTTCAACCCCTTCTCAAAATGCCGAATTCTTTCCTCATCACTAACTGCCATTTGCGGACAAAACCGCAATAACTCCATGAACTTAGCTTCATATTCGCTAATGTTCATCTGTCCTTGTTCAATCCTCTCAAATTGAGATATCTTCTCATCTAGATACGTCTTAGGGAAGTATCTACTGACGAATTCTCATCGAAATACCTCCCATCCAATTTCTTCACCTGGTCTCTTATCTTCCTCTATCATCCACCAATGACCAGCACTTCCTTTTAATAAGTATACAGCATGTCTTACTTTTTCAGCTTCAGGAATATCAAAGATCCTAAAAGCCTTTTCTAGCTCTGTCAGCCACAGATCAGCATCTGCTGGATCAGATGTACCAGCATAATCTATGGCTCCAACCCGGCGAAGTCTCTCAAAAGTCTTGCCGGCTCCATAACCCTCATAATGGGTTGGTACCCTAGGTACAGGTGGTGGCATCCTGTCTGCCATATGTGTAATGGCTGTCAGGAATTTCTCAAATAAAGCATGAAGGGCTGGATTTTCTATCACAGTTGGGTCAATCTGAGACTGTTCAGGTGCAGGCCCTTCCCTATCATGGTCTCTTGCACCTCCTCCTGGTGCAGCAGTGCTGCCCTCAGTAGCATGTTCTTCATGTTGTCCAGACATCTTCAAGTCCTTCTTCTCCTATGTGAGCAGAAGATACTATCAGATAAACTGGAAGACACTTAGAACAGACTCTACAATCTTAGTCCTATGTCTCTGTAGACTCAGCGAACCTAGAGCTCTGATACCACTAAATTGTGACGACCGTCTCGCGAAAATAAGATTAACTAATGCGGAAGCGTTCATCAAGCAGCGGATTAGCGAAAATCACTAAAAATTAAAACTTTTTGCAAAGAGATCCATTCACAGGAAAACCCCTTTCATTCATAACCAAAGTAAAGCTTTACATCCTGGTTCATATATATACATCTCATGTACTTTTGCTTCTCGAGGAATGAAAACATTAACTACTCTGTCTTAATTATACACAGGTAGTATAAAACCTTCGAGGCATTAAGCCAAAATCTCGAAATCACTAACTACTACTCCGAGGACCTGAGAGTACAGAGACGACACATAGGACTTTATATACATCTGAACATGACATGACAGCCAATGTCTCCACCTGAGGCTTCACTGTTGTCCCTGCTGCTGCAGTTGTTGTCCTTCACCTCCTGAAGGATTCCTGTCTCTTCATCCGCGTCCACCTAAAAATGTGGTTCCCACGGGGGTGAGACAATTATAAAAATTGCCACAGCGAGAGATATAACTCTCTGCCAGAAACATTGTTATTGTAACTTAAGAAGATAAATATGAACAGAGAAATCATATTTAATTGACAGCAGGTAAATGTCTAACAGTTTAGAACATCATTCTATGTCAGAAGCATTACAGTTAAAATAGAATCAACATATCATTTATCCGTTAAGGAATATGAATAACATGTATAACATCTATTCAAACTACACAATCATTATCACTGCATTAACGTTCTTCAGGCTTAGATCATATAACTAAAGCCTGGCATTATCGTTGTGGAGTCATGGCCCGTAGCCACACTCTTTTCACAAGGTGTTGGGATCTCAATCCCTTATTTCAACACTGGGAATTCTCATCCCTTCACAATTTCAATGCACTAACATGTGATTCTGGGTAGTTAAACCCTTAGCTCACCACCTGATCATTGTTACCACATTCTCCAGCAATTAACACCTTTAGGTCATCTGACCAAGATAAGCATGATACTTGTTATACAAGCATCCATCATGGCACTTGAGGCCCATCAACTCTCTTGTTACCTCTTACCGGCACAAGGTATATTATGGCACACAAGGCCCAATAAACAAATTCAAACTAATAACACATCATAGGTCATACCTGGCTATGCTCATCATCTCATGATACCTGCATGGTTAGCACATATGATAGCAGCACATCAATTATCTATCATCACCATGCAAAAACAATATATTAATAATTCAAGGGTATTACCCTTAATCCTTTACCAGGATTAGGATTTCCATCACACATCTCATGTATCAGTATTACCCTTAATCCTTTACCAGGATTAGGATTTCCATCACAAATCTCATGTATCATATTCATGTATGAATTCATGCTATCAGATTATTAACTTGATTAGGTCATATCAACTCTTTAGTCGTGTACATACAACTATGATTAACATAGTATATCAAGTCATTGATCCTATAAGCAATTAGGGATTCATCCCTTAATTGACACTTAATCACTTAGGTACTATTAGGGTTTCAACCTCTGTACTTTCATTGATTGTCATTACTAATCATCATTGGATCAATAGTACATTCATCATCACATTGGACCTCCATTACATAAGGTATCCAAAGGAATTAGGGTTTACTATTCATCCTAATTAGTGATTTCACATGTAGGCAACCTCTTAATAGGGTTATACATGAAATCGGCCTCAATTAGGGTTTACATCATGTATTGGATCCATGCATTTGTTATGCATTAATGACTAGTACCATTAAAGGTATCTCCCACCTAATCACATTAGGTTTTCAAAAAGGTTTGATCCATTGGACCTTCAATGACATAAGGTATCCAATTGAATTAGGGTTTTCAATGTTGATTCCTTCAATCATTGAATTCATGGAACCAATCATCAATTGGACCTATACCCATACTTCAATTGAGTTTAATAGGTCAACCTTCAACTGATTTGACCCTCAATTGACCCTCAATTAATCATCAATTAGGGTTTGATTCAATTGAATTAGGGTTTTTAATGTTGATTCCTTCAATCATTGAATTCATGGAACCATTCATCAATTGGACCTTCACCCATACTTCAATTGAGTTTAATAGGTCAACCTTCAACTGATTTGACCATCAATTGACCCTCAATTGATCATCAATTGGGTTTGAAATCAATTGAATTAGGGTTTAGAATCAATGAACCTTCAATATTCATCAATGTGTAACTAGTTACTTCATAACTATTGAACCACCATTCAAATGGGGTATGACCTGACCCCAAACGGTCTTGAGGTCGTTTGGATGACCTCCAAACGGTCTTGAGACCGTTTTCCCATCATATCACTCAAATCCAAGCAATCTAATTAGGGTTTAGTTCATTGAAGTGCTCACCAAATCAGCAATCTATTGCAGATCAACTTGATATCTTTAGACCTTCAACCACTGAACTATACTCAACCCTAGACCTCAAAACGGTCTTGGGTGACCACCAAACGGTCTTGAGGTCGTTTGGATGACCTCCAAACGGTCTTGAGACCGTTTTCCCATCATATCACTCAAATCTAAGCAATCCAATTGGGGTTTGGTTCATTGGATTGATCACCAAATCAGCATTGCATTGTATATCAGCTTAGTACCTTTAGACCTTCAAACACCTAACCATACTCAACCCTAGACCTCCAAACGATCTTGGGTGACCACCAAACGGTCTTGAGACCGTTTGGATGAGCTCCAAATGGTCTTGAGACCGTTTTCCAATCCAACCTTTGGATTTTAGTGAAAAATCATCATGGATTGGTCTATCGAGTTGATCAACAAATCAGCATTTAGTTGCAGTATGATTTGGTACCTTTGGACCTTCAATTGGTCAACTATACTTGACCCCAGACCTCCAAACGGTCTTGGGGTGATCCCCAAACGGTCTTGAGACCGTTTGGGCTAATCAACCCAAAATGTCAACTTAACTCATTGGAATTTCAGCACTGTTTTCAATTAGGGTTTTCCTAATTGATTAGCCTTCAACTCATGATCACTTTAGAGTTAACCCCTCAAATTTGGAGGGTCATTAAAAAAATCATTATGAACAAATATCTCATACGGTCAACGCTTGGTCAAAGCACTCAAACGGTCTTGAAACTGTTTTCCCAAGCAGGTCAAGTTGATCAGGTTGAAAATCAGCACTTAATCCAATTAGGTTTCCCTAATTGATTAGGCTTCAACTCACGATTCCTTTGGAGTTAACCCCTCAAATTTGGAGGGTCATTAGACTACATAATTAGGATCAAAAATCTCATACGGTCAACGCTTGGTCAACGCACTCAAACGGTCTTGAATCCGTTTGCCCAAGCAGGTCAAGTTGATCAGGTTGAAAATCAGCACTTAAGCCAATTAGGTTTCCCTAATTGATTAGGCTTCAACTCACGATTCCTTTGGAGTTAACCCCTCAACTTTGGAGGGTCATTAGCCTACATAATTAGGAACGAGATTCCCAAACGGTCCACGCTTGGTCAACTCTTTCATACGGTTTTGAAACCGTTTGCCACCAAACGGTTTGCAAACCGTTTGGTCACCAAACGGTTTTGGTGAAACCGTTTGGTCCCAACCAATGAGATCATTTGCTCCCTATATATTTGGTGAGGTACATGCTTATGATGATGTCATCATCATCTTCCTTCGTGCACCCAAGAACAGCAACCGTTCTTGATGGAATTTGCAGCGAAGAAGCAAAAGTTTATCAAATTGAAGAAATCAATCAACAAAGCATAGAAGATTGATGCAATAGCAATGTTTGAGGGTTTAAGTTATAAAACCCGCCTCCAGTTGAGCTCCAAAGCTCCAAGCTCCGTGGCTTTAACGGTGGATGAAGCTCCAGAAGCTATCCAAGGGTCGTTCTTGAGCTTTTGGATGAAATGAATGGCTAGAAATGGAAATCGAGTGAAGAAAACCTAGAATCAAGCATTGATTTAGGGTTTTCACCATGAATCCAAGGTAGAAGATGATCTAACCTTACCAACAGGTGGTGTTCGTCCTTCTCCTGCTCCTGGACTCTCCCTAGGTCGGCCAAAGCAAGAATGAGGAGGAAAAGACTAAGGGTTCGTTCCTTATGTGTTATTGAAATAAGGTATATATAAAAAAACATGTATATGTGTCTTTTATGAAAGAGAAAATGAAATCATTTTCTTTTAATTCCATACTAATTTCCCCCTAATCCTCCTTCATTACTTGATCACGAAACCACCTTCAAACTTTCGTAAAAGCTCTTCATTATCCAAGAATTAATGGAAAAGAAATTAAACACCTGAATCCATTATAATAATAATATATCTTTTTGAGTGGGAATTCTTTTCCTTATAATAAGGTGAGTGGAATTTCACCTACTTAGGATATTTTCGTTCCTTATCTTGGCAAAGGAACGTTCATCCTTATTCAAAATCAACCCAAAACATTTTGGTTAAAAGCCCTTCAATTATTTTTATTCATTTTTTCCCTAAATCAAATTAGGGTTTCAATTAGGCATTAATCTTGATTATTTTAATATCAAGATTCTCTCTCCTCCAACTTCATTCAAAAGAGGCACCCCTCTCACTTTCTTTGCTCTACATGATGCCAAGAAACATTAGGGACCTTATTGAAGTGGTAATTTGCATATTGAAACCTAGGTTTTTGGGTAAATTGCACTTTTCACCAAAACTAGGTTTTAATGCACAACATTGCTTTATGTCACACCCTTTAATTTTCAAAGGTGCGAGGCAGTGAGGTTTGCCTTCCCTCACTTCAGCCTTCGCTCGAATTTCTCTAAGGACTTAGAGAATTCCACACAAAGAAACGATAGGGACGCGAGATGGCAGAAGATTGAAGACACACACAACGTTTGCCGAGGAATGACTCTCTTTATTGCTCAAGTGTTAAGTACAAAACTTACAATGACAAGAACTTGCACCACTTAGGGCGAGAGAGGAAGAAAGACTCAGTTCCCCCGACTGAGTCGCCACTAGAACTCCTCTGAACTCTAGCCTTCAGACTGTGCCTCCACAGATCCTTCTCTTCTCTTGATCTCTGCCTCTGAGTTCCCAAATGCAAGTGTTTCCCACCAAGTGTCGAGTACATTAGGGCAAGGCCCTATTTATACAAGTGTCGCGTGGGGCAGTTGTGCCCTTGGGCAGTTAGAGGGACTCGTGCCGGTTCCAACGATATCCAGGGCGTCCTCTAACTCCCTCGGCAACTCCCTATAATGCTCCTGGAGTGTGGCAGCAGTTGCGCTGAGCGGGCGCGTCTTTTCTTGGCCGAAGGGACGCCTCCCTTGGCTCGCTCCCACGTTCGCCTCCGTGTCGCCCACGTTTGCCCCCGTTGCGGCGGGCAAGCGTCGCTTCGCTCCCGAGCAGTTGCGCTCCTTCTCCATCGGCAAGGGTCGCGTTCGATCCACGATCCGCATCGTGGCCTACTCGCGCCGATTCGCTGAGGTCCCAAGCCCGAGCGGATGCTGTACGCACTGTTCGCGTCTCCTCAGTCTCAACCGCCAAGCGCCCACGTTCCCACATCGTGGCGCTGTCCGTTCGCACGGTAGTCATCGCTGACGTAACTCCGTAGCGTCCGGGTCCTTGACTCGCCCCCGGGTCAAGGCTGCTGCTAGTAGTGCTGCCCGCTCGCGGGTCGCCTTGGCTGATGCTGCTCCCCGAGCTATATGCTGAGCTGTCTGAGCTGTGCCAAGCTGCACGCTTCATCCGCCAGCACTAAGGCAAGTTGTGTCGAGCTCCCTTCTTTGCCATCGAGCTGCGCCGAGCTGAACTGAGCTAGCGAGCGGGTCAATCAGCTGTACGGTGCACATCCGAGCTACACGCGTCGTTGACCGAGCTGGTGTTGAGCTAAGCCGAGCTCACTCCATAGTCGTTGAGCTGAACCGAGCTGGCTGCAGCTCCGTGCGAGTTGGAACGAGCTCCCCTGAGCTGCCCTTAGCTCTGCACAAGCTAGGCTGAGCTTCCACCGAGCTAGCCTGAGCTCCCATCAAGCTAGGCCGAGCTTCCCATGAGCTGGCCTTAGCTTCTCCTTGGCTATTTCTCGGACTTAGGAGTTTAGGGGGTCACAAGCCCTCCCCCACTGAAGTTGCTGTCGCCCTCGACAGCACGGGCCTCCATAGAAATCCTTTAGCCATCCACATACTTCTCCCCCGTTGAGAAGTTGATCTCCCAGACTCTTCGCTCTTTGATGCGTCCATCTGAACTCGAGGAAGAATACGCCCCCAAACACCTATGATGCTCCTCCTTAGATAAAATTCAGAATTCATACCCCTTTGTGTACACATGACGAAGTCTGAACATCCGAGGTCTCCATCACAGCTAGACGCTCCGGGCCAAAATCCTCCTGATAGGTTGGTGAGCAATTGATGAAGGGATGAGGCGACTGATGCGGCTTTATGCAATGGATATCCCAACCGTCTCACTCCTTGAGAAGGTTCATCCGAAGCTAAGTGCATGGCCATCTGCACTGCCTGCTGCCGAAGTCTCCCATTGAGGTGTGGCTGCCGTACCACCTCAAGACAACATCTCTCAATGTGTCTATTATCCGCCGTCGCTCCATCTGGCTGCTGCGGGTCCCCAGCAGTCATGTTCCTCAGCTTCATTTGTCCTACTTTCTCTCGCTGGACGCTGAGGGGCAAGAGTCCTCCCTGACTCAAGCCCAAGGCTACGTCCCTAGCCGTTGAAGGTCACACGCCTACGGCCATCTCTGAGGATCTCTAGCCTGATGTCGTTGAAGTCCGTCGTGGGCATTATCAAGAAAATAAGCCATGTTGTCGATGAAGTCACCATCTTTCAGAAGTACCTCACTTCGGTCTCGATCATCCTTGTTGAGTACGGCGTCACTTGTTGTTGGCTGATGGAGCAAGGAGCATTGCCTCCATCTCCAGGTTGAAAAGTAACTGTTGGACCACCCGTCCATGTTTCTCATCCGACACTATGAGAAAACGCTAAGTCTGGAATTTCCCCATGAAAATCCGACCATCTCATACTTAGGCAAAATTGAGACTTAGGTGACTCCCCATCATCCGACAACTTAGGTCATCGCCCCTGGATAACCGTTATGGAACTTCAACTAGTACTTAGAGTATTCCCCACTCAAAAGTACTTCACTCGTTTGGAAGGAAAGACCCAAGACTCCCCTGAATCTGACTCTCCTCCAACATACTCACTGTAACAAGGTGAGTGGTTACTCCCACAGTAACCTAGAGGTTTGAGACACCGACGCTCTACCTCCTTTCATTTTATGGACTGAGTATTCAAACAAGTTATCATCCCCACAATAACATTCAGACAGGCAGCATAATGGATCCATAAGGACCTACTAAAATAAGTATAACAATCCTTATTCCATTCATGCATAAAGTTGGTTGTACAAGTAATGAAAAGGGACATCCACTCAAGGACAGACCAACTCGACTGACTTAGGATACCAACCCTTTGGTTCCTTTAAAGTTTGAAAGATTGACTACCTCTCCCTTGTAGTCGAACCAGTCCATGAGTGGGAAACACCCCTCGTGGTGTTCCCTTGGAATGCTGTAGCGGCACTCCATTTTTCTGTCGGCTCCTGTTGCTGTCGATCGTAACGGTTACTGCCTCCTGTAACCGTTGGCGCTGGATCCCCATCCTTGCTCTGGTCTTCAGTCTGCAGCAAGTCGACAATTTTACGTGCTATCTCCCTTGCACGCGGAGTCCTCCTTGAAATGACGCGAGCGGTTAGTCCTTCTGGCCAACAGTTGTTGGCGGTTACTCGGCTGTGACCCGGTCCCCTCCTGGAACCGTCACTCCTGGAAACAGCCGTGCGGCCGAGGCCGCTCAGTCATCTAATATGACGACCGGGGTCGAAGGGGTGCATCCTCCCACAACGTCCCTCCTTGTGCTAACTGTCACATGGCTCGCAACTGCCGCAGGGGACAGGCGAGCCCTCTTGTTTTCTCTGTCATGGTCGATTGACATACCTTCAAAGTACCAATCGACGTTGGACTCCTCCCTTCGAGATTCGGCCTCGGCAATCTCGACATACTGCTGCATCCGAAGAGGCGGCAGTTGCTCGGTCGGGGTGGACAGAAGTCACTCCCAATCGATCTCAGCGGTCATGGCATTCAGGTATTGCAGAGGGGCAACCCGTGAGGGTTCCTCTTCCGTCGGTTCGAACATCATGGCGGACAGTTTCTCCTTCTGTGGGCATTCCGCCATGCGATGTGGCCCTCCACAAAGGAAGCAACCCGAAGGCTTCCTCTTGTTGTTGTCGAACTTCTTGGACGATCCTTCGCTACTTTTGGACTTCCCCTTGTCCTTTTTGCCATTACCTTTATTTGCAGGGCCCTTCCCCTTGGGCTCCTTCTCGATGATGTTGGATCGCAAGTCCAACAAAGCATCAGCAGTGGCCATGGCTGCTTGAATGTCCTTCACTCCCTGGCGTCTCAACTCCAACTGAGCCCACTCCTTGAGCCCGTAAATGAAGTTGTAAAGCTTGTCTGCCTCCGACATGTCTTTGACATCCAGTAGTAAGGCTGAGAACGTCTTCACGTACTCGTGCACGGTTCCCGTCTGTTTGAGGCGTCGGATGGCGTCTCTTGCAGTCCATGCAGTGTTGGTTGGGAGAAAGGTCTCCTTGATCTCCCTCTCAAATGCATCCCATGAGTCGATGGCGTCTCTGGACTTGTCCTCAGATCGAGTCCTCCACCAAAGCTTGGCGTCGCCGGTGAGATACATTGAAACCAGCGTCACCATTTCCGTCTCCGGAGTGTGGAGAGCCTTGAAGTAATGATCCAGGTCCCACAGGAAGTTCTCTAACTCCTTGGCGTTTTGCACACCTGTGAACGCCTTTGGTTCCGGCATCTTGGGCGGTTTCATCGTGAGATCGCCCATAGAAAGGCAGTGTTTGGCTTTGGAAATCTCCTTGTGGAGTTTGGCCACCTCTGCGGCTGTTTCTCCTCGAAGATCATCCACGAACCTGCTGACGGTGTCGACGGAGGTTTGAATCTGGGCAGCGACACTCTCGCTGTCCAAAGTGTTGGAGTCTCCTTCTCCATCTTTGGGATTCTCCACCGAGTCTAACCGTATAGTCAGTAAGTCCAGATCTCCTTGTAGTTTTGCAATCACCTTCTCTAAGGCGGCGAGTCGTTCCTGCGCCTGATCGTGCTTCCCATCTTTTCCTGCCATGGCGTCGTTGTCGATTCTGGAATCGTCGGTGCAGCGGACCTGGTAACAACGTTGTGATACCACTTGTCACACCCTTTAATTTTCAAAGGTGCGAGGCAGTGAGGTTTGCCTTCCCTCACTTCAGCCTTCGCTCGAATTTCTCTAAGGACTTAGAGAATTCCACACAAAGAAACGATAGGGATGCGAGATGGTAGAAGATTGAAGACACACACAACGTTTGCCGAGGAATGACTCTCTTTATTGCTCAAGTGTTAAGTACAAAACTTACAATGACAAGAACTTGCACCACTTAGGGCGAGAGAGGAAGAAAGACTCAGTTCCCCCGACAGAGTCACCACTAGAACTCCTCTGAACTCTAGCCTTCGGACTGTGCCTCCACAAATCCTTCTCTTCTCTTGATCTTTGCCTCTGAGTTCCCAAATGCAAGTGTTTCCCACCAAGTGTCGAGTACATTAGGGCAAGGCCCTATTTATACAAGTGTCGCGTGGGGCAGTTGTGCCCTTGGGCAGTTAGAGGGACTCGTATCGGTTCCAAAGATATCCGGGGTGTCCTCTAACTCCCTCGGCAACTCCCTATAATGCTCCTGGAGTGTGGCGGCAGTTGCGCTGAGCGGGCGCGTCTTTTCTTGGCCGAAGGGACGCCTCCCTTGGCTCGCTCCCACGTTCGCCTCCGTGTCGCCCACGTTTTCCCCCGTTACGGCGGGCAAGCGTCGCTTCGCTCCCGAGCAGTTGCGCTCCTTCTCCATCGGCAAGGGTCGCGTTCGATCCACGATCCGCATCGTGGCCTACTCGCGCCGATTCGCTGAGGTCCCAAGCCCGAGCGGCTGCTGCACGCACCGTTCGCGTCTCCTCGGTCTCAACCGCCAAGCGCCCACGTTCCCGCGTCGTGGCGCTATCCGTTCGCACGGTAGTCATCGCTGACGTAACTCCATAGCGTCCGGGTCCTTGACTCGCCCCCAGGTCAAGGCTGCTGCTAGTAGTGCTGCTCGCTCGCGGGTCACCTTGGCTGATGCTGCTCCCCGAGCTATATGCTGAGCTGTCTGAGCTGTGCCAAGCTGCACGCTTCATCCGCCAGCACTAAGGCAAGCTGTGCCGAGCTCCCTTCTTTGCCATCGAGCTGCGCCGAGCTGAACTGAGCTAGCGAGCGGGTCAATCAGTTGTACGGTGCACATCCGAGCTGCACGCGTCGTAGACCGAGCTGGAGTTGAGCTAAGCCGAGCTCACTCCTTAGTCGTTGAGCTGAACCGAGCTGGCTGCAGCTCCGTGCGAGTTGGAACGAGCTCCCCTGAGATGCCCTTAGCTCTGCACGAGCTAGGCTGAGCTTCCACCGAGCTAGCCTGAGCTCCCATCAAGCTAGGCCGAGCTTCCCATGAGCTGGCCTTAGCTTCTCCTTGGCTGTTTCTCGGACTTAGGAGTTTAGGGGGTCACACTTTACAAGCTTAATCTTGGTGCCCAAGCTTGTGAAAACCATACCACTACATCATATTCATTCTTATGATGTCTCAACATCAGAGGAACATCTTACCATGAAACATTTGCAATTTAACCCCTCAACTTGGATAATTTGCTCTTTGGTCCAAAATAGGCAAACATTGCTTCAACATTGCTCAAACAGGACCAAAATTGAAACATAAGTTTCTTATGAGCCCTAATTACTTTTCACAAGATAATATTAAGAATCTACTTAACCTTATTAAGCAAAACAATCTAGGGTTAATTCATAACCCAGGTCAGGGATGTTACACTTTCTCCTTGATTCCGCCCCAAACAAAACCCTTAGTGGATGTATGGATGTAAAGAGTGGATGCAAATTGATGGAAATGGGTGAATGATGGTGGAAATGGTAGGTGATGGAAGCAAACCAAAGAGATGGATGTAGGATGTTCTCTTC
Organism: Alisma plantago-aquatica; assembly: GCA_963693085.1. NCBI lineage: Eukaryota > Viridiplantae > Streptophyta > Magnoliopsida > Alismatales > Alismataceae > Alisma > Alisma plantago-aquatica. The sequence continues at coordinate 766,832,045 of OY856413.1, read as the reverse complement.
AGCCCTCTCAGACCATGGAAGTTTCACATAATGCACTGGGAACTGATGGTCCCAAGAACAAAAAAATTTGACCAAAAAGTCAGAATGGAACTCTTTGCCAAGAAGCCATAGGTGGCTATATATATGAGTGGGAGGAGTTTCAATGGTCGCTGGGGTCTTCATCAATCACTAATGATGTCCAACGATTGATGGGATTACTTGGTTCTCAGTAATCACTGACCCTCTAGGTTTTTGGCAGTTGCTGACCCTCTGAGTACACGATGGTTTTTGATGGTGGACAATCTCAATGATCATAGAGATATGGTCCTAATGGTCAATGGGGTTGATGTTTGCTAGGTTTTCTCAACGGTCGCCAAGATCATTGATTCTCTGCAGTCACTGAGTTTTTTGGATTGCCGTTCGATGGTGATGCTTCTTATGAACCAAACCACCTGGAGGTATTACTATAGGTTGATGGGCCTACGTCGATGAAACTTCTGATCGATTAGGATGCTCACCGATGAAGGGGTTGGTCATAGAAATTTGGGTCCAAAATATCAAAAGTTTGTGTGCCCTAACAAATCATCGAAATTCATGCAACTCTATAACACTTAGATAAGGGTAGTACTACTATCTCGAGGCACTAACAATCAAACATCACAAAATAGTATCTAATCATACAAGTGAAGCATTTAAGACCAAATTATGGAAATAATCATAGTTAAGATCACATATTTAATCAATATAAGTATTTATATGTTGGGGGAGCCTTAGTGGATGCACCCAACCCAAGCTATATGTTTATCCATTCATGTTCATGAGCAGCATTACAAATTTATAAGGGTCATGATACATGAGAGAGAATGAAAAAATGGACAAAGAAGATGGAGGCAATTGAATAGATCTAGAGAAGAAGGTGGGTGATACACCAACTGTGATTGCGATTGACCAAGGATGATGAACGTCTCCTTTAGATTTGGATTTGGTGTGGGTATGGAGGAGTGTCTAGTTCTTCTTTAAAAGAATTGGCTGATGATGTTGCTAATAGTGTGATCCTCTCTCTCATATGGACTTTGTCCTTCAGAGATCTAGGACTGATGAAGTAACTGATGGAGGTTTTGTAATGTGACAACAGTCATGGTATTCTCACACATCACCCCCTCTTCATGCATGTGGTAACTGACTATTTATAGATGCATGCCTCAAGGTAATTGGATTAACTTTCATCAGTCGTGAGCATTCTAGGTCATCAGTTGGTGTGGTTGTGGATTCAGTGATCGCTAAGCCATGATGGTAGTTGGGATTGTGTGTCTTCATTGGTTGTCGAGTTTGTGAATGCAATAGTTGTTGGGATCGGTGGTCGCTGAAGATGATTGACGCAAGCGACTACCAAAGTGGTATTTCCATCAGTCGGCTTGATATAGGAAATTCAGGTGGTCAGTGAGCCACCAAGGCCAATGATATTTGATGTGATGTAATTTTCATCTATTTCCAAGGTATAGGTTGATTCAACAACCGCATTATGTTGGATGCTCAACCAGTAGTGGGGTAGCATGCTTGCTTTAGCCTCTTCAACCACCTAACTTTGGTGTTTATCAATGTTCGCCTAGATCCAAGTCCACTTCTGGTAGTACTTTGTACAAATCAAGGGAGATGGAATGAGATTAGGTGGTTATATCAAAACTGGCCAAAACAACTAGATTTATGTAGATAAAACATCATTGATAAGATAATATGAGGATAAAACAAGCACTCAAATATCAAAAAAACTAGATGTTATCAACTACACACCACTACAAAAGATGAAAAAGAAGATGATTATTATTTGGTAACATATGGAGAGTAGAGGTCCAACCCTATCACAGCAATATGTAAAAAATAGTTTTTAGATGTTTCTATAAATCTCCCCTCCGTGTACTTTAATTGAATATCTAACCCTCAATATGACTCTCAAATAGACAATCTTGTCGAACCAACTTGCGTGCAACACTGCACAACAATGAATGCATGTTATAAGTAGACTTAATACATTGTTACATTTAACATTTATGATTTAAATATATTTTTATTAATACACACACATTTATTTACTCCATTCAAAATCAAGACATAATAAAATTTTCTTGAGTTTTGTTAGTTTCATCGATTTTTGAGATATTTGTGACAGATCTTTAGGTCCAACCCATTGTGAACTTAAGGGTTGTGAGAAAGTACAATTAGACAACAATATTTGATCCTAAGAGGTTAATGTAAATGTATCGCCTCCAACTCATAGTGTTATTTCCGCCATAATTTTTAAATTATACATCATTCCATATTATATTTTCCATAGTATATATAGATTAATAAAAAGCTAGCAATATCCATTAGTAAAATCTCGAATAAGGGTACTTTTTTCTTTTGGATAAAAATAGTTGTCGCCAAAAGTACTTGATAACCTTATAGTTACATAGGAGGGTTTTGGGGATATGAATAAAAATAAAGGGTTATACTAGAACTATTCCAAGAGGAAGAAATTATTAGGGGTACCATAGAATGTGATGGAATTTGGGTGAAAAAACTCTCATTTTAACTATTATGCATGTATAAGATGTTTTGAAAAAATTGGTATAAAAATAACACAAAAAGTTACACATATTATTTAAGGATAACGGTACCAGTATACCCGTACTCAAAACACAAGACACATTTGAATATGATCGTTCATGACATGTGGTAAGTTGTTAGGAAAAAGACTAGCAGAGAGTTTCAGAATGCTGTTGGGAAAATTTTGGTCTAGTCTATCAGTTTTATTATGTGATGTGTACATATTGGTATTACTAAACCTACAAATGATTTGACACCCCACATAATAAAGAACATAACTCATTTTCAAGTAGAAAATTATAAACCCTTTGAGGTAAATAGTTGGCATGTTAGATAGACCATGGATACAATAAAAGTTACAATAAAAGAGTTCATCCTAGTGTGGTATCAATAAAGGGTAGAAAAATGAATGCCTTTCAAATACTTATCCTCTTCACCATGAAAGTATATGCTTCTAAAAGGTTTTTAATATAAATGTCAACTTAGGGAAAAATACTTGTGGTGGTTTTAATGGATGTTCATAATCAAATTGAGCTATTGAGAAAGGGATTCATAACCATGTTAATAAGTCGAATGACAAAAATTATAGAAAATGTTTGGAAATCAAAGTGAAAAAGGCATAATTCGATGACCAAAGGTGAAGGCAAGGCATCATTATACACATGGAACAATATTAGGAACCCCTATTACCTCAAGATTGGTATTGACAATCCGTGAAAGGTAAAAAATGAGTTATATTTCATTATAGATTTATATTGAGATATATAACAATGCATTAAGAGTACATTGAAATACAGAAAATATTTGGAAATCAAAGAAAAAAAGGCATAATTCGATGACTAAAGGTGAAGGAAAGGCATCATATACTAGTATAACATTATTAGGCACCCCCATTCTCTCAAGCATGGATTATTATGATAATCCATGCAAGGTCAAAAGTGAGTTGCATTATATGAGTTATGTTGAGATATGTGAGAATACATTAAGAAAATTCTACATAAATGCTAGTTTCTTGTGAAAAGAGTCAATATAACAAAAATTACACAATACATATCATGGGTGCCTATATCAACGCACTACGGTGCAATAGTAAAAATGAAGGTGCAAAAGGGTTCACATTGTTTGTTTGCCCCAATCTAACTTTGTTGGGAATTATAAGAGGTGAAGGACGATCATTATCCTTCCTTAATCACCAATGGAGTCATATTGTATTGTTACCTTCCTCTATCCTACATGTCCCTAATCTTAGGGGTATTTCAAAGGCTTACAAGGATAAGATGGAATTATGGATGCATTATGTTATGGGGTAATTCAAGATAGATTTTTTGTAACCTCTCTAGATAGCATTCAAGGCTTCATTTTTATAGAGGTTTGGAGCTTAGATTGGATCGGGCTGAGGTTAAATGTAGTTACCTTGGAACTAAGCAACCCTACCCAGAAATGGACGAGAGAGGACCTTGGGGGCATCCTATTTATGGAGTCTTCTAGAGATATCACATGATAATTCCTGTCCAACTGAACCACATGATGAGAAAAAGTTGGGCGCACAGTTGGATATGCCCCACATTCATGGTTCCTTGAAGGGTTAATAGAATTTGAATTTTTTTATCATTTTGTGATGGAGTTAGACACTCAAAATAGAGGGGCACAATTTCTATACAAGACACCTAGCATTGGTGTTTGCGGACTTTTAGTCAAGTTTGGTGGACAATGAATCCAAATATGAGAAGCAATTTAGATTGGTCCATCTTGGAGGCACCCACTCTGTTGTATATATATTAGTGTGAACTAGGTAGCTTCTCTAGGTAATTTGGATTGGGTTATGGAATACCGATGTGGTTTTTAGGTAAGGATCTGTCACATAATTATTTATTACCCAAATCCTAACTCCAAATGACTACATAGTCAATTGCGATTAGGACCTAGGCGTTTGTCCCTAGAATGATACTATAAAATCACAAATGTGAAAGAATAAAGCTTAGAATACATGAACAAATACCAATATAAGCTTTGCATAATTTGAAAAAGAGTATAGGACTAAAAGATACATATACATAAGCTTTGCATAATTTGAAAAAGAGTTGCATAAGTAAAAAAACAAGAATAAACAAGCTAAGTATTTAGCGAATGAGAGCCCATGTTTTATATCATTTTGCTCCAATTATACCATCATTTCATGTACGCATCAATGTCATGTATTCATAAGGCCTTTTATGGACAACTTCTCATTGAAAGAGTTTATGACGGTGCTCAAGATTAGCTCACCCTTTTATCAATGATCCACCCTATCCTAATAACTCAAGTAGGATGCCCATCCTCATGTCCTTACCCCAAAACTTCAGCAAGGGGTATGAGGTTGGTATAATGGATTTTCTATATTATGTTTGCAAGTTACAAAATAATGATACGAGAAAAACATCAAGTACAATACTAGAATACAACATGACAATATTTGAGAAAGTAAACAAGCACACATATATATCACATTTCAAGCAAGAAAGCCATAGTCATATACTTATTTAAAGCCCATACAAGATTCAGAGATTCTTAACTTACTTATACTTGAGAATCTAGCCACAAGCAACATTTGATTAACACAAAACTGTATACATGCATTAGATTCTCATCATTAACCCTAACTAGATTAATTTTAGGGCTTTGTCTAAGTTAGGTTCCAAGTTACTTACTAGTACATTTTATGACCTTTTACTGATTTGGTGGTCATCAAGAAGGTTTGGTCTGAGTTTTATGTCATTTGGATGTACCATTCATCTTATATGGAATGACACACAAGTTTTATGACATTTTATGACCTTTATATTGAGTTTCATTTAGAACAACAAGTTAGTGACAATATTAGAATATCTCAAAGATTGGTTGACGGTCACCTAAGTCTAACCTCATCAAGTTCATCACTGTATTCAACATCCCAACATATATAACTCATAGGATTAGAGTACAATCATGACATATAGGATCCATCCACATTAAAAGGGATCACAAGGATTTGGTGAAACCCTGATTGAGATTGAGGGATGTAACAAATAGATCTATATCATGATTGGGGCAATGGAAAATCAAACGAGTCATGTGTATTATGTTAGGCAAAATCTAGGGGATTTAGAGTACCAAACACCAAAATAATACAAAGGAAGTTGGCTTCATCTAATTTTTCACAAGACTTCATATAATCATTGTTTTGAAGGACTTAGAGTAATTAAGTGCATAAATTGGGCCAAGCACATCATATGATTCAAATACAATATCATGCATCATCATAAAGTGTCATTTACATGCATAAAATCCATAGGGGTCAAGAAAAGAGCATTAGAGTGATTGTTGGGGTGGTATTATGTCATGGAGGAGCATATGTTACTGATTTCGGAGTTGGTTAGACATTGAATGCCATTTAATAGCAAGATTAGAAACTTATGTCAATCACATAAATAAATTCCAAAAACAAGTTGCATATGCCCTTAGAATTAACTGTTGGGAGAAGAGGGTGATCAGGACCTTCAAAATATTCTAAACAACTTCTAGGCAACTGGTTAAATTCAAAGACTGTGATTTGGAGCAAAAATAATAAGTGGGAGCAAGATACTGCAAAAAAAACATGTGAAAGAGTATATCAAAATATTCCATTTTTGTGATAATAGAATCTTTGAAACGAATTGGGTCTTGAAACTAGGTTCATTGGAAAGGTCTCATTTTGTAGATCAACATCCATAAATAATATTTCCCATTTGACCTCAGAAAACATGAGATATCATTTTTAGAAGTTTGAAGCAAGAACTATATGAAAAAGAGGGGGGAATTACCATATATATTTGATATGGTCATGTGGCCGGTCCAGTAGCCATGCTAGTTTTATGCTCTTGTGTCTTATTGCCCGCTCGTACCCCCTTCATCGTTCTCCCCTAACAGGGGAGGAATAGGGGTGAGGATTGAATCATCCTACACATGCTGGTGGAGAGGGGAACGAGGGACTCAAGGCTCATGTTAGTTTTTGGGGACGCTGCCTACAATCAGCATGGTGGTGCGGCCTCATCAACATCTCTGGTCACTACCAACTAGCCAGAGGAGGACCTTTGTAGCAGTGCAACTAGGCCAAAAAAGGGGGAGGTGGAACGTGGAAGGGAGAGTGTTGGAAGCCAACCGTAGTGCAGAGACAAGGAGGCAAAACATGTGGAGTTGAGAACTAGGTCTAATAGTGCATGGACTCACGAGGGGCATGCAGTAGCTCCCGCCTTCCCTTGGTGATAATAGGAGAAAACACGAGAAAGGTGGGAAGCTTTTTGGGTGTGAATCAACAAGGAGAGAGGAAAGGAAAGCAAGGAGAAAGAAAAGAAGGAAAAGAAGAAGAATGACTAGGGCTAGATGGAGGGGGTTTATAAGAAGGGTGAGCTAGGGTTTCTATTTCATTGATTCCCTTCCATTACCCAAAGTGGGAGGAGGCGGGAGAAGCTTTTCTCATCCCCTTGTTTATTTACTGAAGAGGAAGGGGACAATTTAAAAACTCGTTGGATATTTGAGATCAATTTCAGGGCATGCATCTAATAGCCAAGAAAGTTCCAAACCCACACAAGAAAATTAGAGGGGGCACCCCCTTCAAACAGGCTGCACCCCGCACAAATTCCAGGTCTAACAAGGACAAAAATCAAAATAAATCAAGTAAAAAGTAAACCAATTCAAATTGCCATAAATTTTGATTTATGGATCTGATTGAGATGATTTTTGCACCATCAGATTTGTCTTTGAGAGATGTATAACATGATATACATTTTAGATAAAGAATATTCTAACAAATAGGTTCAATACATCTAAAAAGAAGATGACATGTTAATGTATGGTACATGGTTCATAATGTGATTTAATGTCACACATTGTGAAATTAATTTTTGAGTGACCAAAATAAAGTGTCATAACACTCAAATATGAGAGTGACTTTATGAGTAGGAGGGTCACTTTATGAGAGAGAATGAGTATAGTAGAGGAGACTAAAAAAAGTCATGTTTTCACAACCTTCCCTCCTTAAGAGAAATTTTGTCCTCGACATTTGTCCCTAATTGTAGTCAAAGGTCAAGTTTTTACATTCATTGTGTGACATTCACCATCCCATAGGTTTGAAGTCATCCCCCATCATGTGGTGCAAACATTCTTCATTAACTTCAAGGGTGTACTCATCCCAATGATATATGTGTTACATGGCATTTCATCATATTATGATATCCCCTTGGCATTATGATTTTCCCGTCCCATATTATCCTTGCAATAGGGTTTTTGTTCATATCTTCATAGGAGACCAATGTGTATTATCAAAATCTATCTTATCAATTCTGAAATGAACATGTTCATAATCATGACTTCTAAATGAGATTATTATTAGATGTATATATCATCATTATGCTAGGTTTCATGCATTATTTAGTTTTCTCCAATTATGTTCATCATTTCTTGTTTTGGATCTAGAATTCCACATCACATTCATGACTATTCAACTTAATATTTCCAAGACATCATCATAATGAACTCATGAATCCAAACTTACATCTTTCGCGTATGGTATGATTTCATATTAGGTCTAGCTTGCTAGAGTGACTTATCATACATATTCTAAGTTTAACATAAGTGAGGTTGTTTCAAGTATCATGCGTCATTTGAGGAACAACATTATCACTGACATCGAGGTTTGTATAAATCTCACTTTTATTCCTAAATGATTGTAGAAGCTCGAGTCACTCCATCTTACACCTATCTATGTCCAACAAGACATGATAACCACAACCATCTACCCATAACAAGATTTCTACCCAACTTTCAAAAACATGACAAACCACTAGATTCCTTCACATAGAATCAATAAACTGAGTATGAGGCTCATCATGAAGATTACACATCATGCACATCGTCTTAGGGTCTTGGGATGTCTCCCTCACCTATATAGCAAATATCATATATTACATTGCCTCTTTCTCTAGGATTAGGTCCTTATGTTGTAGGAAATCTAGGGTTCAACATTATCGATGCATCCACACACTAAGTGACTCAACTCATATACTTTGAAGTTTCTAGCTAGGGACTCATCATCGTACATTTCATCTTTCATATTTTCATTATTTCACATATTTTAGAGTTTAGGTACTCTGACCTTTTCTTGTGGTTGGTCGAATCATATCAAGAGTTCACCCTTTTTGTATGTCTCATGCTAGAAGTTTTTATTTGTAAAGAGATTGAGACCTATGTTGGTCCCAAACCATATATCACACATCATATTTCATCATATACAAAACTAGCACAAGCAAGCATGTCAATCTACTAGCTATGTTTATTACATCTACCATGTCAAGTCTATTGTACAAGGTGCTAGGTTTAGATAGGATTGCATGATCAAACCCATTTCATATCGTCTAGCATACTTGAACCTCTCCAATCACCAACTTGGGTCATATTGAAGCAATCTCATATCATCAACATTAATATCATTATCAACATCAACATCCTCATCCTCATCTTCATCCTCATCATCTTCATAATCATCATCATTGTCATTATCTCAACATCACACAACTTAGATCATCTAGGCTTGTTACTAGACTAACCTTTATCATGGCCCTGGACAACTCTAGAGACTACAACTATCATCTAAATTCTCTCATCTAGACTTTATGTTACATCTCTTTCTCTTAGGAAACATGGATACTCACTACCTTTTTGCATGTGGTAAAATTTTTCATATGTACATATACTAATACTTGATATAGGTTTTCTCCAAAATTTAAATAGTCCATGAAAACCACCATACTAAATTTGAATAAAACCAAAACCAAAACGAGTTACAACACTCATTAGCTAGTCTAGTACCATGACACCTAGAGAACTAGTAATAACATGGTGAACACATGTTTAGCTACCCTAAGAACATGTCGTGAACATGTCTAGGGTTAGGATAAGATATCCCTTTTCTTGCCCTCCTGAACCTACAACCCAAACAATAGGACATAAGTGGGATAAAAGAGAGGTTGTAAAGGTTACACAAGTCTACACCTACTTCAAGAACATCTAGGTTCTAACATAGAGGATAAATCATCTTAGTCCACAAAGGGAAACTCATTTAGTTTCTAAGTTTGAGATGTAAGGTGAGTTTAGTTTGAGTTTCATGTGAGAAAGGTTTGATGTAGTTCTTTTTCATTCTTTGATGGCATCTGTCATGGAACGATTTATCACCCAAATCCAAACTCCAAATGACTACAAAGTCAATGGAGATTAGGACCTAGGCATTTGTTCATAGCATGGTTTATCAAATCATGAATGCATAAGTATATAGCTTATCATACATGAATAGATAACAAGATAAAAACACAAATCATGATCTCAACATTCAATAAGTATTATTAAGCAACATTGTTTATTAAACGATTTCAATTACATGTTCAATAATATAGTTTTACCAGTCTTCTCATGGATACTAGGGATCTACAACAAGTACACATGACATAGCTCACCAAGCCCACCAATTTCTAGCTACCTATGAACCTATAAAATATGTGAAACAAGGCGGGTCAATCACACAAGGTGTTGAGTATAGGGCTAAAAGATACATATACATAAGCATTGCATAATTTGAAAATAGTTTCATAAGTAAACAAACAAGAATAAACAAGTTAAGTATTTAGCAAAATGAGAGCCCATGTTCTATGCCATTTCACTCCAATTGTACCATCATTTTATGCATTTGTCAATATCATGTATTCGTAAGGCCTTTTATGGACAACTTCTCACTAGAAGAGTCTATGAGGGTGGTCAAGATTAACTAACCCTTTTATCAATGATCCATCCTATCTTGATAACTCAAGTAGGATGCCCGTCCTCATGTCCTTATCCCAAAGAATTATGTAGGTGTACGAGGTTTGTATAATGGAGTTTCTATATTATATTTGCAAGCTAGACAACAACAATACAAGACAAACATCGAGTACAATACTAGAATAATACATGACAATATTTGAGTAGTAAACAAGCATACATATGTATCACATTTCAAGCAAGAAAGCCATACTCATATACTTATTTAAAGCCTGTACCAGATCTAGAGATTCTTAATTTACTTATCCTTGACCATATAACAACAAGAAACACCCAAATAAAAACAAGATTATATACATACATTAGATTCTTATCATTAACGCTAACAAGATTCATTCGAGGGTTTTGGTCGAGTTAGGTTCCAAGTTACTTATTAGTATAGTTTATGACCTTTTACTAATTTGGTGGTTATCAAGAAGGTGTTGTCTGAGTTTCATGTCATTTGGATGTTCCATTCCTCTTATATACACATTACATGATCCATGTTCCTCATGTACATAACTAGGTCAAGAGACTCATAAGAAAGAAAAGAAGGTCAATAGATCATCAAGTAAGGAGGTCCAATCATAAGAGGTGATATAGAACAAAAAGTTAATGACAAGATTAGAATATCTCAAATATAGGTGGATGATCACCTAAGTCTAGCCTCATAATGTTCATCATTGTATTCAACATCCCAACATATACAACTCATAGGATTTGGGTTCAATCATAACCATCAGAATCCATCCACACTAAAAGGGATCACAAGTATTTGGTCAACACCCGATTGGTATTTGGGGACATAATAAATAGTTCTATATCATTATTGGGGAACAAGAAAATCAAGCAACTCATGTGTATTACATTAGGCAAATACTAGGGGATTTAGAGTACCAAATACCAAAATATCACAAAGGAAGTTGGCTTCATCTTGTTTATTACAAGACTTCATATAATCATTGCTTTGGAGGACTTAGTGTAATTGAGTGTATAATTTGGGTCATGTACATCATATGATTCAAAGACAAGATCACGCATCATCGTAAAGTGTCATTTACATGCATAAAAGCCATAGGGGTCAAGACAAGAGTATTAGAGGGACTCATGTGGTGGTATTATGTCATGGACGAGCACATCTTACTGATTTTAGAGATAGTAGCCATTCAATACCATATAAAAGCAAGATTAGCAACTTAGATAAAGCACATAAATAAATTTCAAAAACAAGTCACATACACCCTTAGAGTTAACCATTGTGAAAATAGGGTGTTCATGACCTTCAAAATATTCAAAAGAACTTCTAGGCAACTGGTTTAAGTCCAAGATTATGATTTGGAGCAAAAACAAAAAGTAGGAGCAAAATACTTCAATAAACATGTGAAAGAATATATCAAAGTATTCAATTTTTTTTAGAACAGGATTTGTGAAACAAATTTGGTCTTGAAACTAGGTTCCTTGGAAAGGTATCATTTTGTAGATCCAAATTCATATATAATATTGCCCATTTTGCCTAAGGAATCAAGAGATAGCATTTTTAGAAATTTGAAGCAAGAAATATATGAAAAGGCAGGGGGCAATACCATATATATTTGAGATGTCCCTATGGCAGGTTCACTAGTAGCGCCGATTTGAATTCTAAACCCCTTGCAGCTGGTTGTCTGGTAATGTCACCTTCATTGTTCTCCCTATTCCAAACAGAGGAGGAACATGAATGACGCTTCAAGCGCCCCATACCTGCCGGTGGAGAGGGGAAGGTGGGGAACATGACTCGGTGTGGCATCAAGGGATGCCACTTGTGATCATGTTGGTAGTGTGGCCTCATCGGAGTCTCTGGTCACTACCGACTAGATAGAGGAGGACCTCTACATTTCTACAACTAGACCAAAAGAGGATATTAGGTGGGAGGCAGATTGGGGAAGGGAGAGTGTTGGCAGCCAACCTTAGTGTGGAGACAAGGAGGAAAATAGTGTGGAGTTCAGAACTAGGGCCAATAGTGCCCAGACTTGTGAGGAGTATGTAGTATCTCTCGCCTTTCCTTAGAGATGGCAGAGAAAACACAATAAAATATGGGAGGCTTTTTGGGCATGAAACAATAAGGAGAGAGGAAAGCAAAGCCAAGAGGAAGAAAAGAAGGAAAAGAAGAAGAAGGACAAGGGCTAGATGGAGGGGGCTTATAACAGGGGTGAGTTAGGGTTGCTAGTTCTTTGATTCCTATCCATTACCCAAATTGGGAGGAAGAGGGAGAAGCTTTTCCCAACTCCTCGTTTGTTTCTTGAAGAGGAAGGGCACAACTTAAAAACTGTTGGATTTTCAAAATCAATTTGAGGGCATGCATCTAATGGCCAAGAAAGGTCCAAATACACACAAGAAAATTAGAGGGGGGCTCCCTCCAATTGATTCGGGCCTCAAAAATTCCAAGCCCAACAAGGGCATTAATCCCAATAAATCAAGTAAAAAGTACACCATTTCAATTTTCCATAACGTTTGTCTTAAGGGTCTGATTGAAATAATTTTTGTGCCATAAGATTCGTAATTTAGAGATGTATAACTTGGTATAAATTTTATATCGAGAATATTCTATAAAAGGGGTTTAATACATCTAAAAGAATGACATTTTAAGGTATGGTACAAGGTTCATAATGTGATCTAGTGTTACACATAGTGAAATTAGTTGTTGAGTAACCAAACTAGAGTGTCATAACACTCTAACTATGAAATTGATATCAAAATGAGTAGGAGGGCCACTTTACAAGAGCGAATGAGTACAATAGAGGAGAACAAAAATTTAAGTTGTCATAGGATCCTAGTGACAACATTTATCTCATAATGAAACATTATTTGATTAAATATTTGTTCCAGACAACATACAACCCTCTATAGGAGTTTATTGTCTAAATTGTATGATTTTAACCTCTTATCATGAGAGAGAATATGATCATCCCAATCAATACATTTGGTGAATATTGTTTCTTTTTGTGATTTTAGTATTGTACATGATAATTGATCACATAGAAACTTAGAATTCTATTGATCTATTGGATTTATTGAGAACTAAATAAAAGCACTCGTTGTATCTAATATCCCACAACATGTAACTTGTGGATGTGAGATGTTCATATCTATTACTAAAATGAAACCATTAGTGCTTGTAGTCTAGATATTAGAAATTTTGGTTACTTATATAATTTATGGTTGATTACATTCCAATTTTGATTTTTATGCATATCTTTATTTGATATTCTGTCACTATAGTTGTCAATTGTAAAAACTTCCAATGTACTAAAAAATTGAGGGTTTCTATAGTTTTCCCCTCTTAAGTCTATCTTCAAAACATGGGATGTGTATCTACTCATGGTAAGGAATAATGTCTTGATATTAAGTAATCGAAATTTTGGGTGAAATGTATGTGAATCCAATGACATTGGATATTTTCAAGTGATTGAGGAAAACCTATACTAATAGAGGGAGTATTCACAATTTCTTAACACGAGTAAGGCTTGAAGTAGGTTTATTATGAAATAAGTCTGTAAATCACGACCCTTATCTAAAAAAGGCTTATCTGAGGGTAAGATTATGGACAAAGTAGCTAAATCTAGATATTTAGAGTGTATTAGGGTGTTTGGGGCCGAAATGCTCGTAAAATTCCTCTGAAAAGATCTCAAAACTTTGAACATAGCAGTTTAGTCCTTAGATGTTTTCCTTGCAGATAAGGGTGCTTTCTATATACATCCTAGGCACATTGATCCCATTAGATATCCTAATCGAAGCAGGTCCAACACACAATATGTGCACGAGCATGGAACATGTTACAAATCTATATTTACCCAAATCCCCAATCCCACTATCTGGATAGGCAGTGTTATTGGGATATAAATGTCCGTCATTTCCCCCCCGCAAGGAATCACACACAAGCATATGAATTAAACAAACAACATTACATTTCTCAAATGTGAACCATAAGGTCTTACGAAAGAGTTCTAATGGCAACAAGGAAAGAAAACATTAACAACAAAGAAAAATATATACATAATAATCACAACCCAATAACATTAAAGTTCCCCATGATGACTCATTTCATTAGTCCATGGATTACATAGAAGGGAATCAAAGTGATTAAGAAAATAGTTCTTTATGGATTCTGTTACCTAAATATAAAAAAGGACACAAAATCAATGCAAGGCATTGTGTACAGTTTAATAAAATCAGAAACAGGTTATGTATATGTACATATATATGTATATATAGACAAATATGTAAAATATATGTATATATATGTGTGTGTGTCTGTATGACTCTACATATACATATATATATATATATATATATATATATATATATATATATATATATATATATATATATATATATATATATATATATATATAGGGAATATATTGGTTGCCCGTGCGGGTACAGTGATTTGGCTACCCGTGCCTCCGTGTTTTTTAATTTTCAACTTATTTACGAATTCTGCCACCGCTGGTCCTCTTTAGACTGATGCTACTACCCGCGCCCATCCTATTCATTTCGGTAGAGACGCGCCGCGGGAGGAGAAGACACTGCGGAGGTGATTTTGTGGAGAAGGCGCTGGCGAAGGTGATCTGCCTCTTCCTGAACTTCAACCCTACCCTGCTCCATCTTCCTTCCATTACCCTGCTCGCTCTTTCTCCGTTCAAATCACAACTATGAGGAAATCTAAGGGCAAGCAGAAAGGGGGAAAATGGAAAGTCGTTTCCGAAGGAGCCGTGTCTACTGACGCTTTGGTCATTGATGAAAGCAGGACTGAGGCAATGGTCGATGTTTAAGATATAGTCATTGATGAAGCAAGGGCTGACTCCAAAGCTATGAGGAAATCTAAGGGCAAGCAGAAAGGGGTAAAACGAAATGTCGTTTCCAAAAGAGCCGTATCTACTGAAGATGAAGAAATAGCTGACTCTGGAAGAAGGGCCGACTCTGGAGGAAGGGCCGACACTGGAGGAAGATCTGACGATGAAGGCAGTGTTGATTCTGTAGGAAGGGTTGACGCTAAGGGTATAGCTGACGATGAAGGCAGGGCGGACGCTGGAGGATTGATCAGTAAATCCTGAGGTAAATTCTACATTGAGTTTTCTGTCGACTCTTGTGTGTAATGATTTGTTATACAGAATGCTACATTGAAAACTATAAGATATAATGATTTGTTCTACGATTGGCCCTGAGGGGCTGTTTGCCCCTTATATATAAAAGATATAATGACCAGAATTGAAACATTATCTCCCTTACAGTCTTCATGTCTCGATTTACATAAGCTTTGTCTTCATTACAAACTATCTTCTGGTATTACTAAAACATTATCTCCCTTACAGTCTTCATGTCTCAAATTACATAAACTCTGTCTCCATTACAAACTATCTTCTTGTATTACTGAAATATTGTCTCTGTTACAGTTTTCATGTTTAGAATTACATAAACTCTGTCCCCATTACCCTAAATGAAGCTTTTCTAATACAAATGCAGATATTCAATTTATAAATCATCGGTGTTACATCACTAGATATATCCAAATTAGGAATGGACTGATTTTCAGTGAGAATCAGCTTAAAATGATGAAGAGTACAACATTTGCCAACTTAATCAATATGCCACAGCTAAAAGCTGAGACTAGAGTTTTACAGGACATAATTGAGAAATATGTTGGTGGTGATGAGTTTGAATTGGAGAAGGGTTTAACAGTGAGTATGACAGTACAAGATGTTGGTGTCTTACTAGGGATACCATATGCGGGCATTGATATAGTGCCAATAAAGAACTCAGAGGTAGTTAGGTTGGGGAGGAGATGTTTGGGGAGGAAAAGTTTTCCAAGATGACAAACAAGGAAGAGAGGAAGCAGGCACTTCAGGAGAAAAGAATGAAGGAATTTGAGCTGCTTCACAAGGAAAACCTTGCCAAGACATGGCAAAGAATGATGACTGGTGATACTGAGCTTGATTGCCAAAATATGTGTAGGTGTTGGATGTTGTACCTCATGGTCACATTCCTTGTACCAGACACAGGGTACAATGCACCGCTGTATATCTTGCATTATCTCAATGATGTGATAACAACTCCGTCCCTAAATTGGGCAAAGCTGGTACACAAGAAAATTTTCCAGCGGATGGAGTTCATGAAAGGACAAATTAGGATAAGGAGATCAGGTGAAATGATGACGAAGAAGACCCTTTATGGCACTGGTTGTATGGTGTGCTTATATGTAAGTATGAAAACCATATTTACTTTTAAGTTTTTTATTCGTAAGTAAGACGATCAATTTGAAAATGTACTAACTATAAAAGACTGGGTGTAGGTTTGGGCACTAGAGATGACAAACATTGTCGAACCCAAATACAAGAATGCGAAGCTGAGGATTAAGAAATGGGAAGCTCCAGTGAATAGGACAAAAGAACTGTCAGCAATAGGAAAAGATGAGGTAAAAAGTTCATATTACATAACCACTGCCTTCATTACAAACTGCGTTCTTGTATTACTGAACCATTGTCTCTGTTACAGTCTTCATGCTTACAATTACATAACCACTACCTTCATTACAAACTGCGTTCTTGTATTACTGAACCATTGTCTCTGTTACCGTCTTCATGCTTACAATTACATAACCACTGCCTTCATTACAAACTGCGTTCTTGTATTACTGAACCATTGTCTCTGTTACAGTCTTCATGCTTACAATTACATAACCACTGCCTTCATTAAAAACTGCGTTCTTGTATTACTGAACCATTGTCTCTGTTACAGTCTTCATGCTTACAATTACATAACCTCTGTCTTCATTACAAACTGTGTTCTTGTATTACTGAACCATTATCTCTGTTACAGTCTTCATGCTTACAATTAATAACCATTGTCTTCATTACAAACTACGTTCTTGTATTGCCGAAACATTGTCTCTGTTACAGTCTTCATGCTTACAATTACATAACCACTGTCTTCATTACAAACTACGTTCTTGTATTGCGGAAACATTGTCTCTGTTACATAAGCTTTGTCTTCATTACATAAACTACAAAAGTATTACTGAAACATTGTCTCTGTTACAGTCCATACATGTTCTAAAAAAGATGAAGGTGGACAGCAGTGATGACTGGGAAGTGATCAAAGAGTTAAAAGATATCCCATTTTACATTACATGGAAAAAAGTTCCCACACTTCAAGTCCAAGTGTATGCACCAAGGGAGGACCAATGTGGAGTCAAAGGAAAAAGAAAACAGTTAGATGAAGAGCCTAACACAAGATATGATAACTTAGTAGATAGATTCAAGTGTCTTGAGGATAATCTAGCAAAGCACAAGGAGATGTTCTCAATGAATGCCTTCACAAGTTTTGCTGAGGTAATGGAGGAAAACAAGAAGTTGAAAGTAAGGGTTCATGAATTGGAGGAAGAGAACAAAAATTTTAAGAGACAATTCAGCTCTGCAGAGGAATCACCACAGTACACTCCATTGCATTTCATCTCTACAGAACATACACCTCCATCAATAAAAGAAGCTCTAGTAGCAGGGAAACAAGAAACACCTGCACCAGAAAATAAGGAAATGAAGATGTTTTCCAATAAGAAAAAGAAACTAAATTCAAAACTAGGAAGCATTGAAGAAAATGTAAAGATTAGAAGGGAGCCAGTGGTAAGTTAAATTCATCTTTCCTTGTTCTACAGGTAGTGCAAACAAATATTTATAATCCTTGTAATCTAACATATATACAGGAAAGGAATGCAAACTTCATTCGATATGAACACTTCAAGGGTGATCAGTGGAAAGAAGAAGTAAAGAACTTCAAGGAAAACATCGATGAAGTGTAAGAGAACACAAGAGAAGAATTATGTGATACATACATATGCTCAACCTTATTTAATATATTGGGCTAACTTTTGTTATACAGGTCAAGAAGGGAATGGCATTTTGGAAATGAAACATGGTGCACAGGAAAACAACTATCAAGGCTGCTTTTCAAGAACCAAATGATCGAATCTCCTGTAACGTTGACACCTCAAGATCTAATACAGATACAAAGTTTCCATGTAAATTATGTACTAATGTTCAGTTATAATGAATAGGTGATTGACAGCTTTGTGGACATGCTCAAAGGAACTTCAAGTAAGAAAAGAAAGAAATCAATCAAATGGCATTGCTTGAAAACATATGTCCCGGTAAGAATGAATTACAAGCAGAGTTTATGTACTAATGTAAATTTACAGACTAATGGCATTTCTTGTGTAAATTATGTACTGATGTAAATTTGTGTTTCTTGCAGCAAAAAATACACATGGGTATGCAGAGCATTACAGTGGACATAATAAGTGAACTACCAAGTCTGTTCAACATCAAACCAAGTGATTTTGATAAGATGGATTCATTGTTCACTATTCTGAACAATGACACACATTGGCATCTGTTGGAAGCTAATTTCATACAACAGAAATTCAGGGCATTTAACTCTCTTTCTAGAAACTCAGCTTACAAGAGAGAGGTGCAAAGATGGGTAAGTATCAAGCAATTTTTGAAGAAAATTATCCACAAGATTGCAAAGTAAATACATTTTATGACATAAATATGTTATTTTGTTTTAGGTTGGATGGCTATTGGAATACTTAAGAGGACTGTCTGATAGAGGGAGTCAGATGTCTAAATGGGAAGTTGAATATGTTGATTGCCCACAACAAGCAGAAAATGAGGTGGATTGTGGCGTGTTTGTTATGAAATATTTGGATTGCTTGGTTAATGGACATAGTATGACCTTTACAAATGAAGACATGCCGGCAATACGAGGTGATATATTCCACAAGATGATGACATTTGGAAAATTAAAGAGTATTGAAGAAATGCAAGAGTCAAAGGGGAGCATTGAAGAAATGAAAGTGTCAAAGGGAAGCAGTGAAAACATGCAAGAGTCAAAGGGGAGCATTGAAGAAATGAAAGTGTAAAAGGGCAGCAGTGAAGACATGCAAGAGTCAAAGGGGGAAGAGCAAAAATGATATTTTTTGTGATGTTTGATGTACATATGAAACTAACTGGGATTTGACCAAAGTTCAGTGGCAGCTTATGTAATCATCTGATTTTTAGCTTTAAGAAGATAGGAACTTAGTTTTCTAGAAGAACCTTAGTTTTCTATAATCATCTGATGTACATATGAATCTATTGAACCTGTTACTTTGGTAATCATCTTTCAGCTGCCTTCTGTAATATATTATCTATCATCCTTTGCCTCTGATCAAGTTTTGTATCTGCTAGTTTGATTGATTTAGCTGTGGTCAGACCAGCAGTCTCCGAGCTAGAGGGATGTTTGGCTGTGGTCGCTTGTTAGGAAGATGGAAAAGCCTTGTTGCAGCAGGAGCACAACACTGCTGCTGCAGCAGCAGCTGATGGTGAAAAGGCAATTGTTGTTGCTGGCCATGGAACCATTCACAAGATGGGTGTATTGGATTTGGGGAAATGGAGATGGAAGACTCTTATGTTGCTCCCTTGGTCATTTATGATATATATTTTCTTACAAATTATAATATAATATTACTATATATGCACAAGTAGAAAAAATAGCAGAAGAAGAGGCTGTAGTCCTGTTGCAGATAAGAAGGAAAGGGAACCAAAAGGAAAGAAGACAAACAGTCGTGTGAACATGGACAAGCACTTGCATCAAGCGCATACATGAAAATTTGGTCAAGGGTGCACAGAAAGCTTGTCACCAGATTGGCTACATATGCACTGTTTGAGCGTAGGAATCGAATGCCAAATGGATAATGGTGGGGTGAACACTCAATGTTTGTGTCTTGTTTGGAATCCAGCTGGGTTGCTTGCATGACTTTTCTGATATCATAAATGTAAAAGTATCATCAATCAAACTAGCAGATACATACCGTATATGTAATTTAGCTACAGATTTTGGTGTAATACTTTGTAATTAATTGGCAAACAACAAAGAATTCAAAGAAGAACATGCAACAATACTAGCATCTGTGCTACCGGTAAAAAGACTATAATTAAGAATACATTAGTTTCTGTTATAGAAGATTAAAACTTCAGATCGAGCATAAAGTACACAAAGTACTAGTCTAGATACATGCACGCACGCGTCTTCCAGCTACGTAATTGGAACAGATCATTTCAGTTTTAAATTATTGTCTTGTGTCTCCAATAGTTTTATTACAAACCCAACAACACCATTATGAATCCAGCAGTTTTATTACAAATCCAACAACACCACTATGAATCTAACAATACAAACCCAACAACACAATTACAAACCCAACAACACCATTATGAATCCAACAACTCTATTACAAACCCAACAACACAATGATAAACCCAACAACACTATTAAGAACCCAGGGCACATGCCATTATAAAATTAAAGAAGTATATAAGTCTCACTCAACACGGTTACATTAAATTTAAAAATCCAGAAAGACCAGTACAAATCCAGAAAGGACCATTACAAATCCAGAAGTTCCATTACAAATCTAGAAGTTCCATTACAAATCCAAAAGGACCATTACAAATCCAGCAGTTCCATTACAAATCCAGAAAAATTTCAAATCCAACAGTTCCATTACAAATCCAGAAGGACCAATACAAATCCATAAGAATTTCAAATCCAGCAGTTCCATTACAAATCCAGAAGGACCAATACAAATCCAGAAGAATTTCAAATCCAGCAGTTCCATTACAAATCCATAAGGACCAATACAAATGTAGAAGCAACATCAAGTCCAATAGCAGCAGAAGAATTTCAAATCCAGCAGTTCCATTACAAATCCATAAGGACCAATACAAATGCAGCAGCAACATCAAGTCCAATAGCAGTAGAAGAATTTCAAATCCAGCAGTTCCATTACAAATCGATAAGGACCAATACAAATGCAGCAGCAACATCAAGTCCAATAGCAGCAGAAGAATTTCAAATCCAGCAGTTCCATTACAAATCCAGAAGGACCAATACAAATGCAGCAGCAACATCAAGTCCAAAAGCAGTAGAAGAATTTCAAATCCACCATAGCAACAACTTCTTCAGTATGAAGACCTTGTCAACTTCCTAAACAGAAACCCTACTCAGTTCCTGCACATATACAAATAGAAACCCTATTTACAATATTTATTTGCACATATACAATGTTATAGAATATTTATTTGCACATATACAATGTTATAGATTTACAATATTTATTTGCAAAATAGGTAACATACACACCTATTTCTTTAAAGGACAGTTTCTGCTATCATGATTGACGCCGTATTGTAATAAATTCTTACACTGCCTTGATTTAGACTGGGAAATTTCAACTCCAGATTTATGCCGCACATCGGTCGCTCTAGGTCTGCCTTTCATTTTGCAAATACTAGGAATATGGACATTGACAGCAGAAGAAGAGGCAGTATTAGAACCAGTTACACCGACATCAGCAATATCCAATTCCAACAGCTCCTTTTGCAAAGCAATAAGATTTTCATGACAAAGGTCTATGGCATTGTTCCTACAAGCCACGTTGACAACTGAATTACAAGCAGAAACAAGCTGAAGTGTCCTCCTTGTGGATGAATGCACAGATGATTTGCTAAAAACCAAAGGGTGATCTCTATATCCTTTGCTCCACCTCATTAATATATATGGCTCAGGAAGAGTACAAAAATCACGACTCTTTAGATAAGAAAGAATGTGCCTACATGGAATTCCTTTGAATTCTAACATGAAACAATTACAAGATAACATATATGTAGATGAATCTATTTTCAAAACACGAGGACAACTAGAACCACCAACACGATAGACCTCAAACACACCTTCATCAGAAGTTTCTTTCACGTTATACACCATACTTTGATGAACTTCGGATTGAAAGATCTTGAAAATAGACTTTGTGTATATACCTCTCATTTGCTCCTCCAAAGGCCACAATGAAGCCAAAGGCAGATTGCTGTACTCGTGATCGAAATACTTGAAGTTTTCTATCTCCCGCACATGAGAATAAGCAATCTCCAAGCTACAAACAAGTTCAAAGAGAGTTTTCCTGCTGTTGACATGGTTTCTAATGAATGCATTAAGACTCTCACTTCTTTGCGTTGTCCTCATGCCAGCAAAGAAGGAATCCTGCATAAAACATGGCACCCACTGACACCGCATAGCATACACATCACAAAACCAACTAATGGACAGTAAGCCATTCTCTTCAACTATAGAATTCCATTTCTCTTCAAAATTGTCTATATCATCTACATTCCAGACACAATCATTCAACACACTAATGATTTGATCCTTGTTAGGAACTCCACCAAGTTTAGATGGGAGTTTCTGTAGAATGTGCCAACTACAAAAACGATGCTTACAAGTTGGAAAAATAGTAATAATAGCGGCAGTCATTGTTGGGTCTTGATCAGTTATGATGGAGACAGGCTCTTTGCCAAAACACAGTAAATATTGTTTGAAAACCCATATAAAAGAATCGTACTTCTCATCCGCCAACAAGGCTGATGCAAATAACACTGTCTTGCGATGGTGATCCACACCACCAAACCTGCCAAAAACCATGGAATACTTATTGGTACGATAAGTGGTATCAAATACGATCGCATCACCAAACAATGCAGAGTCATCAACAGAGATCGGATCAGACCAAAACAAGTGCGTCAAACAACCATCAGAATTTTTTTGATACTCATAAAAGAATTTAGAATCCAAGACTTTGAAGTTTGCAAAACGATCCAAAACCATATCCACATCATGATCAGCAGACTCTTTTCTCTTCCTACTGAGGTGTCCATGAGCTTGTCTACTTGTAAATGTCAACCTGTCATAACCACCAGACTCAGATGCTATTAATGCAAGCTGCTTAGACACAGGTATATTGGCATGACTCATAGAAGAAATCATGTCTTTTTGACTCTGGTCAAGTGATGAATTACACTTCAAATAGCGCAAGTGGGCGGTATCAACAAGATCATGATTGTGATCCTCAACAAATGCACTAACAACTCATATGGAGGAGGACATGTCCAATGTCAGTCGGATCATGGCTTTGCACCCACACCTTTTCACTGAACGTTTATGTTTCTTGGAAAGCTTCTCATGTAGATCACCAACATCATTGCAAATAGGACTCAATAGACCACTAGATCTCTTAGAATGCCTATTTTCTCCTTGTTTATCACAAACCAAATCTTTTTCCAGCAAAACCTTAGTACGACCTTGATAACGATTATCATCTATCCTTACATTAAAACCAATCAAACCAGCATATCTACAATAAAAAGCTATACCATCATCTAAACTTCCAAAACTAAGTCCAATCCTAGGGATATCAGCTATAGAAAGGACCTCACAGTCAACAGATGGAGAAGAATGCATATTATCACCATAGTCAGTCATAGCATTGCTAGCATCAGTATCAAGGTTGGGATCCATAACAGCAACAGCCTCACAAACAAAAACCTGTGTAAAATGTGAGAGTGACACACTTTCAGTAAACCAAGGCAGCAAACTGTAATGCAGACAAGCCTTGAGTAAAACCAGGGCAGCAAACTATAATGCAGATAAGCCTTGAGTAAAACCAAGGCAGAAAACTGTAATGCAGACAAGTCTTGAGTAATACCAGGGCAGCAAACTATAATGCAGATAAGCCTTGAGTAAAACCAAGGCAACAAACTGTAATGGATACACACATTATGTAAATGAAAGCAGTTCATTGTATAAGGACACATAGACAGTAATCGAAACAGTGTAATGTGGTAACACCACACAAAGAGTAAACAGAAAAAATGTACTGCAATGGGAACACACATACAATAAAACCAAGGCAGAAAACTATAATGGAGACACATATTTTGTAAATGAAAGCAGTGCATTGTAATAGGACACATAGACAACAATATAAATCAGCGTATTGAGGTAGATAATTCTTAAGGAGGTAATGTGATGTTCTGAAGTATCTGCATTGTATCATTAAGATATACAAGCAGAGGAACTACATTGGACATCAAGTTCCCAAGTAGAGAGAGAAATAAGGTTGCACAAGCTGGCTAAGCACCATGTTTAAAGCCCTAGAAGTCGTGGACTTGGGGCTTGGTCGTGTGGACAACTGGTGACTACTGATCTCATCGGACACACAACAGGTTGAACGATGATTTGGGGCATACAGATCCCAGGCGACGATGGTACATATCAAATGGACCTCTTTACAGTGGGTAGTTGGGATAATGCTAAGGTTGGAAGCAATGTTTGACGCCAGATCATCAATGAATAATAGGATTACCTTGTTTTCCTAGTGCCGCCGCTACTCTTCTCTCTCGGATTGAAGATTCTGTAAACCAAACCTCCGATCTCAGCATGGGATGCCGTCACCAGGTCCATGGCTGTGGATATGCCGCCAACTCACCTCGAGTGCGGTAGAGAGAATGAGGGAACACCCTCTGCGCGGCGGAGGAGAGAAGGGAGCAGCGGAGGAGGAGCACCTAAAATCGGCAGGAGTAACACGGGAGGAAGACCAGCTTGCTACCAAATCGGCGGAAGGAACACGGCGCAAAGAGGGCCAGCAGTGGCAGAATTCGTAAATAAGTTGAAAATTAAAAAGCACGGAGGCACGGGTAGCCAAATCACTGTACCCGCGCGGGCAGCCAATATATTCCCATATAGGGAATATATTGGCTGCCCGCGCGGGTACAGTGATTTGGCTACCCGTGCCTCCGTGCTTTTTAATTTTCAACTTATTTATGAATTCTGCCACCGTTGGCCCTCTTTAGACTGACGCTACTACCCACGCCCATCCTATTCATTTCGGCAGAGACGCGCCGCGGGCGGAGAAGACACTGTGGAGGCGATTCCGTGGAGAAGTCACTGGCGAAGGTGATCTGCCTCTTCCTGAACTTCAACCCTACCCTGCTCTGTCTTCCTTCCATTACCCTGCTCGGTCTTTCTCTGTTCAAATCACAACTATGACGAAATCTAAGGGCAAGAAGAAAGGGGGAAAACGGAAAGTCGTTTCTAAAGGAGCCGTGTCTACTGAAGCTTTGGTCGTTGATGAAAGCAGGACTGAGGCAATGGTCGACGTTCAAGATATAGTCATTGATGAAGCAAGGGCTGACTCCAAAGCTATGAGGAAATCTAAGGGAAAGCAGAAAGGGGTAAAACGAAATGTCGTTTCCAAAAGATCTGTATCTACTGAAGATGAAGAAATAGTTGACTCTAGAGGAAGGGCCGACTTTGGAGGAAGGGCCGACTCTAGAGGAAGATCTGACGATGAAGGCAATGTTGATTCTGTAGGAAGGGTTGACGCTGAGGGTATAGCTGACGATGAACGCAGGGCGGATGCTGGAGGATTGATCAGTAAATCCCGAGGTAAATTCTACATCGAGTTTGCTGTCGAATCTTGTGTGTAATGATTTGTTCTACAGAATGCTACATTGAAAACTATAAGATATAATGATTTGTTCTACGATTGGCCCTGAGGGGCTGTTTGCCCCTTATATATAAAAGATATAATGACCAGAATTGAAACATTATCTCCCTTACAGTCGTCATGTCTCGATTTACATAAGCTTTGTCTTCATTACAAACTATCTTCTGGTATTACTAAAACATTATCTCCCTTACAGTCTTCATGTCTCGAATTACATAAACTCTGTCTCCATTACAAACTATCTTCTTGTATTACTGAAATATTGTCTCTGTTACAGTTTTCATGTTTAGAATTACATAAACTCTGTCCCCATTACCCTAAATGAAGCTTTTCTAATACAAATGCAGATATTCAATTTTTAAATCATCGGTGTTACATCACTGGATATATCCAAATTAGGAATGGACTGATTTTCAGTGAGAATCAGCTTAAAATGATGAAGAGTACAGCATTTGCCAACTTAATCATTATGCCACAGCTAAAAGTTGAGACTGGAGTTTTACAGGACATAATTGAGAAATATGTTGGTGGTGATGAGTTTGATTTGGAGAAGGGTTTAACAGTGAGTATGACAGTACAAGATGTTGGTGTCATACTAGGGATACCATATGCGGGCATTGATATAGTGCCAATCAAGAACTCAGAGGTAGTTAGGAAGGTTGGGGAGGAGATGTTTGGGGAGGAAAAGTTTTCCAAGATGACAAACAAGGAAGAGAGGAAGCAGGCACTTCAGGAGAAAAGAATGAAGGAACTTGAGCTGCTTCACAAGGAAAACCTTGCAAAGACATGGCAAAGAATGATGACTAGTGATACTGAGCTTGATTGCCAAAATATGTGTAGGTGTTGGATGTTGTACCTCATGGTCACATTCCTTGTACCAGACACAGGGTACAATGCACCGCTGTATATCTTGCATTATCTCAATGACGTGACAACAACTCCATCCCTAAATTGGGCAAAGCTGGTACACAAGCAAATTTTCCAGCGGATGGAGTTCATGAAAGGACAGATTAGGATAAGGAGATCAGGTGAAATGACGACAAAGAAGACCCTTTATGCCACTGGTTGTATGGTGTGCTTATATGTAAGTATGAAAACCATATTTACTTTTAAGTTTTTTATTCGTAAGAAAGACGATCAATTTGAAAATGTACTAATTACAAAAGACTGGGTGTAGGTTTGGGCACTGGAGATGACAAACATTGCCGAACCCAAATACAAGAATGCGAAGCCGAGGATTAAGAAATGGTAAGCTCCAGTGAATAGGACAAAAGAACTGTCAGCAATAGGAAAAGATGAGGTAAAAAGTTCATATTACATAACCACTGCCTTCATTACAAACTACGTTCTTGTATTACTGAACCATTGTCTCTGTTACAGTCTTCATGCTTACAATTACATAACCACTGCCTTCATTACAAACTGCGTTCTTGTATTACTGAACCATTGTCTCTGTTACCGTCTTCATGCTTACAATTACATAACCACTGCCTTCATTACAAAATGCGTTCTTGTATTACTGAACCATTGTCTCTGTTACAGTCTTCATGCTTACAATTACATAACCACTGCCTTCATTACAAACTGCGTTCTTGTATTACTGAACCATTGTCTCTGTTACAGTCTTCATGCTTATAATTACATAACCTCTGTCTTCATTACAAACTGTGTTCTTGTATTACTGAACCATTATCTCTGTTACAGTCTTCATGTTTACAATTACATAACCACTGTCTTCATTACAAACTACGTTCTTGTATTGCCGAAACATTGTCTCTTTTATAGTCTTCATGCTTATAATTACATAACCACTGTCTTCATTACAAACTACGTTCTTATATTGCGGAAACATTGTCTCTGTTACATAAGCTTTGTCTTCATTACATAAACTACAAAAGTATTACTGAAACATTGTCTCTGTTACAGTCCATACATGTTCTATAAAAATATGAAGGTGGACAGCAGTGATGACTGGGAAGTGATCAAAGAGTTAAAAGATATCCCATTTTACATTACATGGAAAAAAGTTCCCACACTTCAAGTCCAAGTGTATGCACCAAGGGAGGACCAATGTGGAGTCAAAGGAAAAAGAAAACAGTTAGATGAAGAGCCTAACACAAGATATGATAACTTGGTAGATAGAGTCAAGTGTCTTGAGGATGATCTATCAAAGCACAAGGAGATGTTCTCAATGAATGCCTTCACAAGTTTTGCTGAGGTAATG
Organism: Alisma plantago-aquatica; assembly: GCA_963693085.1. Classification (NCBI taxonomy): domain Eukaryota; kingdom Viridiplantae; phylum Streptophyta; class Magnoliopsida; order Alismatales; family Alismataceae; genus Alisma; species Alisma plantago-aquatica. The sequence goes on along the minus strand of OY856413.1, from coordinate 766,804,002 downwards.
GAGGAAAACAAGAAGTTGAAAGTAAGGGTTCATGAATTGGAGGAAGAGAACAAAAATTTTAAGAGACAATTCAGCTCTGCAGAGGAATCACCACAGTACACTCCACTGCATTTCATCTCTATAGAACATAGACCTCCATCAATAAAAGAAGCTCTAGTAGCAGGGAAACAAGAAACACCTGCACCAGAAAATAAGGAAATGAAGATGTTTTCCAATAAGAAAAAGAAACTAAATTCAAAACTTGGAAGCATTGAAGAAAATGTAAAGATTAGAAGGGAGCAAGTGGTAAGTTAAATTCATCTTTCCTTGTTCTACAGGTAGTGCAAACAAATATTTATAATCCTTGTAATCTAACATATATATAGGAAAGGAATGCAAACTTCATTGGATATGAACACTTCAAGGGTGATCAGTGGAAAGAAGAAGTAAAGAACTTCAAGGAAAACATCGATGAAGTGTAAGAGAACACAAGAGAAGAATTATGTGATACATACATATGCTCAGTCTTATTTAATATATTGGGCTAACTTTTGTTATACATGTCAAGAAGGGAATGGCATTTTGGAAATGAAACATGGTGCACAGGAAAACAACTACCAAGGCTGCTTTTCAAGAACCAAATGATCAAATCTCCTGTAACGTTGACACCTCAAGATCTAATACAGATACAAAGTTTCCATGTAAATTATGTACCAATGTTCAGTTATAATGAATAGGTGATTGACAGTTTTGTGGACATGCTCAAAGCAACTTCAAGTAAGAAAAGAAAGAAATCAATCAAATGGCATTGCTTGAAAACATATGTCCCAGTAAGAATGAATTACAAGCAGAGTTTATGTACTAATGTAAATTTACAGACTAATGGCATTTCTTGTGTAAATTATGTACTGATGTAAATTTATGTTTCTTGCAGCAAAAAATACACATGGGTGTGCAGAGCATTACAGTGGACATAATAAGTGAACTACCAAGTCTGTTCAACATCAAACCAAGTGATTTTGATAAGATGGATTCATTGTTCACTATTCTGAACAATGACACGTATTGGCATCTGTTGGAAGCTAATTTCATACAACAGAAATTCAGGGCATTTAACTCTCTTTCTAGAAACTCAGCTTACAAGAGAGAGGTGCAAAGATGGGTAAGTATCAAGCAATTTTTGAAGAAAATTATCCACAAGATTGCAAAGTAAATACATTTTATGACATAAATATGTTATTTTGTTTTAGGTTGGATGGCTATTGGAATACTTAAGAGGACTGTCTGATAGAGGGAGTCAGATGTCTAAATGGGAAGTTGAATATGTTGATTGCCCACAACAAGCAGAAAATGAGGTGGATTGTGGCGTGCTTGTTACGAAATATTTGGATTGCTTGGTTAATGGACATAGTATGACCTTTAAAAATGAAGACATGCCGACAATATGAGGTGATATATTCCACAAGATGATGACATTTGGAAAATTAAAGAGTATTGAAGAAATGCAAGAGTCAAAGGGGAGCATTGAAGAAATGAAAGTGTCAAAGGGAAGCAGTGAAAACATGCAAGAGTCAAAGGGGAGCATTGAAGAAATGAAAGTGTAAAAGGGCAGCAGTGAAGACATGCAAGAGTCAAAGGGGGAAGAGCAGAAATGATCTTTTTTGTGATGTTTGATGTACATATGAAACTAACTGGGATTTGACCAAAGTTCAGGTGCAGCTTATGTAATCATCTGATTTTTAGCTTTAAGAATATAGGAACTTAGTTTTCTAGAAGAACCTTAGTTTTCTATAATCATCTGATGTACATATGAATCTATTGAACCTGTTACTTTGGTAATCATCTTTCAGCTGCCTTCTGTAATATATTATCTGTCATCCTTTGCCTCTGATCAAGTTTTGTATCTGCTAGTTTGATTGATTTAGCTGTGGTCAGACCAGTAGTCTCCGAGCTAGAGGGATGTTTGGCTGTGGTCGCTTGTTAGGAAGATGGAAAAGCCTTGTTGCAGTAGGAGCACAACACTGCTGCTGCAGCAGCAGTTGATGGTGAAAAGGCAATTGTTGTTGCTGGCCATGGAACCATTCACAAGATGGGTGTATTGGATTTGGGGAAATGGAGATGTAAGACTCTTATGCTGCTCCCTTGGTCATTTATGATATATATTTTCTTACAAATTATAATATAATATTACTATATATGCACAAGTAGCAAAAATAGCAGAAGAAGAGGTTGTAGTCCTGCTGCAGATAAGAAGGAAAGGGAACCAAAAGGAAAGAAGACAAACAGTCGTGTGAACATGGACAGGCACTTGCATCAAGTGCATACATGAAAATTTGGTCAAGGGTGCACAGAAAGCTTGTCACCATATTGGCTACATATGCATTGTTTGAGCGTAGGAATGGAATGGCAAATGGATAATGGTGGGGTGAACACTCAATGTTTGTGTCTTGTTTGGAATCCAGCTGGGTTGCTTGCATGACCTTTTTGATATCATAAATGTATAAGTATCATCAATCAAACTAGCAGATACATACCGTATACGTAATTTAGCTGCAAATTTTGGTGTAATACTTTGTAATTAATTGGCAAACAACAAAGAATTCAAAGAAGAACATGCAGCAATACTAGCATTTGTGCTACCGGTAAAAAGACTATAATTAAGAATACAGTAGTTTCTATTATAGAAGATTAAAACTTCAGATCGAGCATAAAGTACACAAAGTACTAGTCTAGATACACGCACGCACGCGTCTTCCAGCTACGTAATTGGAACAGATCGTTTCAGTTTTAAATTATTGTCTTGCGTCTCCAATAGTTTTATTACAAACCCAACAACACCATTATGAATCCAGCAGTTTTATTACAAATCCAGCAACACCACTACGAATCTAACAATACAAACCCAACAACACAATTACAAACCCAACAACACCATTATGAATCCAACAACTCTATTACAAACCCAACAACACAATGATAAACCCAACAACACTATTAAGAACCCAGGGCACATGCCATTATAAAATTAAAGAAGTATATAAGTCTCACTCAACACGGTTACATTAAATTTAAAAATCCAGAAAGACCACTACAAATCCAGAATGGACCATTACAAATCTAGAAGTTCCATTACAAATCCAAAAGGACCATTACAAATCCAGCAGTTCCATTACAAATCCAGAAGAATTTCAAATCCAACAGTTCCATTACAAATCTAGAAGGACCAATACAAATCCAGAAGAATTTCAAATCCAGCAGTTCCATTACAAATCCAGAAGGACCAATACAAATCCAGAAGAATTTCAAATCCAGTAGTTCCATTACAAATCCATAAGGACCAACACAAATGCAGCAGCAACATCAAGTCCAATAGCAGCAGAAGAGTTTCAAATCCAGCAGTTCCATTACAAATCCATAAGGACCAATACAAATACAGCAGCAACATCAAGTCCAATAGCAGTAGAAGAATTTCAAATCCAGCAGTTCCATTACAAATACATAAGGACCAATACAAATGCAGCAACAACATCAAGTCCAATAGTAGCAGAAGAATTTCAAATCCAGCAGTTCCATTACAAATCCAGAAGGACCAATACAAATGCAGCAACAACATCAAGTCCAAAAGCAGCAGAAGAATTTAAAATCCACCATAGCAGCATCTTCTTCAGTATGAAGACCTTGTCAACTTCCGAAATAGAAACCCTACTAAGTTCCTGCAGATATACAAATAGAAACCCTATTTACAATATTTATTTGCACATATACAATGTTATAGAATATTTATTTGCACATATACAATGTTATAGATTTACAATATTTATTTGCAAAATAGGTAACATACACACCTATTTCTTTAAAGGACAATTTCTGCTATCATTATTGACGCCGTATTGTAAGCAATTCTTACACTGCCTTGATTTAGACTGGGAAATTTCAACTCTAGATTTATACCACACATCGGTCTCTCTAGGTCTGCCTTTCATTTTGCAAATACTAGGAATATGGACATTGACAGCAAAAGAAGAAGATGTATTAGAACCAGTTACACCGACATCAGCAATATCCAATTCCAACAGCTCCTTTTGCAAAGCAATAAGCTTTTCATGACAAAGGTCTATGGCATTGTTCCTACAAGCCACGTTGACAACTGAATTACAAGCAGAAACAACCTGAAGTGTCCTCCTTGTGGATGAATGCACAAATGATTTGCCAAAAACCAAAGGGTGATCTCTATATCCTTTGCTCCACCTCATTAATATATATGGCTCAGGAAGAGTACAAAATCACGACTCTTTAGATAAGCAAGAATGTGCCTACATGGAATTCCTTTGAATTCTAACATGAAACTATTACAAGATAACATATCTGTAGATGAATCTTTTTTCAAAACACGAGGACAACTAGAACCACCAACACGATAGACCTCAAACACACCTTCATTAGAAGTTTCTTTCATGTTATACACCATACTTTGATGAACTTCAGATTGAAAGATCTTGAAAATAGACTTTGTGTATATACCTCTCATTTGCTCCTCCAAAGGCCACAATGAAGCCAAAGGCAGATTTTTGTACTCATCATCGAAATCCTTGAAGTTTTCTATCTCCCGCACATGAGAATAAGCAATCTCCAAGCTACAAACAAGTTCAAAGAGAGTTTTCCTGCTGTTGACATGGTTTCTAATGAATGCATTAAGACTCTCACTTCTTTGCGTTGTCCTCATGCCAGCAAAGAAGGAATCCTGCATAAAACATGGCACCCACTGACACCGCATAGTATACACATCACAAAACCAACTAATGGATGGTAAGCCATTCTCTTCAACTACAGAATTCCATTTCTCTTCAAAATTGTCTATATCATCTACATTCCAGACACAATCATTCAACGCACTAATGATTTGATCCTTGTTAGGAACTCCACCAAGTTTAGATGGGAGTTTCTGTAGAATGTGCCAGCTACAGAAACGATGCTTACAAGTTGGAAAAATAGTAATAATAGCGGCAGTCATTGCTGGGTCTTGATCAGATATGATGGAGACAGGCTCTTTGCCAAAACACAGTAAATATTGTTTGAAAACCCATATAAAAGAATCGTACTTCTCATCCGCCAACAAGGCTGAGGCAAATAACACTGTCTTGTGATGGTGATCCACACCACCAAACATGCCAAAAACCATGGAATACTTATTGGTATGATAAGTGGTATCAAATACGATCGCATCACCAAACAATGTAGAGTCATCAACAGAGATCGGATCAGACCAAAACAAGTGCGTCAAACAACCATCAGAATTTTTTTGATACTCATAAAAGAATTTAGAATCCAAGACTTTGAAGTTTGCAAAACGATCCAAAACCATATCCACATCATGATCAGCAAACTCTTTTCTCTTCCTATTGAGGTGTCCATGAGCTTGTCTACTTGTAAATGGCAACCTATCATAACCACCAGACTCAGATGCTATTAATGCAAGCTGCTTAGACACAAGTATATTGGCATGACTCATAGAAGAAATCATGTCTTTTTGACTCTGGTCAAGTGATGAATTACACTTCAAATAGCGCAAGTGGGCGGTATCAACAAGATCATGATTGTGATCCTCAACAAATGCACTAACAACCCATATGGAGGAGGACATGTCCAATGTCAGTCGGATCATGGCTTTGCACCCACACCTTTTCACTGAACGTTTATGTTTCTTGGAAAGCTTCTCATGTAGATCACCAACATCATTGCAAACAGGACTCAATAGACCACTAGATCTCTTAGAACGCCTATTTTCTCCTTGTTTATCACAAACCAAATCTTTTGCCAGCAAAACCTTAGTACGACCTTGATAACGATTATAATCTCTCCTTACATTAAAACCAATCAAACCAGCATATCTACAATAAAAAGCTATACCATCATCTAAACTTCCAAAACTAAGTCCAATCCTAGGGATATCAGCTATAGAAAGGACCTCACAGTCAACAGATGAAGAAGAATGCATATTATCATCATAGTCAGTCATAGAATTGCTAGCATCAGTATCAAGGCTGGGATCCATAATAGTAACAGCCTCACAAACAAAAACCTGTGTAAAATGTGAGGGTGACACACTTTCAGTAAACCAAGGCAGCAAACTGTAATGCAGACAAGCCTTGAGTAAAACCAGGGCAGCAAACTATAATGCAGATAAGCCTTGAGTAAAACCAAGGCAGCAAACTGTAATGCAGACAAGCCTTGAGTAAAACCAGGGCAGCAAACTATAATGCAGATAAGCCTTGAGTAAAACCAAGGCAGCAAACTGTAATGGATACACACATTATGTAAATGAAAGCAGTTCATTGTAATAGGACACATAGACAGTAATCGAAACAGTGTAATGTGGTAAAACCACACAAAGAGTAAACAGAAAAAATGTACTGCAATGGGAACACACATACAATAAAACCAAGGCAGAAAACTGTAATCGAGACACATATTTTGTAAATGAAAGCAGTGCATTGTAATAGGACACATAGACAGCAATATAAATCAGCGTATTGAGGTAGAGAATTCTTATGGAGGTAATGTGAAGTTCTGAAGTATCTGCATTGTATCATTAAGATATACAAGTAGAGGAACTACATTGGACATCAAGTTCCCAAGTAGAGAGAGAAATAAGGTTGCACAAGCTGGCTAAGCACCATGTTTAATGCCCTAGAAGTCGTGGACTTGGGGCTTGGTCGTGTGGACAACCGGTGACTACTGATCTCATCAGACACACAACAGGTTGAACGACGATTTGGGGCATATAGAGCCCAGGCGACGATGGTACATATCAAATGGACCTCTATACAGTGGGTAGTTGGGAGAATGCTAAGGTTGGAAGCAATGTTTGACGCCAGATCATCAATGAATAATAGGATTACCTTGTTTTCCTAGTGCCGCCGCTACTCTTCTCTCTCGGATTGAAGATTCTGTAAACCAAACCTCCGATCTCAGCCTGGGATGCCGTCACCAGGTCCACGGCTGTGGGTATGCCGCCAACTCACCTCGAGTGCGGCAGAGAGAATGAGGGAACACCCTATGCGCGGCGGAGGAGAGAAGGGAGCAGCGGAGGAGGAGCACCTAAAATCGGCAGGAGTGACACGGGAGGAAGACCAGCTTGCTACCAAATCGGCGGAAGGAACACGGCGCAAAGAGGGCCAGCGGTGGCAGAATTTGTAAATAAGTTGAAAATTAAAAAGCACGGAGGCACGGGTAGCCAAATCACTGTACCCGCGCGGGCAGCCAATATATTCCCATATATATATATATATATATATATATATATATATATATATATATATATATATATATATATATATATGTCATCCAAAAGTGACAACTTTGCATGACTTATCTAAGAAATAATAATAGACACCACAAAATTTTGATTGATCAACAAGTTAACATATTTTTTGAATTTGCAGTGTAAACTAAATGATGGTAGATCATTCAACTCACATTAATGAAGTGTGGGTGATGACACCAAATGGAAGACACTTAACCATAAGGGAAAGGTCAAGGTGCCACTTAATCCAAAGGATAAGGATATAAACATAATTTCCACTTGAGTCATATCTAAATATAATGGAAAGTCTCAAGTGAAACAATGATGAGATACAATATTTATTATGTTAGAAAACATATAGCAAAATATGTATCAAAAGTAAAAACTATAGTAAGTAGAATATTGAGTAACTGATACAAGTGAGTAGCCAAGTTTTTAGAAAAACCAAAAATGGTATCTAGTGCAATAAAACAACCAATCAATAGGAGTATATACATACCTTTACTACTTTTGAACTTGATAAGATCTACATGAAGTAGTCAAGGGCCCAAGTTGGATCCTGATCAATGTTTGAATAGATTCAAATACTTAGAATGTGTGTTCAAGAATTAGGATTTCTATATATACAACTTTAAGGGTATTTTGGTCCTTGTTGACCCTAATGATAATCATTCATCCTTAAAATAACCAACTAGCAGGATTTCAAGGTTTATCATCAACATTAATTTGCTAGCATGAAAAATGGGATGTCTATTAGTTCATGTATTGGAAAATATAGTGACACTATGATTACCAATGAAGATTTCAAGTTAACATAAGAATTACCATTATTAGTTCTCAATATATTAGTTTCAAAGATGAGATACAATTTTGATTGAATTAGGGTTCATGTTCTTTTGATCTAGCCTTAGTGAAGATTTATTTCAATTTTAGAAACATCAAAAAAATCATATTTCATGGACATACTATAATAGGGGTGAGAATTAGATCTTGAATAAGGCACCAATGGATGTATCTCATTTCTTTATAAAAATGGACTATGGGTTTACAATATTTGTATTTTGTATGCAATTTATATACATTTTACAATATTAGATGACCATCAAGATATAGAAATATATGAAAAAGAGAAAAAAGGAAAATACCTTAGTATAAGTGAAAATATGGATCATGCATTTCTATTGCAGTCAATGCTTGATTGTTATTCTATGGTCCACAAACTTTGGGCATAGTGAAAGAAGAAGGGGAGGGATGGTTGTGATAGTGGCGGGGTGCCGGTCATAATGAATTAGAGAAGACCGCGAGAAAGGTTGAGGAAGAGAGAAACTATTCTAGTTATGCTAGGGGGGGTGTGGAGAACTTAGATTGTATATTTACAAGTAGGAGAGAGTCTAGGACTAGGTTCTTGTGTATAGGCCATCCATGAGTGGTTCAATTAGGAAACTTATCAAAACTTCACAAATTATTCAATTAAGGGAAAAATGGCATGCAAATGATTAAGAGGGAGAAAGGAAGAAAATGGGATAATATTTGGGAATGAGGGAGATATAGAGAAGGATCCATGAGAGAGGGTTCAAAACCTTGGGTGGCCGCTGACCTAGCTGGCTCAAGGTAAGGGATGAGACCATGGGTCCTCGGGTTGTGGTCCTACGACCAATAGGTTTTCCCTTTTCTTAGGCTTGAAAGTGGCACCTACATGCATGGATTAGGTATAAGACACAGATCAACACCACAAGTGACCAATTAACGCTCAATTTTGGCCCAAGGAGCATAAAAATGGGATTAATCAAGCGTTTAGGTCTATATCTTAAAACTTTCTAGAGGGAGGTTTGAAGGTTTAATTAAAGTGAAATTTGAAATGAAGGCTCAAATTATAGCCTAGTATTTAGAAAAATTTTGTGTCCAAAAGATAAATCTAGTCCCTAACTGATCAATATGATTTGTATGTCTAATTAGAGTAGGTTTTTATACATTAAATATATACTAAAGCATTAGTGTTTCAATAAAGTGTCTCAAAATTATGAACAAATAAAGGAATGATGAAATTGAGTTATAAGTAAAAAATGTAAGGGTTACAAGGCTAAATATAAGATATTCCAAAACTCACTTCATCACATCCTCCCCTCGTTAAGGGAATTTTGTCCTAAAAATTCATGCTTCCTTTAAAAGATCTAATATTATGTTTACATATGTGACACTGGTTCACAAGTAAAAAAATAACTGCCATAATATTTCATAGTACTTCAATATTTCTATCTTGTTATTTCTGAGATCTTTAATTTGACTATCAAGTACTTTTACATGTTATTCATGGTCCTTTTCTTTGAAAGGGTTGTGGTTGAGGACATTTTGGGTTCTTTGATGTACCTCTTTAGATTTTAGAAAAAAAAACCATAATTCATCATATTATAATGTGGGGGTAGAGCCAAATTATATGCACATTTATGCATACAGTCCAATACCTCAATTAGACACACTTATCTAGGACTTAATTTCCCTTTATTCTGCATAATTTCTATAAATGGTCTAATATATAGGAAAACATGGTCGCCCACCAAAAATAGACACCCATCACACATGCACTGCAAAGATGTTTGAATATTGCAAGCCCTCTTCAATCTATGTGTTAACATGATGACATTATTTAAGTAATGATGCAACTTTTCAATTTTTGTATCCTTCTTTTGCCTACTTCATCCCAACAAAAGGATTGTCAACACATCCTTCTTATTGACACAACTTAAGTGTTGTGTGGTAAACACAACATTAAGTGTAAGAGTAGTAAAGGGACTCCAATATTCTTGGAAATGTATCTTAGGAAATCGGGACTACTAGGGGCTACTAGTAATCAAAATAGATCATCTAGGGCTAAGATAAAGTGTTGGTTAATTGGTTAAACTAAGAAAAAGAATTAAAATTGAAAATGTGAATGGAATATAGATTATTGGATTCTTTTGGATACACGTTTTTTCATGGTGTCAACCACTACATGTATTTCTATCTAGTTAATAACAACTTCTTTCTTCTTGGGATTAGATATCTCTATCTTTGACTAATCTCTTTTACAATGTAGTAAACTATTTTAGATGCATTGTTGATATAGAAAGATTAGTGATAATATCTTTTTCAGAGAGTTACTTTACAGTGATTAGCGTGCTTTAATAACATGCTATTGACTGTGATGATGCAACTTCTCTAACTATTAATATGTTTTTCATAACAAACAACAATATCCAACATATTGATGGCGATGAAGCATAAATAAGGAAATAAATCATTTTCCTTCTAAAATTTTGAAGGATAATAAATATTGATAAAAAATAAGCATACATAGATTCAACATCAGGATACTCCTGGGTCCTAAGGAATGAGGGTTTAGCCCCTCATTCTCACTATAAATCCAAGGAAGGTATATACATACATTTAAACTCATGTAACACAATTCAAGTTTAACCATTTGATATCGTTACATCCTGAGAGAATTGCGGCCATCAAACTATTGGGGATGCACCTTACCTTACATCTCTACCTCTGCTTCTCTTTGGACCCTGGTCCCTCCAAGAATGATTCGATGTGATGCCCTATGTGATATTCCTTCAGATGAGATGAAATTTGTGGCAGCCGTCTTAGTTTTATAAAGCATGAGACAGGCACAACTTATCACACAAAACGTTGGATATTGCCTTGTGAAATCTCAATTGCATGACAAATGTCGACATGACTGACTTGCCAATTTAATATGATTTAGTACTTTTGACCTCCGTGACACCCAGTTGAGTTAGTGGTATCTCTACCATTTCTTCTTCTTGTGTTGTTGGTTCTTCTTATTCTCTTGCATATTCTTCTTCTTATTTGTGTTAGTGCTACCAAGTTGAGTAGGTGTTACCGAGTTCTTCCAATTTTTTTTCCTTTTTATCATTAATAAAGCACAAAATGTATAACACAATAATTAAATGCAATATTTTAAACCAAATACTTGGAAAATAGATAAAATTAATGCATAAGAACTACTTTAGACAATTTAAGAAAAACATATATAAAAACATGAATATGAGAGAAATCTTCATCAAAATATGTCTAAATAAGCATCAAATTTGGTAGAGAAATCATGTGCATAAAATCCCCCACTAAGCATGAATGTTTCTCTCCCTTGAGAAAATATAGTTTTAATTTGGTTGCATTAGCCCAAAATAAAGAAATATATGTAAACTAGATCTTTCTGATCTTCCTAGACTCAACATACCCAAACCGGTCCTATCCAATCATGGAGCAGTCAACTCCTATACAAGAGACCAATTATGAAAGCAAAGCATCAAAATTTTTCTTCATAGTAGATAAGGAAGACGAAGCATAAAGAAATCATGGAAAGTGTGAGCTATGCTGAATGTGTAACATTATCTCCCTATCTACATTGTACTATTCATAAATTTCATCTAATATTAATGCAATTCTTGGGATATGATTGAATAAAGGGAATAAATCGTTAGGGTAGCCTACCATGCACAATAGTGGGTGGATGGAATGGGTATTAAGAAATAGAAATCACTTTTAATACAATTCATTTATGTAGGAAACAAAATGAGGAAACTTAATGATTAATGCAATGAATTTGAATGTATCTTAATGCCTACTATTTGTGGTGAAATGATGGATGTTGTGAATTCCTCATTCAATGATAATGAAGGTGGGAGGTGATATAACATAGAATTACACAATCATGTTCCTTATCTAAAAGAGTAATATTCTTTTTTTTCACTTTTTCCTCCATTCTCCTTTTTTCTTTCTCTTTCTCTTTTTCTTCCATTTTATTTTGCATTTTATCTTTTCTATTTCTATTTATTTTCCATACAAAATTGATGTGTAAGTTAGAGATGCTTACAACCTAGATAAGGAGTAAGAAAATATACAACTCTCTTTATCTCTATATTAAGAAAAGATGTGAAATACATATATTACACCCTCATAAATCACATAATGCAAATGCAAATGAAAATATATAGAATTATCTATGCAAAATATCATATATGAATGAGGTATTTCATGGTGCAAATCTAAACTACATGCTTCCTATCCTGATGATGCACCATCAAAGAAGAAAATGACTTGAATCATGTATAGAGTCTATGGTAATGACAGAATGAAATGAATTTTTTAGAGATCATTCGACTAAGAGACACACTCTTCTTAACCATGATAGTCTCTCTTCTATTAACTCATGTGTCAGTGTGATCTAAAATATCTTGTTTTATTAACTCAAAATACATGCTATTGGTTAGTTAGATTGGACTCGTACACCATATTCATTCAAAATTCAAGGTTAGAATTAGATGTTAAGTTCACCAATGTGTCTCTCAATTGACTAATTCACTCAATACCTCATGCATTGTACTCTTAAGGAAGAAAATACAAAATGTTAGGATGATGATATATAGATAACATTACTCAATTCATTCATGAGAGAATGGTATTTCTAAATCTATTTTTACACTAGGTAGATGTAAAAACATGTAAGAAAATCAAAGCAAACATGAATTAGCTGACAAGGAGTGGCTCAAGTGGTCAAGCATGGTGTCCCCTAACAAAGGGACCCGAGTTCGAATCCCAGTTGCCGCCTTGATTTACCACCCTCCCGGGCATTCAGCCTCTGCCACGGGCATGGGAGAAGGGGGGGAGAAATATTTCTCTCTTAATCCCAAAGCAAGCATGAATTAAAGAAAACTAGGATGCAAACTAAGCTAAAATAGAAAATGAAGATAGATATATGTGAGATAAGATGAATGCAAGATAAATCTCATTCTATACCCCCCAATCTTGAATTTGGTAATGTACTCATTATGAAAAACAAACTCATAGATGGAATAGGTGTATTGGATGATGGGATTCTTATGGATAAAGTGTTCATGGAAGCATATTTGGATTAGCTGCGTAGAATGTTTTAATGAACTGGGAGGGTCGGAGAGAATGATTGGTGGAAATGGGTAGTCAGGAAAGCCCTCATTCTAGTAATGGTCAGAGAGAGGTTGTTGTGTATACTCTATGTGTTGAAGGCATTGGTGGAAGTTCTCCTAATTTCTTAGGATAAAGTTCTCATTGAAAAATATTGCCTACTAATGCATGAAGATCTACTCCTAGATGTGGAAGATCCTCTCTTGATGGAAGTAATGTTACGCCATCATCTCCTATAGTTGATATTGACATGTATGAATGTTGTTGAGCATGTTATACATGCCATCAAAAGAATAAGAACCCCTCTTTGGTAGAGTTGGGGTAGAAGAAGAGGTTTTGTAGGTATATGGTGTACGGTGTGTTCTCCTACAAGTCCTCACTAGTGCAACCACTACCTCCTCAACCTCGTCATCATAATCCTAGATGGCTTCCTCATTGTAGTCCTCGTCATCTTAGTATTGTCACTCAAATTGTAGTCCAACCAACATAGGTGACCAAGATCTATGATTTTTGGATGAAATAAAAAAATTCTCCCTGTCTCATTTTGGAGATGGAATAAATGCTACCTCAATACCTATCAAAGAGATTGGCATTAAAAAAATGTCTAAAATAAAAATCCTCCTTCAACTCCAGTGGCTGGAGCAGGGAGAGATCAAAGTTGAAGTGGATGGGAAGTCTCATGGTGAGATTGTGAAAGTGGATGTGAAACTTTAGCTCTCACTTTTAACCACTGAGTGTGCATATTCCAAGAAATATTACACCAAAGTTGACATTTTCACTTCCTAGTGAAAGGTATGTCTAAAACATGAATACATTCTTCTCCTATACCTTCCCTTTTCCTATGTGGGAACCTAGAGAACAAAGTGCTCATTATGAGTATGTGAAGAATGCAAGAAAAGGATGTTCGATCCTAGTGATGCCAACTAATCTTTTCATAAATTGACGCTCCCGTAAGATTGCTTCATGCCACAAAGATACTAAAATCATATGGGTGGCACCTCAGTCCATGGCTTCACCACCCATAGATGGTGTTGAACACCTCTATAGTAATATGTCGTGTGGTATTGCAAAGCCTGAACTTCACCAAACTAGCCTCCCATTCATTTCTCCAAGTGTGTTATGATAAGAAGCACACCTCCAAAGATGTCATGACCTCAAATTTAATCTCCTTAATGTTGTCCATCTCCCTAGGAAGGGGAAATTGGAAGCCATACCCTATCTTGTGCACATCCAACATAGATTGTGAGTGAAGCCAAGCTTTTTGATGAAGGCCATGTCACCATAATGGGTGGCCTTGAGGTCATGGTTTGCAAGATTGATGTATCTTTTTCTCTCCTCATCATTTTCAAGCATCAGACATGGATTGGGAATAAGTTGGGATTCAACTTCTAGTAAAAAAGGTGCTTCATGCCATAGTATATTACTCACCATTGTGGGAGATATAAAGGGAGAGTATGAGAGTTCACTATAGTAGTTTCTCTATGTAGAAGTGGTCAAGGAAGCTCGAGAATAGTGCTTAAGGAAGGGATGTTTGTGTTTTAGTGAAATAAAATGAACCCCCATCATTATATAGGAGGAGAGACTCCCCTCAGTGAAAAGTCTATGCCACTAACTCATAATTTGGTGGTACAAACATTCACCCCTATCTATGTGCGTTGGGTATCAAACATTTGCATTGATGGTTGTGATCAATGGAGGAACCAAAATAAAGATCCACTATGTTGATGGTACTGACTTGATCACAACCTACATTTATGAATTTGTGGATTGGTCATTTGGTCATTATTGCATTCATGCACTTGCAGGAGTAAGTTTAGAGGCCACAAAATCTTTCTTCTACCTTATCTTAGTGGAACCATCATGGGGACGATGCCACTATCAATTTCCAATACATTTTGCATAAAGGAGTTAGTAAAATAAAAAATATGAATCAGTGGTACAGATGATGATTTGGTGCCATCAAAATTTTCCTATAAAGTTGTCAAAAATCTTGTGCCCCCATTACATCTGGGTTGGTGCCACTGGCATGTGGTTAGTGGTACCCATATTAATGTTCCTGCTAAATTAATATCAAACTGACTTTCCCTGTGCTTGCACACTAAACAAACTCATCAAACATCATCATATTGCATCAAATTACTTAAGAAATACAAATGATTTATTTGCAAAACTAGATATCTTGAATGCTAAAAATAAGAAAAACATGTGGGTTTCCTCCCACCAAGCACTCTTGTTTTATGTCTTAGGATTGACATGATCCTTAACCCTATCGTGTGTTGACATGAATGCTTTGTGAAAAGTGATTTGGCAATTTAAATTACACCCTTTCATCAACAATCCCAAGTGATAGATATATACGACTAATAGAAATGATCATATATGATGTGTCTTGGAAAGGTCACCCTAATTGAAATTTTGATCCCTTCTTTTCCACACTTTCCATTACCACAATGAAATCGATATATAATTTTTTCTACTTCGACCAGTGAATCTTCACAGATTTTTGACTGGTCAACAATAAAATCATCTTCTAATTGGAAAATCATGCTAGTCTTGGTAGGATATTTTATTTTGACATCTTTTGAAATTAGCAAGAGGCATCTAGTTGATGCTTGCCCAGGAATAACACAATGCCTCTCTAAAGTTAATGCTTACAATAGAACCATGGATGCCTAAACAAGCTGGATCTTTTTTCTTTGCAGGTAGTCACCTTTGAATCAATGAATTAAACACTTTATCAACAATGATATGATATGAATATTTAATGTATTGCTTTTTGTTGTTGAATTACTTCAGGAATTTCGCATATGTTGGGATTTTATCAATAGACTTTACCAATGAGATATTGATGAGGATCTTATGGAAAATGCCCAAGAATTGCTTAAATTTCTTATTCTTGTTTCTCGTCTTTAGATCTCTCATAGATGATATATGAATTTTAGGTGTGTAAAATATGATTTGAAGTAAGGAAATAGGATGCCTATGTGGAGGGATGTATGATTTCTTGAGGGGTTTCTCCCCTAAGCTCGTACTGGGATCATTGTCCACTTCTATGGTACTTGGCTCAACATAAATTGGACGTTCCTTAACAAACATTTATGCCTCCATATTGATTCTGATTATTACACCACAAATTAGAAATTTCACTTGTTTCATTCTAGGGTTATATTCTCTTGACACTATTGAGTAGTTATGGTGGTGGTCAAATATTTCGATACAACCCCTTGCAAAATCAGTATAAAACCAAAGTTAACTGGCCTTTCAGGTTAGACGACATTTTTACAATATTTTAGTTAAGTCAAGATGGTCACAATCAAACTCCTAGTTCAATAATGAGATATAAAGAAGCAATTAATCATTTGGCTATCCTCGGTCAAAATTTTAGTTCAACAAGGTACCATATCATCCAAACTCTAGTTCAATCAATACCTAGTCAAAACGGCCCTTATATATTTCCAAATAAAATCTAGTCAAAGCAGAGCTCTACTAAAGGACATCTTGATCAAAATACAGTTTGAACAAGATGTAGTTCAAATATAATTGCCCTCATAAGTACATTTTTTTTACTCAACCCAATATTTATGTTGACTAAGAAAATTCCAAATTGAATCTTTGAACTAATCACGATTGTATTCTATATATAGGTATCAAATTTGATAATATTATGCACACTTGAACCATATAATTCAATTGATAAAAGATCATAATGATATTGTGTCTTATAAACATATATCGAGCTCAAGTAGAAATTCTCCATTGCCAAAAAAATACCTCTTATTTAGAAAATCTCATTAGCAAATCTTATTGTACTTACATTGTATATTTTATTCTTCCAACCTCTTTATCATGTTATAAAGTATCTAGACAAGATTCAAGGTGAGTGAAGTGACAATCAATCTAGAAGCATTGGTGGCCCTCATTTTGTCTAGAACAAAGGAAAATAGGTGATGACCTTGTTGGATATAAATGGAATCTGAGAGGGTGTGAAATGATCTAAAACCACTTGAATTAAATTCATTAGACCCTCATAATATTTCTCAAGACAGTTGTTCTAGTATTGAAACTAGGGGAGAGAGACAGATTGGAAAATCCACAAATATGCATAAGTATGTAGAATGTTTATGTCTCTCCAAGATGTAGATACACCAGCTAGAAAAATCAACCTCCAATATTTTCAACCATGAGAACCACTTTATATTCCATTATGAGAGATGCACCATATGACCATTCTTTCTAGATCAAGGGATAATACGTTCCCTTATTGGCCAAGGGAGCAAATAATCATACAATGTCTTCCCTCTTTCCATGACTAAGAGTTTTTAGTTTTACTAATGACATACTCACTCTTACAACGAGTTGTTGGCCTTTACCAAGGACTCACAAACTCTTTCAAAGAGTGTTTCACCTTTCAGGATTTACTCTTTACTTTGATCTTCCACCTTTAATTTCACCTTCACTAAGGAGAAGCTTTTCATCAAGGGCCTTTTTTCTTCTTCATCTGAACCTCTCTTAATTAAGAGAGAGAATCTTTAACATCAATAGCAAAAGAGAGACTAGTAGGTGGAGGATTGAGATCCTCATAAGATGTACTTGTAGGACTAGTTCTTTTATAGTTTTACTAGTCACTTTGATAGATTTACCAAGTGTTTACACCCATGAGATTGTAAAGGGGCTTTGTGGGGCACTTTGTCTCTCAAATACAATATGTGGACATTTTTAATGCTTGGCTACCCATGGAGAGAAGCTCAAGGGTCTGATTTTTAGTTTAGTATTACTTCTAATTGACAAAACCATTAAGGATGAAATATTTCTATTATTGGAGTCTCCAACGAATCATTTTCACTTTTTTTTACCCCACCCACAGTTATATGACATTGCAGAATCCGCTTGCTACAATGCAGTTGGCCGAGTTGGTAATTTTGCTGATAGACCTTGTTTTCTGGGACATTTTATGGTTACTAAAGCTGCATACTAGTATGAAACTTAGCATACAAGAGTTTTTGGAAAGCCTTATGAACAATGTTGTCGGTTGAGTTATATTCAAGAAAAACTTGATTGATTCCCTCACTGTTTGGATATTCTAATAGCCTCCAAGTACAATACCAAACCATTCTATTAATTCTTCTACACATTTGATCTTAATTACAAATCATACAACCACTCAAGTGAATTACATTAATTAAAGAAAAAATTCTTTATTCTTCGATCTTAATCATTGTGCATGTATTACTTGATTTCTCCTAATCAGGGTTTGCACATTTTCAATAACTAATATAAAATCACTCAAGTAGAAGAATTGCATAGGAGTAAGTATAATTTTTTAGTCATTATCAAAATAAGGGATTAGTCAATTTATACTTTGAGTCAACATTCTCCCCCTTTTTGAATATGTTAGACCACTCTATAGATGTATAGCAGGCATTCAAGGATAATCATATATTTGTAGAAACCGAGGGGTTTCAAGTGAATTGAGTTCAAATTCTCCATCTTAATTGATGTTATTTGAATATATATATATATATATATATATATATATATATATATATACGCTCCCTCAATTAATGTTATTTATCATGCATGGTTAGCTTTAATAACATTTTTAGAAACTATGATTTCTTCTAATATATGTATTATTTCCTTTTATATAGGCCATGTCTTCTCCTCGTTTACCATATAAAAAAGAGGGTCGGGTTTATGGGATAAAATAAAACATATATTGAAAGGGAGGGTAGAAGAGGAAAAAATAATGGGGTTGCCCAAGAAATATATGTAAAAAAATTCAAGATATCATTGAGCAAACCTAGATGCATTTGTAGTGATAATAAAGGCAAGAATAAACAAGTAAGAAACATGAACTAATAGATATTCAAATCAAGGATCAAGTTTGTGTATGTATTAAAATATATACAAGAATAGAGTATGATGAATATTATTCAATGGACACAAAAAGAAATGTGTAATGACCTCACTATCAGTGTCCCCCAATTAAGGAAAGACTTACAAGTTGAGAGTCATTGCCTATATTCCCAAAGATCCAGACTTAGAAAATAGTAAATAACAACAAATCATTTAAATTTATTCCAAATTTTGGTTACAAATTGTACAATGATATTCCTCATGAAACTAATACCAGTTGAGAAGAAGTAACTAGCTATCTAATCCCCCTTGAAATAATCTTTAATCCTTTCAGGTAATTCCATCTGGTCTATCACATGTTGACGTCTTCACAATTAGCATGTCCCTAAAATGCTGACAAACAAAACACAGTCAGCATATTTCTATACTGAAATGTGGGTTCATCCAATAATCACAAGTACATATAATCAACCATCAATTATTTGCACATAAGAACATGTATTTTTCTCATATTATAACCCATAACTAGGATACTATCTTAGGTGTATCCACTATCCATCATTGGACTTATGGGTGTTACCCTTCGATTAGTGTAACCTAGGGTTCAAGATATCATTATTCACTTGATGTCATACTCATAGGGACTTTATAATTTGCATGAAATGAATAATCATCCAATTGATATCATTCATTCAATATTTAAGAAACCTCAACAAACATCATAAGTTGATACATGTAATCATAACCGTAACCACGTACCTTGATGGTCAGCCATGCAGATTATCCAGGAAAACAAATCTAGCATTCAAATCTGCAAGTATGTAAATCCTAAATAACCACCATCACTTTAATTAGATAAACACTCGACCCTAATCTAGGGTTTAGGTTTACATAGTCTTGAGTTACCATTAGGGTTATGACTCGAAACCCCAATTCCCATGATTCTCTCTTTAATGACTTAAGAGCCCTAATTCAAATTAGGTGTTGTCATGAATATCAAATCTATCATATTGGGATAAAGAGAGGCATAATCTCCCCCTATCCCATGCTCATGACGGAGGCTAAATGCTATGGAGGGTGGTAAACCAAGGTGTAAACACTGATATCAGGTTCGACACATTAAGGTTATAACATGTCTCTTCATTGATGTTGCAGATCTTAATCACACATATATTAAGGATCATTCACCCTAGAAGTCTTAGTTTTTAATTATTAATATCATTATCATATTATATTCCTATCATGTTCAATAATGTTAGGTAAACATTAGAAAATGAAAATCTTTTTAGTGTTTCCATCAATTTAGTACCAAAAACTAGGGTTTCTAATGTGCTAATAACCACTTTATCACATATTGCACTATTTTTGGAATTGCAATGAGAATTAGGTCCCAAACTTGTTTTCTTTGATCATTTTTCCATTTAAATGATAATAGTTTTGCTACTTTTAGACCATCCTTGAATTTACTATGAATTAAACAAATAACTATGTGTATCACAATTATTTGCCACATGGCACCATTACATTGGTTGATGCCCGTGCTGACCTGGATAAGTGGATCATAGTTCAATTCATTATTTAAATTTTGCATTTTATCCTAGACTGACCATTATGTGATTCATCTGGTTCAACTATCGGTTGAACCCTATTATCCCTCACGACATACTTTTGCCCATCCTTAGCACGTCAGTTGTCTGTCTGTAGATCGTGGTGTCACCACCCAGGCTCTTCCTCAGGCTCGCTTGTCCTCCCTCCCCCTAGTCTTCTTCCCAATGAAGTACAAATTGACTTCCACTCCTTCTTTCTGTATGTGGAACTTCTTTCTTCCTCTCCCTCTTTCGGTCTCGCTCCTCACCTGGACGTCGCACCGCCGAGGTTACTCAATTAGAAACTGATCGCCACAACCCCACCTCATCATTCCTAACACCACCTTTGGGCTTCTTACCACCATCCTACATTCTCCTCCACTGGAGGCAGTCCGTGCAACCTATATAGACCCAACAAGGGTGTTGCAGGCTCCTTCATGGGTTGTTCCAATTGTTTTTCCTCTCATGTATGAGGTCGATGCATGTAGATGGTGGTGAAGCATAAGGGAGCACAAAAACCTTCCCTTTTCACCCACCTTTGCTTCCATGGAAGACGATATCACCCTGATGGCTGCCTCCCCAGATCGACTAGGCATACTACCATAGAGAGAACCCTAACCTACCAAAGGGGGACACGTCCACCCAAGGAAAAACATGTATGTGTTGTGGAAGGAGGGAAGATAAGATATCCATGATCAAGTCAAAGCCCTCATCCTGATTCCTATATATATCCACTAAACTTTACACTAATTCTACTTCTTTTGAGTTTGTTCCCTTCTTCTACTTAATTTCATTCCAAATCTAATGCATGCCAACCATGTACACGATAACATAGTGAGTAGGGGCAAATGCATGTCATGGATGGAAAGTTATTTACACACAAAGCACCCCAACACCCTACTTTTCCTCAAAACTCATGGTTATTTATTCTTTATGTAAATGTCACTAAAGAATAATCTCTCCCTCTTTCCATTGTAAGACTAAAATTTATGGAAAGGGGCATGCACGGTTGCCAAAGGAAGGTATTCACTATCTTTCCAACACATACATCCACTATCCTATTTTACTTAGTTGAAATACGACAAGTCTACATAGCACTTCATTAAAATATTTGATTAATTTCTCTTTCTCTTTAATATATCCCTTAAATCAAAATAGGAACTCATTAATCTCCTTTCCCAACTATATTTAGTGCATGAGATTTTTGGGATACCTTTTGGCTACAAAACATGCTCTTTTAGACTTTTTTTTTAAAACAATTATATTTATCCTAGGAAATATCCTTTTCCTCCCATTTTCTTTAATTATCTTTCTTTTGTTTATTATTTGTGCATACCAAAAGTCATATTTCCAAAAAGACCACTGGATGCCTTTTACCAATGTTGCCCAAGTTGGTTAGACAATTATTCTTTTAATTATCTAAAACAACATACATCTTATTTTCTTTCGACAACTTTGCATATTATCTTATATTTCAGCTATGCAATATTCAAGCAAGCTATTATGATTAAGTCTTGTACAAATTCTTTTATTTAAATTGTGCCACAAGCACCCATGCCACAAGGGTGAACAAAGTTATTATTATCGTACCAACAATACCATTGGAGAATCAATTCATTTATATAATTCAATTTTTTTTCCAAAATTGAGGATATAATATTCACCCCTCCTTAAAAGGAATTTTGTTCCCAAAATTCACACCTAGTAAGATCATGGTGAAACTCATAATGTTTCAAACCTTAGGGTTAACAACCATACTTAGATATCCTTAATATCTTTTATTGATATACACATTCTACACTTTATTACTAGGATTGGTACTTGAATTTAGTTTAAGGTATATCCACATCCTTAGTATTCATGATACCAACTCTTGGTGAATTATAGTTTTCATGTGTGATCTCAACTTCACTTGGTGATTATCTTTTCACCTAGGTTTCCAACCTATTGTTCATTATTTTCCCATAAGGGTGAGGTAACACCTCCAACCCATAAATCATGTCATTAAACTCAACTTAAGGTATTCCTTCTCATATGTAAATTTTTTCTCTCATAAGGGTGAGGTAACACCTCCAACCCATAAATTGTGCCATTAAACTCAGCTTAAGGTATTCCTTCTCATATGCCAATTTGTTTTTCAGCACAACATGTGTCTACCAAATCTCACCCGCTCATAATGAGATGAAATAAGCACTTGACTGGTTCCCAAATACAAAGTTCATCCCATTCCAAGAGTAGAGATGGTGTATCCACCCTTTATCTTTCAATTTTACATTTTAGGTAGAATCATCCTCAACATGACTCTAAACCATACATGCTTTTTACTCCCACCTATATTCTAACATTTCATGAAGTCAAATGTCTTTCTCACTCTTGAGTTTGTAGGCAACTCATTTTTTTATTAGACGACTTCTTGTATCTTTTATATTTACATCTCATGCATTATCAGCCTTAGCCACTTCCTTTGTGTCCTTAGGTGTATAGTTACTTTTTTGAGTGATCTCATCCTTATGCATCTCACATTCACACATTGGACCAAATGAACATTATGAAGGTTGCCAACCTCCTGAGACATGGGCCTCAGGAAAATGTAGTTGTTACCTCTCGACCACATGGTCTTACGCATTCAAGGAACAATCAACTCCTAATGCCATTTTTCCTATGTACCTTTAATACACCCTACTTGACCTTTAGGACTCTACCCTTCCTAAGGGTTTCTTTAAGATATTACAACTTTAACCATTTCCAAGCACATTATTTTCTTATATAATTCTTCAAATCGGGTTTCCTCCATCTCTTATGATGCTCCAGGTTCATTTTATGTGCCCTCATTGGACTCATGGAAATTGTCTCATCCGGGATCGGTCACATACTCTCAGTTACTACCATAGTAACTTTTTACATGTCTCTCGAAGATGGCATACTTGGGTTCAAAGAATCATACTCAATGTATGCACTTTCATCTTTTATATCCTTTTTTCTTTACACCTTAGGTGGCATTTAATGCTACCTAAATCATTAAATGATTTGGTCAAATTACCTTTTTAGGGAAGGTCCTAACCTAGGGTGCCTTCATGACTCGTAGGAGTAAGTTAGTCTCTCTAGCCATAGCCTGACCCCAAGATCTAAGGTTTTGTGTCCCCCATAGGCAAACGACCTTGAGGTCATGCGGTCTTGGAGTCAAACATAGAAAACGGTCCACACATCCAAACGGTTTCAAACCATTTGGAGGTTGAAGGTTGAAACCGTTTGGAGGTTTTCAATGTTGTTTATGCTTAATCACTTGAAGGTGTTTTTGGTTCAATGGTGATCTAATCTAAACCCTAATGGTGACTTAGGACATTAAGGGACTAAGTGATTAATGAGTTGACCCATGATGGTGATCAATGGGGTAATTTACCAAAATATCCTTGAGGGGTTCAATTGAATAATACCTTGTTCTAATCAAACCCTAATCACATGATAAGTGATGTTTTGGCTTATGATGGTCAGTGAGGACTTGATCTAACCTGATCTAGGATGGTGTAATCACCATCTACTAGTAAGAGGAGAGAGAAAGTATCATAGGAGAGAGAAAGTACCCTTTAATGGTGGAAACTCAAGAAAAGTACCTTCAATACACATGAATGTGCATGATTAGGGTATGATCCACCTATGTGAGATCATGGAAACCCTAATTATGATAATTGATGAATCTTAATCTTATCTGAGGGATTTAATGATGATGTTTCTCATACATTATGATGTTATAAGTTCAATTCACCATGAGGTGAATAGTAAACCCTAATTCTAGGGTGATGACATGTAATGTGAATAGTAAACCATAATTGATGAAAATCAGGGAACCTAACTCTTGTCAGAATCTACAGCGTCGGGAGTTGCCTCAAAACTGGCCTCGACCCTGTCACCGATCTGAAGATTGCTGTCATCCACCCTGGACTCTACGCAGGGCTGAGAACAGCTTTATCAGATGCTGCAGTCACTTGTATGTGCGCAAGTACTGAAAATTTCAGCCTAACCTCCTAGGCGGCAGACCAGTGAAGTCGTTGAATCATCACTAAGTTAGATTCGTCCACATCATATACTTGAGGACTGAAACAACATACATAGATCCCAGCCACAATCAACCAACACGATGGATTGATCAATACGCAAGATGGAGTTCCAAACACAACCTACTGTGAGTGGTAATCCCTTATTTCCTTATATTTCAGAACTACACTAACTATTACTAAAACAAATCATAATGACCATGCTAGATTAGGGTGATTAGAAGGTGTTTAAATATGTTGTATGTAAAATGAACCATAACAGTAACACATATTAGTTGATCGTTTATAAGTAGTAATCCTAATTAGTATACGTATCAATAGGTACGCATATCCCTGTACTGATACTAATAGATAAAATAAGTACGTAACTTCAAAATTAGTGCTCGCGGTAGCTTCTAATACCAAAAGTATTACTAACGATACTTTGGACTGAATATCAGTTAGTATTTAGGATATATATATATATATATATACAGACATAGTAATAACGATAACCTATACTAATAAATCAACTGACTTAGTACTAATCAGGCTGGCTCCTATTATAGTACGTGCATTAATGTCTGCACAATAGTATATAATAAATTTGTGTATATCTTAGCAGTATTTAGGAACCTAAGGATAACTTATTAAATCCAATATTGTTGATGTTTCGGATAGTACATGGTATTTATTAAGTTATAAACCTAGTTATATTAGTAATACATTCTATTTGATCCTATATTTTTTAACTGCAAATATATAAATAATAAGGCACTAATAACAGTTAAGTAGAAATATATGATTAATAATGATAAGAATAGTTCAAAAATATTCATGCCATACAATGTTATACAACTACACAATAGAAAAATAAATCAAGATCAAAGTACTAGCATATGAATAGTATCCTTATTAAGGTATATTAGTAAATAGACACTTGATCTTAGCGACTAAATGTAGTTGTAACATATATGAGAAACATAACGATATTTTAGATCTAACATAGAGACAACACGATAAAACAACTAAGTATGTAAGATTGGATATATAGATATATAAATATATAACCTAGTTGGGAATCTAATATTGATAACCATAGAGGAAAAATATGAAATAATAACCCTAATTGGGAAAGGAAACACTAAATAGAAAAGAATGAATGAGTGATTGATTCCAAGCCAAATGATAATCAAATTGTATCATACTTTGTAGATCTCTCTTGGAGTCAACTTGAGATTATACAATCCTTGGAGCCTTGAATAATTGAGGTACTAGATCTACTATTTCAATTGTTGAATTATTTTCCGTCTTGATAGACATACACACATATCTTGAATTGTGGTGAATTCCATATAGTTTTGAAACCTTTACTTGTTCTTGAAAGTTCACCACCTTATTTTGTAATTGATGAAATGTTGTTGATAAAATATTTTGGCACTGGACTTGATCTATTTGGAGTTTTGACTCCCTGTGGACTTTGGTCCCTTAGGCTTTGGCCTTATAGAGCTTTGGCTCACTTGAGTGGGCCAAGTACCCCACAACCCTGCGCAGAGGATAGGGACTAGTTGTCCCCCAGTTAACTGGAATAGCTAATAAGGCACTAGTGTCGTTCTCTCCTAGAGTGTGAGAACACAAGGCACTTAGCCCTAGAAAAGATAGATAGAAAGGTGCCAAAACTTGCCAAATAGAATATTTTGAAATTGATATACTTTGTGAATAGCTTGGATACATTTTGCATACTTGAATTATTGAATCTTGCTTAATGATATTCTTGTGAAAGATTTCCTATCTTGAAGTTGATATTGGAATTTCTTTTTGTAAGCCTTTAGTCCACCAAATAGTCCTTTCCTACTTTTATTATACATCTAAACCTATTTCGTACATAGTTCAATGATTGGATTTAGTACCAGCTTTGCTGACCCTTTTATTTTCCCTTCAATGGGGTCCATGTGTGGTTTCGTTCCCTTTGGGAACTCATGGGCAGGTGATAGATGGAAGAGTTTGAAGAGGCATGCACTGGGTAGTCCTCCGTTGAAGACTAGATAGGAATGAAATTTATTTCTTAAACTTGTAATTTTATTTTTAAGCTTCCGCGACTCTGATGTACAAGCATGATTGTAATAAAGATTGTTTATGATTGTGATATTATTTTGTAAATATTTGATCGTAAAGATCGTGTCTTTACATTCCCTATCTGGGGCTTTCTCATCTACACTACAGACTGAGGTCACCTTCCCTACCTAGGGATTTGTGCCTGTGGACCTTCCCATCCATGGGCTTGACCTTTCTTTACCTTCCTCCCTAGGGCTTCATCTTTGTTGAACTTCCCTTCCATGGCTTGGTCCTGATTCTATTTCCATATTCAAACTTCTAGAGATGGCATGAGCGTTCAAGCATGTTAGATTCAGATTTTACTTTTTTTATATTATCATATTTTTATGCTAAATAAGCATTTCATGTTTTAACCTTGCCACCCTTATCCTCTTTTCTTAATGATGTGCCCTCTCTTTAGGGGAGCCTCTTTATGGTGAACCATCTCCTTAGGGTTTTAGTCCCAGTGGACATTCATATCATCCTTTTCGGGATTGGTATTCCATTGTCCATCCCATCTGAGCTTGGGCCCTTAACAACCTTCCAATCTGGGCTAGGTTCATAGCCATTTTCGGAATGACTTTATTTCACCCAATGCTCTTTAATTCACCAGAGATCGATATAGGGTTTAAGCAGGTTACATCCATAAATTCATTATTCATAGTTTGCTTATGGTTCTTAAAACTTTTTTCATAGCTGCCTTGTTTCAACATGCACATATGCATGGAAGTCTGAGTTGCCAAACTTATTTTTAACCATAATATGTTGAACACACATTTTATATAATAACTTCTCAACCTTTATTTTCCCAATCTCTATGGTATTCCCACTTGCTCGGGGTATTCATACTCACTCACTGGGAATATTCTTAATGATCTACCCATTCTCTAGGGACTTCATACCCACTCACTGGGGGTATTCTTTATCCATCTATTCATTCAGAGATTACATTAGGTCGATGAGCAAGTTATATTCCTATTTACATTTTGATATATAGCCATTGATCATTTATGTCTCTCATGTATATTCAAATCTCTCTTTTTCATATGCATCATGCATATATTTCTCCACCTTCATATGTAGAAACCTATGTCATATAGACTTATTTGCATTTCTCTTAACTCTCATTACTCTTACCCTAATTAGGGTTCAAATGGGTAGGGTTTCCATCTTACCCATTCTACTCCCGTTTTCCTGGATTAGAGTTTTAATGTAAGGGTAAGTGACTACACCCTACCTCTAGGGTTTCTATGTCCCATGACCCAGTAGGGTTTTCCCAAACCAACCCTAGTTCTATCTAGGGTTACCCACACAAGGAAAATCCATAACACATTTTTCTCTACATTATCATTATTTCCATGCTACATGTACTTTACCAATTCCACATTACATGTATATTATCATTTCATATGTAGTTTAATTGGTGGAGGATGTCTGAATCCTACTTCTTCTCAAAAACCTAACTTGAGATGAGGAAGGAAGTTTCTTTTAGGGTTTATTAAGCAAGACGATGAAAAGTGGATGAATCAAGATGATAATGAACCCTAAAGGTATTTTACTTCGGGCAAAAACTTCTAACTTTGGCCAAGTAGGATGCACGGGTCCAGGAGTCCTCGTAATCCGACTACTAGTGCGGAGGAAAATTTTGTCATCCCCTGGTCGTGGTCCCTTCTTGACATCTCAATATTTATAAAATGCCCTAATAATTCCATCATATTTCTACAAATTACTTGAAATTATAAACTATTAAATATTATTTGACAAAATTTGGGGTTCCAATACCAAATGTAATGACCTCACTATCAGTGTCCCCCAATTAAGGAAATACCTTCAAGTTGAGAGTCATTCCTATATTCCCAAGGATCCAGACTTAGCAAATAATAAATAACAATAATTAATTTCATTTATTCCATATATTGTTTACAAATTGTACAATGATATTCCTCATCAAACTAATACCTGTTGAGAAGAAGTAACTAGCTATCTAATCCTCCTATAACTTATCTTTAATACTTTTAGGAAATTTCAATCTGGTCTATCACATGTTGACATCTTCATAATTAGCATGTACCTAAAATGTCAGCAAACAAAATGCGGTCAACATATTTCTATATTGGTACATGGGTTCATCCAATAATCACAAGTACATATACTCAACCATCAATTATTTGCCCATAAGAACATATATTTTCTTTCATATTCTAACCCATATCTGGTCCACTATCTTCAGTGTATCCACTATCCATCATTGGACTTATGTGAGATACCCTTCAATCAATGAAACATAGGGTTTAGAATATCATTATTCACTTTATGTGATACTCATAGGGACTTTATAATTTTCACAAAATAAATAAACATCCAACTGATATCATTCATTCAATATTTGAGAAACTTTGACAAATATCAGAAGTTGATACATGTAATCATAAGTGTAACCATGTACCTTGATGGTCAACCATGCAAATCATACAATTATACTTCAAGTAGATAGTCCAGGCAAGAAAATCAAAATTCAAATCTACAAGTATGTAAATCCTAAATAACCACTGTCACATTAATTAGATAAAACCCTACTCAGACCCAATCTAGGGTTTAGGTTTTTGTGGTATTGAGTTATCATTAGGGTTATGCCTCAAAACCCCAATCTCATGATTCTCAATTTAATGAATTAAGAACCCTAATTCATATTAGGTGTTGTCATGACTATCAAATCTAACATATTGTTGCATCATAAACACATAGCTCGGGTTCGACACACTAAGTTTATAGCATATCTCTTCATTGATATTCCATATTTTAATCACACATTAATTAAGGATCATTCACCTTAGAATTCATAGTTTCTCATTATTACTATCATAATCATATTAGATACCTATCATGTTGAATAATGTTAGATAAACAATAGAAAAGAAAAACTTTTTAATGTTTCCATGACTTTAGTATCCAAAACTACGGTTTCCCATGTTCTAATCACCACTTTAGAACATATTGCAATATTTTTATAATTGTAATGAGTATTAGGTCCCAAACTTATTTTCTTTGGATTTGTGTCACTTTTAAGTTTAACATTATATATAGGTTTGCTATTTTTGAACCATCCTAGCATTTAGTAAAAATTAATAAAAATAACTATGTGTACCTTATTATTGGCCACATGGTACCATATCATTGGTCGATGCCTGTGTTGACTTGTATAAGTGGAGCACAATTCAAATCTCAGGTTTTTTCCTGGACAATCCATTAAGTGATTCGTCTAGTTCAACTGTTGGTTCAACCCCTTTCTCCCTTGTGACATGCTTCTACCCATCCTGGGCATGTCGGTTGATCGTCTGCAGACCATGGCATCACTGTCCAGGCTCTGCCTCAGGCTCACTTGTCCTCCCTCACCCCCAGTCTTCTTGCCAATGAAGTACAACCTGACATCCACTTCTTCTCTCTGTATGCGGAAGTGCTCTATTCCTCTCCCTATTTCTATCTCATTCCTTACCCAGACTCCGCACCACCAGGGTTACTTGATGAGAAGCCAATAACCACAACCCCACCTCATCATTCTTGACACCACCTTTGGGCTGCCTACCACCATCCTACCTTCTCCTCCACTGCAAGAAGTCTATGCAACCTATAGAGACCCGACCAGGGTGTTACAAGCTCCTCCTTGGGTCATGCCATTGCCATCCCTCTCTTGTATGAGGTCAATTCATGTTGATGGTGGTGAATCATGAGGGAGCATAGAAAGCTTCCCTTTCCTTCGCCTTTGCTTCCAGGGAAGATGATAGAACCCCTGATGGTTGCCTCCCCAGATCAGATGAGCATCATGCCATAGAGATAACCCTAACCTACCAAAGGGGCACATGACCACCAAAGGAAAACATGTATGTGTTTTGGGAGGGAAGAGAAGATATCGATGAGCAGTTCAAAGTCCATATCTTGATTCCTATATATATACACAGAACATTACACTAATTCTTCTTCTTTTGTTTTGTTTCCTTCTTCTCCTTAATTGCTATCCAAATCTAATGCATACTCTACCATTTACATAATAGCATAGTGAGTAGGGGAATACACTTATCATGGATGGAAGGTGCTTTACGCACAAAGCACACCAACCCTCCTACTTTTCCTCATGAGTCACGATTATCTATTCTTCATGTACAATTAAGTAAAAAATAATATCTTCCTCTTGGCATAGAAAGACTAAAATTTATTGAAAGGGGCATGCACGGTTTCCAAATGAAGGTATTCACTATCTTTCCAACACATACATCCACAATACAGATTTACTTAGTTGATATACCAAAAGTCAACATCGCACTTCATTGAAAGATTTAATTATTCTCTCTCTCTTTTAAAATATATATCCCTTAATTTAAAATAGGAACTCATTAATATCCTTTCCCACCTATATTTAGTGCATGGGATTTATGGGATACCTTTTGGTGTTTTAGAAATGTATTTAATATAATTACCATTATCCTAGGGAATATCATTTTCCTCCTATTTTCTGTAATTCTTTTTCTTTTCTTTATAATTTTTACATACCAAAAGTCATATTGCCAAAAAGACCACTGGATGCCTTAAAGATAATGTTGCCAAAGTGGTCTAGAAAATTATTCTATTAATTATCTAAAACACCATACATCTTATTTTCCTTTAAGAACTTTGCATTTTATCTTATATTTTAGTTAGAAGTATTACAACAAGCCATTATCATTAATTCATGTACAATTTTTTTTATTTAACTTGTGCTACAAGAAACTATTCCACAAAGGTGATCAAAGTTATAATTATCCTACCAACAATACCATTAGATAATCAACTCATTTATATAATTCGATTTTTTTCAAAATTGAGGATATAACAAAATGTATGCAGAATGATTATTATTATATGATATCATAAGGTAGGACTCCTAGTAGGATCTTAGTAAATAAAAGAATGCACAAGTTTAACAAGTTATGATGTACATAAATATACATACAAAGAAACATGCAACTCAAGAAGAATGAATGGATATTAATCATTAGCAAATATGCCTAAGTTCCAAAGATAACTACCAGTAAAAACTTAATGTTGAACTAAAACAAAATGTAGAAATTGATTGAGTAGTAAGCTAGAATATATTGAAGAAAGTTAAATCACTACCAAGAATTCCAAATATATTATCATTAAAATATACATAACAACCCAATCAAAGTGATTTCATGACATACATATATTCATAGTTGAGAAACATGAAGATAGAGTTGTATGAAACATAGGAAACTTAAATCCTAGTAATATGCACATAATATTAATTTATCGAGGGGAATGCCAAGAAAGTAAGGCTTTTGGTTGTGAACATATAGTTGAGAGGAAAATTCTCATCCACTAAACAATCTTAATATTATTGGATTGTGGTATCAGTTGAGTTTCTAGGTCACAATTGTTAGTAAATAACAACTATTTGTAAGTCCTCAATGTCATCTATTGGTCAAATTACCTCAAGAAAAAATGAGCCAACTCTTGGTATGTATGCCCAGAAAGCCAATCTTATGATGATTGGAGTAGGGAAAATCCCTAATTTGGTAATAATAAAGGTAATTCCATCAACTATGCTTGTCTTAGTCATGAGATGATGACATATACATAATAGATGTCAAGGAATGATGTTACTCGATGACATATGTCTTCAGGTTGAGGACCTAAATGATGAGATCATATGTATGATAAGAGTACATACATTCTTATTATGTCCCTAGTCAGATAATATTGTGGAAGAATAACAGAAAATAGTAATACATATGACTAGAGTGTGTGTTCACTGATGGCAAAGACTCATTAATCATGATATACTATATCAAGTCAAGCAACCTAAATGATGAGATCATATGAATGATAAGAGTACATACATTCTTGTTATGTCCTTAGTCAAATAATATTGTGGAAGAATAATAGACAATAGTAATACATAAGACTAGAGTGTGTGTTGACTGATGACAAAGTCTCATTAATCATGATATATGATATCAAGTCAAGAACACATATACATGTTAGAGAATAGTGTATCAGATAGACATACCATGAGAGTGATACATGGAGATCATGGAATGGTAGTTAAAATCATCTCTCATAGTTATGATGGTGATTGTGGTCCATATACCTAAAGTCACTACATTCATCACATGTCTTTCATGTACATTAACATCATCCTATGTGATCCTGAATAAGGGTTATAATAACGGTGATGATTTGGTGCAATGTGACACATGGGGATAGACTGTGAGTGATGTAGATGGGATTTCTCTCATGTAGAGGAGATTGATATACGATCATCTTGATAAGAGAGGCTGAGAAATGTATGGCCATACTTATCTAACTATATATTGGACATGTGAGCTCACATGCATCTCATATAGTCTGCTCTAGTTCAAGGAACATGGATTGAATGCGGAGGATGATGATTCCATGCCTAGAGATCAATTAAGATATCGAAGACAAAGGAACTATACAGTCAAGGTAACACTAATCATGGATTGTAGGTTGAAGTTTTTCTCCAATTTTCCAAATTACTTAGGTAGCAATGATGTGTTTCTAGACACCACTCTTTACTTGTGATGTCATAAGCTTGTTATGGAAATTCATTGTCAATGTAATTCTAGTACTATAGGGTCAGACTCATAGGAATGCACTTGGATTGAAGGAATTTATTCATTAATAATGTTTATATGGATTACTAAAGGTGTTTAGGTATTCAATTAAACAACTCAGTTTCAAAATTGAAAGACTGGACTCTGAATGGACTGGTTCAAGTGTTGAACTGATCGGTTGGAGTGTCATGTCAATTGGGATAAATATTGGTTGATCAATGGCTGAACTAGGGAGTGCGATGACCGGTTCACATAGTGAACCAATCGGTTCATAGGTCCCAACCGATCAGTTATTGGGATGAACCACCTAGTTTGATGGTTAGTTTGATTGGGTCAAGAATGTGCTAACATCATGTTTAGCATTAATCACACATTGATTACCAATTTGCTTCAGAACAAGGAATTGCACAAACTGTCTGGTTCACTTAGCAAACTGACCGACTCATGCACCATTGACCGGTTGGGTGTGCGAACTAACTGTTTCACCATGAGCAAGTTTTCAAAGATTTGTGAATTCTGCCCTTTTGACTCCCGCACAGACTAGGAACCATGGGCTTAACATCTCCATTAAATAGAGGGGCAATAGGGGCTTCTCAGAACACGAAAATTATCTTTGACAATTTGTTGTCCTCTATGATTGTAGTAACCAATATAGAGCCTGAGAAACTCCTACCTGATAAATGAAGGGATAGAAAGGGAGAGACAATTACGGGGGAGCGAATTAGGACTTACAAATTTCTATTCAAAAAGTACAACACGTTCCCATTAGTTCTGGTACCACAACGTGTAGTTCCCAATGGTTTACATGGACTAGTTTAAGGCGGGAGGCCATTGTCTGTCACTAGGAGGACACCATCAGTAGTTGTCCATGATGTTGCACCAGGAGGCTAGAGGAGACGATTGTTTGAGTGCTGCTAGTTAAGAAGAAGCATATTGTTGCAAGGGTAATGCCATTCAACTTGTTCCAGGACCACATATAACCTTGTAACCTATCCTTCCTAGATGCATTTTTGTTGACACGATCTTGCTGTTTAGGAAAAAATAGACTTTAAATTTTTTTTTCCACTACCTTACATGGCTTCTTGATTTCCCTATAGTGGTATCAGAGCCATGCCAATTTATGGTGTATCTAAGATTTAAATCGATTTGATCTGATTTATTTTATTGCATACAGTGATAATATTAATTTGGTTAATGTGCATATCTAATTTGTTACCACATACACTCCACAAACTTATATATATATATATATATATATATATATATATATATATATATATATATATATATATATATACGATATAATATATATGTAATTTACATGTGTCACCCTAAATGTTGGCTTTGATGGTGGATGTGAAGCATGGTTATGGACAATAACCCTATTTATGTGTGTGCATGGTTTTGGTTATTTATTCCTGTTATTACTTTGTCTATGTATTGAGTCCCTTTGTTCTTTCCAAATCTAAATTAATGCTCTTGTTTCTATTTTCCATTGAATGTTACACAAGGTTTTTCCTTTTACAATGAAATGAAATAGGATAGTTTTAAGTTATGCATCGTAGTGGGAAGAAGTTCTGCACAAAGGTGAAATGATTAGCTTGTGAGATGAACGATCAATTGGAGGACCGAGGAGGCCAGATGATTGGAGGATGAACTGATTAACTGGTTCCCAATCGATCAAATGGAGTACTCCAGTCATCACTTGAACCTGAAGACTAGATGGCCATTTCAAGAGCCCAACCAAGCGACTAGGAGGCAAGCTGACCGATTCAATTGTTGAATTGATCAACCTAGATTGGTTCAAGAAAAGATCCTCATCAACAATAGGTTGCATATGATGTGGACCTTAGATGGTAGTAATTCCTTGTTGCTCCAAGGAATTACATTAGAATGGCCATAACCATCACTTGTGAGATTTAATTATTGCATGTTCTCATTTGTGGTTATAGCATGTATATGATATGTACTAAGTATGTGGTGATTGGATATGTATATGTATTTATATATAAAATCCCTTGGTATAAATATTAAGTCTTAGATACTTTTCATAAGCATCACACATGAAAAGCTTGATCAACCAAGCATGGGCACTCCCTAGTGTGGTATCCATCTATCTCATGGAAGTGTAATGGTAGATAATGTGGGTCTACCCTAGCAGGGTGCATATTCTATCATGTTGGCTCTTGGGTCAGGCTTAACTAGGTGACCTTAATAGGATTAAGTGCCTAGAAGCATGCAGATAGAATATGGAAAGGATTTATGCATGCAATTTTTCCATGAGATGCATGAGATGAAATTGGCAAATGTTGCCTACCTTAATAATTGATCATGAGTGCCCATGTTGGTTGGGTATTGACTTAATTGTTTTAGATCTTGGCTCACTGGAAGACTGCATGTTGCAATCTTCTGAATTGATACATGAGGGTTATCAATTTGAACAAAATAGTGGGAGCAATAATTAACTAAAGGCCTAATTAATACCATCAACTTATCAAATCAAACAAATCAACAATGTTTTGAAAAGTTGCAAAATTTCTTTTATAGACAAACACAAACACGTTATTATTGTGATCAATCCTTAAGAAGAACAAAACTAAATGGGATTGAGTTCGATATCTGGTTAAGGACTTTGAGAAGTGTTCTCAATCATGAGTGAAAGCTCTATATCCTTGAAAGACCAGAGCCAAAGTAACCCACTCCAAATGCACCTAAGGCTAAATGGATGCTTACTGGATGCATGTCAATGATGTCATAGACATTGAGTACCTTATGCTTTGTTGTATAAACTGTGAGCTACATGACCAATATGAAAAACATGGACATTCTTAAGATGGTAACACATTAAGAATCATGTAAAGAAAATAATATATAATGTCTCTAAAGCATTGTTTGAGTGCAAACTGACAAAGGGAGGTCCAGTAGAGCCCCATATGCTTAATATGATTGCGCATGTGGAATGAATAGGATTTCTCTTAGGGTAAGGGTTGACCACAAATATGATTCTATAAATAGTTGCATGAATCATGTAGTTAGTTTATTAAATGGTTGACATGTTGATACCAAAGTCAGAATGAAGAAGGACAAATCTGTGATGATGATTAACAGAAGTGAGTCCAAGGGCAAAGGTAAGGCCAAGAAGTGTTTTGAGGCTAAGATAAAGTCCAAACCTTCAACATTCAAAATGAGAAGAAGGGTAAGTGGAAAATGACTCTTCCCTTTTCACTTAAATGAACAAAGGAAGAATAAAGAGATAGAGATTTGTACTTCAGGCCCTTGAGAAGAAGAATGCTAGAACTGTGCAGAGTAAGGGTTGCTACGATTACAGTTGGAAGTTGTCATTAATGGGCACATAATAGAATTAATAAATTACTATTGTGTACTTGTCGTTGATGAAAACTCATGCATCTTGTATGGACAAGAACTAATGTCTCATGGCAATTCCCTATGTCTCATAAACTATACTTGATGTTTCTAAAAGAAAAATATGTGAATGACACATATATTGAATAACTTCAAGACTCAAACAACGAATACATATATCATTTTCATCTAGAGTGCATGAATGGGGAATTGATTTCTAGAATCCATAAGATGGTTATCTAGACTCTTTTAGTGACTAAACCAATAGAGACATGCATTTCTTATTTGTTGTGCAATATGACAAAAGCATATTCACTAGATATAATGCGAGAGAGACTATTCTATTAGGTATCATACATATTGATGTATATAGACCTTTTAGAATAAATGCTAAAGGTAGTTACCATTACCTCATTATATATATTTACTGATGTTATCACTAGATATGGAAATTTGTATTTAATGTAATACAAGTATGAATCTCTTAAAGTGTTCAATGAGATTGTGAATGAAGTATGTAACTAACTTAGTAAAAGTATTAAGATACATTGATGTGATCGATGTTGAAATATTTTGAAACTAGAGTTTGAGTACCTCTTGGGAGATCATGATAATGTGTCATGATGAACTCCACCTAAAACACAATGTTAGTGAATCCTAAAAGTGTATCAGAAAGAAGGAAACACACTTGTTAAGGCATGGTGTCATTATCAATAAAATCTAACTAATCTTCCAATTTCCTTTTGGGCACATGCTTTACACTAAAACAATGTACCATATAAAATGGTTCAAAAGACACTATATGAGATATGGAATGGGAGGTGTCCTGATATGTCTTTTATAGTGATTTGGGATGAATTCTTATATAAGAAAATCATTTTGTGAAAATCTTAGTCCATAAAATCACATAAATGTAATTTTTTTAAAATATTACTCTTATCCCAATCCAACAACAAAGTTGTTTGTTAATTTGAATAACTGAATAGGAACTTAGTTCCAAAGGAATGAGTGGGAGTAAAAGTAGAACTCAAAATGTTTGAGAAAAACAAGAAAATATTCAACTAAAGAGGTACAGTAGGAACATAGAATCAAAATATGGTGTGGAGTCTCAAGTTCCATATGTAACACAAACCTCATAGATCAAGTAGGACATGCCTTGAGCTTGAAATATTATGATATCTTGAAGAGGAAGCGAATTGATCATATATGATGAGTCAACTACCTACTTAGAAGCTATTGAGGAACCAGAATATGAGAAATGGCTTGAGGCCATCAGATCCAAGATGAAGTCCTTGTAAACCATAAAGGAATGACCTTGATGGATCCACCTGAAGGGGTAAAACCCATAAGGTGCATATGGGTGTTTGAGAGAAGACCAACATGAAAGGTATATTGGTTGCAAGGAGTTTCAAATAAGTTCAAGGTGTTTAACATGATGAAGTATTTCATTAGTTACCATGGTTAAATCCATCAGGAACATTCTTGTTGTTGCAACTTGTTATGACTAGTAAGATTTGGCATATGGATGTTAGAACCATATTCCTTAAATGGAATATTTATAAGGATGTGTATGTGATACAGACTAAAGTTTCATAAATCCAATATTGCAAATAAAGTCTATATGCTACAAAGGTATATCTATGGATTGAAGCAAGTTTATTAGAGCTGGAATATTGTATTTGACAAGACACTCAAAGGGTTTGACTCGAGTCAAACTGAAGAAGAAATATTTGATTACAAAATATTTAATGGGATCATATTTATACTCCACATGATGATGGAGAATAACATCCTTATCACATAAATATTAAAATTTGGCTAGGAAAGTGCCCTCTCTAAGAAGGGTTTAGGCAAATCATCGTAAGTGATAGGAATTGAGATCTATAGAAATAGATGTGGAAAGCTTCTTGTCCTAATAAAGAGCACATGAATTTGCAAGATGCTAAAGCGGTTCAGCATGCAAGACTCAATGAGAGAAAACTTGTCCATGTTCCATGGAGTTAGTCTCTAAGGACCCTAGTTTCCCAATTCTTGTGAAATATAGGAACACATGGATAAATGCCATATGCATTCACAATTGGATCTATCTTGAGTGCAATGTTATGTATCACATTATCTCATATGTATTGGGCATGATGAGAGGATATCTTGTTATCTCATATGTGTTGCACATGATGAGAGGATATACGGTTATCTCATATGTATTGGACATGACATATATATATATATATATATATATATATATATATATATATATATATATATATATATATATATATATATATATATATATATATATACACTCACCCAATTATCTCATATGTATTGGACATGAGGATTGGGTATCTGTCAGATCCTAGTGAAGGTCACTAGAACACCATAAGAACATCCTTAAGTACTTGAGAAGAACTAAAAGGATTTGTTCCTTGAGTATGGTAATAAGGGTAGTTGGGTGTAAAGGGTTACACTAATGCAAGCTTCTGAAATGACAAATAAAATTAATGATCACAATATATGTTTATGCATGACCTTAAAGAAGAACTATAAGTTGGAAAGGGTTTTGAGCTAATGATAGTTATTTAAATCTATAATAGGATCCAAGTATCTTTGTGTTATGTGAATAGAAGAGGATACTATATGGATCAAGAAGTTCATATAAGGGAACTTGTGTGAGGTTCCAACCATTGATGGCATAGTACAAATATTAGTGACAACAATGGAGACACTGGTTAGGTAAAGAATATCAGACAACATATTGTTTTACTTCAATCTCATTGAGTAGTTGTACAGTGGGGAGATTAGAAACATGCAATATGCCGACTAAACGAAAACATTGCTAACATGTTATAAAATCACTTGCACATCAGAAACATGATGGACATGTTAAAGATCACTTGGAATAAGATTCTTGGGTGATTGGCTCTAAGTGTAAGTGGGAATATATTGGTATGTATACCTAAAGAGCCAATCATATGATGATTGTAGTGAGGCATTTGATACCTGATTTGATAATAATAAAGGTAATTTTGTTTATTATGTTTGTCTCAATCATGAGATGATGACATATGCATATTATATGTCTAAAGAAAGATGTTTCTTGATGATATATGTTTTTAGGTTGAGAACCTGAACAATGACATCATATGTATGATAAGAGTACATACATTCTTGTTATGTCCCTAGTCAGATATTAATATGGAAGCAAAATAGACAATAGTAATGCATAAGACTAGAGTGTGTGTTGACTAATAATAGAGTCTCATTAGTCATAAATATGTGATATCAAGTTAAGCACATAGATATATACATGCTAGTAAATAGTGCATCAGACAGACCCACCTTGAGAGTGATACATGGAGACCATGGAATGGTAGTCAGAATCAGCTCTAATAGTGATAGTGGTGATTGTGGTTCTTAGACTTGGAGTCACTATATTCATTACAATTTGTTCATGTACTTTGACATCATCCAGTGTGAACCTGAATAAGGGTTACCATAAGATGATGATTGGTTGCACTGTGACACATAGGGGTAGAGTGTGATTGACATGGATGGGATTTGTCCCTCCTATAGGAGATTCATATCTAGGCCTCTTGATAAGTGAGACTAAGAAATGTATGGACATACTCATGTGACTCAATATGTGATATGTTAGCTCACATGCATCTCAGACAGTCTACTCTAATTAAAGGAACATGGATTGTACATTGAGTGGATGTCAATTTCTTGCCTAGAGTTAAATCCGGATATCAAAGTCAAACAAACTATACAATCATGGTAACAATAATCACAAATTGTAGGTTGAAGTTGTTCTCCAACATTATGAATTACTTGGGTATCAATGATGTGTTACTAGACACCACTCTTTTCTTATGATGTCATAAGTTTGTTATGGACATTCATTGCCAATGTAATTCTAGACCTATAGGGTCACACACATAGGAATGCACTTGGATTCAATGTCTATATTCATGACTGATGTTTACATTGATTACTAAAGGTATTTAGGTATTCAATTAAACAAATGAGGTTCAAAAGAGACTGACTAGACTCTAAATCAACCGATTCAATTGTTCAACCGATCAGTTAGAGTGTTGGGTCAGTTGGAATCAACATTGACTAATCAATGGTTGAACTAGGGTGTGAGACGACCAGTTCACATAGTGAAACGATGTCATTTCATAGGTCCCAACTGACCTATTCATGGGATGAACCACCCGGTTCAATGGTCAATTTGATTGGATCAAGGATTTGTGCTGACGTCATGTTTAGCATTAATCGGGCATTGATTACCAATTTGATTCAAAACAGGAAACTCCACAAACCGACCAGCTCATGCACCAAATGACTGGTTGGGTGTGCAAACTGATTGGTTTTCTGTCCGTGAGTTTTAGAAAATTTGTGAATTTGACCGTTTTAAATCCAAAAAAGACTGGGAACCCTGACCCTAGCCTCTCATGTAAATAGAAGGGTACTGGGGGCTTCTCAAAATATGACAATTGCCTTTGACAATTTGTTGTCCTCTCTGGTTATGGTAACCAATAGAGAGCCTGAGAAAGTCCTACCCAATAAAGGAAGGTGTAGAAAGGGAGAGACATTTATGGGAGAATGAATTAGTCCTAGTAGTGTGATGTTCGAAAGGGACAACTCCTTCATGTTGGATCTAGTAGCACAACATGGAGTTTTCCATCATCCGCATGGACAACTCTAGAGGGAGGTCGTTGTGTGCCGCTAGGAGGACACTACCAGTCACTTTCTGTAGTGATGTACCAGGAGGCTAGTGGAGACAACTGTTTGAGTGCTACTACTGAAGAAAAAGCAT
Organism: Alisma plantago-aquatica; assembly: GCA_963693085.1. Classification (NCBI taxonomy): domain Eukaryota; kingdom Viridiplantae; phylum Streptophyta; class Magnoliopsida; order Alismatales; family Alismataceae; genus Alisma; species Alisma plantago-aquatica. Next base: position 766,762,390 of record OY856413.1, on the reverse strand, counting down.
ATTGTTGTAAGAGTATTGTTGTTGGACTTGCTTCAGGACAAGATATAACCTTGTAAACTTTCTTTCTAAGATACATTGTTGTTGACGCGATCTTGCTGTTTAGGAGAATCAAGCTTTAAATTTTTGTATCCTCTGCCTTATCTATCGACATGATTTACCTACACCAATAATATTTTCTATCCAATCTCAAAGATATGCATACAAACAATTATAGAGGCTATAGAAAAATACAAATAGTATCCAATCATGTATAGACAAGTTGTTAATGTGCATATCAAACATCATAGGAAGTTTTTAGCAAGATTATGATGAGAATCACAACATGTAAAATTTTCTCAATAACCACATGTAAAGGATATAATTGGAAATCTTGGTAATGATTAAATATCAGAAATACTTCTATGACCTCAAATTTTTCTTATATTGAAATACAATTATTCTATGAAAAGAGACTTGTTTGGAAATTTGGGTTCTTTGTTTTAAATTAATATATTTATTTGTAAATTTCTCATGAATGATAAATTTCATAAATACTACGATATTATTAATCGAATGATGGATAAAAGGGAAAAAGGATATTAGAAGATCACATATTAAGCAAAAAGAAAAAGAAATAGATGATAATTATGTATACATGAGATAATTGTTTAGAATTCTATAGAAAGTGGCAAAGATGGAAACTATTAATTAGTCTTCATTTACACATCGTTTATAACAGAAAGAATAGACAAAATAAATAAATTACAAAAGGAAGAAAGAGAACAGGATTATTTTTGATGTGTTAAAGGCATATAATTGGAGGTAGAATTAGATATTAAGAAAAACATTGCTTCTTTTCAAATTTTAGTCTCAAATTGGTCGATGGTGGGATAAAGTCGTTTAAGGGTTTCCCTTAAATTTTGGACTAACAATATTAAAGAATTGTGAGATATGAATTTTTCTAGAATTACTAAAGTGAGAGGTTAATTTCCAATGTGCATTAAATGTCACGATTTTTCTGAAAATATATATGTGTCCCAGCCTTTTAGTTGTGTGATCCCTATGGGATGTTGGATCCCAGATCCAACAAAGGATAGGTCATCCCGTATCTCTCACTAGAATAAGAAAGACGAGCAGTTAGATTGAGTTTTCCAAATCAATTTTCCCATGAAAGGATGGATGAGCAGACATAGAAATTGGACTAATGGATTTGGTAGCAAGAAACACACCTACCTACCCTAGGATTTACCTTGTTTGGGGATCTCTAGAATATTCACCCAATTCACAGTTTCCTATTCAGCTAACTATTGACCCAAGGGCTATATATATGGCATATTTATTGTATTCAAGGGCACCATAGTGATCATGACACTCTGCTGAACTGATGGTTTCAATCCCAGGCTCCAATTCCACCACCTACTCTATGTTCTTCCCCCTTTTTCTTCTCTACCCCACCAATGAGATTCCTTTTCATCCTCCCTGTATGAGACACCTCTAAAGGAATTGAGGGTATTTGAGAGTTTTGGTGAGTTCCAACGAGGGATCTAACACCTTGAGATAACTCTTTGGCACATGTTGATCCAAGTCAAACTCTGGGTTGGCCGCAGCTTGGAGCCATGGAACACTGGCTCACAGAATCAGGAGGAGGAAGAAAGACATTGGGTAAGATTACCAAAAACACCCTGATAGCTTGCTCCTTTAGTCCTCAGAGCCAGGGGCAACAATGTCCTTTCTTTATCCTATGAGTTTCATCACTTTTTGTGCATCAAATACAAGGTAATGGGTGCCTATAGTCTAGGCCCAGTTTGTGTGGAAAATGTCAGTGGTGTGTGTTTCTATGACATGGAATTTTCTGATTGCCCAAATAAGACTAACTTTAAGCATATTGTAGAAAATAATTCATAACTTAGATTGTAATAAGTTATATATGAAAATTTATCAAGAGAATGTAAGGATTACAAAAAACATAGTTTCAAGACCTAAATCACCTTCTAGTTCAAAAAGTGCCTATAGATAGAATCTTTGATGTGCTCAATGAACTGGAACCCTAATTTTTGAGATTTGATGTTTATAATATGTCTAATTGATATTGATGATGAAAGATTGATCTTTTACAAATAAAAAGAGCAACGTGAAATTTATAGGAACTTAGTATCCCATAATTTGATAAATTAGGGTTTTTTAAACAAAAGGTGTAATTAATGAAGAATTAGGGTTTGTAAACCCAATGGGCATGAAAATTGGAAACTAGGTTTTGGGAAGACAAAACCCAGATAAAACCCTAAAGTTGACCAAGAAACCATAACTTGACGACCAAGTCAGTCTAAAGGGTGATAAAATAATAATACATGGGTGTATTGATTTACCTTTTTGGGTAACTTTGCTTGTTTGATTGATTGCTTGCTCTTTCTTGGACATATAGACTCTTGATCAAGGTATGTGGTTACACCTATGACTAATCGCTCTAGTTTCCTAGCGATTTTTGAGGTTTTACCGATTGCTTGAAATTAAATGTTGGCACAAATTTTATTACCTACAATCTGTAAAGTGACTATGGCTTTCACAAAGTATGCTTATAACTTGCTCGAACCCCATATACCAAATCTAGAGGTTTGCGTGGAAGGAAATGAAAAGTAGTGAAAATGACCGAAGACCAGGCCCTAGATTGGAAAGGTCATATTAGGTTAGACCAGTCCCCATATTGGGAAGGTCATATTTGGTCAAACCAGGCCCCAGATTTGGGAAGATCATATTAGGTTAGACCAGGCCCCAGATTGGGAAGGTCATATGGGAGTTGAAGTCGGGCCTCATTTTAGGAAGACCAGTATGGCACATGGGCTCCAAATTGAGAAGGTGGCCTTTTTATCTAATGTAGGGACAAGACCCTTAAAGGGTATCCCAGAGGTTGAGTAAAACAAGTCAAGGATTTGTGAATAAAATGATAATTTTGTTTATGTAACAATAATTTTGTGATTATGTTGTTACACTAGATGCAATATTTTGTTTCCCCCACATAGATGTATAACTCGTTATACTGACCAACATTTTGTTTGTTGGTGTTTTTTGATAATATGCTATTATTATGCAAATATGTTGAATGGTAGACACTCAGTAAAGAATGCATCAAACAAAAATTCAATGTAATTCCTAGAGGATACAATTAGATGGTTGTAATTCATATGGTAAACTTTATAAATCCATATTTTGTAACCATGTTGTAAAATTTATATTTCATCTTGTACCAAACTTATTCGTATTTACTGACATTTATTAAATGTTTCTAGTTAATTACTAAACTTGCGACCATGTATTATTCATAGTGGCCCTTGCCCTCTCGGTCTGCCTGAATAGGGGATAACAGGGGGAGGGGTTCATTACAAATAATCTCATATCTCAACTCTTACCATTTATTTACACTTGTTCTTCCACCATGACCTCACATTTCTTCATTTATATAGGTTGAGAATTCAAATATCAAATGAGTAGGCTATTTTAATCCATTTACATATATCCTACAAGACGAAAGATGAAATGATCCCTAGTCATATTTTTGGGTCTACGAGGTTATCTTAGCCATACAAATTGTGTTGCAGCTGACCTGGGTTCGTCCCTGGTCTTGGTTGATGCTCCTTAGTGCTCAACAGTAAGGGTGTCCTTGATGGTTGATTATGCTCATCCATATAGAGACCTAAAGGTTTCGAATGTTTGGTGGCGGATGATGTTGCATGTCTCTTCTTGAAGACTCTCACTACTCTAGTATCTATGTTCAGCTTTCAGACTTCCAGGATGGCACATATTGAAGGTGTTTTTATTGTTAGTGTTATTTTGGATGTGTTGGTTGTTGCCCCATAGTAATTGGTAGGAGTCTGTGTCTTTCTGTAGCAGACATAGCTCTTCTTATCATCTTCCTTTCAGGAGGTCTTTATTAAGAACTTGTTCTTTCTTTTTTCGGATGTTTTATCCCTGTTAGTAATGGGGGAGCAATGTTTTGTACCCAAAGTTTTTGGAAATATTATAGCAACATGATTTTTGACCGACCAAAAAAAAAGAATGGTGACCATTTTGCTTGAAATCATTACAAGTGCCCTTAATTAGCCTTGGAACTTGAGGATTTTTCATTGGAAATTAATGGTCTGTTGGCTTTATTATTCCTTTGTCTAACTTCAAACTCAATACTATATTACCACTTTTCTTTATAGCATGATCAAGGATTTCATTTAAATTATTTTTGTGCCAAAGTGTTTGTTCATAGATTCAATTTCAAGAGCATCAATGTAAAAAATGAGAGGATTAAAAATCATAGCATGCTCTTCATTTGAACTAGACATAAAAATTTGAAATTCTCGAAACTTAATCTTATCAAGTAAGATGGAAATTTCAATGTTAAGAATGTGTACTTGACTAACATAAGCATTGTTATTTACCTCAAAACCATTGAATTCCAATTATAATTTTAAATAAATCCTTTAGATATTGTCAAGGTTAGCTTGTGAGGAAATATTAACATGTTCAAGTTTACCCTTCTCTTTATGAAAGCCATCCACTATCTTGGAAAGATTTTCCCTTTTATTTTTTACTAGACCCAATAGAGGAAAAAGTAGCATGAATAATTTTTGTTAAATATTATTTAGATAAATCGTTTGGAAATACATGGTGTGTTTTACCTCCTTAGGGTCACACATTAATCAATTGAGTTTGATTAGATGCGACCCTAAAGGGGTTTTGAACACACTTGGGATCTGTTTAATTTGTAAATCCCTAATAGCCTCACTCGCATACACTAAAACAATATACCCACAATCACATGGGGTTGAGTTATAGTATAGGAGGGCAGAAAGTTAGAGGTAGAACCCAATAGAGAAAGGGGGTAGTGGGCTAGGTTAATTTTGGCTAGGTTCCTACTACAAAGTCTAGGGTTCAAGGGTTTTAAGGTTGTTTTTGATTGATTACACTAATGGGGACCAAGAAAGAAACTAAAGGAAGAATGAGAAAGATCAAAACCTAAGCTATCCCTAGATAGTTAGATCTAGTTAGCAACAAATGTCAAGACAAGCAATGAAAGGAGCAAGCTACACTAAGGAAAGCAAGAGAAAATCTACACTACACTAAGCTAGCAAACTAGGAAAGAGAGAAATTAAAAGCCTAAACTATCAAGAACATGGCAAGAATCTAACTGAGCAAGTAAAGAGGTAAGTTGACTAACACTAGCTAAGAAACAAGGACATCATGGTTTTAAAGAAGTGTGGGTTGTTTGGGGGAATGCACTTATCAATTGTGTTGGGGTGATAACATGTTAGCATTACTCTTCCATTTAGATTACAAAACCAAACAACAAGCTAGAGTCTAATGAATTTCCCTAAACTACTAATTGGCCATGGATAAGATAGGGTGTGTACAGGGGAATTAGTCTCTAACACCTCATACTCACCCTTAAAAGGATAAATTTGTTTAGGGTTTAGGTGTAATTCAATTAGAGTTTAGTCAAGACTAGGTTTCTAGGATAATAACTCTTAGGGAATAGGGGTCGGGGTAGTAATGCAAGGTGGAAGTGAGGTTTTAGATATCACATCGCCCACATTCTATCCTTAAGAAGGATCCAAGAAAATTACTCTAAGTTCTCCAATACTAGATACTTAGATGTCTGACCTAGGTGTAGGCTAATTGATTAGCATGTAGGAAGGTGAATGGATAATTATAGATCCATTAATTGGACATAGGTGCAATTCACAAATTAGCCACATAAGAAATTTTCTAGAATCCTAGGTGATTTCAAGCACAAACCACAAAGTAATTCATGAGGAATAAGATAAAAATAGAACGTAATCATTACCAAATGAATTTAAAATGCTTACATATCATTTAACCCAACATGGTATCAAAGTGACATTTTGAGTCCCAAACAACCTACCTAAGGGGCCTAGCTGCTCATAGAACAAGAAAATACAAAAAGAAATGAAGAAAAATAATTAGAGGAGTGAAAATCTGTGATGATCTCAGTGAAGAATCCTCCTTCTCCATCTCCTAGAAGTAGCAAATCAAGAACCTCCCTTCAAGGTGAGTGGATGGCATGGGTGTATGGTGGAAAGTGCCCAAAATACTAGAAATGTAGGGTTTTAGTGGTGGAAATCATAAACAGGAGGTGGAATGAAGTGGAAATGTATGGAGGTGAAATGGGGGAGTTGAGAGTGGTCTACTAGCGGATAACCTTGAGTTCCAGCCTCCACCTATGCTTATACTGGTGGTGGGGAAGCACTAGGTCAAGTTGGGGTAAAATGGGGAGATGAGTATAAAGTTGTGCTAGATTTGTATGTAGCATGAACGTGTTGGGCATCAAGACCATGTTGGGTAGGGGTTAATACAACTATGGTGGCATGGAACAGGAAAGGTGATAAGATGGAAAATCATAGTAGAATTTTGGAGTTTTGGGTGGTTGATGGCACGGCTGTGGTGAGGCACTGACAGCACAATTGTGGTGGCTTGAGTGAATGTTAGTCGTTCTTAGTGCCATAAGTATTTTGACTTAGCTGCAAAATGGTTGTACTGCATGGCATCATCATTTTGAGTCACATTGGCATGGCCATGTTGTGCTACATGACTATTCTATTGACTTGGACCTTCAATTCTCATTCTATGATTTTGAGTGAACTAGCACGACCATTCTGGGGTACTCCTACCTTGCTGCTTTCTTTAACGTTACATTGAGCTTGTTCTTTGTTCATCCTTGGATATTCTTGCTTCAATTGATTTTTGGTCACTAGTGGTAGATTGAGGGAGCCTTGGACTTCACTTTGGGCCTCTCTAAGGGTAGAGAAATTCTTGGATCACTTTTTCTCTCTCTCTTCCATCCAAGTTTGGTGCAATTACCTAAAGAATATGAAAGAACGTCCGTAATTGCATTTCACACAAATATGCATATTGAGGGGAATAACATGTAATCTAGCAGGTATATATGTGATTAATGTGGAATAAGACACACAATGAAGCCCTAAATTAGGATTGCATAAATACCTCATTTGAATCTTCAATTGAGATTTCTATAAGAGCAAACGAGTGTTATCCATCTTTACTTTTAATAAAGCTTTTTCTTGAGCTAGACTTAGAGGATTCGATCGAACTCTGGTGGTTTTATTCTTCTTTGCTTCTCATCTACTTCATTTTATCCCTTGTGACTATGGGTCCTTTTGCCCCATGGAATTTTATTCATGTAATGACCTTTCCTTTCACATGTGAAGCAACAAGAGGAGAAAAAATACTTGTCTTTATAGGATCTACCTTTGAAGTACATAGCATCTTCTTAACTTGTAAAGAATTTGTGACTTGATCAATAATGGAAAGAAATAACCTTCTCCCTCTAATTTTGATTCTTTTCTTTAAAATCTTCTTCTTCTTATGAGATGATCCTTATTTTTTAGGTTTAAAGATTACATATGTTCTTTAAGAGGAATAATGTAAAGTGTCATGGTTTCTTATTTGGTTGTCACCTTCATGTTTCAATGGTGAGGAAGGGATTTGTGAATCTTGGAGTTCATATTATCATTTTCCATGGTATGACCTAGGGCGAAAAGTCCATTTACAACACTTTTCAGCCTTGATTATATTTCAATGACACTCTCCGTCTTGCCCACTTTGAAGCCTTCAAATAGTTGAGTAATCATGTAGACTTATCCTTAAATTTTTATGTCCCTTCACAAGTGATACATACCATTATCCATATCTTATAGGTTGTCTCACAAGAACATATCCTATTGAAATTGGTGTGTGTGAGAGTAGCATAGAGGATATTTATGGGTTTGGCATTCAAAGTTTATTTCTTAAATATAGATGCATCCCATTCTTCTAGGTTTCCCTCTAATTTCTTGTATGTACGATCCACCATTCTTCACAACACAAGATGTGATCCTTGAATATGGAATTGTGTTTTTATCTTCCAATATTTAAAGTTATTCACATCATAGTCAAGAATGTTAGGCTACAATATTCATTTTTTATTGTTATCCATACTCTGCTACTTGTGTAAGTATTCCTGAAGAATACCTTACTCTAACACAAATTGTTGAATCTAAATGGAATGAATAAGTTGGAACTGAGCTATAATAACTTAAGAAAATTTGAATGAACCTTCAAAATACTTCTCATGATATCTATATAAGTGTTAAAAGAAAGGGGGAGAGATTTAACAACCCACAAATATGTATAAGTATGTAGAGTGGTTTCTTTTATCAAGGATGTATATTCACTACCTAGAGAGGTCAACCTCTAGGATTTTCAACCATGAGCACCATCTTATATTCCACTATAAGAGATATAGAATAAGACCATATTTTTCTAAATCAAGTGATAACTAGATTTGCTTTTAGGCCAAGGGATACGACAACCATACAAAGGATTACCGATCCATTTCCAAGACTCTTTAGCCATATACTAAGGACATAACCAATGTTACAATGACTCTTCATCCTTCATCAAGGACTTTCCTACTAATCAAAAAAGTCTTTGGCCATCAAAGATTTATCCACTGTAGACATGAATCTTTTGTCTTTGACTTCACAAAGGTGAGAATTTTTTATCAAGGGAATCATGCCCTTCTTCTTCTTCTTTTCCTCTCTTAGCCAAGAGAGAGATAATCTTCAACATCATGATAGAAAGATATATTGGGAAGTAGAGTAAAGATATTCTCACAAGATATACATGTAGGTCTATGTCTCTTAGCCTCACAAGATATACATATATAACTAGATCTCTAACATATTTCTTACTCACTCCAATAGATGTAGCAAGTGATAAAGCTCATGAGAGTGAAAGGGGCTCTTTGGAATTCTTTCTCTCTCAAACATAGTATATAGGCATTTGTAATGCTCAGCTAACCATGCGATGTAGTGCAATGGGGAAATTTATAGTTGAAGATGCCTTCAATCCATTAGAACCATTTAGGATGCATTATAGCCAATATTGAGGGCTCCAATTGATCTTTTTTACCTATTCCTTACCCCTCCAATGTCTATATTACACTATAGAAATGCTTGCTATAGTGTAGTAAATTGAGTTGGTAACTCAGTCGATAGACCCCGTTGTCTGTGTCATTTTTAGATTAGTTGAGTTGGATACTGGAAAGAAACTCTACTAAAAATAGGTTTTGAAAAGCCACATGGACAATGTAATCGTCTGAGTCAAACCTAAGTAAAATTCAGCCAATTTCCCTAGTTGTTTTGGGTATTAAATGACCTTCCAAGTACAATATTAATCTAGACCAATTGATTCTCTTATGCATATGAGATAAAATAAAAATCATGCAATTTTTTATAGTGATTTACATGAAATATATAAGGAGAAAATTATCTATACTCCAATTTAATTTTGTGCATGTATGGCTTGATATTTCCAAATTAGGGTTCCAAATTTGGACATTGGAAGAGTTTCTATCTAATCCAAATTCACTGAATTAGAAGCATTCGACGCAAATAAGTTGAATGATTTAATAGTCATCAAAACTAGGAATTAGTCAGTTTAGACCTTGAGTCAACATAGCTTTCTTTGACCATGAGTAATTAAGGTATTGTCATGGTTTCCTAGAGTCCCTATAGGAATAATTTTCTATATCATGTTGTCAAGATATATAAGAAATAGCGAATATGATAAGATATTATCTTATTTTTTAGATATATATATTTGTAAATTGTATTTCCTCTCAAATATTTATGAAGATTGTTTATTAAAAACTAGTGGTTGAAAATCCTACTAGTCATGGATTAGGAAACTTTTTTGTTTTAAAATTGCAATCGATTACCTTGTTTGTCCAACTTCCTCCTCCTTTACTTTAGTTGTTTTTATCATAAAAAATACTAATAAATGGTTATTATTAACAAGTTCCAAAAATACCATTATAGATTTTACTCGCCCCTCACTCTAGACTTACATTTCAACTATTAGCTAGAAGGCTCAAACTAAACACAATGAAAAACCATTTTTTTCTAGACTACTAGATTGGTCACAATGTGGCATTCACTAAAAACAACATGAAAGGATTGAAGGTTGAATTGAAGGAGAAATGATGATTTCTTCATGAGGAAGAATTATGAGTTGATTTTCAAAAATTCCAAAATGTGAATTGTAGGCCATCTAGGGGAAAAATATTCAGTACCCTTGTGGATGGTGAACATCAATCACTTCCGACCAAGAATCCTTGTTGAGAAGAAAATGTTGGTATATATGCCATATAAGCCAGTCATTTGATAATGTCGATAGGGATATTTTGTACTTTTGATTTGATCAATAAAGGTAATTCCAATTTTATTGATGCACATTTGATTATGGTGACAATAATGTATATGTCCTTATAATGATTAGTTTTATTCCATGGGAATTAAAGTATGTGACTTGAACATGAGTTCCTAATGGATTCTAAGAACAATATTCATAAAACATCTTGAGACAAATATTATTGTGTATTAGATAACAATAATGCATAGGAAACTAGTAGGTTTGGTGAAGGATGGCCATGTATCCTTGTTAATAGGTATTGGATACCAAGTCACATAAATAGGTACTTGCTAGAGAACCAAGTGTACTAGACAGACCTGCCTTGAGGGTAATTCATGGACTGTTATATGATACTTATAATCAACTCTCAGTGGCAATAATGGTGTTGTGATCTTTCAACATGAAGTCACTCCAATGGCGATATGAAAACCATCATGCTTTGACACTACCAAACATGATCTTGAAGAAGGTTGTCATAAAGGTAGTTGTTGGTTGTGGTGAGAATCATATTACACATTGTGAGTAATGTAGTACGAATTTGTCCCTCCCATATAATGGCAGTGATATCCGTGGTATCTTCATAGGTCAGACTAGAGACATACATGGTTGTTTCGAAGTGACTCAGTATATTATATTGGGATCATATGTATAGTCTACTTTGACATCATGGAACGTAAATTGAATATAGTGAGGATGATGTGTCCATGCCTATAGTTCAATCAAGATGTCTATGACAAGGATTACACAACATGATAACACTAGACATTGATGGTTTTACTCCTATTTGATTAATATGATTAGTTGTGCACCAAGGATATGTATGTATACACTGCACATTGCTGATTATCATAACAATTATTTGTGAATCCATTGCCAATGCAATATGGTTCCTATTGGTTCAAACACATAGAGATGGCTTAAAGAAGGATTGGATTGGACCTTATATTATGTGTGTTATAATAAGCCCATGGCCCTGAAAGTAAGTTTTGAGGGACTGAATAAAATAAGGATCTACACTTAAGAAATAAGTTTCCATAATTTAGGGACCCACACTTTGAATAAGAGGAAGTCTACCTCACATTATAACTTATATAATGGTGCATTCCATGGGACCCAATGCATTGCAAGTTCCCTCATTCCACAAGGGAGTCTACAACCTTTCCAAATAGGGTTTAGGAAACCCTTAATCTCCACTTCTTTGTATATATGGTATGAGTGGAAGCCATCAGAGTATACCCTTAGATCTTCTCATTGTTGACTCCATGGCTTGAGAAATCCTAATAGCAACACATAGAGAGAAAGAAGGAGAGAAATATACTAGAAATTCCAACCATATTTAATAACTCATGTGGACATTGTGGAGACGAGTTAGCACATTAATGTTTTTCCTAGATGAGTATCTTCACTTTTGGAATGTAAACTGATGAGATGGTAGAATAGATTATTTTTCCATAAGTGTTACAGTATATTGATGTGATCTGATAGGCAAGGAGAAGGTTTCCATAGCAGAATGTTGTAATTTGGTACTGAGAGCATGCAAATAGAGGAAAAAACCCTCTTCGAAGGAACCACCTGATTTGCAACACACATTAACCCTAGAATGGTGCAATCAGATAGAGCCGACTCTGAGGTCAGATATTGGGCTAACAGAGTCAACTATATGATATTAGAATATGTGCAAATCTTTGGTAGAATCATATAATCTGCTAATGACAATCACCAACAGATTTCCACACTTAGCCATAAAAAAATAGTATTTTGCAAACATCCTAATGTAAATTTTGGAGTGCTAGAGACACTAAAAATGAGTTTTGATTGCTAATCTGGTTAAATATAAGAGAGATGTAGATTGGAGTGTCCATATATACAATGATTATTAAAAGTTGAATAATTAGTATTTCTCCTACAATAAGGTATAAACTTGCAATATCTAATCTAGTTTTGCTGCATTAGATAGACCCCACTTGAAGGACTGATGGGAATTTTTTATCCCACTGTATTTTTTACTACTAATATTCCTATAGAAAAAAGCAAGAGGGATATAATCAACATAAGGAACAAATAGAAAGTGCTCAAGTATTGGGAAGAAAGGCCAAATGCCCTCGTAACTCTACTCCTAATGCACTAAAAACTAAATCTAAGAACCACCACACAAACAACAAGTGTGTTTGTTAACAATGATAATTTTTTTATCAAGACAAAGATAATACAATAGTTTAGTAAGATCCAAATGTCTGTGATGTAGTATTACTAGCTAATAAATTGATAACACTACCATGACATCATTGTCAATAGTTGATTTTATCATTACCTATTTCATTCAGTAAGACAATGACTAGCAAAGGAGTTTCCACATAACAATTAATAAAAATAGATTGTGTGTATATATAGTAATGTATATATACATACATACATATGTATATATGTGTATACATATTAATATTCATATACATAAACATATATACATATATATATATATGTATTTTCTTGTATATATATATCAATGTCTATGTATGTCAGTCTCTCTCTCTCCCTCCCTCTCTCTCTCTCTCTATATATATATATATACATACATATATATACTATATACATGCATATATATGGGCTTATATATAATACCCATGCAGGTAACCTGGAATTTTGTACCCCTACCACCCAAAAAATAACTATGTGGTCAGAAAAGTAACTCTCTAGAAAAAAGTAACTATTAGTAAAAATTCTAGAACAAATATGTAATTGTACATTTGATATAAATATAACTATATATGCATGTATAGTAACCGTTTGGAAGGTAATGTAACCATGTACACATGTAAAGTCAAAAACTCCAAAAAAGTAACTAAATCCCAAGTGGGTATCTACCCGCACGGGAAATGAATGAACACCCTATATATATATATATATATATATATATATATATATATATATATATATCAAAACCATAAGGGTACCCAAAATGAGGTGTTGATAGTGCCCTACATGCATGGAGATATATCATGGATTAGCATACTAGAGACTTTTTAATTAAGTATATTTCCTTCATTAATTTCCAAAGTGTTTAGCCACATGTAAAAATGATATGCATTTTCATGTTTAAAGGTAACACAACCCAAACCCACTAACTATGGTCCAGGACTACTAAATTTGGACTAGACTAACCATCCAGTTGTAATTACTAACCCAAATTGATTAATAAACTTTTATCTTTTTTTCTTATTTATGTAGGAATAGAGAAACTAAAAAGATAACATTTTGTTTAAGCAAACCATGAAAGGTTACAATAGAGTTTAACTTTTAGATAAAAGTAAGAGTTCTACCTAGAATACACCAAGAACAATTTATTACAAACTTCTATCATTTCTTATTATCTAATTCTAAGACCTAGAGGAAAGATAAGAGACCATCTAACTAAGCTAATTTTTTCACTCAATACCTCAACTGATGTACTCCTAATGAACATTAGTTTTTGACTCCTCCTGTAGAGATGGACCCTTGCTTGAAACATGTTTTTGTGGATTGTATAAGATATTAGCTCAGTGTTTAGAAATTTGACACAAAACCATGATAATTCAGATGTATATTATTAACATATATAAATATATAATAATGCAAAAAATTATTGAAAAATTTTAATCCTTCCAACATGAAAATAGATCTAATAATTGCAATAAATAAATAAACTAAACTCATGCATTAATTCTTTTGATCCTTTTGTACCGCAACATGTACAAGTATCGAATCAAGCAACGATCTCAACATATAATACTTATAGTAGATCTAGGATTCTAAGTCTACTAAACTAGTTCCCTAGTATGCAATGGGGATCGGCACATCTGGTCTCAAAGGCTAACATTTGTATTGATAAAGTTGAGTGCTCTTCTAAACCAAGGTACTTAGGTTGAGAGTCAAATCACTTATCACAACTACCTGCATCAGATGTTCCATAAGGGATGACTAACTAAGTGATATCTGAAATAACTGAACTACACTGAGTATCATCAAAATCTCCAATTAATGTTGGGTATCTAACTCATTTAAGGATACTATCCTAAGTGGGCTTAGATCCCCTATACCCCTCTGGTACCTTCTGCTACCTTGCCTTAGACTCTACCAGTCAGTATGCATGCTTCCTCCTTCACAATGTAGATTTTAATGATGGATTATATGGTGTTCAGGGCATCTAATGTCTAGTGATTCTTTATCTTCCACAATTCATATTTTCATCTTTCTATTCATACCTTTTCTTTGTACTTAGGGTTTCTGTTTTCACTTATCAAATTCTAATAGGGAATAATTCATTGGATTCAGTAATGCATCTACTTTAAATGATAATAGAGCATAATAATAACTGAAAGTAAAATTGTTCATTGACATTCATATGAATAAGATATAAAAAACTATCAATCAAACCACAAGATTATAACACATAGCATTAATCTAGAAATTAGGGTAAACACTAAATGTTGATTCCTCTCGTTCCACCACTTGAAATCAATGTGACGTTGATGTAGCTTAATTTATGGTTAAGAGCATCAATATTGTGTCACGGCTATGCTGAGTCATTTAAAAGTTCAACTATAATCACATATAAAAACTTATCAAATTAAAAATCATTCATCAACATATAAGTCAGTAGATAGTTATGAATATTTTAAACTTGATTATTGTAAAATCATGGTTTAAAGGTGATTTTCCACTCAATTGTATGTATTCTAGCTTATAAATCACGAGCTTGATTTAGGTGGACCCGAATTCTAGTTTAATGAACTTGGACTAGAGTTGAAAACTCCAAAAAATATCACCAATGAGCATGATAAATGAAGCCTTTTGGAGAAGGAAGGTCATGAAAAACATTCAACACATGAATAAGAAGATTTTGAGCAAGACAAAACCAAGAGAAGAGACCATTAGCTTCTCCTATTCTCCATGTTCTTCCCTAAATTCTCCCTAGAAATCACCCTTTGATTATCCTTTTCCAATTTTTATGGCTCAGGATGCATAGAGGATTGAAAAAAGAATCCAAAAAAATAAATTTGATCAGATTCTTACATGCATAGAAAAAGCAATGATGAATTTTATTATTGGTTATTTAGGGTGGCCCCCAAAACCATCAATTTTTTTAGTATGTTGAACCCTTGGTGGGTGAGTCTGTCAAACTTTGGTAATTGACCTCTGGTTTGTGCATTTTTCTATGCATTTGTTTGTGAGTTTGCTAAACCTTAAATTGTTGACCCTACAATTTGTGAGTCTGCAAGCCATTGGTTTGTGAATCTATCAAACCTTCGGTTCTTGAACCTTTGATTTGTGTCTACCGAACCATTGGTTTCTGACTCTATTGAGTGCTCAGTTGTTGAACCATTGGTTTCTGAGTATGTTGAGCCATTAGTTTTCGAGCATGTTGAACCTTTATTTGTTGAATCTTTAGTTTGTTAGTATATTGAGTCATTTGTTTGTGAGTCTATTGAACCATCAGTGTTGAAGTTTTGGTTTGTGAGTTTGTCGAGGCATTGGTTTGTAAGTCTATTGAATCTTTATTTGTCGATTCGAGGGTATTTTTGTTTGAAAATTAAAAGTTCCATAAATCTGTCATGTTAACTCTTATTTGGCTTATTCTTTTTTAATTAGATTCATAATTGAATTTTCTACCATTTTGCGGCTTAAGTTTTACAAAACTATTAAAATAATAATTTTGCAATTAATTATTTCTTTACATATTCTTAAATCTCTTTCTATTCATCTCTGTGTGTGTTATTCCTATATCAACTAAGGTCCAAACATTGATGTATGCTCACTAATATTTTTCTTTCACTTGTCAAGGAATAAGAGGTAAAACATAAATCAACCAATCAATAATACAAAGTATCCAACAAAGCATAATTAACACCTAGATTAACTTAAACTCTCAATTTACTAGTAAAGCAAGGTATGATTTGTAAGATAAGGGTTAGCATTCCTGTATTAAGAAAAATAGATGGAATTCCAATATAATTTTTATATAAATACAACCTTACATTATATTTACTTAGGTTTTGGAAATTTTACCCTAGTATGTTAAGGTAGTTTTCATGATTAAACATAATTCTAAGTCAATAATGTACAAACTAATCAAAAAGTCAAAGGAAAAGCAATCAACTCAGACCTCATATTTGGTCACCTTACAATATTACATGGAGGTATAAATATCATTTAAAATATGATATCATATCATATTTGTACATTATTACAAAAATATAAATAGGGTTCTCTTTTAGAGAATGAGACTATAATGAACCATCAAAGAATTGAAAATAATATATCCTTGTTACATATAAAGAGTCATTACAACTCTTGGTCCACATCCCATATTGCTACTAAATTTTCGATAATGATGACTTGCATAAACCATCACTATGATCTGCTACACATTGTGTCTAACAAACATGTAGTTTAATAAACTATCCAATATGTCACTTCTCTTCATAATACTCCATGTTAAACATTAGTGACTATGGAGTTCCAATTGATGGACTTCTTGAAAAGAAGGTGAACTAACTTACATGTATAGTTACATCATTCCCTTTAAGATCATTAAACTTAAGACATCTTATCCTCATATGTCAAAATACCCACACAAATCCACTTGACATTTTTAACAAGCTAAAATGTGGGTACTAAATCTATGTCAAGCTATAATTCCAATTTCACCCGTAACTTGAGATTATATAGTGTATCCCATCATTTCAAATCCTAGTTAGTATTTTGATTGAATATCTATGATGTCTCATAAATATTTTCCTTCAATATATTTATCCTTCTCATTTGAGAGTTATTTACAAACTACTCCATCCATTTAGCCCCATGAATACACCTGATATCATGTAAATGTAATTTGAGTTAAATGTGTCGAGATGTCTTGATTGGAACTCACATGTTCAAACACTCTACATTTGATAACTAATGTCTTTGGAACCAACCTCAAGTATTGATTGTATTCACAAATACGAATACATAATGAGAAAATTAATTTGATCAAAGTAGAGTATTAATATGGAAGCTTGTGACTATAATAGAAATCTAGCATGTGCTTAAATATCATAGACTTTGGGGTTCATATTTTGAAGTTAGAAAGGAAGGAAGAAAATAGAAAATAGAAGACATTATAATTGTGGAGTACTAAGGTATGAGCAGGTTAAGGGCCATCAAATTGAAGTCCTCTAATCAATCTATACCTTGTTTGACCCTTCAATTACTTGAAACCAAAACCTACCAAATTAACTCAATTAGTATCACTACTGACCTCATTTCCTTACCAAAGTATTTTATTTAACACATTTAATTCCCTACCCCTATTCGTTCTCTTCACCATGTGTGATGGATGGTTGTAACAACACTATTTGTTACTCCTCGACTGTGCCTCCTCCTTCTCATCCCTCCCTCTCCTCCTAGCTATTTGACCCTCCCATTTCTACCTTGGACTCCACAAAACCCTATCCAAGCTATTTCTTCACCCTTGTGCCGAAAGGCCTGGAAGAAAATGATCTACCACCAACTACTATTTTTTCATCCTGGGCCATTGACAATTGATTGAAAACCATGCCATAATACATCATTATCCCTCTGTATGTGTTTGACACAAGGATGACAAATAGGATCTTTTTTCCATCCTTTCCCTGATGACTACATTGCTCAAGTATGACAACTCCAAAGCATCAGTTGTTCTCAAATTGTAGTCTATAAGTCTCTTTCAAACCAAACCACCGATGGCCAAACCTCTTCACAGTCTCCATCACCAACCAATTGTGTAGCCACAAGACCTAGGTTACAACTCTATAGACAGTGGCACCAGTGGTCGTGGTGTATCGACACTGCAACCACAAACCCCCAATGATCTACACCTAATGGAACTCATTGGTACCATGTCCCCTTCATGCTTACTAGTAACCTACATCTCCCTCCTCACTTTGAGATATGGCCTGAGGTCGTAGACGATCTAGCCTCTCATCTCCACTTAATTGTTCATTGTGACTGAATAACATATTAGAAGACATATATCAACATTCCCCTGACCATACACATCTAGGGTTATGCAACTCAACCTCCACTGCATAACCTCCGATCAACTCAATATTTCAAACCTTGTTGACCTACAACTGATTAGATTAACATAGTCCTCCCCTATGCTAAGTCAGGGAGAATTGTTGTCATGCCTCTAGGAGAAGGACCACAATGATCATCTCAAACCTAGTGAAGCAGCATAGATGACATGTATAAACTGATGCAGCACTCCCATGATCCAAAATAAACCTCTATAAAAATCCTAGTCTCCAAAATTAGCAGTTCAGAAATCTTTTGATGTACATTGGACTTTAAACATCCATTTAAATAAAAATCTATATGATAATGGTGATTAGGGTAACATGTAACAATGAGTACACATACTAATTGGTCGATTAGAAATGTTTGTAGGTCTAGGAGTTTTTTAGACAGTAGAAATAATGGAAATTTGAGTATTTAAAACATGTAACTTAGTTATTATATCTATGCATATGGTTGGATCAATACATGTAATGTGTTCATGAACTAAAAATAAATATGAATGAATATATTCATAGAAAATTACATTATTTCCAATTAACTATAATGGAGAACATCATAAAACGAAATTCCATTCACACTTTAATGTTTATAATGCTAAAAGTATACATATGTTATAGATGAACAAAAGATTTCCATTTAAGAAGTATTTTTATCTATTCTAGCCTATGAAATGAAAAAAAAGAGAGAAAATATAAAGGGGAAAATGGTGTTACCATGTCTAACCCTAACATGGAAATAAAATAGGTGACAAAACTTAAGCTAGCCCATGTGTAAAGCTATTCCATTCTTATGTTAGTAATTCATGTTTAGATTAGCATTAATAGTTGAGACCTAGGTAATATTGTATAACTAGTATGCATCAAACTGAACCCTAGTTATCCTTGGTAACAGTACATAGGTAAATAAACATAATTGTTCCTACTAAATGAATAGAGCTATATTATATATAAAAGAGATGCTAACATTATCTATTTAGATAAAAATAGATAAAATAGTGGACTATGTGATGTTTATTATACATATAACCTAGCTAGAAACCCTAGAAATGAGAATGATAGAAAATATGAACAACACGTGTACATGGAAAACCCTAGCCACCTATAACACTAATAAAATGAAATTTGAACAAATTTATATTTCAATTAATTTTGTGTCAAATATTTATTTGTACTTGTATATCTCTCTTGATTGTCCCTTCTAGTCAATACTTGGAATTTTTGCATTTTGGATACTTTTTATTCAAAGGTACAAAATTTCTATTTGTAAAGTTGTTGTTCAAATTGATTTCACACATGATTAGATAGGTTGGTTGGCTTAAAATTATTGTAAAGCTTAGCCCTCCTACTTGAAAGACACCAACAATAAATCTAGAAAATATTAGCACATTTTTAAAATGTCAAAAAGGGCAGGCTAGTGCCCCTAGATTAGTGGAATTATTATTCCATGACTCTGCACAGAGTATACATGAGGTCCCTTAGTATACTAAGAAACCTTGTTGGTGTGTTGTCTTTCTCCTTGGAGAGAACATATGGATTTCCCAACAACATAGAAATCGACATGTTATATATTTGAAATTTTGAATTACTATTTTAAAAAATTGGATATTACATCTTATCGAAATTAAAGGCCCATTTCTACCTTTTAATAATTTCCTATATTGCTTACTCCTCTGTATTTTTTGATCCTTTGTAGATAGGTTCATATTCTTAGTTTTGAATTATCAATTTTGTACTAGTCATTCATCTAACCCATATTTCCCTTCTTGAGGTTCATGTGTGGCTTTGTTCCTTTGGAAATCCATGGATAGGTGATCAAAGAAGACTTAGAAGACATGTGCAAGAGCTATCCTCTATTGTAGAAGAAATACAAATCAATGCCTTATTTTGTAATCTTATGTAAAGCTTCTGTGACTCTGATGTAAAGAATGATTGTAACAAAATATTGGTTTATATTTTCTGATGCAATTTAATAAATATTTGACCCAAAGGATTCATTGTTTAAAACATGGTATTAGATCCTATAAATAGTCGACACTCATACATGTCTCGAAAATGTAGTGTTGGTTGGGAACATAAATGAAGTATATCATTGACAACAATCCCTGGTATCAATGGCTCAATTATTAGGATAAACCTAGACCACAAGTAGTTTTCATACAATCCTAAGATGTGTAGTATGCACCTCAATATAAATTCATGAAACATACCTAGATCAACCACTAGTTTTTGGAATCCCCAGGGAGTAGATTTACCTCGAGCTATTATTGACGAAGAAGTGTTTGCAATACATTTATACAGATATAAAATCAATCTCTTAGAACATTGAAGTTACCAATATAGGCATACAATTTGGTAGATCACCCTAGAATTTCCCTTTACATAGGTACAACCACAAGTAATTACAAAAAACAAAGAAAATAAATGAATACCATAAACCCTAGAATGGTAAGTTTATAGAATTGATAACGTCCATTTGCAACCCCAAAATATATGTAAGAGTGATGATTTGCTTCATGATTTATTACTTAATTTAGAATAATCCATCACCATGTAAGTGGAATGATGAGGTGTCTAAGGAAGAATGTTCAGTTGAGGTTCTTGAATAATTACTCTGAATCTACTTAGGTGGTGGTGGGGTTTCCTCAATTTACATACTGACCTGGCTAAAGTGATGTCTACTATTTGAGAAAATTTTAATCTTGAATTTAATCACTATTCCAATATTAAAAAGTTGTGCTTATGTATAGTCACTTTTAATAGAAATGTAATAAATGATAGTATGTTAGAACTTCGATGAAAAATTCTACTAATACAGAACTCATTTAAATACAAATTATCCCCATGATAACTTTGACATAAAACCCCTAGAAATTATGATGAGAGTTAAACAATATGTTCTCCTTTTATATATATGTAATTATCACATATGTGAAGAAAAATAAGTTACAAATACAATATTCTAGATAGAAAATAATGAGTATGAGATTCAAAATCAAATCCCAATCCATAATAAGATAATTGAATGGTAACATGAATAATAGGACCTCTAGATTTCTAGAAACTCTGAATATTTAGATATAAATAATACATTGGATAATTAATGTTGAACTAATAATTATGTTGATGTAAAACCCTAACTATTGAAAGTGGAGACATAAAACAAACTTTTATTGAAATATTTGACCCAATAAAACATCACATTGAGTTTAGTGTCTGCAATATTGAGTAAAATTTGATGAAGTTTTAATATTGACTACGATAACCATAGTTTACAAAAAATTTCAATATTTATTCCTAACCAAGAAATGTGAACATGACCCTAGAGGAATTATATGGACCAGTCATCATGAAGTTCTCAAGTGACTCCCAATGTTCTATAGAAATCCAAAAATATGTCAAGTCTATGGGTTGATTGAGTAATATGTAGTAGAATGTAGACATGAGGTGATTTTTACTTGGTTGTTGAGTTGAGTTTGGCCATGTTCTAGTTTTTGTATGTGTTTTTCTTTGAGAAATAATTTTCTTTATAATATTATATGTAAAAAGAAAACTAATTTTATGAATTTTTCGATCGAAATCAAAATCAAGTAGGTGTGACAAAACCCTAGAGGTGAAACATAGAGTTGGTGAAGCATGCTACATTGTTGTTGAGATACATATTTAGATTTCTAGTTGAATCATTATAAGGGATAAAGAGTAATACTTGAATAAGTCGATTAGGGGGACAAAATCCTCTTTAAGGGGTGAAGAGTTGCAATGTACTGAAATTTGGGTGTTAAATTTATCTCGAGTTATAAATCCTATTTTACCTCTAACCTGAGATTAATCAATTTTTCCCTTTGTCCTAAATCTCAGTTAGTATTTTGATAGAATACCCATTGTGTCTATTAAATATTTGTCTTCAATTAAATTCCCTTTATCTATATATACTTATTCTTTTCATTTGAGAGTTATTTAAAAATTGGTCTCACCATTTTGCCCCATGAATCATTTTGATATTATACAAATGAAATTTGAGTCAAATGTGTTGAGATGTCTTGATTGGACCTTTGATGTTCAAATACTATATATTTGAGATATAATGGCATTGAAATAAACCTCAAATATTGATTGTATTAAAAAATTGGAATGCTTAATCAGAATAATTAATTTTGTCAAAGTAGAGTATTAATATGGAGAATTAGTGAATATAATAGAAATGTAGCATGTGCTTAAACATCACAGACTTTTGGATTCATATTTTGCAGTTATAAAAGAGATAAGATAATTAGAAAATAGGAGACAACATGTGGAATAACAAGGTATGACCAAGTCAAGAGCCATCAAATGGAGAATTAGAATTATATTTAGGTAGTCCTCTAATCAATCTACATCTAGCCCAAATTTTATCTCATTTACACCTTGTTTGACCCTTCAGTTAATTGATGCCAAAGCCTACTAAACTAACTCCATTAATATCACTATTGAACTCATTTATTTCCCAAAGTCTTTTATTTAACACATTTAGCACCATGCCCCTATTTTTTCTCTTCATCAGGTCAACTGATACATGTCACAAAACCATATGTTGCTTCTCAGATGCTCCTCCAGCTTCTCCCCCCTTCCTCTCCTCATTTCTATTTTTTCCCTCCCATTGTTACCCTGGACTCCACGAAACCCTTGCCAAGCTATTTGTTACCCCTTGTGCCCAGTGTCCTGGAAGAAGATTGGCAACTATTGTGCCCGACCATGGCCATTGACAATTGATTAAGAACCATGCCACAATCCATTGTCATCCCTCTATATGTACTCAACACAAGGACGACAGTAGACTCCTTTTTCCATACATTTTATTGATGACTACACTGCTAGGTCGAATATGACGACTCCAAAGCATTGGTTGTTCTCAATTTTCAGTCATCAAGTCTTTTCCAAACCCTACCCTGGTGTCTAAACCTATTCATTGTCACAATAAGCAACTAGTCTTGCAACCATAGGACCCACAATTTAACTCTGTAAATAGAGGCACCGTTTATCCTACTAGTACCCATGGTGCATTGATGTTTCCATCACAAACCCCCAGTGTTTTGCAACATAGGGAAATTGGTAGTACCATGTCCCCTTGATGCTGACTAGAAGAACATGCAAATTCCTCCTTGGTTTGAGATATTGCCTGAGGTCAAATAATATCGAGCCTCTCATCTTCCCTGACATGTTCACTATGACTGAATTGCAAATTAGAAAACATATATCAACATTGTCCCAACCATACACATGCAGGGTTCTGCAAGTCAGCTTCCATTGCGTAATCTCTGGTCTATAATTCAATACTTCAAACCTTGACAACCTACAACATATTGGTTCAACATAGTCCTCCCCAAATCTAAGTTAAGGAGAATTGTTGTCATGTCTCAAAGAGAAGGACCACAATGATCATATCTTACCTGGTGAAGTAGCATAGATGATAGTAGCAAACTAATGCAGCACACCCATGGTCCAAAATATTCCTCTCCAAAAATCCACATCTACAAAATTAGTAGTTCAGTGGTCTTCTTATGTAGATTGGACTTTAGAAATCCGTTTAAACAACAAACTAGATGATAATGGTGATTAATACATGACAATGGATACTCATACCAATTTGTCAACTATAAAAGCTTGTAGGCTTGGATCTTTGTTTGATAGTATAGATAATGAAAATTTGAGTATTTAAAACATGTATTTAGTTATTATAACAATGCTAATAATTAGATAAATACCCCTAATTTGTAGCATGTACCAAAAAGATTAATAAATCAATGGATAGAAAATTACATAATTTCCAATAAACCCTAATGGTGCACATCATAAAAATGACTCATACTATAATGTTTAAAATTCCATAAGTATATATGCTATAGTTGATGAGAATATGTCTACTTAAGAAGTAGTATTATTTATGCTAGCCCATAAAATGAAAATTAAGAGAGACAATATAAAAGAGAACTTTGTTTTATAATGGGTAACCCTATCTTTGAAATAAAAAAGGTAATGGAACTTATGCTAGACTATATGCAAAGTTATCTGATTCTTATAGTATTAATTTGTGTTAATATTAGCATAAATAGTTGAGACCTAGATAAGATTATATAAATAGTAAGCACTGAACTTAACCCTAGTTATCTCGAGTAAGGCTATTGGTAAATAGACATAATTAATCCAACAAAATCAATAGAGTGATATTCTATATAAGAGAGAGAATTACATTATCTAATTTAGGGAAAAACTGATAAAATAATGTAGTATGTAATATTAATTATATATAACCTATATAAGGATGGGAGACGTAGGGGACGGAGGGGCTCTGGCGACGCAGGCGGCGAAAAGCGTAATCTTGATCTCGAGGTGGATCACGGCGGGGGTTCACAAGGGGAAATTGTCGAAACTGTGGCATCAGAGGTATCTGCAGAAGGGGCATCAGTGCAAGGAAGCAGCAACCGCGAGACCACTCAAGAGGCTGATGGTTTCTTCTTTAAGGAACTAGGGCTTCAACTCATGTATGCGGGAGGACAGAAAACAGCTCATATCGAAAAAACCATAGATACTATCTTGATCGGGATGGAAGGGAACTGTGTGGGGGTGGAAGAGGCGAGGGAAAATAACAAGGAAGTAGAGCACACAAGCGGACAGGCGACAGATAATAAAGGAATTGTAGGGCAGAGCACAAGATCGTTCAGTGACGCCGTCAGAGGAACTAGTTCACACGGAGGCAATGGTGCATTCTTAGAAAAATTATTTGAGGAAGGACTATCAGTTGGAAAGGTTACGTTGGGCGAGGTCGACAATATACCTGCCATATCTATGGTCCCTGAAGCAGAAGAAAGATTGGCAGAACCAGGGAAGTATGCGATTGTGGTCAGGTTACTGGGAGAAGACATTGGATATATGACTATGAGGGACCGACTAAAACCGATGTGAAAGATTTCTGGAAGATTTAATATGTACAAAATGGAGCTTGGCCACATCGTTGTTCAATTATCATGTAGAAGAGACTACAGAGAAGCTTTGACAGGAGGGCCATGGAAGATTTTTGGGCTCAATATGATCGTTTGGGATTGGTACCCTACATTCGAACCACATGAGGAGTTCCCTGATTTGATCACAACCTGGGTACGGGTCATGAACCTACCTCTTCATCTATATGTTTCGACGATGTTTGATTATATAGGGCTTGCTTTGGGATGGTTAATCAAAGTAGATAGCCATACGGTCAGTAGAACGAGAAGCAAATTTGCTCATTTGGCGATAGAACTGAACTCCAAGAAGGAGCTTTGCCATTACATCCTTATTAATGGCGTGGAGTATGAGGTTGTATATGAAGGTATCCCTAAGGTATGCAATATTTGTGGGGAAGAGGGACACAGTTCAAAAGAATGCAGTGTGAATGAACAAACAACTGAGCAAGGAGAAGAGGCACAGCCACAGCAGGAAACACGCACAGCCGGACAGGAAAACTCTCATCAACAGAGCGAGTGGAAAACCCAGAGAAGGAAGGGATATAACAGGAAACAATCAGAGGCACAGGAGAGAGTCAATGATGCAAGAATAACTAATATGTTTGAGGCATTGGCAAAGGAGAAGGAAGATTTAAATGCGGCTAACAGGAAGGCATCCTCGCTAGTAAACTCTAATGTTACAGAAATGCAAAAGAGGACAACTAAAGTATGGAGGAAGAAGAAGCAAGCAGCTGAAGGGGATGCTATAGAAGCTACAGACCAGGAAGTCTTGAAGAACATCACAAATATGGTGAGTAAGAAATCCAATGCAAAGGATAAACCTAGAGAGAACCATGTAGTTACCCATCCGGAGGTAGATGAAGTAGTGGAAGTTATTGCTCTGGAGGAAGGGGAGGCTGCGGAAGAGATGTTGGAAGCAGAAGCCAAGACAAGCAAGGAAGTAACACCAATATTGCCAAGAACTCTACAAACTATCAATGAAGCTTTATCTTCTGTCCCTATGAGTGCAGGAGGCAAGAAAAATAAAGGGAGTGGAATGAAAATGAAACGAAAGAGGAAGGACCTGCACCTAGTTCTGCCGGAAAATAGGTGAAGAAACCTGAGAAGACATGAACCTGGGGAAGGAGCTTCTGAACAATTAGTCAGAATGGGAGATACAACCATAAATACAGATAGGGATGTTAATCTGGAAGAAGAGGTACTCTGTGAGGACGACAAGGAGAATGTAGATCCGGGAGAGGAGGTTTCCCTCGACATAAAATCACAAACTAGTTAATGATGCTAGACATCCTTTGTTGGAGTATAAGGGGAATAGGAAAGAAGGAAACTCAGCCGAACCTCAAAGAATTAATGTCTATTTACAAACCTAAGGTAGTTTCCCTACTGGAGCCTTGGATAAGTGGAATGAAGGCTACAACCACTATCAAAAGATTGGGATTTGATCGTTCTTTCCGTGTGGAAACACAAGGCTATGCCAGTGGGATCTGGGTCTGTTGGAAGGAGAAAGATTGCCATGTCAGGATTATTAACTATCATAGACAATTTTTCACATGTTGTGTGAACCACTCTACATTGATTACTTTCGTGTATGCGACTCCACATATTACAATCAGAAAACTGCTGTGGAAGCACATCGTTAAGATGGGGGAACAACTTGATAAGCCTTGGGAAGTCCTAGGCGATTTCAACACTACTTGCTATCCTACAGAGAGAATCGGAAGCATCCATTACAATCATGCGGAAGCATCCACTTTCCAAGAGACGCCGATATCAACAGGTCTGAGTGATATGGGGTTTTCTGGTCCTAAATTTACTTTCAAAAGAGGGATTTGTAACGTCCCCAAATTTTCACCTCCTCAAAACCCCATGGAGATGAGAAGACAAAATCTGAAAACGTTAGGCAATTGTATCAAAGTGCGTTGTGGAAGCAATTTGCGCATACATGAACATACAACCATAACATACTAAACATTCAACATGCATATTTATACAATATGAATTATTACAAAATGATTTACAGATACATATTGAATGAAAATTCTACAAGTCTGAACATGTATTCTATCAGGATCTTAGACAATAGGTACAACCTATACAACTGCTCACTCCCATCTTTTTCCTCCCATGCTATCTCTGAACCTAAAACATACGTGAAACAACGAATCAACACACAAGGTGTTGTGCATGTGGGTAGAAACATACCTACTAATATGTTTGCATAATTGCAATAACTTGAGAAAGAAAGATTAAAAGAAAACATTGTTTAAAGCGATAATCAGGTAAACATTCCTTTTATTGCATTCACTTTGATGCGGTTGTACTACACATACTTGCACTTGACTTACATCTAGTGTGGGCCATATAGTATCATCATACATCTAACATCGGCCAAGGAATCATACATCCATGTTAGGCAACATACATACACACCAGGCTATGTGCTCTAGTAGCTACAACCCATCATACTCATATATGATCTATTAGATTTGGTGAAGTATAACTCATACTAGTTCAACTAAGCAATCATATCCAAATACGAGCATTCATGATATTACATATCATAGGCAACCAGAAAACTAGTCTTATACTTAATAAATCTCACGTACCTGAGTTTAGAGATTTCTAATCATCCTCGATCATATAGATATCTGGTCATCACCTGATTAATAATAATTAATCATCATTAATACAAGGTTCACTGTAATTAATGGTACTTAGGTCCATATTAGGATTTATCTAAGTTTAGGCTCAAACTGATCCTAATTGGTCTCTAATATTTTTCTACTGATCTAGAGGTCATTATTTAGGACTGGTTCAATTTTCACAATTTTTCGATGATTTGTCTAATTTCTAGAATTAAAAATAGGATTGTAAGCATCTAAATAGTCTTTAATAGAAAAATACCTATTATTTAGATATATTACTCAGATCAGAGTCTAAATATGGATGTATATCATCATTAGGGCTCTAGGACAATTTTATGAGAATTAATCTCAACTAGATATTCTTTATTTCATTCAATAAACCGTTAAAAGGAGCATTATAAACTAAATTAAATATATCCAACAAAATTGTCTTAAAATTTTATTCTAGAGGTTTCATAAGAAAGAGGGTATTTTTCTGAGTCCAAGGGTATTTTGGGGGGATTTTTAGGCCAAAGGTGCTATTTATTAAACATTTTCTAAGAAAATGTCATTTTTTGGATATCAAAAGCATTATACCTTGTCATTGCCTGATGTGGCGGCGCTTGATTGGTCCATGCTGGCAAGACAAGTTCCTCAGCTGGCACCCACGGATGGCTTGGTTGGGGTCCGACCGATTTATTTGATGGCCTGTGTGGCTCGTCTAGATTGCATACTGGACGAGCCGATTCTTGGATTGAGTCACTGAACTGATCAATCCTCCTCTCCATCGCGGTCTCAAGTCTTGTGCAAGACCCAGGTGCCGCCGCACACAGGAGCACTGACGATAGATCATCCTCTATTGTCATCTCTTGGTTGACCGCAAATGCCACCTCTATCTTCAAGTCTAGCGTAGATTCCTTTCTCTTAGCCATGATTCTTCTCGTGGTATGTTTCTCTGCCTCGTGCTCGCCTCCACAAGGCCTGGTCGCAGAACAGGTGTATGTCACCGTAAGAGTGGATCTTTGGTGAGCAAGGAAAGGATCCTGCCATCATCTCTGATCAATCTCATCCTTTGTTTCCGACGTCATTATATCCTGTATTAGTTTGTGGAATCCGATGAGGAGTCAAGCTATATTCAGGATGGATGCCTCTCTCTCTCCCTCTCTGTTTCCAGAGCCATCATAGTCTGGGATCACGGCGAGGAACTTCCTTCTCTGATGGAACTACCCTGAAAACTGATGAGTTTCTATCATTCGTGTTTGCTCTAGGCGCATCTGTGGTACTTTGATTCCTTGGAGCAAGATGAGTAGCTCAAAGCCGCAGCCTGGCTTCACGTTGTCGGCGGCTATGTGCGTAAGAAATAGGGCTTTGCCCCTGGAGGGTTCTCTGACTCTGGAAACACATTCAAAAGGTCTGACACAGCCTAAGGAACTTCTTTGTATTCCTAAAATACGATGGTCAGCATGATGTGATGTTTCTTCATATCACAACCATCCCAATAAGAAAGGGGTGCGTCGTCGGGCGAGAAATCCCTGAGAAGATTCGCTTTCTTTGTATACTCGTTCAGTGGCTTACGGAAGCTGAGACTGGGTTGTTGGATGTCATCTAAGTCACCCCTTCCCATGCCTTTCTCTGACTCCTTACTGTAACAGAGAGTGGAGAGGACTGGGAGTGGGAATTTCAATCTCCAGAACCACTCGCCCAAAAACTCTAGTGAGAGGGGTCGTTGCGATGAACATGGTGATGTGGATTCTATTTATCTTCTATAACCTCCAACTAATATGTGATTGAGGTACTCTGAGGATGGTAGGATCGAAGGCAGGTCTCACTTCAGCTCCGTTTTAGTCGGAGGTTGAAGATGAGAATCAGCCATCCGATCCAGCTGGGGGAGGACTTGGATCATGCCACCTTGTTAAGCTTTGGTTCGCACCCAAGAAGAAGGGAAATAAACTAGTGTGACACCAATTTCACAGATTCAGATTAATTTCAAAACCACACTCTTCTACTTAGTCACCTATTAGTTCATTTTAGCAAAGTTCAGCAAATTTTATACCATTAATCTCCTTGATTTCAATTGACTATATCTTTTTGTAGCAATCTCTAAACGACTTAGAATTTTAGACATAGGCTAACAATCTCCAAATGGCTCTTCTATCAAGGTTTGAGACACAAATGAATTATTTGGTCACGTACATAAATTCTTAAAACAACCTTATAGATAAATTTGTATACCTTGAATTCAATTATATTAGTCATCAAATCTTGATCCCACGAGTCTAACAACACTTGTTATCTTAACGACATACCTCATGGTTTATCAATTAACCACTTGATCTCATTGTAACTACTAACTTGACCTCTTGGCCTCATGAGTACCCAAACTACTCAATAAAAGCTATTCATCATGATAGAACTTATTCATGCGTATCTAGTACCATACCTTTTAGGTGCAACTAATCATACTAAGTACCCAATTCCTCAATTGGATTTCAACCATAAGCAAAGCATTCATGATCTTAAAGTATTTTATGGGTATGAAAAACCCTAAAATTCAGGGTCACCACAGGATTCTTCAGCAAAGACTTGACAGAGCGGTAGAAAACCACCAGTTTACTCAAACGTACTTGAGAAAGAGTTGGCTGAGAATTTCAACCCAATCATGGAGGGGATATATATTAATATGAAGGCATCTCTGGATGAGATGTTGATGGAAGAGGAAGAAGAATAGAGGCTAAGGAGTCATATCGAATGGATGAAAAACGGAGACTGTAACACTAAGTTTTTCAGTGCTTATGTCAATCAAAGGCGGAGATCAAACCAAATCACTATGCTCAAGGATAGGAATGGTCAATGGATACGAGGAGAAGTGATGCTTGCGAACATGGCGAGAACTCATTTCAAGGCTATCCTTACCAGAGAAAGAGAACCGAGTGGCGATATTATGAGGAAAATTTCGGCTGTTTTCAAGAAGTTAACACCTGCACAATATGTGCGTATAGCAAGGGAACCAACTGAAGAGAAGTTTCACAAAGTGGTTAAAGCTATGAATCCTTATAAGGCGAATGGTCCTGATGGTATAAATGGCTTATTTGTGTTGAAACACTGGGACACCCAGAAAAATTTTGTTGTGTTATCGGCAACGAAGGCGTTATCCAGTGAAATGCTAAGTAAAGAGTTGTGTGACTCTACTATTGTCTTAATCCCTAAAGTTTACCCTCCAACAAGCTGTGATCAGTTGAGACCTGTCTCGCTGAACAACTACTGCCTTAAGCTCATTTCCAAAATTGTGGTGGAAAGATTAAAGTCATATCTACCCCATTGGGTTTCTACTTCCCAGAGTGCTTTCGTGCTTGGACGTCGTATTACTGATAACATTGCTATTGCCCAAGAGATGATTTTTATGATGAGGAAGAAGACATCTGTGAAGATGATGGCTATCAAGGTTGATTTAACAAAAGCATACGATAGGCTGTCATGAGAGTTCATTGCAGATACACTCAATATGATGGAGATTCCCACAAACATCACTGCATATATCATGAACTCCATTAGAATTGGCGAATGTTCTGTTCTTTGGAATGGAAAGGTTACTGAGCCTTTCAAACTGAGTAGGGGTTTGAGACAAGGCGATCCTAACTCTCTGTATCTTTTTGTCTTGTGTATAGAACGCCTGAGCCAATTGATATAACTTGTTGTGAGTGAAGGTAGATGGAAACCGTTCAAGATTGGGAGAAATGGAGGAAGCATTTCTCATTTGTGTTTTGCAGATGACCTTATCTTGTTTGGGGAGGCATCTAGTAACCAAATGAAGTGCATAAAGTAATGTTTTAGGCTATTTGAAGAAGCATCAGGTCAGATGATATCCATTACTAAAACCCATGTGTTCTATGCAGCAAGTGTTGCCCAAAGATCCAGAAGGAACATCAATCAGATTGGGAAATTTAAAGAAACAAATGATTTGGGCAGATATTTGGGAGTTCCTATCATTCACAAGAGGATTACCAAAGACACCTATGCTGACATTCGAAAGAGGATCGATTCCAAGGTGAACGGGTGGGCATCTCGATGTTTATCCCTTGCTGGTCGCATATGTATTGCCAAGACTATCCTGGAAACGATCCCCACTTATACTATGCAAATTGTAGCTTTGCCTTTGGGGCTGTGTGATCGCATAGATGGTTGTATAAGAAGATTTATCTGGGGAGGAGGCCACAAAGCCCATCCTATGTCCATGGTCGCCTGGAATAAAGTCACATGTCGTAAAGGAGAGGGAGGACTAGGCCTGAAGTCTATGCGGGATTGGAACAAGGATTTGATTGCAAAAAAATGCATGGGATATTGTATCCAACAGGAAAACTCAGTGGTGCAATTATATCAGGAAAAAGTATAACAAGTACAGTGGAGGTCCTACCATCAACCTTTCTCGACTGGCGGTAGAAACATTCAAGTGCAAGAACTTTATTATTGAGAATTTTGTTCTGATGTTGGTTAATGGAAGAAGTATATCTTTCTGGGAGGATGCCTGGGTAGAACCCAACCTCCGGCTGAGTAACCTTGCAAGGTGACCGATCCCCGAGCCAATCCAAGACATGAACGTGAGTTGTGTTGTTCTTGATAATGGAGGATGGGACACGGAATTCATGATGGAGTGGTTGCCGGCTCAAGTGGTCAACAAAATTGGGAAAATTGAGCCCCCGGTAATCGATATGAAGCTTGATGTGTGTGTTTGGATAGAAACCAATAACGGCAGGTTCACGACGAGGACTGCATATGATGTTATTAGATTGGAGCACGAAGTCACCGTGGAAGGTGAGTGGGAGTAGCTATGGAAGATGGTTATACCTGAGAAGTACAAAACCTTCGGCTGGTTACTTATGCATGATGCAATATTAACGAACAGCAGGAGAGTAAGGAGGCATTTAAACACATATGGTATGTGTCCTAGGTGTCGTAATCAGGAGGAAACTTCAATCCATGCGATTAGGGATTGTGTCTTTGCACAGGAGATCTTGAGAAAATCCCTGCCCGGCCAAGACCTTAACAAACTCAATCAAACAGACGGAAGATACTGGTTAGATAACCTGCTGAAGAAGGATGAAAAGTCTAAAAGAAAA
This sequence comes from Alisma plantago-aquatica, assembly GCA_963693085.1. NCBI lineage: Eukaryota > Viridiplantae > Streptophyta > Magnoliopsida > Alismatales > Alismataceae > Alisma > Alisma plantago-aquatica. The sequence goes on along the minus strand of OY856413.1, from coordinate 766,729,367 downwards.
TTGTTGGTCACCTGCTGGGCCATATGGAGAGCTCGCAACCAGCTTGTTTTCGAGAATAAGATGATGACTTCAGAGAGACAACTGCAATGAATTATTAACGAGCTGCAGCTAGTTGAGAATGCTTGGACTAAATATATAGTTAGCAAGGGGAATGGGACGGTGCAACAGTGGCAAAGGCCCCCACCAGGTTGGGTAAAAATCAACACTGATGCTGCCTGGAAACTTGAAAGAGCAATTGTGGTGATTATTGCTCGTAATTCACTTGGGCACTGGATTGATGGGCATATAAGAAGTGTCAAGGCGAGCTTTGCTACCCATGTAGAGATCACTGGGGTGGATGTTGCTTTGGAGTTAGCAAATAAAAATAAGGTGACCAAGCTCATGTTAGAAATTGATTGTAAGGCCTTTGCTGAGATTCTACATTCAGAAGACGAGTATCCAAGATATTCAAGATTTCTTTATAGAATCAAGCAGACGTTGGGGAAACACCAGGACTGGAAAATTATTTTCAGTCCACGCAAAAGTAACCTTATGGCCGATAAGCTGGCAAAAGCTTTCCAAAAACAACCCATCCGGTTTCAAGATCTTCCGAGACCTCCTGAGTGTATTACTAACATTATCCATAAGGAGAATTGTAATGGAGGTAGTAACTCCAAGTTTCTTTCTCACATTCATTTAGATGTATGTAATGTTTATCCGTATTGTCTTGCAAGAGGAGGGCAAGATGAATAAATAGCCTTCTGGCTTCTCCCAATATATATATATATATATATATATATATATATATATATATATATATATAACCTATCTAGAAGTCCTACAAATGAGAATGATGGTAAATATGAACAACACTCCTAAATGGAAAACCCCAGCCCCCTATAAAATGAAATTTGACCAACACTTGATTCCAAGTCATGTTGTGACAAATATTTCTCTAAATGTCAATATCTCTCTTGATTATACATTGGTATCAATAATTGAAATTTTTACATTTTGCATACTTTTGATTCAAAGGTACAAAATGTCTATTTCTATTTAGAAAGTTATTTTCCTCATCGATTTCACATAGAATTAGATAGGTTGGTTGTGTTAAAATTGTTGTACGTCATAAACATGGTAATAATTAACAAATTGACCAATGAATGCATCATCATGTAAAACACCCTTCCTAGGTCTCAATATATATAGAAAACTATAAGACACCTTTGGAACTCCCATCTTTGGTTCATTATTGATCGGGTGAAAAAGTCACCTAACTAGAAAAACCTCTAGCTTAGGTGTTGAGAACCTAAAAAGGATGTAAAACCAAGAGGTTCATACCAAAGTTTGTTGCGATATAAATAAACTAAGAGTAATCAAACTATGAAACATATGTAATATATGATGAATTAGATAGTTCTATGTCAAACAACAACTTCTACAAAGTATAGCAGAATAATTAATATAGTATGATTGAGGGAATGTTGTTACTAAATAAGTGACTTCAAATTATATGATTAACATTCTTAATACCTAGGTAGTTGGATGTACCACGTTAAGTATTGTCTAGTAACTAGAAATTCTTGTATCCCACCTAGAGGGTATTAGGATTATCAGGTCTCTACATCCCACTCAATGCAAGTATAAAAAGATTGTGATAATAAACACTTAACCTACATTAATATATTAATCCCATAATGGATACTCAGGTTGTGGCACATTTTATATTGGAGAGATAGGCATATATCATCATATCATATCATTTCCAATTGCATTGGTAGAACTAGAATATACAAATAGAATATGACGATACTCATATAAATGGGTGAATACATAACATCAAGGTATCAAAGCCACAATCTATTTTCTCATTAGCATAAATATATTAAACAATATATCAATCTTAGTATCTTCTCACAATTCTTGTATTCCTATTAGGATACATGTTTTGCTTCCCCAACAACTGAACTCTAGGAAAGTTATATAGTCACATCAAAACTATATGAAATAGGATTCCTTAAATATTTGATCCACCTAATTGAATTTTATTAAAGGATACATAGTTCGGAGTGTCTTACTAATATATAAACAATTAAAGCAATAGAAGAAATAAAATCATAAATCATGCTTGGCATAGACATACGTTGACAAATTTCCCTAATTTCCTCTATACAAAGGCCACATATTAAGTGGAGCTCAAAATGCACTTAAAATTGTTACATCATCTCATAGAAGTAATAAATCGTTTATAAATGATTGGCTAAATTTTTTATCATATAGGTTCAACATTCCAAATGTAGTAAAATGTTCCCAGATTGGTTCTAATGGCAATTTGTATGCCAAGATCATAGATTTCTACATATGCCAATAAATATATCATATCTACCATTTTCAAAATACAAGAAATAGTATAAAAGGTGATATGTCAAGCATTTCAATGTTTTAGTAAAAAAAACCCAAAAAAAACTCCCCACTTTTAGCTCTTTTCATGGATTAAATGATGTTTGGTGCTTATGTGTAGGAATTGCATCATTGGGTTACCACATGGGCTAAATAGGCTCCTAATATGAATATCACATCTCTATCAGGTGCATGCATGAACCCTAGATCCAATGATTCTTCATACATCACAAAAATATAACTTTTCCATGTACTAGATCCAACTAGGAAAAAAGAGATTATGGAGAAAAATCCTAATTCCACAAAACTTGCTAAAAACATAGTCCAAAAGGGTAAATAAGAGAGAATAAATATATAAGACTAGAAGATAGGAAACAAATATACAAGAATTCAAGCTCTAAAGAGTTAGGAAGGTGATTTCTAGCCTTGATCTATGAGTACCTTGTTGAGTCACCTATATGCATTAGATTTTTCATCAAAAATCTTGCTTTTTCTCTAGCAAGATTTATTAGGATCCAAAATGAAGTAGGAAATATTATTAAGTTGAAGGTATCATATATATACATCTGGGTTTGTAAGAAATTTGTGAACTAATCCATGAAGACCATATTCAAAAATCTTGCATCGTGTGTCATCCTCCAGTAGGTCACCATAGCATAGAATACACCCATTGGACCAAAAAATTGAGTCAAATATTTCCAAGTATCATGCTTTGACCTCCTCTAGTGTTCATAAACTCTCTTTGACATGCATTGAATTAGAACCACAACGTATGTCCCAAAAATACCCACTTTGACCACACTTTGACATGCTTTGACCCCAGTCAAAGTGTATCAACCTAGTCCAAACACGCATCGACCACACATGGTTGTAATGGTGACCACTCAACCCACTTTTACCAACCCAAAGGGGTTGAAGTGGTTTGACTAAATCACACTCCAATTTCATATATACATTCCTACTTTGTCAATCAAAACAACCAATGGATGCATTTCATAGGGTAATTTACATAAATAGTCTAGACTTCTAATATTTCTTTTACCAAAAATTTTTACCATAGATCTTTATAATAAATAAAACATATATATGCATTATTATACATTAATAATAATCATCATAAAATTAATTCAAAATAGATCTATAATAAATCACATAAGTCATGAAATCAATGTAAATGCTCGAGTGAAGATGAGAAAGATTTGGGGTCTCACAACAAGACCAATGGTCATAGTATAGTTGATTTACCAAACATTGTTCTAGTATGGTGTTTGATTCATCTCTCCCCACCATAGCCAGTCCATTCTACTTGGCTATGCAAGATAACTCATCATTGAGATATCACAACTCAATAGTTATCATACACCCATTGGGGGCACTCCATGGTGAACAAAATTTGTACAAACCCATATATGGAGATCCATAATATACACCATTTTCATGTATTAACTATATATACAAATTAATAGCATATTATTTTTTTCATGAACATAACATTATGTCAAAATCAAACATAGCAAACATGAAATAGAAAATTGAAAGACATACAATCATAGAAAAACATTGATAAACCCATTATTATTGATTACATGCATGTTATGTAGAAAATATGAAAAGTTATTATTACAATCACATATTGGATTATTTGAAATTGATTATTCAAAACAGAAAGATTGCTTAGGGTCAATTTCAAGGTTCAACTCTTTCAACTTCTAGACCTAGAATATCCAAGTAATTTTTCCATTATGCATTCATCTTATAGTAGAATAGGTATCATAGTATGCACTTAAGGTTAATTATATTATGAAGAATACACTGCATACACAAATCAATCAAATAAGGTGAATGTCCTTATTCATCCTTCCCACAACATCATTAGGATTCAATAATTTTATTAAGTGAAAATCATCACATCCTGTGTATTTTTCACCATAGCATGGACATCCCATTATTTCCTTCCTACTTATTCTTATGACCACTATACATTTAATCAAATATTAATTAATGGTACAATAAACATATATTACATTTGTTTATACAAAAGTAGCCATACCACACAATTACTTTCCTATTCAAAAAGTTCATATATTGATGCTCCTATTGTCCTATTAGAATACAATCAACACATATTAGATGTATAACTTAATTCTAGTTTTGAATTTGAAATGATGTATGTAGAACAAAGTAGATATTTCACTTGAAGATCATTTTGTAGTTCACTAAGATGCTTTTCCTAAAATTCATTTGGTGTATTACTAAATGTTATAATGTCCCTAAATCAGATCTTGTATCTTTAGATAGATTCTCATATGGATTATCAAAACTAGAATACTCATGTTGTATATCATTGTATATATTGACAAGATGATTCTCCCTATCATCATATATCAATGAACACATCAGAATGCTTTGGTTGGACATCATTATATAAACTTTGAAGATGGTTCTCTTTTATTTCATTTAGATAGAACACTAAAAGTATGATCCATTTGGAGAACATTTAAAAACATGCCTACATGCTTTTCCTAAAGCTCCTCATGTTTTTAACCATATAATCATGAACGTATCAGACAACAATATTATACAATTCAACTTTTAGTGACATGTGGAGTAGTAACCTAACGATGCTCCTCCCATATTTAGCCATTCTAAAATCTGGCTGTACTACAACATGTAATCACTTCCAACAACCTACCTTGTCCCATACTTACAATGATAATAGTTCAACACTTGAGGAGGATTCCAATACTTTCACTTTCCTAATTAATCTAATATAGTCACACAATACTTGATGAGGCTTCCAATTCTCTATATTTCACTCATGCAACTATATAAAAAAGATAAGCACCGAACACTTAGACTTCCCTCAGATATCTTATTAAATTACAAAAATTAGAATAATCTATGTTGATAATACAAAACCCAAGATAGGCATGCCATGTACACAATCATCACTATATGTTCATATATTTATTTATTGGATAATGTAAAGTTACAATTATTATACATCTCAGTTTCTCTTACAAGGACATATCATCTACCATCACCTCAATTTCAAATGCACACATATATATATTACACTATATTCATTTATATTCACAATAGTATATCAATTCATATTAACCCAAACAATATTAAGTAAATAAACATTACATATGTAATACAGGGAAGCTCTAAGTGTTCGATATAAAGGGATCACAACATAAAATTAATGTGGCACATATGTACATACCTGATACTCAAATTGTTGTGATGTTAAAATAATAGTTGATCATATATAACGTGTGGTTTTATTGTGAAAAAACAACTAGGATCCAATTTTACATACGGTATTTAACCATTGTTGTTACCATAACTGTGGTTTAAGTGATACTAATTATCGAGAGATACTCTTAATAATGAACTAAAACATGGCTATTTAGGATGGTGCCCAGTATGGTAAGGTTCTAAACCAAACATCATCACCAAATAGATAACCAAAATAGGACACAGTTAAAGAACATAACATTTTGGTGGAGATTAAAAGGGCATTGTGATGAAGTAGACTTTTCATATACTTGATCTTATTATCTTTTTATCCCTAAAATAATTTTTTTGGGTTCCACTTCGTCATTTCCATATTCATGGATGACATGATATTCTATGATAAAAAATTAATATTTAAATTTATTTATGTGAACCATGTCATCAAACATCCTAACCTAATTTAATTCTATATTCACTCTAATAATTTTAGGACCTACCTTTCTCAGACTAATCTCAAACCTTTTATACATTCTCTAGACTCCAATATACGAATATTGTTTAATTTTCACCTAATATGATGATCCTTAAAATTATAATGAATTTCCCAAGTTTGTTTATTGAACAAATATTTTTTCTCTCTTTTTCTTTCTCCCTAGATTCTCCTAGCCCTTAGATCCTTTGATAAGGTTACACACACCATGGTGGGTCCACGGTAGACCAAACAAGTGTCATATCCATGCCTGCTGGCCTTGGAAACATTGGATGGAGATTCATTGGCCTGGGGTTCATCTCCTACCCCTCATAGGAGTAGGAGGAGGAGGATACAGTGAATCCCAATAAACATGTTAGTTCATTTTCCCTTGGCACCCTTTTTTCTCTCTTACTTTCCCTTTATTTCACTTCCTCTTTCATCTTTAACTCAATTCATGTGTTTCTTATTATGGTGCTTTAGGTTCTCATGAGTTCCCTCTCTAACTCAAATCTTGTCATCTTTATTTTTTGTAGAATTATGAGACCAATATATTGAACCCTAAAGCTGGACACCTCATGTTATCATGAACACCTTAACTTGGAAACTCCTCCTATAGTCCCTACAATAGCTTGTTGATCTTATCATCCCCTTATGATTCTATTCTTCCCTTCTAGAAACTAGACCCTACATGCCCCACGTCCTTCTCATGTGAAGTATAGAGTGAAGATGATATGCAACCATCTTACGATCTTGATATGTGATGAATGCATATTCATCAGGAATTTCAATTCCCATCTTGGGACAAATTCGTTTCAATACATCCAATTTCACTTACTAAATGAAAAAATGTGCAAAATTACTTAATTGATCCAATTATCATGATTCTAATTGAATTTATGTGGATTTGATACAGGTCTTGATGAAGTTGTATAATCAGTTGGGTCCCACCATCACTCACCCTTGGTTCTGAACATTCAGTCTGACCAAACGGTTTCAACCATTCGGTCTCGTCACACGATCTGGCCATCCCGTCTTGATCAATCAGTTTCACCCATTCAGACTCAAGACCGAATGGACAGATCCACCTCCAAACCATTTGGACGGCACACGGTTTCAGACCGTTTGGGCGACAAGGTCACAAGATCGTTTAGCCACGAAGACCGTATGGCCACAATACTCTCAGACTGTTTGGAACAGGTCTATGAGACCATTTAGAGCTGGGTCAGTGAGACTGTTTGGAAAGTTCACGGTCTTAGACCGTTTGAATGACCGAGTGATGAAGACCGTTTTCTCTAGCATGCAAGACCGTTTGGGTCATTAAGCATTAAAGACAAAATGGATTGAATGATTTCCAAACCATTTTGCTACTGACCGAAACGCAAGACCGAATGGTGTAACATCCCAGGATTTGAGGCCTTAGATAAAACACTCTTAAAAGGAATGATTCGACTACCCATATCACCAAGGTACACCTCCTTTTCTGGGAGCATATCACTAAAGAACTCCATAGTTAAGCGTGCTCAACTTGGAGTAGTACTAGGATGAGTGACCAGTCGGGAAGTTGATCATAACTTGCGCGTGAGTGATGATAATGCATGCAGTTATGGCTAGTGGTGGTCTGTGGGGACAGTCGTCATTCCTAAAACTCTACTAGAACCTTGGGCAGTGGGCCCAGGTGTTACAAATGGTATCAGAGCCATAACCCCTCCAGTAGGTGGGGCCCACATGGGCATGTGACATGCCAGTCTTGAGCAGTGCGGTCCAGGCATGTAGGAAAGGGATGTCCATGGTTGAGGTAGCCACCCTTGCGCTGGTATTTTGTGATCAGGAGCTGGGTGTCCATGGGCCATTGTGGGTCTGCATTGAAATGGGGTCAGATTATGAGGTCATATAGTTGAGACTTGACGAGGACGTCAAGAGTCTAAGTGGGGGAGATTGTAACATCCCAGGATTTGAGGCCTCGGATAAAACACTCGTAAAAGGAATAATTGGACTACCCATATCACCAAGGCGCACCTCCTTTTCCGGGATCCCATCACTAAAGAACTCCATAGTTAAGCGTGCTCAGCTTGGAGTAGTACTGGGATGGGTGAACAGTCAAGAAGTTGACCGCAACTTGCGCATGAGTGAGGAAAAAGTCTGCAATTAAGGCTAGTGGTGGCCTTTGAGGCTAGTCCTCATTCCTGAAACTCTACTAGAGCCTTGGGCAGTGGGCCCAAATGTTATTTGTAACACCTGGGCCCACTGCCCAAGGTTCTAGTAGAGTTTTAGGAATGACGACTGTCCCCACAGACCACCACTAGCCTTAACTGCATGCATTATCATCACTCATGCAAAAGTCAGGATCAACTTCCTGACTGGTCACCCATCCAAGTACTACTCCATGCTGAGCATGCTTAACTATTGAGTTCTTTAGTGTTGGGCTCCTGGAAAAGGAGGTGCACCTTGGTGATATGGGTAGTCCAATCATTCCTTTTAAGATTGTTTTATATGAGGCCTAAAATCCTAGGATGTTACAATCTCCCCCACTTAGACTCTTGACGTCCTCGTCAAGGATCAACTATAAGGCCTCATAATCTCTTCCCCATTTCAGTGCAGACCCACAATGGCCCATGGACACCCAAGTCTCAATCACGGAATACCAGCTCAAGGGTGGCTACATCAAATATGGACAACCCTTTCCTACATGCCTAGACCGCACGGCTCAAGACTGGCATGCCATGTCCACGTGGGCCCCACCTACTGGAGGGGAATTTGCCCTGATACCATTTGTAACACCCGGGCCCACTGCCCAAGGCTCTAGTAGAGTTTCAGGAATGATGACTATCCCCATAGACCACCACTAGCCTTAACTGCATGTCATATCATCACTCACGCGCAAGTCAGGATCAACTTCTCGACTGGTCACCCATCCTAGTACTACTCCAAGCTGAGCATGCTTAACTATGGAGTTCTTTAGTGATGGGCTCCCGGAAAAGGAGGTGCACCTTGGTGATATGGGTATTCCAATCATTCCTTTTAAGAGTGTTTTATCTGAGGCCTCAAATCCTGGGATGTTACAATCTCCCCCACTTAGACTCTTGATGTCCTCATCAAGGCTCAACTATAAGGCCTCATAATCTCTTCCCCATTTCAGTACAGACCCATAATGGCCCATGGACACCCAGCTCCCGATCATGGAATACCATCTCAAGGGGGGCTACGTCAACTATGGACATCCCTTTCCTACATGCCTGGACCGCACGGCTCAAGACCGGCATGCCATGTCCATGTAGGCCTCTAGTAGAGTTTCCAGAATGACGACTAGCCCCACAGACCACCACTAGCCTTAACTGCACACTTTTTCCTCACTCATGTGCAAGTCGGGGTCAACTTCCCGACTAGTCACCCATCCCAGTACTATTCCAAGCTGAGCACGCTTAACTATGGAGTTCTTTAGTGATGGGATCCCGAAAAAGAAGGTGCACCTTGGTGATATGGGTAGTCCAATCATTCCTTTTAAGAGTGTTTTATCTGAGGCCTCAAATCCTAGGATGTTACAGAATGGCCTCATGCATGAAGCCCGATTGCTGATTACTGCTATGTGAAGACCGTTAGCAAAAGATGATCATCAAGACCGAATGAGCGCAGTAGTAAAGGCCGTTTGAAGTAATGCATGCAAATCATTTGCTCTACATGTGAAGACCATTTGGTTTAGTAGCATGGAAATCGTATGGCCAGCGATGCGAAGACCATTTGGAGCCATTCGATCCCAAGACCGTTTGGAGCAATTCGGTCCTAAGACCATTTGGAGTCATTCGGTCCCAAGACCGTTTGCCCTCAAGACCGATAGGCCAGTCATTCCCTAGACCGTTTGGTCATTTGACTGATCTCCAAGACTGTTTGGAGCAGGTTCATGCAGAAAATGTGAAGACCCCATCTGGGCCTATAAATATGTCTACAAGAGTCCTCAATTGGGGGGGGTTGTTTCGGGACGCTGACAGGCTGCCTGTACACAGGTCCGACCCAGATCCAGTACTGTCCATGCCAGTTTCACTCCACCTACTGCTCGTGTTGCAATCAAGGAGACCGAGAAGAGAAGGAAGACGGAGCGGGAGAGACTATCTGGTCTGTCTTGGCATCTCTCGTTTCATGTCCAGATCTGCTCTGACATGACGTGGAAGACCGCATCATCTTCACCAAGCTGCGACTACCTCCTGCATCATGCTCATGGAAGATTTCTCTCTCTTCCTCATTCTTCTTGTTGCTCGCATCATGAGCGAGTAGTTCCTCTTCGTTGGGGTGCGGGGACTAACCCCGCTGCCCATGCAAGCATGTTCTTTTGTTAAGAATTCCATGGAAATGTATATAACTTTTCATTTCATTGTTAATCGTTATGTTTGTAGTTAGATTAATTGCTTGCTTTCATCTTTGTTCTTCCTATTTTGTGAGAACTTCTATATGTAGGATTGAATGTCGTTTAACAAGTTGACTCCCAAACTAGAAATAGAATGGGATTCCTTGAGGTCGTAAGTGTATAATCCGCGAGGGGATGATCCATCTAGCCTTTGGTGATGCTTCTATGTACCTAACACCTGTATAGGGGGTTCACAACCTTAGTTGGAATTTGTATCTTCTTATTAATCATTGATGTTTGCTCGTATATTAATCGTCTGCTTGCTTACCGATTAATGCGGTTGACTCCCAAACTAGAAATAGAATGGGATTTCATCGGAGTCGTAAGTAAGTGATCTGGATGGTGACGAGACATCTGATGCCTAAGGTGATGCTTACACGTACCTAACGCCCATATGGGGAGTTTTGTAGTAGCTCTATCTGGATAGTTATACCTTGCCTGAATAGTTTGCGATTGAATGTGTTTGCATGTGTAGCAGTGGTAAAACCTGATACCATGCCAGCGATTCCATATCATTGATCTAGATCCAACTCTAATTCCTCTCTTTACTTGCAATTAGTTTAATTAATCTCAATCAACAAACTGTTCTAAATATTAGCCTTACTTGAACAAGATTTGAATGACAAGATTCTTAAAAACGTTGTCCTTTGGGTTCGATCCTTAACTATACTGCGATAAGAGTCGTCCGCTTGCGTGTGGTATTATTGCACATTGGTTTTTGTAAAAGCTCGAGGATTTCAACCTCGAGTGAGTTTGTTAGTGTGATAAAATCCCACGTCAAATTCTGGCACCGTTGTCAGGGACAACAAAATCAGTTAGTTAAATCTAGTTCTTTTGAGGCTAATCTAGGATTTTAATTTTCTTTTGATACAATCAATCATATACTTGAATTTGACTCTACTTTGTGGTTCTCACCTTCAAAATCTTTGTAATTCAGGTACAACCCAAGGCATAGTGCATGCGCCATTCGGACAGCCTCGGACAAACAATGAGTTTTGATCCCGAGATAGACAGAACTTTTCATCGTCAGATTAGAGAGAATAAAGCAAGGATGGCTCAAGAAGAGGAGATAGCTCGAAGGGTTGCTCAAGCCCTTAATGCATAGAGAGAAAGATTCATGCAAGAAACTAGAGTTGTGGTTCAAGAGGAAATTCAAGCAGCATAAGCAGCGGCACAAGAAGCAAAACTACAAAAGGATCTTAGAGAATTCTCGATCCCCAAAGTTGCTAATGTTCATCATCCAGTAAAACCTCCTCTCATCAATGCTGCCAATTTTGAGATTAGGGCACAGTGGATCACATTGCTTCAAAATAACCCTTTCTATGGCAAACAAGGAGGGGATAGTCAGGAACACCTTTTGAGGTTTATTGATCTATGTGCCATGACAAAGAAAAATGGAGTATCTGATGATGCCATTCGACTCCGTCTCTTCAAGTACTCTCTCGCTGATAGAGCCATAAGTTGGTATAACTCATTGCAAAGTGAACCCATCACCACTTGGGAACAACTTCAAAATGTATTTCTGGAAAAGTTCTACCCTCCCTCTCTCACCTATGAAATTAGGAGACAGATAAAAAATTTCACTCAAGTTCCTGGAGAAACCCTTGTAGAAGCATGGGATAGATACAAAGAGCTTCTACGCAAGTGTCCACACCATGGAATTCCTAAGAACCAACTCATCAAAATTTTCTATAGGGGGTGGACGATGACATAAAAAGGTTTTTAGATTCCTCATTTGGAGGGAACTTCATGCGTCAAAGTTATGACAGTGCATGGAGAGTCATCACCCTTGGAGCTGAAAATCAAGCAAGCTGGGGTAGATATGTAGGTAAAGGAGTGTTGAAAGTGGCTATGGCTAAAGCTACTCCCGAGTACAAGTCTATCGCTGAAACCCTAAAACTCTTAGTTGCCAAGCAAGACCATATCGAATCATCTCTTGCTTCTATTGGAAGAGGACGTTCACCCACTCGAAAACAAGAACAGATCAAGTCAGCTTCATTGTTCTGTGAAGCATGTAAAAAAACTGAGCATTCCACATTAGCATGTAATATTCTTTACGATGTTGTTCTAAGCAACATATGTGGACAAGGAGATAATGGTAAAATGGAAAATCTTAATGTTGTTAATACCATCCCTAGTCAATGTTTCTACAATCTGAATCAGAATAGGATTCATCTAGGATTTCAATATGGAAACCCCTCTAGAGTAGTAAACTCACACCAATTTGGTTCGAACAACCAACCACGAGGCCCACCAGGATTTCAATATAATCAACAACATAATTTTGGAAATCAAGGAAACTTCAAGGGAAACTTCCAGAATATGAATTTCAATAATTATCAAAACAATTCCCAGTACCAGAGTCTTAACCAAGTTCCTTATCAACAACAAGGACAACAAGCAGGTCCCGTATCACCTGATGACAAGCTATCATCCATTGAAAAGAGGTTGTAAACTCAGCAAACTATGATAGCTAACCAACAAGCTCGACAGAAGGCTATTGAATCCCAACTAGCTCAACTTGCAGCTAGCATCAAGCCACCAGCTGGGGTTTTTGCTGGCCAACTTGAGAATAATCCTAAGCATCCTGAACAATTGATGGAAGTCACCACCAGATCAAGAAACGACTATTCTAATCCTCCTATCAATACATATGCGGTTGTTACATATGAAGAGGAACCTGTGATTGTCTAAGACTCAACAACATCAGAGTCTCAACTGAAAGAACCAGTAACTGCTGATAAGATAGACAAGGAAAGTCGTGAGAAACCTATTGATGAAGAAATTGAAACACCAGAACATGATATCCCTATATAAAAACCTCATATTCCTTTCCCTGCTCGTTTAAGGCAAACCAAGCTTGACACTCAGTTCAATAAGTTTAAAGAAGCTATGAAGAAACTTCATGTTGATATACCCTTTTTGGACACGTTGGCTGAGATACCAGCTAGGACAAAATACTTAAAGTCACTCCTCACCAAGAAATATATAACTGAAGAATATGAGACAGTCAAGTTAGCTAAAACCACTTTGGATATCATCCAGAGTAAGATGCCAAAGAAACAGAAAGATTCAGGATCTTTTGGGATTTCCTACCATATCGGTGATTCTTCATGCAAGAAAGGACTAGCATATTTTGGTGCTAGCATCTCCATCATGCCACTCAGCCTTTGCAAAAGGCTAGGGTTTGCTGAACTTCTTCCAACTGGCATGACCATACAACTCGCAGATAATTTTATAAAACGCATGTTCAGAATTATTGAGGATGTACTTGTCAAGGTAGGAAAAGATTCCTATGTTCCATGTGACTTTGTCATCATGGACAAAAAAGAGGATGCCAAATATCCTCTCATCTTTGTACGTCCATTCCTCACCACCGCAAGAGTTCTTATTGATGTTGAAGCAGGAACCCTGCTGCTTTGATTAGGCAAGGAAATGCTCGAATTTAAAGTTTTTGAAAGCATGAGAAGACCAAGTATGCAAGAAGAAGTCAATCTGATTGATTGCATAGAACATATGTCACTTCTGACTCAAGATAATCATGAATTAGATGATCCATTATAAGTCGCTCTAACGGATCCATCAGTTGATGAACCTATTAACGAACAAGTAAAGGATTGCACTGAATCCCTCGACTCTGCAAAAGAAGATGTTGAAGCCACCTGTGAAGAACTCAAAGTTGTGAAAGCTATTAGAGAAACATGTGAAAAACCAGAAACTCCAGAGATGAAGGCCCTATTCGAGGGACTGAAGTACGTGTTTTTGGATGACCTCAAGGTTTGTCCAGTAATAATAAATTCTGATCTTACGACCGAACAAGAAGATAAACTCCTAAAAGAATTGAAGGAGAGGAAGAAAGTGATTGGCTACAAAATGAATGACCTCATTGGAGTTAGTCAAGTGTTGTGTATGCACAAGATCCCTATGATGGAAGATCACAATCCAACCATTGAACATCAATGGAAATTGAATCCAAATATGAAGGAGGTAGTCCATAAAGAGGTCATTAAACTGCTCACTGCTAGAATTATCTATCCAATATCAGACTCGCCATGGGTGAGCCCAGTGCATGTAGTCTCGAAGAAAGGTGGAACAAATGTTATATGAAATGAAAACGATGAACTCATCCCCACCCGAACAGTCACAGGGTGGAGGATGTGCATTGATTATAGGAAGTTGAACAAGGAAACTCAAAAGGATCACTTTCCAATGCCTTTTCTTGATCAAGTATTAGAGCGGTTGGCTCATCAAGAATACTTCTATTATCTCGATGGTTACTCTAGATTCTACCAAATATCTATACATCTAGATGAACAAGAGAAAAACCACTTTCACTTTCCCATTCAGAACATACGCATTCAGCAGAATGTCGTTCAGCCTCTGTAATGCAGCTGCAACTTTCCAACGTTGCATGGCTTCCATATTTGTCGGTCTCACCGAAACCATTATGGAAGTTTTCATGGATGATTTTTCTGTAAACGGTGATTCATTCGGTTCATGTCTAAAATACCTCTCCCTGGTCCTCAAACAATGTGAAGAAGCACATCTTGTGATGAATTGGGAGAAGTGTCATTTCATGGTAAAGGAAGGAATTATCTTGGGCCATAGGGTCAGTAATCGAGGTATTGAAGTAGATAAGGCCAAGATTGAAGTGATTTCCAAGCTCTCTATCCCTATCAATGTAAAGGAAGTTTGAGCATTCCTAGGTCATGCAGGATTCTATAGACGGTTTATAAAGGACTTTTCAAAGATAACCAAGCCAATGACAAACTTGTTACTAAAGGATGATGAATTCAATTTTGACAAAGAATGTGTTAAAAGTTTCGACCAACTAAAACATGCCCTTACCACTACACCCATCATTAGAGCTCCCGATTGGGACCACCCTTTTGAAATCATGTGTGATGCAAGTGATTATGATGCAGGTGTTGTCTTGGTCCAATGTATAGAAAAGAAACATTATGTGATTTATTATGCATCGAAGACTCTCAATGAAGCTCAGAGAAATTATGCTACTACTGAGAAAGAACTTCTGGCAGTCGTGTATGCCTTTGACAAGTTCAGATCCTACCTAATTGGTTCGAAGGTCATTGTCTACACAGATCACGCTGCCATTCATTATCTTCTGGAAAAGAAAGATGCAAAACCTACGTTAATTGGATGGATTCTCCTATTGCAAGAATTTTATTTGGAGATAAAAGATAAAAAGGGTACATAGAATGTGGTAGCAGACCACCTTAGTCACATCCACACTCTGGATACCAAGAAGATTCTGATCAATGATTCCCTTCCAGATGATCAACTAATGAAGGTCTCAGAAGCTATACCGTGATACTCAGATTTTGTGAACTACCTTGGTAATGGGGTTATCCATCCTTAATGCACCAGAAATGCACTGAAGAAATTTATGCATGATGTGAAACAGTACTACTGGGATGAGATGTACCTTTTCAAACTATGTGTTGATGGTCTATATAGACGATGTATCGCAAAAGAATAAGCTCAACTTATTTTGGAACAATGTCACTCAGGACCAGTGGGAGGACATATGAGCTCTAAAAAGACTGCCTTGAAGGTTTTGCAATGTGGATTCTTTAGGCCAACCATATCCAAAGATTCCTACAACTTTTTCCTATCGTGTGACAAATGTCAAAGATCTGGAAATATAACAAAGAGAGATGAGATGTTGTTGAATCTATGGCAAGAAGTAGAGATATTTGATGTTTGGGGGTGGACTACATGGGTCCAATCCCATCTTCACATGGATTTTCATACATCCTAGTGGCGGTGGACTACGTCTCAAAATGGGTTGAAGCCATACCAACTGTCACTAGTGATTCCAAACCAGTCATCAAATTATTCAAGGATATTATTTTTCCCCATTTTGGTGTCCCACGCACGGTGATATCCGACAGAGCTTCCCATTTTCTTGAAAGAAGCACAGTGATAACACCTGTATACGGGGTTCACAACCTTAGTTTGATTTTGTATCTTCTTTTTAATTGTCAATGTTTTCTCGTATATTAATTACATGCTTGCTTACCGATTAATGCGGTTGACTCCCAAACTAGAAATAGAATGGGATTTCTTCAAAGCCGTAAGTAAGTGATCTGGATGGTGACGAGACATTTGATGCCTAAGGTGATGTTTATGCAGACCTAACGCCCATATGGGGGGTTTTGCAACAGCTCCATCTATATAGTTATACCTTGCCTGAATTGTTTGCGATTGAATGTACTTGCATGTGTAGCGGTGGTGAAACTCGTTACCATCCCAGCGATTCCATATCATTGATCTAGATCCAACTCTAATTCCACTCTTTACTTCCTTGCAATTAGTTTAAGTAATGTCAATCAACCAATCGTTCTAAATATTAGCCTTACTTGAACTAGATTCGACTGACAAGATTCTTAAAAACATTGTCCTTTGGGTTCGATCCTTAACTATACTGCGATAAGACTCGTCCGCTTGCGGGCGGGTATTATTGCACATTGGTTTTGGTAAATGCTTGAGGATTTCAACCTCGAGTGAGTTTGTTAGTGCGATAAAATCTCACGTCAATATGGTCAAGTAGTAACCATGAACAAATGGCTCACAACGTGTAGCTGGGTCCCTCCCTCTAACATCAAAACTCTCTCTATCTTAGTGGAGGTGGTTCTCTTCAGCCCCTCAATTTTTCCCCACCAATATGAACTAGTGATCTAACAACCTTCAACCGCGCATCTAGACCCCGACTCATGCAGTCATGAGTGGAGGACACACACTCAACCCCACAATTGCATCTTCGGTCAACCACAGACCCAGGTCATTGACCATGTCTTTTCCATATCACATCACTATCCCATGATTGAGTTGAGTGAAGACATTTCTCCTAGGTCATCCCATGCTCAATGGATCACTAAAATCCCACATCCATGAGTGCTTGATTTCTCAATTAAAGGTGATTACAATGATCACTGATTATAATTTAAAAGAAGTGCCCTTATTTTTGATATATCATACAAAATGAACCTTCAGACAAATAATACTTAAAAATAGTAAAAGTTGTTGAAAAAATCCAAGGAATTTAATTAAAATGTATGACAATTATAAATATCATCCATGTTTGACTATTATCTCAAAATCTATTTTTTATCATTCAAAATTCATTTATTTTGAAATATGACTCCAAAACACTAGATGTTGATCGTATCAACAACAAACCTAGATCTAAATGAATCACTCATTATGACTAATGATTCAATAAGGTAGTATGATATATAAAGATGGCATGGAATTTGAGATTATTATCGAATTTTATCATTCTTAATGATTTTAATATAAATATTGACTACATCATTGAATATAATGTAGAAATCATATGTTGATATTGAAACCACATGATGACAAAAAATGACCTTCGATGATATTTAGGGTTAGTATTGATATGACCTAGGTGTGGTATGTTCAATTGATATTACAACATGATGTTTATAATAATATTGGTATTGAATACTTGAAAACATTCTAATGTTGATACCAAATTTTCTACCTCATTTGGGGTCATATAGGAGCTCAAACCCTAATCATGGTCCTTATGACCCATGATGTTTGATATTCGATGTTTTGATTTTATATCATGCTTTCCCCCACATACCTTGTAAAGACTAGATCATTATCATCATTTTTTTCAAAATATGTATCAACTATATAAACAAATATTTTGGCATTCATGATTTACATAGAATTTAATGGGAGCCTATATGTATGGACTACAATTAAAAATATAAATCATATCTACTCCTCAATTCATAGAGGACATCTCATACATCTATATTCTATATGTTCCTTATATTACTTTGTTTCTGAATCCCTATAGGTAATAAATGCACTCCTGGACCAAAAGAAAGGTTTGAGTTAGCAAAGGTGGTGCTAAATAAATATTTTTGATCCGTTTAAATAAACATGACCAAGAGAAGATTCGTTCCATTTACAAATTAGGTCAGGAATATTGGTGGACTAAGGTAAGAAAATTTGTAAGATAGAATTCACAAGAGTATTCAGAATATTAAATTTGCAATATTGTTCACAAAAATAAAGTGTAGTTTAGAATATCAGAATTTCAAATATTGAGATATCAAACTATTTCATTTTTTGTCAAATTGTCCATCATCACTTTTATCTAATATTTTGTCTTCTCCATTGCTAGGTGCCCCTCTATGTGAGAACAACTCTTTTTGGTGGGGGTAACCAGTAATAGGGGGCCTCTATGTCTATTATCGATTTTCAAGGTTGGGAGATATGACCAGTTGACACAAGGATTCATAGTTGCAAACAATATTTTATTTTAGTTCCAATGTCAAATTTTAATTCATTCAAGATTCAAAAATTTATTGATGACCTTCAAAAGAAAAGATAGGGCTGATAAACAATTTAGGTTCACCACCATACTAGATTCCATGCATGCATATTTTAAAAAGGAAGAATAATTAAACAATGAAATATAGAATCCAATACCCTAAAGTTTACATAAATAATAAATTGAGTAACTCCATGAATTCATCAAGGCAACACAAAAATTAGAACAATGTTGTTACTAATTGGTTTGGAATCAAATTATGCTTAGTTTGAGTTATATGGGATTATATTTCCATTTGAGGTTAATATTCCATATTCTTCATCATTACAATTTATGTTTTTCCATATAGATTTCATACTTAGGTATATAATAATATTCTCTATTATAGGTCCTCAAATGGTATTTTCTCTAAAATATAATTACACTTACTCATTAAGGTCAAGGGTGTTTCGTTTTATGAGATATGTCTTATCACAATACCCTTACTATGAATCTAGGGTTTGAGTCATACATAGTTAAATGCATACTAGATGCACACTCTACTTAGGTATCAACTATTTATGTTAACCTTGTAATGCGTTATTAATATATGAATATAATAATGAAATATTTTTTGTATTGTCTAACATAACTTTCATATTATTTTTTATTTCTATGTTCAGGGTTACCCTTTATCAAATAGATTTATCTTTTATATTTTGTCTATTAACTTTCATTTTAATCAAAATAGGTTAGTTAAATCAAAACTCTTCTTAAATAAATATCTTCTCTTCACCAATAATATATACACTTCTATGGTTTTGATCTTGTAATAATAATATTTTTAGTGTTCATTCACTAGTATATGTATACCTAAAATATATGTATGCAACAATATCATGGAGTTAGTCGACCTAGAATTCCATCTACCTTATACAACTACATAAGTTATTAACAAACATATCATATTATATTATTGTATTAGTAATATGTATATTATAGATTTCTAGTAGTGACATGTATATGAATATACCATGAGCTTATGTTATCTAACCAGCTAAGCAATGAAGTTAATCATTATCTAACTCTTTATTTCTATAGAATTTATCTCTCAAAGATATGAATATATAGGAATTAGTGGCATACATATCACATGATTGTTTTCTTGATCAGTTAACCAAATTGGATGGTGTATGATTGATTGATTCTTCATTAATTGTATGACTTGATTTAACTGAATGTGAACCCATTCAATGGTTCTCCTTGTGTGTCAAGTTAGTAGACCTCCTGAGTTAAGGCATTCCATGGTACTAGTTTTGTGTCTCCAATTGTGAAAGCGATAATAGATGGTGGGAGGCATCTAACCTACCTTTTCCTTATGTAACTCTTAGTGCAAGGATATATGGTGGAAGTGGTGTAGGTCTTGGAAACAATGGGTAGGTTTAATTGTTCAGTTTCAATCATGGGGAACTAATAATCTATGGTGACTCCGGCATTATAGGTAGACAAGGTCATCGAGGCCTAGTTTGGTGCAATTGTGTTGGATGTCTAGGGGCTAGGGTAAAAATGTTAGTAAGGTTATAGAGGTTGATAAAAGGGAGATAAAATTGATGTTTTGTTATTGATAGTGGACGAGTCTTTGCCTTGTATGTCAGTGATGTGTACACATCACACGGTGTAGGGTGTTTTGTAGGGAGGGATTGAACAATAGAGAATGGGTGGAGTAGACAGAAGATAATGGATGGTGAAGGTCTTCATGATATGAGCTAAGGATGGTTATGGAATCTCTTTCATAACACCAATGAGTACTAGAGCCAGTGATGGTGGATCCCTATTATATGTTTAGAACCATAATCGATCGTGTTGTGGGTTTAGATGAGTTGAAGTCAGAGTAAACACACCCTGGTTTTTGAGAAAAGGTGAAGATGAGATGAATTGAGATCTTGTTGGCAATTTCTTATGTGTCAGAGAAAATGTGTGCAAGTGTTTGAAAGCGCACATGCTGAATATTTTTTGGTGTTAGAAAAGGCCCTATTTGTGCCTTCATCATACTAAGGATGATGGAAGCCATCAACAAGGGCATCCCACTGGAGGACTTATGCATGGAAGATCTACACAGGCTGCACGGTGTGTACACAATGGAGGTCATCTACGATCATTGCTTCTTTAGCGACTCGGTGATGCCTTCAAACATAATACCGCGAAGACATCATAAGGAGATCCCTCTACCTGAAAAGGTAACTTGGAGGGAGCAACTGAAAACCCTATGGATCGATCCGAGAGAGCTAGCCAGGGCTAAGGCATGGAAAGAAGGTTGGAATACATATACTGAAGTAGCTACAACAACCATACTAGAGACAGAACCTGAATAGCCTCTAGTTACAGAAGACAAAGGAGAAAAACCTTCAACAGAATAGTCACAAGAAGGAGAAGTAGAGGAAGATGATCTATCAGAAGAAAAACTAGACAGACCGACGGGGAAGATAATACCCATTTTCAAGAACTTTGGCAGATGGAGTTGCATCAGCCTATCTTCAAAATCACTAAACATCATAATTAAGTCCTTGAAAGATGATGACATGTCATCATAAGTTGTATTTGAAAGAGAAGCGATATGTGTGCTGAAGGACGACCTCCGAGACATGCTAAGAACATGAGGGTACCTATCAGTAAGAACAATGTCAGCCTACTAAGCCTTCTTAAGTGACAACATACCAAATGTACATATAGCATACTTCCTGCTGGTAGTTGACATCATAAAAG
Source organism: Alisma plantago-aquatica (assembly GCA_963693085.1). Taxonomy (NCBI): domain Eukaryota; kingdom Viridiplantae; phylum Streptophyta; class Magnoliopsida; order Alismatales; family Alismataceae; genus Alisma; species Alisma plantago-aquatica. The sequence continues at coordinate 766,707,797 of OY856413.1, read as the reverse complement.
ATAAATGATCAGGCAAGAAGGAATGCCTACAACAATGCCTTGTGATGTCCCTCTCAGACTACATCTTCTTGTTGATTCTTCATGATAGTCACTAGACTTTGTTGGTGGTCAACATCATAAAAAGGACTGCAGTATTATATAATAGCTCAGACGTAGCCTTTGGGTTGGACAAGAAGACAAACATGACTACCGAAAAGACTCCAACCAAAGAAAAGGTTGTCACATGTGCAGAGGCGATTGTTGATATGTTGAAAAGTCACATCAAAGGGTACAAGCATACAGTAGGCAAAGACTTCAAGAAGACACAGTTCTACCACAAGAGCCCTCACCAAGTGCCTCTATTGAATGACTACGGCTTCTACTGTCTAGCCTGGATGACAATCCTAGCCAACCTGAACACAAAAGTATAGGGGATGTAATACGACCAGTATCATCCACTACGAGGAGTGTATGCAAGTATGCTACTCGAGTCCAAGTGGGTCTCCAACACTGACAAAGAGGAATAAAGAAAGCTCGTTTATACGTCTCACTAAAAGTTTGACACCCCGGGTTGGGGTGAAGGATAAGTTTGGGGGATGGGTCATAAACGGGCTAGAGAGGTACAATTTATCACCATTTTACCTCTAAAATTTTCACATTTTTCATATTTCCACAAACTTTTCATGTACATATTTTAGTTCTGCCAAACTGCTCTTGCCATTTTGCCTAAAAATTTGTAAAGTTACCTTAGAATTTAGAATTTATAATTAAGTCTATTTTCTTGCTAAAATTTGTAGTACTATCATTTTCCTAGAGAGAAATATACGAGCATCTAATACGCATAAACATAAAATGAGAAACATAGTAATATTGCTCTATCTCATTCTTGCAATAAGACATTGTGTATGCAACAACTTTGCTCATGAAACCCTTGGAGAGTAGAGAATTTCACCTAGACATACTCCTGACCAACCACCCTCACCTGACGATTCCAACCAAAAAATCCTTATCTAAGTAGAGAAGGAAACCGTTACCCCTTTCAAGTAAATCCATCCCCGCTCGGGACTAAGAAAAAGAGGTTTGGCCGCTAGAAGACCACTTAATCCCTCTCACCCAAACTAGAAAGGAGGTCTAAAAATCCAAAAAGAAAAATATATATATAATGAGAGTTGTTCCCAAAAGATGCCAAAAGTTTCCACATGTTCGGTGTATTGCTGCACTCACGAATGCAGATATGTCATTCTCGTAAGTGGAACCTTGAAGCCAAACTTACCAACCTCTGATCCAGAACAAAACTCATAAAACCACCTCACTTAAAGGCAGACTGACGTGGTTTATTATCGCACTAACAAATTCACTCGGGGTTGAAATCCCATAGTTTTTACCAAAACCTCATGCAATCATACCACCCGCAAGCAGACGGGTCTTATTGCAGTATAGTTAAGGATCAAATCCCAAGGGACAACGTTTTTAAGAATCATAGCTAGTCTAGTCTGGTTCAAATAAGGCTAATATTTAGAACAAAGGTTGATTTGAGGTTAATTAAACTGAGTGTAGGAAAGTAAAGAGCAGAATTAAAGTTTATCTAGATTAATGATATGGAATCGCTGGGATGGTCCCGGGTTTCACCACCACTACACATGCAAACACATCCAAACATCAAACATCCAGGAAAGATATAACTATCCAAAAAGAACTACAGCAAACCCTCCCTGAGGGATGTTTAGGTTCGCGTAAGCATCACTTTAGGCATCAGACGTCTCGTCGCCATCCAGATCATGCACTTATGGTTCTGAAGATATAAATTTCCAGATGAAGTTGTGGCCCTCCTTGACAGATGTTTAGGCACACAGAAGCATCACTGTGGGCTAGATGGCTCATCCCCTCATGGATCATACACTTACGAACTTAAGAAATCCCTTTCTATTTCTAGTCAGGGAGTCAACCGTGTTGATCGACAAGAAAGCAAATGATTAATCTACAACCAAACATCGACGATTAATGACGACGATATAGATATCCAACTGAAGCTGTGGCCCTCCCTAAGGAATTTTTAGGCCACAAAAGTGTCACCGTAGGCTAGATGGATCATCCCCTCATGGATCATACACTTACGACCTCAAGGAATCCCATTCTATTTCTAGTTTGGGAGTCAACCTCATTAATCGACATTCTATCCTACATATATAAGTTCTCGCAACATAAGGAAGAACAAGATAAAAGCAAGCAGGTAATCAATCCACAAACATTAACGATTAACATCGAAATGAAAAGTTATATACATTGTCATGGAATGTTTAACAAGACAACATGCTTGCATGGGTAGCGGCGCTCGTCCCCGCACCCCAGTGAAAAGGAACTACTTGCTCATGATGTGAGAAACAAGAAGAACAAGAGAGGGGGAAGGTTCCACCATGAGCATGATGAAGAAGGTAGTCGCAGCTGGGTGACGATGATGTGGTCTTCTACGTCGTATCGGAGCAAATCTAGACAGGGAGGAAGAACCACCAAGGTAGACTGGGAAGATCTTCTTCTCCACCTTCTTTCTCATCTTGACCTCCTTACTCACAGTAGGAGCAGCAGGTGAAGTGGCAATGGCATGGATGATCAGGATGGATCTGGATCGAATCTTGCATTTGGGAATCCTGGCGGCGTCCCGAATCCGATGCCCGACAAATGAAAACCATGTTGGTCCTATTTATAGGCTCTGGCTGGGGCCTTCACATCTTTGGTGTGAGTCCTCTTCACATGGTTTGGAAAACCATTTGCTTCATTTTAACGGTTTAGGACTTACGTCCAAAGGTCTTTCTCTGATCGGTTTTGATCGTCCAACCAATATTCGGCCTCCAAACGATCTCGGACTTAATGGATTGGGTCTTACTGATCCTAGGAAAATGGTCCTTTATATTGACCAAACAGTCTTTCTCTGATCGGTTTTTGTCCTCTGAACGGTCTCTACTCCAACCGGTCTTCATTTCCAAATGGTCTTGTGTGCTCACGGTTCCTTCTCCAATCGATCATGGGGTCTTCACTGGCTGGTGAGTAATGATCGTCCAAACGGTCTTTGAGAGCATCCACTGGACAAATGGTCTTGAAGACCATTTGCCACCACACAGTCTATGGTCTATCGGTTTGCTACTCCAACAATCCAAACGGTCTGGGTATCCCAGCGATCCAAACAGTCTGGGTGTCCTAGCGGTCTGCTATGATCGTTGCCTCACGTGGTCTTCGCGATCTCTATTCCAACCGGTCTTGTTTTTAGTTGATCCAAATGGTCTCGTGGATTGATGGCCTCCAATCGGTTTGGAGAATGATCACTACTTAATGATCGGTGCCTCTCACAATTTCGCTCGTCCGAACGGTCTCACGGTCTGCTTGTCCAATGGTCTCGAGACCGTACGCCGCCATACAATCTTGAGGATCATATGTCATCAAATGGTTTCATATGATCAAATGGTCCTGGGATCTCCACGGTCTTGTCTGATTAGTTTTGGAGATCGATTACGCTTTCACAGTCTTGCTGTCCAATCGGTTTTGGGAGTTGATCGCCCAAACGGTTTGGAGATTGTTTGCTTCTCACGGTTTGAGGACTGTTTATGCTTGAACTGTCTCAAGACCATTTGTTCCCTATGCGGTCTCAAGATCATTTGGTGGTAGTGAGGAGGATCGTATAGGTGAAACCATTTGGAGAAAGAAGAGAAAACCGTATGGATGCAAACTGAATGGACCAAGACCGTTTGGTCAAGACCAAGACTGAGAGGATCTTGAGTGAATGTGAGTTCCAGTTGATGGTTGAATCTCATCATGACCTACATAATCTGCATGAAATCCATATAAAACTAGTTAATAACTTGATAATATGATCAAGTAAGCAAAATTGCATATTGTAAGTTTTAAGGAGATGAAATCAAATGTATTTAGTCGAATTGGGCCCAAAATGGCGACCAAAAATCATGATGAATTTGGATTCATCAGAACGTCAAACTTAAATGTTGCTCGTCCTTGAGTAACCAAAACCTGAAATAGTCTCCAACTGAATACTTTCAACTCGTGTGGTTGCCTCCTCTTCACATTACGATTATTTCCTTTCTACTCAGTATAACTAAGCATCTCAACTTCCTGAGATCACTGAACACATCTTACCATATCTTTGTTCCTGAGTTTATTTTCCAACCTCACTTCCTCCTCACTTTTTCCAACAACTAGTGTTTCTAAGAGTTTTGTAAGAGTTCAGAGATACCCACAGAACAACAAGTGTGCACTTGATGTGACACTGGTGTATTTCAAGATAGTGGAGGCATTCATTGTGCCATTAGGTAGAAAAGGGAGTGAAAGGTGGTACAGAAGGAAGAAATAAATCTCTCCACTATTCGACTCGAGATTTTTATTTTATGATTGCAATTTCATTGATTGATTTTTTTTTCTAAATCTCTCCTCTATTCGACTCAAGATTGCATTTTCTTTTTGTGTGCACATTGGCATCTTTTCTTGGTGGTACGCCCCTATGTATTAGCGAGGGGTATGGAAGAAGCGGATATAGAGGGAGGTGGTGTGCCGAACTTAGGGTTTGGCTCTATTTTCTATATTTTTGTTTCTTTTTTATGGATGGAGGGGTACGAAGATGGTAGAAGAAGTGTAGAAGAGAGTTTAGATCAGAATGCAACTTGATTTACAATTCAGTGCACCGAGTGGTTCTCTTTATCGTACTTTTCTCAAATAATGGCTTAATGAGGATTCAGTGGAGATTCCATGTTATTGTTCCACTTGTCAGTGAGGAAGCATGACGTGTTTGATCCCTATTAGTTCGGCAGACACTTGCCATTTTTGTAGAAGGATCATGATGTTAGGATTCATAAGCTTCACAAGATGATTTCAATCAATAGGCTAGTTTTCAGAAAATGGTCCTTTTGAGGATCTACTTCGAATAAGGAGGGTATAATGATGCAAAGAAAATCATGGAGAGAGAAACTAGCCAGCTTGGTAATGGTTATAATTAAAACGAAAAGCGTCAAAACTTCATCAAGTTTCTGTTCAAAATCTTTGAAAATTTGAAAATTTTGCTCAAAAATGCAATGATGAAATTTTAAGTCTGAAATAGATGGGTGTAGGTCGAAAGTAAAGTACATACCACCCACCCTCCACCCCAAACATAGAAATTTTCTTGTCCTGAGCAAATTCTAAATCCGAGATGGAGGGGAAAATTCATGCTGGTTGGACCACCAGATGTGGTTGTGTTCTAATCACTGTGTATTCTCCATCTGAAAATCTCAAAAATGAAGACTAGTCAAAACTTAAGATAGCATCTCGCGATGTGATTTTTATTTAGTGCAAAAATTTCTAAAAAGTAAAAACAAAATTAATGAAATTTTTTAATTCAAAACTAAAAGTAAAAACAAAGTTATTGATCAGGTTGCCTCCCGACAAGCGCCTTTGTTTTATGTCGATGGCTTGATGTAAGTCCTTCAATTTTTTGGTGGATACGTTGGATCGGTAAGATCCATCATTGCTTCGGTGCCTTTGTCGGCTGAGGTGAAATATCTCTTCAAGCGTTGGTCGTTCATCACAAATTCTCCTGATTGTTCACTCCATAAAACGAAAGCACCATACAGGTAGATGCTCTTGAAAATGTAAGGTCCAAACCAGTGAGAACAGAGTTTCCCTGGGAATAACCTTAGTCTTGAGTTCAACAGTTGAACTTTGTCTCCCACTTGAATGTCCTTTCTTTTTAGATGACCATCATGCCAAAGTTAGGTGTGTTCTTTGTAGATTCGTGCATTCTCATAAGTTGTCATCTGAAGCTCTTCCAACTCTTGAAGTTGCAAAATCCTGGCTTCGCCTACTTTCTTCATGTTAAAATTTAGTTATTTGATTGCCCACCATGCTTTGTGTTCGAGTTCTACAAGTAGGTGACAAGAATTTTCATAGATCAAATGAAATGGTGTAGTCCCAAGAGGAGACTTAAAAGCAGTGCGGTAGGCCCACAAGGCATCATTGATTTTCACTGACCAATCTTTTCGGTTGCGGCCTACTGTCTTTTCCAAGATAGCCTTGAGTTGACGGTTAGAAACCTCTACCTGCCCACTTGTTTATGGGTGGTAGGGGGAGGCTACCTTGTGTGTCACACCATATTTTCTTAACAACGCTTCAAATCCTCTTTGTAGAAAATGAGAACCTCCGTCAGATATCATAGTGCATGGGACTCTGAAACGGGGAAAAATAATATCTTTGAACATCTTGATAATTGGTTTGGAATTGCTAGTTACATTTGATATGACCACTACCCATTTTGAGATGTAATCCACGGTGACTAGGATGTATGAAAATCCATGTGAAGATGGGAATGGACCCATGTAGTCCACACCCCAAACATCAAAAATCTTGACTTCTTTCCATAGTTTAAGTGGCATCTCATCTCTTTTCGTAATGTTACCCATTCCCTGACATTTGTCACATTATAGAACAAAGTTGTAGGAGTCTTTGGATATGGTCGGCCAATAGAAACCACATTACAAGACGTTCAAAGCAGTTTTCTTAGAACTCATATGTCCTCCAACTAGGCTTGAGTGACATTGCTCTAAAATAAGTTGGGCTTCCTCCTCAGCTATACAATGTCTGTAGAGGCCATCAACATAGAGCTTGAATAGGTACGGTTCATCCCAGTGATACTACTTCACATTATGCATGAATTTCTTCAATGTATTTCCAGTGCATTCAGGGTGGATGACACCAACAGCGAGATAGTTCACATAATCCGAGTACCAAGGGGTAGCTTCTGAAACTTTCATTAGTTGGTCATCCAAAAGAGAATCGTTAATTGGGATCTTCTCAGTTTCTAAGGTGTGGATGCGACTTAGGTGGTCTGCTACAACATTCTCTGTACCCTTCTTATCTCTTATCTCTAAATCAAATTCTTGCAAGAGTAGAATCCATCTTATCAACCTGGGTTTTGCATCTTTCTTCATCAAGAGGTAACAGATAGCGGAATAATCTTTGTAGACAATGACTTTAGAACCAATGAGATAAGATCTGAATTTGTCAAAGGCATACACGACTACAAGGAGTTCCTTTTCAATAGTCGTGTAGTTCCTCTAAGCTTCATCGAGGATCTTAGATGCACAGTAGATTACATAATATTTCTTCCCTATACATTTTCCTAAAATAGCACCCATAACATAATCACTGGCATCACACATGATTTCAAATGGGTGATCCCAATCAAGAGCTCTGATGATGGGTGTTTTTGTGAGAGCATGCTTCATGTTGTTGAAACTCTTGACACATTCTTTGTCAAAATGGAAGTCAGTGTCCTTTAGCAACAAATTTGTCATCGGCTTGGTTATCTTGGAGAAGTCCTTTATAAATTGTCTGTAAAAGCTAGCATGACCAAGGACTGCGCGAACCTCTCTTACATTTGTTGGGATAGCTAGTTTAGAAATCACTTTGATTTTCGCTCTATCTACTTTGATACCTCTAATGCTGACTCTATGGACGAGAACAATGCTTTCCTTTACCATAAAGTGATACTTCTCCCAGTTCGACACAAGATGTGCTTCTTCACACTGTTTAAGGACAAGGGAGAGGTGCTTCAGGCATGAGTCATATGAATCTCCATATACGGAAAAATCATCCATAAAAACTTCCATGATAGTTTCAGTGAGACCATTGAATATGGTTGCCATGCAACACTGGAAAGTTATAGGCATGTTGCAGAGATCGAACAACATCCTTATAAAGGTATATGTTCCAAATGGGCAAGTAAAAGTAGTTTTCTCTTGGTCATTTGGATGTATAGAAAGTTGATAGAATCCAGAGTAACCATCGATATAGTATAAATAATCTTGGTGAGCCAGTCGTTCTAAGACTTGGTCAAGAAAACGCATCGGGAAATGATCATTTCGTGTCGCCTTGTTCAACTTCCTGTAATCAATACACATCCTCCACCCGATTACTATTCTAGTGGGGATGAGTTTGTTGTCTTCATTTCGTATCACAGTAGTTCCACACTTCTTCGAGACAACATGCATGGGACTTAACCATGGTGAATCAGAGATTGGATAGATAATTCTTGTCTTGAGCAACTTTATAACTTCAAGGCAGACAACTTCTTTCGTATTTGGATTAAGCTTCCTTTGGTGTTCAACAGTTGGCTTGTGATCTTCCATCATGGGGATTTTGTGCATGCACAGTGTTTGACTGGCCCCAATGAGATCACTCATCTTGTAGCCTATCGCTTTTCTTCTTTCCTTTAATTCTATCAAGAGTTTATTCTCTTATTCTGCCACTAGATCAAATTTATGATGACTGGGCAGACTTTGAGGTCATCTAGAAACACATACTTCAATTCCTCGGGTAGGGGTTTCATTTCAGGAGCTTGTGGTTTCTCACATGTTTCTTCAGTAACATCCATAGCTTTGAGTTCCTTAATTTTGGCTTCAGGATCTTCCTTAGCAGTATCATGGTGGGGAATACAACTTTTCACTTATTTGTCAACTGAATTTTCTTTATTTGGATCAGTAAGGGCCATTCCTAAAGGATCTTCTTCTTCATAATCCTCTTGCATGAGGAGTGACATCTGCTCTATGCACTCAATCAAGTAGACCTCTTCTTGCATGCTTGGTCTTCGCATACTTTCAAAGACTTTGAACTTGAGAGTTTCTTAGCCTAGTCTAAGCAACAAGGTTCCCACTTCAACATCAATCAGAGCTCTTGCAGTGGAAAGGAACGGACAGCCAAATATGAGAGGGTATCTGGCATCTTCTTTTATGTCCATAATGACAAAGTCACATGGAACATAGGAATCCTTGCCTACCTAGACAGGTACATATTCAATGATTCCCAAGGGAAGAGTCACACTGTTATCTACAAGTTGTATGGTCATGCTAGTTGGGAGCAGTTCACCAAACCCTAGTCTTTTACAAAGGGTAAGTGGCATTATAGAGATGCTAGCACCAAGATCAGCCAATCCTTTCTTACATGAAGAGTCGTCGATATGGCATGAAATCCCAAAGGATCCTGGATCTTTCTGCTTCTTTAGCATCTTGCTCTGAATAATGTCGGAAGTGGTCATTGCTAACTTGACTGTCTCATATTCTTCAGTTATATACTTCCTTGTAAGGAGAGACTTCAAGTACTTTGTCCATGCTGGTATAGTGAACACATCAAGAAAGGGTATATCAACATGAAGCTTCTTCATAGCTTCTTTGAACTTGCTAAATCGAGTGTCGAGCTTTGTCTGCCTCAAACGCGCTGGGAAAGGTATACGAGGCTTGTACTTGGCACGTCCAGCTCAGGTGTTTCTTTAGTTTCTGTAACGGTAGGTTCTTCATAACTTGCCTTGTCCATTTTATCAGCAGTTAATGCCCTTTTTGGTTGAGACTTAGATGTTGTAGAGTCTTGGACAACCAAAGAGTCACCCTCATAAGTAATAACCATAGGTGTCTCGATAGGAGGATTAGAATAATCTTTTCTGGACCTGGTGGTGACAGCCTTCAGTTGCTCTGGGTGCTTAGGATTGTTCTCTGGTTGGCCAATAAAGGCTCCAGCATGTCGCTTCATGCTAGCTGCAAGTTGAGCTAGTTGAGATTCAATAGCCTTCTGATGGGCTTGCTTGTTATCTATCATAGTCTGTTGCGATTGTAACATCTTCTCAATGGTAGAAAGCTTTTCATCAGGAGAGATGGGACTGGCTTGTTGTCCTTGTTGTTGATAAGGGACTTGGTTTGGATTATGGAACTGAGAATTATTCTGATAATTGTTGCAGTTCTTGTTCTAAAAGTTACCCCTAAAGTTTCCTTGATTCCCCAAATTTTGTTGTTGGTTATACTGGAATCCTGGTGGGCCTCGTTGTTGATTATTTGAGCAAAGTTGTCACGAGGTTTTCGCTCCTAAAGGGTTTTCGTATTGAAAACCATGATGGTTCCTATTTTGATTCCGATTTTAATATCCTTCTCTAGGGATGGCGTAGCAACATTAAGATTTTCCATTGACCATTATCTCCTTGGCCATAAACATTTCTTAGAACAACATCATAGAGAACATTGCAGGCTAGCGTATAATGATCAATACCTTTGCATGCTTCATAGAACAGTGAAGCTGACTTGATCTGTTCTTGTTGTTGAGGGGGTGAATGTCTTCTTTCATACGCAGCAAGAGATGATTCAATATGGTCTTTCTTAACAACTAAGAGTTTGAGGGTTTTAGCGATAGACTTGTATTCAGGAATGGCTTCAGCCATAGCCACCTTCAATACTCCTTTTCCTACTAATCTACACCAATTAGCTTGATTTTCAGCTCCAAGGGTAACAACCTTCCATGTGTTATCATAATTTTGATGCATGAAGTTTCCTCCAGATGAGGAGTCTAAGAATCTCTTGATATCGTCATCCACATCCCTATAGAAGATCTAGATGAGTTGATTCTTAGGAATGCCATGGTGTGGATACTTGCGTAGAAGCTCCTTGTATCTTTCCCATGCTTCAGCAAGGGATTCTCCAGGGACTTGAGTGAACATTGTTATTCGACCTCTAATTTCATAGGTGAGAGAAGGAGGATAAAACTTTTCCAATAACACATTTTGGAGTTGTTCCCAAGTAGTGATGGGTTCGCATTGCAAGGAGTTATACTGACTTATAGCTCTATCAGCAAGAGAATACTTGAAGAGACGGAGTTGAATGGCATCATCGGAAACTCCATTTTGCTTTGTCATACCACATAAATAAATAAACCTTAGAAGATGTTCATGACTATCTTCTCCTTGTTTACCATAGAATGGGTTGTTTTGAAGCAGGGTGATCCAATGTGCTCAGATCGCAAAATTTGGAGCGTTGATGGGAGGAGGTTGTACTGGGTGGTGAATGTCAGCAGCTTTAGGAATGGATAAATCTCTAAGGTCCTTTTGTAGTTCTACTTCTTGCGCTACTGCTTGTGCTGCTCGGATCTCTATTTCAACTGCAGCTCTGTCTTCTTGCATAAGCCTATCTCATTGTGCAGCAAGGGCTTGAGTAACCCTTCAGACTATTTCCTCCTCTTGAGCCATTCTTGCTTGGTTCTCTCTGTTCTGACGACAAAAAGTTTTGTCTATCTCAGGATCAAAGCTAGTAGTGAGATCGGGACTGTTTGAGTGGTGCATGCACTAGTCTTTGTTTGTACCTAGGATGGAAGGATTTTTCAACAGTGAGATTGATAGAGTAGAACTGAATTCAAGTGAATGATCAATTATATAAAAAGATAAAGCAAAATCCTAGATTAACCTCAAAAGAACTCGATTTGACTAACTGATTCTGTTGATCCCAGAAACGATGCGATAATTTGACATGGTTTATTATCGCACTAACAAATTCACTCGGGGTTGAAATCTAGAGTTTTTATCAAAACCTCGTGAAATAATACCACCCACAAGCGGACGGGTCTTATTGCAGTATAGTTAAGGATCGAATCCCAAGAGACAATGTTTTTATGAATTGTAGCTAGTCTAGTCCGGTTCAATTAAGGCTAATATTTAGAAAAAAGGTTGATTTGAGGTTAATTAAAGTAAGTGCGGGAAAGTAAAGAGCAAAATTAAAGTTGATCTAGATTAATGATATGGAATTACTAGGATTGTCCCAGGTTTCACCACCACTACACATGCAAGCACATCCAAACATCAAACATCCATGCAAGATATAACTATCCAAATAGAACTGTTGCGAACCCTCCCTGAGGGATGTTTAGGTTTGCGTAAGCATCACCTTAGGCATCAGATGTCTCATCGCCATCCGGATCATGCACTTACAGTTCTGAAGATATAGATTTCCAAATGATGTTGTGGCCCTCCCTAAGGGATGTTTAGGCACACAGAAGCATCACCGTGTGCTAGATGGCTCATCCCCTCATGGATCATACACTGACAACCTCAAGGAATCCCTTTCTATTTCTAGTCAGGGAGCCAACCGTGCTAATCGACAAGAAAGCAAATGATTAATCTACTACCAAACATAGATGATTAACGACGACGATACAGATATCCAACTGAGGTTGTGGCCCTCCCTAAGGGATGTTTAGGCCACAGAAGCGTCATTGTAGGCTAGATGGATCATCCCCTCATGGATCATACACTTACGACCTCAAGGAATCCCATTCTATTTCTATTTTGGGAGTCAAGCTCGTTAATTGACATTCTACCCTAAATATAGAGGTTCTCACAACATACGGAAGAACAAGATAAAAGCAAGCAGCTAATCAATCCACAAACATTAACGATTAACAAAGAAATGAAAAGCTATATGCATTGCAATGGAATGTTTAACAAGAGAACATGCTTGCATGGGCAGCGGGGCTAGTCCCCGCACCCCAGAAAAAAGGAACTAATCGCTCATGATGTGAGAAACAAGAAGAACAAGACAGAGGGAAGGTTCTGCCATGAGCATGATGTAGAAGGTAATCGCAACTCGGTGAAGATGATGTGGTCTTCTATATCGTATCGAAGCTGATCTAGACGAGGAGGAAGAACCACCAAGGCAGACCGAGCAGATCTTCTTCTCCACCTTCTTTCTCACCTTGACCTCCTTGCTCGCAATAGGAGTAGCAGGTGAAGTGGCAATGGCATGGATTATTGGGATGGATCTAGATCGAATCTTGCATTTGGGTAGACTGCCGGTGTTGCAGATCCAATGCCCCAAAATGAGGACCTTGCTGGTCCTATTTATAGGCTCTGGTCAGGGTCTTCACATCTTTGGTGTGAGTCCTCTTCACATGGTGTGGAAAACTATTTGCTTCATCTTAACGGTTTAGGACCTACGTCCAAATAGTCTTGCTCTGATCGGTTTTGGTCGCCCAACCGGTCTTCGGCCTCCAAATGATCTCAATCTTAACAGCTTGGGTATTAGCAAACGTGGGTGAACGATCCTTTATACTGACCAAATGGTCTTAGTCTGATCAGTTTTTGGCCTCCGAACAGTCTCTACTCCAACCGGTCTTCATTTCCAAACGGTCTTGTGTGCTCACGGTTCCTTCTCCAATCAGACATGGGGTCTTCACTTGCTGGAGAGTAACGATCATCCAAACGGTCTTTGAGAGCATACGCTGGCCAAATGGTCTTGAAGACCATTTGCCACCACACGGTTTGCAGTCTATCGGTTTTCTACTCCAACGATCCAAACGATCTGGGTATCCCAGCGATCCAAACTATCTGGGTGTCCTAGTAGTCTGCACTGATCACTGCCTCACATGGTCTTGATGATCTGTACTCCAACCGGTCTTGCATTCAGTCGATCCAAACAGTCTTGTGGATTTATGGCCTCCAATCGGTTTGGAGATCGATTACAACATAACGATCGGTGCCTCTTACGGTCTCGCTCATCCAAAAGGTCTCGCAGTCTGCTTGTATAATGGTCTCAAGATTGTGTGCCTCCAAACGGTCTTGAGGATCGTCTATCATCAAACAGTTTCGAATGATCAAACGGTCCTGGGATCTCCACGGTCTTGTCTGATCAGTTTTGGAGATTGATTATGCTTTCACAGTCTTGTTGTCCAATCGGTTTTGGGGGTTGATCACCCAAATAGTTTGGAGACCATTTACTTCTCACAGTTTGAGGACCATTTGGGCTTGCGCAGTCTCAAGACCATTTGCTTCCTATGCGGTCTCAAGACAATTTGCTGGTAGCGAGGAGGATCATATAGGTGAAATCATTTGGAGAAAGAAGAGCATACCGTATGGATGCAAACCGAATGCACCAAGACTGTTTGGTCATGACCGAGGCTAAGAGGATCTTGAGTGAAGGTGAGTTCCATTTGATGGTTGAATCTCATCATGACCTACATAATCTACATGAAATCCATATAAAACTAGTTAATAACTTGATAATATGATCAACCAAGAAGAATTACACATTGTAAGTTTTATGGAGATGAAATCGAATGTATTTAGTCGAATTGGGCCAAAAATGGCAACTGAAAAATCATGATGAATTTGGATTCATCACTGGCACCCAAAAGGGCAACACTATCCTTATGACAGTTGTAGATGAGGGAGCTCAGGAGAAGATGAAAACACTTTAAGAATAAAGCTTACATGAACACATTAGCATAGGGCCAACTGAAAATAAAGAAAGAGTGTGAAAGCTACCCCTCGAGGAGATGTTGTATTAGTATGGTTAGTGACCTAAAGGGAAGGGGTGATATGTTGACAAGGAGAAACATTTTACAATTGAAGGCAATGGCAAGAACTAGAAGTTGTGCAACTCTAGATATAAGAGGGAGAAATGAGACTTTAGGGGTTGAGAAAGCATACCACGATAATATTGATGCAAGAATGAGATAACTCAGTAGTGTTAAGTTTTGCAAAATTTTGTCACACAAATTTGCTCTTTCTCTCTATGATTTTGAGCTACACTTATCCTGAGGATAGGCTTGATTCTAAGTTTGGGGGAGTTGATAACACTTGATTTTATGCACTTTTTGTATACATTTTATACCTCCCCTAGCATATCTTTTGATAACTTTCCCCACTATTTTAGCATCTTATGTCAAATACTTCACTTACACATTTTCCCCTTGATTTTCGGTACATATCTAGCCCAGGTCACAGTCATCACTTTGACCATGACTCATTCATCCAACAAAGACCATCTCACCATGGTAGAGGTCTCAAAGTTCACCCTAATACCATGTGCTCACGATGAATTTTCACTCAAGCTCTTTACGACCGCAATCAACATGGAGATCGTGACCAATGTGAAGATTGTGACCTCGATTTTTCCAAAGTGGGGCACACCTCAACCTTGATTGTGGTCCTAATAGAAGGTCACAAAAACTAGACTACGATCGAGAAGGTGGCCAACTAGACCGTGACTGAGGGGGTTGCTAAGTCGACCGCGACCGCGATCCTCACCCAAGAATGCAGCATCCATACCACGATCGAGGAAGGGGTTCAACTGACTTCGACTGAGGAAAGAATGGCAATGAAGCATAAACAGTGATCGAGCTTCATCCAGAACCAGACCTCAACTGTGGTCGAGGGGTTAAGTCGGTGGAGTGTCCCAATTAATAGTCCACCCACCCGACCTGTCAAATCATCATATCAGAGATGACCACAAAGTCCTGCCATTTTCTAGACTCATCTCCATCCATCCATCCAATCAGTCTTGGATCTCTAAAGGCAGAAGTTGAGGAGAGAGAATACTAAAGGCTCCATCTTCTTTGAGATAATAAGACTATCCACGCCATCGACCTTCTAGATCTAGATCTGAAGAAGTACTGAGTTGTATCATGTGCTTCTCTCTCTATCTAGATCTATCACTTCCATCTCGTTGTACTTCCCTCATCACTTTGCAGAACTTGATGTATCTATCTTCTTGTAACGCTGTAATGCTACCCATGAACAAGTGTGGCTAAAGATATTAACTTGGGTTGGGAGTAGCCTCTAAGGCTCTCCCAACATGTATATTATCTCTCCATTTTGAATATATATACCCTTGTTAAGATTATCTCCATGCACCGATTTTAATGCTTCACTTGTATTTGTAGCTACCACCTTGTCATGTTTTATTGTTGATATCTCAAAAGAGTAATATCACTTTTATCTTGTGCTATGGAGTAGTATGAATGCATGATAATTTTGGAATGCGCAATCTTATGATCATGCATTCTACTTTGTGGGTTTTTGAGTAATCACCTCGAGAGAGAGGTTGCCCTTAGACTTAGATCTATCCTCATCTTGAGAGAGAGTGGAATAAATACCATGTATGATTGCTTCTAATCTTAATAGGAGTATACGAGAGGGAGAGATGATGTTTCATGTTGGTGAGAAGTCTTAGTAGGTGAAACCTAATCCATGTTTCCCTTCCATATCTTTGTTTGCATCTTATTTTGTTACGCCTTGTTCTTCTTATCTTTGTTTCATTTGCTTTACTTTGGGTTGATTACCATTGTTCCTTTGGGAACACCCTTTTAAACCACTCATTATTTGGAGTATATGAGTGTGAGACCTTGTGTGCTTAACACTTGCTAACCTTATCCCTGTGGTTTGACCCTGATTACTACATCAGACCCCGTATAATAGTTGTGGGGGATTAAGTGTCGGGTTACTTTCTTAAAAGTCTGACTACTCTAGATCCACTCCTTTTTAGATGTGTAATTTAGGCTGGTCGGAGCCTGAGTAAGTACTACACGATAAAGGTAGGGATAGAAAGGGAGAACAATTGTGGAAGAGCAAGTTAGTGACTAGTACACCAACAGAAGGGACAACTCCTTCTTGTCTGTTCTAGTAAGATGACATGAGTTCTAGGCAGTCTGTGTGGACTTTGATAGTGGTGAGGAGGTTGTTGTCTACCCTTAGGAGGACATTTGTCGGTTTTCTATCCATGGTGAGACCAGGAGCTATAGAATACGCCATTCTAGTATAACTAGAAGACATCTGCACGACTACTAAAATGTGGAATAGTCACTAGACTTGCTCTGGGAGCAGGTATGACCTCATTAAACCATCATTCTCATTACATAGTTGTTGACGTGATCTTTCTATTTTGGGGAATATGGAAACATAAACTTTTGTTTCTGCTTCCTGATTTGTGCCTATATTTCCCAATAGTGGTATCAGAGCCACGTCAATTTACTACATTTAATCGATATGATCAAATTTTTAGTTTCATCATTTATTTATTGGTTACGATGTGAATAATGAAATGACTTAATCCATTATTCCAAATAAAAACCATATATATATATATATATATATATATATATATATATATATATATATATATATATATATATATATATATATATATATTTATTTATTTATTTATTTATATGACATTTATATATGCAATTTACATGTGTCGCTCTAAAAGAAAGTTTTGATGGTGAATGTGTAGTAAGGTTATGGCCAATAACCCAAATATCTGTGTGTGGTCGAATGGTTTCTTTTGTGCATGTTTTATCTCAGTTTGCATATTGAGCATCTACCTTCTTCTTCCCAATGTAAAATTACTATTCCTTCCTACCTTTGCTCCCCTCAAACGTAACTCAAGGTTTCTCATTACCATGTAATAATTTTAATGGCAATAGGATAGTTTCTTTTCTTGCAATGATGAAGATAACAATCAATGTTAGACCATTTCACGTGACGAGTCGACTGGCTGGAGGACTGAGGAGGGAAGACCGCAGGAGGGTCGAATCAACTGACTAGTGAACCCGACCGTCTGAAGGTTCCCAAGAATTGGTTGGAAAGGAGACCAACTGATTATTTTAGACAACCAACCGATCAGACAAGAGGTGATATGACTGGTTGAAGGGTTGAACCGATCAACCCAGATTGGCATGCACATATCTGAAAACCTCTAGAGGGGGGGTGAATAGAGTTTTATAGAGATTTTAAAATAAATTAAACTCAAACAACCAAAGTAAAGATTGAGAAGAGGAACACAGGTGTTTAGAGTGGTTCCACCTTAGCAAATACTAAGGAGTCAGTCCACTACCCGGTTGCTTACCCAACCGGGATTTTGAAAGTACTAAATTTTATTACCTCTCAAGGATGTTACATAAAATTTACAATACTTTCTAAACACCCTTTGGACAGCCTTCACCCTGAAGTAGTCTTGCCAACCTCGAAGCAGCCTTCCTTGAAGTAACTTCAAGCTCCCCCTTGAAGTAGCCTTCCTCCTGAAGTAGCTTCCCGTCAAGACAGCCTTCCGAAGTAGTCCAAAGTCCTCCTCTTCACACGAAGAGCTTCAACCTCTCCAATCCGCAGCCTCCTACCTGGAGTAGCAAGGAGAGTACAAGTAATACAAAGGAACGAGAAAGGAATAAAAGAAAATACAACTTATCCTTGTAGCTCAAGGCTTGATTTCCCTAGATCAAGCGTTTGGATTTTCCTAGCCAATATGATGGACTTGTGATTGCTAGGGTTAGGAAAATCTAGCCTATAGGACGAGCTTGAGCTAAGGAGAAAAATGGCCAATTGATCACACAGCTCAGTTCACACAGATTGCACAAGAGGGCTCAAGTATTTTCTCAAGTATAGCAAGTGTAAGAAGTGTCTCATAGTGTCCTATGGCTTGTCCTATTTATAGGAATGGTCTAAGTATGCTTAAGGACATTCTAGACAACTTCTAGGGGGTTCCTAGTGCTTAACTAGCCGTTAGGAATAAGTTAGGTGCATTAGCAACGGCTAGTTAATTAATTCTGCAGTTGCTGTCAGAGACCATCTCGGTCGAGGACTTGTCGACCGAGATGTCCAGTCGGTCGAGGATTTGTCGACCGACAGGCTCTCTGGATTAACGTTTATTTGCAACTGTTAACTGCTGTGTCTAACGGCTATTTTTGGTCAATCTCGGTCGAGAGGTTTGTCGACCGAGAGTGTCTCGGTCGAGGAGTGTGGTCGACCGAGATTGACTCTGTTTTCAATCTTTCAATTAAGATACTAAGTGTGTGCATGAGTGTGCATTATGTGATCCTATTGAATGGATGACTAAGGTGTTTAGCTAGGGAAAATCCAATGCTTGATTTACATGCGATTCTAAGTACTTGTACATTATAATTCTGTACAAGTTTTTACAATGATTACATTTGCATGAAAATATAAATACTTCATGTTGGATTTCCCTTATAGTTGTGTCATCCTGCACACTCAAGTAGCTCGTTAGATAAATAAGAATGAAATGTTTGTCATAATCAAAACAAAAGGGATTTTATAGATGTCCATTTAGCCAACAATCTCCCCCTTTTTGAAGATGACAAACATTTCCAAAATATGAATAAAGGAAATATAAAACATATAAATGCCATACCTTTAGATTGCCATTTGGAACTTTTCCTCTTATTTATAAAATGTGTGCTTAGTATCCCCAGTGAATTATGGAACATGAAATCCAGTTCATTTGGGAATATAGCAACTTTCAATGTAAAGCCAAGAGTATATTTATGAAACTCATTGATTGAGTTTGTCATAAGTATTAAGTTATAGTTTTATATATCTCTCCCCCTTTTTCATCTCAAAAAGATAACCGTTTTATTTAAAAACTCCCCCTTAATTAGATATCCCAACAAAAATGAACGAAAAAAAAGATGTCCATTGAATAGCCAAAATGTAAAGCAATGAGGTGTCTAGCCAAGAGGCAACAATTTGCAAATTACCAATTGAAACGTTCATATCAATATTGATACAAATCATAAAAGCATAAGTAGTCGTTTTTAAGAACCGCAGATATCAAAGAAAACATCCTCCAACGTAGTAATAAGTAGTTGCTTCCTAATGTTGTTGAATTGATCTAATGGAAGCGGTTTTGTAAAGATATCAGCTAATTGATTTTCTGTATCAACATGATGAAGGGAAACATGATTCTTTGAGATGTGATCCCTTAAGAAGTGATGACGGATTTCAATATGTTTGGCCCGGCTGTGTAGAATAGGATTGTGTGCTAAGTTTATGGCGCTTGTGTTGTCACAAAAAATAGGTGTAGATGAAAGATGAAAACCATAATCGCTTAAAACCTGTTGCATATAAAGCACTTGAGCACAACAAGACCTAGCTGCCATATATTCAGCTTCGGTGGTAGATAGGGCAACCGTGTTTTGTTTCTTGCTAAACCAAGATACTAAGGCTCTACCTAATAAGAAACATCCACCACTAGTACTTTTGCGATCAAGTCGACAACCGGCATAATCCGCATCAGTATATGCTTTAAAAACCAATGATTGTCCTTTTGGATACCATAAACCAAAACAAGTAGTGCCGGCTAGATATCGAAGGATTCGTTTAACCGCAAGAAAATGAGATTGCATAGGCTGGGATTGAAATCGAGCACAAAGACCAACGGAAAACATAATGTCCGGTCGGGAAGCGGTTAAATATAGCAAACTACCAATCATGGCTCTATATAAGAAATCATCAATAGGTTCCCCATTTTCATCCTTATCAATTTTAATAGAAGTAGCCATAGGAGTAGTAGCATGTTTGCATTGATCCATCCCAAAGCGTTTTAACAGTTCTTTAGTGTATTTTTCTTGGCTTATAAAAATTCCGGCAGGTGTTTGCTTAATTTGAAAACCAAGAAAGAATGTTAGTTCACCCATAAGGCTCATTTCAAATTCTTTTTGCATAATGTCACTAAATTGTGTGCATAATGATTCATTTGAGGCACCAAAAATAATGTCATCAACATATATTTGTACAACTAAGAAATCAGATGCATATGTTTTGAAAAATAGAGTAGAATCTGAATTTCCAATAGAGAAACCATTATCAAAAAGATATGTCTTGAGCCGTTCATACCAAGTCCTAGGGGCTTGTTTTAGACCATAAAGTGCCTTTTTAAGTTTATAAACATGATCGTCCTTTTCTGGGATTTCGAAGCCAGGTGGTTGAGCAACATAAACTTCTTCTTGTATGATACCATTTAGAAATGCACTTTTGACATCCATTTGATATAACTGAATGTTTTTATGGGCAGCAATAGCTAATAACATCCTAATAGCTTCAAGTCGAGCTACGGGTGCATATGTTTCATCAAAGTCAATTCCTTCTTGTTGATTATATCCTTGTGCAACTAACCATGCTTTATTCCGTATGACTTCTCCTGCCTCATTAAGTTTGTTCCTAAAAACCCATTTAGTGCCTATGATAGTTTTATCTTGTGGTTTAGGAACTAAATCCCATACATCATTTTTAGTGAATTGATTTAATTCCTCTTGCATGGCTATTATCCAGTAATCATCCTTAAGAGCTTCGGATATTTTCTTAGGTTCAATGATAGAGACAAAAGCCATGTTTGCAACATCTTGGAAAGAGGACCTAGTTTTGACTTTATCATTTGGATCTCCAATAATTATGTCACACCCCGATCTCACACTAACCACTAATTATGAGATTAGGGCACGACAGAGGGATTATCACATAAACAAATCACTGAAAACTTTTTCTTTTTAAAACCTCGTAATGATATCCGGATTATTGTTGTAAATTAAAACATAAATAACTATTGCGGAAGCATTTCAATTAAACTGGCTAGAGAACATAAATAGAGTTTACAACATGTAATATTATTTAACAGAAAGTAAACATAACAGTTAATTTACATCTTTATACACATTTGCCATACGTACTCTCTCTCACCCACGCCATGTCCCAAGGACCGAGGGGAAAGGACTAAGAGACCTCTAACTAGACTAACTACAAACCTTTTAATAACTAGGCGTTAGGATGAAACGATCCTTCTGATTCCTGCTGTTGGCGATAACCTGAAAATGTTTTGAGTAGAGGTATGAGCCTACTCGCTCAGTGAATAGCCTTTCATTTAGCTATCACTAAACAACTCATCAGATTTATAAAATTTAAATAACATGAATACAGTACAAACAGGGCAGTTCTAATGACATAGCAGATTACAGAATATAGTCGCATTTCTATACAACAAAAGGTAATTTAAACCAACAAACAGATATAATGAATTGGCACAAAAGTTCGGATATATTAATTTACTGTGATCCTATATGATTACATAATTATTTTATTATGCCCCAAACATATGCAGCGCACTCTACATATGAAGATCTGTAGCGAACTACGATCCCACCGTACAAGACTTAGCGACACACCCGGGAAATGCTAAGTCTGACTGTCCGTCCTGGTCTGCACAGGACTCGGGCGCACAAGGGCCCCAGGCGCACAAGGGCCTGTCTGCACTAACTCCGAGTGCTCTGGACTCCTCCCACCCTGTAGTGCACAGTCGGAGGGTCTGGGTTACCACCGTGACACAAGCACGGATTAATGTTGAATAACCCCCATTTTTCTCCAGTGCCACCGTGACACAAGCACGTGTTGTTGTTGGACACTGTCTGTCTGCCCTCGTGCCACCGTGACACACGCACGGATTATTGTTGAACACGAGCCCGACCATCTAGGCACAAGGCTAGATCGATCGTTTCACCCCAAAGGTACAGACCGCGCAATGGGGTTCTACGGTGTTGGGGCACCTAAGTCTATTAACTGATTAACATATAACCATTTAAACAGGAAAATCACATTTACTGATTTCATATCAGATCACAATACACTGTCATTCTAAACTGACAGAGCAATATATTTTAAATCATTGTAATTTCTGAGAAATTCTCATACCATGCATTCAGACAAATTAGTAATGCATAAATAACCCAACTTATTTCAATTTGACACATACATAGCGAATTTACGCAATTAAACATCTTATTGCACAAATTAAAGAAATTTGCTTCACATGTGAGAATCATACTCAACAATTATCAATTCTCTAAATTTCTCGAAAAATGTGCACATTAACCCAAATCCTGGTTTGTGCATCACTTAACTCGATTAAGAGTTAATTACATATCACAACACAATTTAATAACAATACTTGAGAATTTCTAGTAATAATTCAGAGAAATGTGCCATTTCATGTAAATATCAATTTATACATATTAACGTCAAAAGATATATGCAATTAAGGTTTTCATGCATATTTTATTTATTCATATCTACTTTGAAATCGTACATCTGATAATTTAACAAAAATCTTCATTGTTTGGGTTCATACCCAAATTATACCATTTCCAGACATGAATTTCTAATTTCAACATTCAAATGAGCAATTTAGGTTCCAATGAATCATATAAATTTACTGATTCAATCCACACTGATCAGATGCTAAACTAAGTCATATAACAGCGTCTAGAAGCATTTTATGAAATAAAAAGTCGGGCGACGCCAAACGCTGCCCGACGCCTGATAACGCCTGTTATCAGCGTAATTCGCGTACATAACTGGAAATATTCAAACGCCTGAGTTTATTAATGATAAATAAATGAAATCCCACTCACAGCGATTTGGTCTGTCCGGATTCGTCCGGAGATGCGTCCAAGGCCTATTTCGAGGCGTAATTTAATTGTCTTCTTCCTTTGAATACATTTTTCACTGTTCCTAATCACGGAACCAGAGCTTCACGTCCAACTGGAAATGGCTACTAGGCATTGATTTGGGCTGAATTGATGGCAATTTCCAGCGTAAACCTTCTAGCCAAGGTCCAAATCCTTGATTAGGAGCTTTGGCCGCCCCAAGTCCACCTCCTCCAGGCCACGCACGGCCGTTGTGCAAGCTGTTGCTTGCCGCAGCCAAGCTGCACGTCGACTTGCTAGGTGGATGAATCGCTAGCCAAAAGAGAAAGGGGAAGGGAGGTAGACGACCAAGATTAACTGAATCTAGAACCCCGAATCGCCCCGCCCAAGGTTCCTTATTGCTGCCGATCGTGCGTAGCAGAAGAAGCTAGCTAGGGCGCCGCCCAAACTAGCTGAATGCCGCCAAGGTGTGGAGGAAGGGAGTAAGGTAGGAGAAGAAGAAAAAGAAGAAGAACGGAGGCTAGGCTATCACTGGACGAAGCCAAGGGCAGAGATCACCCCGAAATCGCCTCGATTCTTCTTTGCCTGGTCGGTCGATGGCTGCTGGGTGTGCGCCGCTCACCCTGTTATATCGGGATGATATTAACATGAAGAAGATAGACAACAGGTTGCCGACCCACATAAATGGGTTATTAAATGGAAAAATTACATTTCCAACCCTAAAACTTGAAATTTTCGTATCTTTTGCCTCGAATATCCGATTCAAATGATTTCTTTTGCGAAACTTCAAGAATGAGGCCCACTACAAACCCAAGGCATGAAAACATGCTAATTACACTGTTTTACTGATTCAAAATTCCAATTGCATCCAATTATTACTTTACTCAAATTAATCATCTTAATTATGCACTAATTGATCTTATGTGCTTAATTCAACAAAATCAAGTTAATGATTCACTAACTACCTCATAAGCACATATGTTAGCTCAAATAACTTTAATTAGGCTCAAATTATAAAGCTTACCAATAAACTTTGGAACAGGTCATAACAATCTCCCTCCCTTATAAGAATTTCGTCCCGAAATTCCTAAAAGAGAAAAGGAAACTTGTTACGCATCTCAGATTCAAGTTCCCACGTAGCTTCTTCTAGATTATGATTCCTCCATAGAATTTTCACTAATGGTATCTCACGATTCTTGAGTTTCTTGATCCTTCGATCAACTATCTGAATTGGTCCTTCAACATAGGACACATCTGATCTGAGCTGTGCAGGTTCTGGGTCAAGTATCTTTTCTGTACCAGGATAGCATTTCTTCAACATGGATACATGAAACACATCATGTAGATTTGACAACTCAGATGGCAATTCTAACCTATAGGCTACAGGTCCAATCCTCTCAATGATAGGATATGGGCCCATAAACCTAGGAGTCAACTTACCCCTCTTGCCAAACCTTAGCACTCCCTTCCACGGTGAAACTTTCAGATAAACCTCGTCACCAACCTCAAACTCAAGAGGTCGACGTCGTCTCTCTGCATAACTTTTCTGCCTATCCTGTGCAGCTTTCAACTGCTCCCTGATCACGGATATCTTCTCTGTAGTTATATCAACTATCTCAGGTCCAAGAATTTCTTTCTCACCAACCTCGTACCAACAAACTGGTGATCTACACTTTCTACCATATAGAGCTTCATATGGGGCCATTCCAAGACTAGAATGATAGCTGTTGTTATATGCAAACTCCATCAGGCTTAAGTGTTCTTCCCAGTTACCTCTGAACTGCAAAACGCATGCTCTCAGCATGTCTTCAAGAGTCTGAATGGTCCTCTCAGATTGACCATCTGTTTGCGGGTGAAACGCTGTACTAAACCTCAGCTTTGTGCCCAACGCACGATGTAGCTGATTCCAGAACCTAGATGTAAACTTAGGATCTCTGTCAGAAATAATGGAAACTGGAATACCATGTAATCTGATTACCTCATCCACATAAAATTTGGCCAGCTTTGGAACGTCAAAGGTTGACTTGACAGGAAGAAAGTGAGCAGACTTAGTTAGTCTATCCACAATCACCCATATCGAGTCTGAACCTCTAGGCGTCCTGGGTAACCCTACCACAAAATCCATCGTGATGTGTTCCCATTTCCATTCAGGTATAGGAAGCGACTGTAAGGTACCAGCAGGTTTTTGATGCTCAGCTTTAACCTGCTGACACACCCCACATCTAGCCACGTATTCAGCCACATCCTTCTTCATACCAGACCACCAATACAGCTCTTTGAGATTCCTGTACATTTTCGTGTTACCTGGATGCATAGCATACATAGAAGCATGTGCTTCTTCAAGAATCTGCTCTTTTAACTCACTGTTCCCAGGTACACACAACCTATCATGAAGATACAACACGCCTTCATCAGAAAACCTGAATTCTGACCTTTTACCTTCCGACATATCCTGCATAATCTGCCTCAACTCATTATCACTCTGTTGCAATTCCTTAATGTGATCATAGAAAATAGGTTTGACTTGCATCTGAGCAATCAACCCACTCTGTCCAATCACATTCAAGTCTAAATTCAACTTTCGCATATCTACAAGCAAGTCTCTCTTGAAACATGCCATAGAAAATGCATCTACAGTTGAACTTGACTTCCTACTCAAGGCATCTGCTACAACATTCGCTTTACCAGGATGGTAATCGATTGTCACATCATAATCTTTAATTAGCTCAAGCCATCTGCGCTGTCTCAGATTCAAATCCTTCTGAGTAAAGATATACTTCAGGCTCTTATGATCCGTAAACACCTGACATGTCTCACCATACAAATAGTGACGCCATGTCTTAAGAGCATGAACTATAGCAGCTAATTCGAGATCATGAGTAGGATAGTTCTCTTCATTCTTCTTAAGCTGTCTAGATGCATAAGCCACAACTTTGCCTTCCTGCATCAGCACACAGCCCAAACCTCTCCTGGAAGCATCGCAGAACACTGTATAACCTTTATCTGCCTCAGGCAACACTAACACTGGCGCTGTGGTCAACTTCCTCTTCAAAATCTGAAAACTCTTCTCACAGTTATCAGACCAAACAAACGGTGCATTCTTCCTCGTCAAACGTGTCAAGGGTGATGCTAGCACACTGAAGTTCTGTATAAACCTTCTGTAATAGCCTGCTAAACCCAAGAAACTTCTGATCTCAGTAGGAGTCTTAGGTTGTTCCCACTGAAGCACAGAATCAACTTTCTTAGGATCAACGCTAACTCCATCTCTCGAGATAACATGTCCAAGAAATGCTACCTCAGCCAACCAGAACTCACACTTGCTAAACTTAGCATACAGTTGGTGTTGCCTCAACAACTGCAACACTACTCTCAGGTGTTGCTCATGTTGTACATCGTCTCTGGAGTAGATCATAATATCATCTATAAAGACTACAATAAATTGATCTAGGAACGGTTTGAAAATCCGATTCATCATATCCATAAAGGCTGCTGGGGCATTGGTCAGCCCAAACGACATGACCAAAAACTCATAATGCCCATACCTGGTTCTGAAAGCTGTTTTGGGAATATCCGAAGCCTTTATTCTGAGCTGATGATATCCAGATCTCAAATCTATCTTAGAGAAGATCGTCGCTCCACGCAACTGATCAAACAGATCGTCTATTCTCGGCAATGGATACTTGTTCTTAATAGTGATCTTGTTCAATTGCCTGTAATCTATACAGAGACGCATGGTACCATCCTTTTTCTTAACAAACAGGACTGGAGCACCCCATGGTGAAGAACTGGGTCTAATGAAACCCTTATCCAGCAATTCCTGCAGCTGCACCTTGAGTTCCTTCAACTCTGCAGGTGCCATTCTATAGGATGGCAGTGCTACTGGATGACTATCTGGATATACTTGAATCTCAAAATCCAGATCTCTAACAGGAGGTAAGCCTGGAAAATCCTCTGGAAAAACATCAGAAAACTCACGAACCACGGGCACATCATAAACACTGGCGGTGCTCTTCTCTGCTATAGTGTTAATCACATGAGCAAGGAACGCTTCACACCCTTTCTGTAGCATCTTATCAGCTACAGCAGCTGATATTATGCACGTAGGCAGAACTTTCCTATCTCCAGTAAAGACACAAGAAAATTCACCTAGTTGAAAGGTAGCTTCCTTCTTCCAACAATCGAGTTGCACTCGATATGTCTCAAGACAATCCATACCCAAGATGACTTGAAAAGTATTGACATCCAAGGGTATGAGATTAGCAGCAAAGGTGTAACCTCCAAAAGATAATAAACATCCGGGACAGAACTCAGTCAGAACCGTTGGTCCGCCTAGTGGAACCCTCAACACTAACTCATCTACTAACTCTTGAGATAACAAATTAAGTTCACCAACTAAAGAACGTCGTATAAAAGAGTGAGTAGCACCCGGATCTATCAAAACTGAAACTGGTATACTATTAAACAAAAACATTTCTCCTGTAACAACTTGTGAAGAAATTATACCTTCCTGAGGTGTCAAAGAGAAGAAACGTGCTGGAGCTCTCCCTCTGCCACGCTGTCCTCTCTGACCAATCCTGCCACTGGGCATTCCACCACCTCTAGAACCAGAAGCCACAGAAGAACTCGGTCCTTCAGCTGGAGGTTGTCTCTGAGCATCATAAAACTGGGGCTGAGAAGCCTGTGATGCTGCTGGTTGAAGCTGAGGGCAAAACTTCTTTATATGTCCTATCTGCCCACAGTGGTAACATTCTGTAAAATCTAAACCCCAACATTGCCCAGAGTGTACTCTTCCACAAGCATTACATACTCGCATCTCCTGCCTCAGTGGACCAGTCACAGAAGTAGATGATCCAGATGGCCGCCCACTAGATGCACAACTCCATCTACCTGGGCTATGTCTCCCCCTGCCCCTAGAAGAAGAAACGTCCTTGGATCTCTGTTTACCGAAGCAGCTGAAGCCACGCCCAAATTTAGAAAAGAAACCTCTACCTCCACCTCTGTATCCACTACTGGACTGTCCTCTACTGAAATCTGCAGATCTCTTCTTAGACTCAGGCACCTTGTCAGCATTCACAGATTCCTCAACCTGTCGAGCAGCCTCAACAAACTCACCAAAGTTCTCTCTGTTTCTCCTACTAATAGCAGAAACGGTATGCCGAATCTCTGGCCTCAGCCCTTCTTGAAACCTTCTGCATCTTTCTAAGTTGTCAGGAACAAGCTGCGGACAGAAGTTCGCTAACCGGGTGAAAAGCGCTTCATACTCAGTAACTGTCATGTTCTCCTACTTAATATTCTGTAACTGCCTGATTTTCTCATTAAGGAAGGTAGGTGGATAAAACTTAAGATGGAACTCTTCAGAGAAATCCTGCCAAGAAAGCTCTGTACCTCTCCTCTTTTCCTCCACACTATGCCACCACAGCTCTGCATCGCCTGTCAAAAGATAGACTGCATGATTAATCTTTTTCTCTTCTGAAAGCTCCATCAAGCGAAAGACCTTCTCTATCTGTCTAAACCATTCATCAGCCTCTGCTGGATCTGTAGTGCCACTAAACTCTGTGCCACCAAGCTTCTTTACAAGCTCATAAGATCGCATCAGATCCTTGCTGCTGGTAGAAGTAGAAGCTCGTCTATCAGCCTTGTACCTCTCTTTGGTTTCCAGAAACATCCTGTACATCCGGGATGCTTCATCCACGTGGTCACCACCACCTGGACCCAAGTACAGCGGATCAGGGCCAACATGGCTCTCGGCCTGATCATCACGATCAAAGCCTCTTCCTGCCATCTGCAATGATATAACAGAATATTTCCTGTTAGAAAACTACAGATAGAAGAAAGACACCTAAACCTTAATCCTATTGGTCTCTTATCGTCCCCTGACCTGGACTCTGAGTAACTATGTACTCAACCTAGGCTCTGATACCAAGTTGTCACACCCCGATCTCACACTAACCACTAATTATGAGATTAGGGCACGACAGAGGGATTATCACATAAACAAATCACTGAAAACTTTTTCTTTTTAAAACCTCGTAATGATATCCGGATTATTGTTGTAAATTAAAACATAAATAACTATTGCGGAAGCATTTCAATTAAACTGGCTAGAGAACATAAATAGAGTTTACAACATGTAATATTATTTAACAGAAAGTAAACATAACAGTTAATTTACATCTTTATACACATTTGCCATACGTACTCTCTCTCACCCACGCCATGTCCCAAGGACCGAGGGGAAAGGACTAAGAGACCTCTAACTAGACTAAGTACAAACCTTTTAATAACTAGGCGTTAGGATGAAACGATCCTTCTGATTCCTGCTGTTGGCGATAACCTGAAAATGTTTTGAGTAGAGGTATGAGCCTACTCGCTCAGTGAATAGCCTTTCATTTAGCTATCACTAAACAACTCATCAGATTTATAAAATTTAAATAACATGAATACAGTACAAACAGGGCAGTTCTAATGACATAGCAGATTACAGAATATAGTCGCATTTCTATACAACAAAAGGTAATTTAAACCAACAAACAGATATAATGAATTGGCACAAAAGTTCGGATATATTAATTTACTGTGATCCTATATGATTACATAATTATTTTATTATGCCCCAAACATATGCAGCGCACTCTACATATGAAGATCTGTAGCGAACTACGATCCCACCGTACAAGACTTAGCGACACACCCGGGAAATGCTAAGTCTGACTGTCCGTCCTGGTCTGCACAGGACTCGGGCGCACAAGGGCCCCAGGCGCACAAGGGCCTGTCTGCACTAACTCCGAGTGCTCTGGACTCCTCCCACCCTGTAGTGCACAGTCGGAGGGTCTGGGTTACCATCGTGACACAAGCACGGATTAATGTTGAATAACCCCCATTTTTCTCCAGTGCCACCGTGACACAAGCACGTGTTGTTGTTGGACACTGTCTGTCTGCCCTCGTGCCACCGTGACACACGCACGGATTATTGTTGAACACGAGCCCGACCATCTAGGCACAAGGCTAGATCGATCGTTTCACCCCAAAGGTACAGACCGCGCAATGGGGTTCTACGGTGTTGGGGCACCTAAGTCTATTAACTGATTAACATATAACCATTTAAACAGGAAAATCACATTTACTGATTTCATATCAGATCACAATACACTGTCATTCTAAACTGACAGAGCAATATATTTTAAATCATTGTAATTTCTGAGAAATTCTCATACCATGCATTCAGACAAATTAGTAATGCATAAATAACCCAACTTATTTCAATTTGACACATACATAGCGAATTTACGCAATTAAACATCTTATTGCACAAATTAAAGAAATTTGCTTCACATGTGAGAATCATACTCAACAATTATCAATTCTCTAAATTTCTCGAAAAATGTGCACATTAACCCAAATCCTGGTTTGTGCATCACTTAACTCGATTAAGAGTTAATTACATATCACAACACAATTTAATAACAATACTTGAGAATTTCTAGTAATAATTCAGAGAAATGTGCCATTTCATGTAAATATCAATTTATACATATTAACGTCAAAAGATATATGCAATTAAGGTTTTCATGCATATTTTATTTATTCATATCTACTTTGAAATCGTACATCTGATAATTTAACAAAAATCTTCATTGTTTGGGTTCATACCCAAATTATACCATTTCCAGACATGAATTTCTAATTTCAACATTCAAATGAGCAATTTAGGTTCCAATGAATCATATAAATTTACTGATTCAATCCACACTGATCAGATGCTAAACTAAGTCATATAACAGCGTCTAGAAGCATTTTATGAAATAAAAAGTCGGGCGACGCCAAACGCTGCCCGACGCCTGATAACGCCTGTTATCAGCGTAATTCGCGTACATAACTGGAAATATTCAAACGCCTGAGTTTATTAATGATAAATAAATGAAATCCCACTCACAGCGATTTGGTCTGTCCGGATTCGTCCGGAGATGCGTCCAAGGCCTATTTCGAGGCGTAATTTAATTGTCTTCTTCCTTTGAATACATTTTTCACTGTTCCTAATCACGGAACCAGAGCTTCACGTCCAACTGGAAATGGCTACTAGGCATTGATTTGGGCTGAATTGATGGCAATTTCCAGCGTAAACCTTCTAGCCAAGGTCCAAATCCTTGATTAGGAGCTTTGGCCGCCCCAAGTCCACCTCCTCCAGGCCACGCACGGCCGTTGTGCAAGCTGTTGCTTGCCGCAGCCAAGCTGCACGTCGACTTGCTAGGTGGATGAATCGCTAGCCAAAAGAGAAAGGGGAAGGGAGGTAGACGACCAAGATTAACTGAATCTAGAACCCCGAATCGCCCCGCCCAAGGTTCCTTATTGCTGCCGATCGTGCGTAGCAGAAGAAGCTAGCTAGGGCGCCGCCCAAACTAGCTGAACGCCGCCAAGGTGTGGAGGAAGGGATTAAGGTAGGAGAAGAAGAAAAAGAAGAAGAACGGAGGCTAGGCTATCACTGGACGAAGCCAAGGGCAGAGATCACCCCGAAATCGCCTCGATTCTTCTTTGCCTGGTCGGTCGATGGCTGCTGGGTGTGCGCCGCTCACCCTGTTATATCGGGATGATATTAACATGAAGAAGATAGACAACAGGTTGCCGACCCACATAAATGGGTTATTAAATGGAAAAATTACATTTCCAACCCTAAAACTTGAAATTTTCGTATCTTTTGCCTCGAATATCCGATTCAAATGATTTCTTTTGCGAAACTTCAAGAATGAGGCCCACTACAAACCCAAGGCATGAAAACATGCTAATTACACTGTTTTACTGATTCAAAATTCCAATTGCATCCAATTATTACTTTACTCAAATTAATCATCTTAATTATGCACTAATTGATCTTATGTGCTTAATTCAACTAAATCAAGTTAATGATTCACTAACTACCTCATAAGCACATATGTTAGCTCAAATAACTTTAATTAGGCTCAAATTATAAAGCTTACCAATAAACTTTGGAACAGGTCATAACAAATTAGCTCTTGGGGATGATCCTTGATCAGCCTAGGTGTAGGTTGTGGTTCGACCGGAGGATCGGATGTGGGAGTTTTCTCATTATCATTTGGAATGGTTATAGTTTCAAATTGATTTGTGAGATCAATGATATCTAAATTTGTAGATTTTGATTCCTCATGAAAAGAAACATGAATGGATTCCTCAACTTTTCTAGAGATAGTGTTATATACCCTAAACGCTTTGCTAGAAGTAGAATATCCCAAGAAGAATGCTTTTTGTGATTTAGAATCAAACTTGTCTCTATCATCCTTGGTGTTTAAAATATAACATGTAGAGCCAAAAGTATGAAAGTAGTCAACTCTAGGTTTCTTAGAGTGTATTATTTCATATGGAGTTTTCTTCAAGTGAGAGTGAACCGTGACTCTATTTAGCACATAACAAGCTGTGTTTACAGCTTCAGCCCAAAAGGTTTTAGGTGTGTTGTGTTCAAGCATCATGGTCCTAGCCATTTCTTGTAGAGATCAATTTTTCCGTTCCACAATACCATTTTGTTGTGGGGTACGTGGAGCAGAGAAATTGTGAGTATATCCCTGAGATGTACAAAAAGTTTCAAAAGTATGATTTTCAAATTCGCCACCGTGATCACTTCTAATGGTACATATTTTATGTTGTAAAAGATTTTCAATTTTAGAACAAAATTGCATAAAGACATGAATAGTGTCATCTTTTGTTGCAATAAAATGTACCCATGTAAATCTACTATAATCATCAACAATAACAAAACAGTATCGTTTACCACCAATAGATTGTGTTCTCATTGGTCCAAATAAATCCATATGAATTAATTCTAAGGATCTACTGGTGCTAAGTACATGTTTTGATTTAAAAGATGTTTTGATTTGCTTTCCCATTGTACAAGGTTCACAATTTGCTACTTGATCAAAAGACAAAACAGGTAATCCACGAACAAGATCATATTTTACTAACTTTTTAATAGCATGTGAACTAGCATGACCAAGCTTTTTATGCCATAGTTGTAAGGTGTTTTCATTTGCAAGTAAGCATTTACCTACTACTGATTTCATAGAGTTTGGTTTAAGGATATAAAGATTTCCAACTCTATTTCCTTCATAAACAACAGTTGTAGTATTTTCTATCAATAACTTGCAGCAGGTTTTGTTAAATAACACATCATAACCGCTATCACATAGTTGACTTACACTTATTAAGTTATGATGCAATCCATCAACTAGTAGAACATTTTTGATTTCAAGATTTGTTCCAACATTACCTATTCCAACGATTTTGCCCTTACCATTGTCTCCAAAGGTGACCGTCCCACTTTTCTTTTCTTCAAAAGTTGAAAATGCATCCTTGTTTCCGGTCATATGTTTGGAGCAACCACTGTCAACGACCCATTCCTGCATTAGAATATAGATTTTGGTACCCATGTGATGGTCCGATAAGGTTAGAAACTTTTTAATTTGCTGATGTGTATAAAAGTTCTGATACAGGAAACCAGTCGGTCGACGATTGTTCGACCGATATAATTCTCGGTCGACAATTTATCGGTCGAGGAGGTTACTGTATCACAATCAAAAAAAAAAGAAAAATTTTTCGGTTGACCAGTGTTCGACCGAAATGAGTACTGGAAGATTTTCGATTTGTTAAAGACATCCAGTCGGTCGACACTACTTCGACCGACCCAGAGCTCGGTCGACAGTACTTCGACCGACGAAGTTTCTGTTTTAGTACAGCAATGCAGAAAAATAATACCAATAAGCATAGCATCGTTTGTTGAGATAGGACAATATAAATTGCACAAATTAAGTATTTTGTCATATCTCAACTACATTCCATTCTTCTAAGTTTGAGGTCTTGGGGTCCAAACTAAGTTGGACTTCTTAGTCTTGTAGGGGCATGAAAAACAGTAATGACCAAGACGTAAACAGAAATGACAAGTAATAGAATCAACTTCGTTTCTTTTTCTAGTCATTGTGTTTTTGGGTACAAACATAGTTTGGGTCTTTTTGGTTTGGTTTCTCTTTGGAACATATCCCAAACCTTTTCTTCCATTGAAGGTAGTACCACTTCTTAATATGTTATCAAGAATATCTTTTCTTCTTAACTCATGAAGTTCTTGTTGCAACTGAGCAATGTTATTCATTTTCTTATGGATATCTTTTCTTGCCTGGTCTAAATCAGAAAGCAATGAATCCTTTTCTTTTACAATAATGTCATAGTCCGAATGATTGCACAAGATAGGTTGAGTTTGAAAAGCTTGTAGTTTAGCTAACAAATCAGTCTTTTCTTTTGATAGAAGATCAACATTAGTTTCCAAAGTAAGTAGCTTTCTAGTGCAATCATCTAAAGATGTTTTTAAAGATACATTTTCAAGATCAATGTTATTCTTTTCGGAAGAAAGTTCATCTATTTTGGCAATGAGCTCATTGTTTGATTTTATAGTCCTTTTTAGTTTCTTCTTGGCATCAACATATTTATCATGAGTTTCTTGTAAGCTAGCTACTAACTCTTCTTTAGGAAGATCAACTAGGCTTACCTCTTGAGATTCTTCATCTTCTCTTGCCATTAGACATTCTATCTTGTCTTCTCCGCTTTCACTTTCACTCGTTTCATCCCATGCTTCTTTATAAGCTTTTTCTTTCTTCTTATGTGAGCTTTTCTTTCCCTTCTTAGCTTTGGGACATTCATTTTTGAAATGTCCTTTCTTTCCACATTCGAAGCACCTGGGAGTGGAAGAAGAACTAGAAATTTTATTAGATTTAAACCTTCTATATTTCTTACCATTGACTATCAATGCTTCTTCTCCTTCTTCTTCACTAGATTCCTCACTTTCTTGTGAGAGAGCTTTTGATGCTTTGAGAGCCACGTCTTTCTTTGGCCCACGTTGATGTTCATGTTCTCTTCTCTCTTCCTCTTCTAGGTCTGCCTCATGAGCTTCTAAGTTTCCGATGAGCTGTTCCATTTTGAGGCGAGTGAGGTCGTTTGCTTCTGCAATAGCTGTCACCTTTGGTTTGTACTTTGGAGGAAGAGATCGAAGTATTTTTGATACCTGATCTTCCTCAAGAACAGGTTTCCCTAAAGCACTCAAACCATTGACAATAGTAGAAAATTTTGAATACATTTCACTAATAGTTTCGTTTGGATCCATACGAAAATGTTCAAATTTGGTTTTAAGCAAACTAACTTTAGAGTTTTTAACTTGAACCGTACCCTCATATGTTATAGATAATCTATGCCAAATGTCATATGCGGTATCACAGTTTGATACTCTATTAAATTCACCTACTGAAATGGAACAATATAAAATGCTTACCGCCTTTGCATTCATTTGTGCCATTTTTACCGTATTAGCGTCCCATACTTCGAACTCGTCTTGTGGAAGTGTGTATGGTGTAGATACCATTCTCCAAAGATCCCAATTGATTCCTTGGAAGTAAAATTGCATTCTTCTCTTCCAGTATTGATAGTTTGTCCCGTCAAATGCCGGAGGTCGAGCAACGAGCGTTCCTTCAATGTTGAGGTTGTTGAGCACTCCATCCCCCATCTTTTCTTCAAGACTTTGTTAGGGCTCCTTGAAGCCTGCTCTGATACCAATTGAAAACCTCTAGAGGGGGGGTGAATAGAGTTTTATAGAGATTTTAAAATAAATTAAACTCAAACAACCAAAGTAAAGATTGAGAAGAGGAACACAGGTGTTTAGAGTGGTTCCACCTTAGCAAATACTAAGGAGTCAGTCCACTACCCGGTTGCTTACCCAACCGGGATTTTGAAAGTACTAAATTTTATTACCTCTCAAGGATGTTACATAAAATTTACAATACTTTCTAAACACCCTTTGGATAGCCTTCACCCTGAAGTAGTCTTGCCAACCTAGAAGCAGCCTTCCTTGAAGTAACTTCAAGCTCCCCCTTGAAGTAGCCTTCCTCCTGAAGTAGCTTCCCGTCAAGACAGCCTTCCGAAGTAGTCCAAAGTCCTCCTCTTCACATGAAGAGCTTCAACCTCTCCAATCCGCAGCCTCCTACCTGGAGTAGCAAGGAGAGTACAAGTAATACAAAGGAACGAGAAAGGAATAAAAGAAAATACAACTTATCCTTGTAGCTCAAGGCTTGATTTCCCTAGATCAAGCGTTTGGATTTTCCTAGCCAATATGATGGACTTGTGATTGCTAGGGTTAGGAAAATCTAGCCTATAGGACGAGCTTGAGCTAAGGAGAAAAATGGCCAATTGATCACACAGCTCAGTTCACACAGATTGCACAAGAGGGCTCAAGTATTTTCTCAAGTATAGCAAGTGTAAGAAGTGTCTCATAGTGTCCTATGGCTTGTCCTATTTATAGGAATGGTCTAAGTATGCTTAAGGACATTCTAGACAACTTCTAGGGGGTTCCTAGTGCTTAACTAGCCGTTAGGAATAAGTTAGGTGCATTAGCAACGGCTAGTTAATTAATTCTGCAGTTGCTGTCAGAGACCATCTCGGTCGAGGACTTGTCGACCGAGATGTCCAGTCGGTCGAGGATTTGTCGAACGACAGGCTCTCTGGATTAACGTTTATTTGCAACTGTTAACTGTTGTGTCTAACGGCTATTTTTGGTCAATCTCGGTCGAGAGGTTTGTCGACCGAGAGTGTCTCGGTCGAGGAGTGTGGTCGACCGAGATTGACTCTGTTTTCAATCTTTCAATTAAGATACTAAGTGTGTGCATGAGTGTGCATTATGTGATCCTATTGAATGGATGACTAAGGTGTTTAGCTAGGGAAAATCCAATGCTTGATTTACATGCGATTCTATGTACTTGTACATTATAATTCTGTACAAGTTTTTACAATGATTACATTTGCATGAAAATATAAATACTTCATGTTGGATTTCCCTTATAGTTGTGTCATCCTGCACACTCAAGTAGCTCGTTAGATAAATAAGAATGAAATGTTTGTCATAATCAAAACAAAAGGGATTTTATAGATGTCCATTTAGCCAACAATATCTTCACAAATAGCATGCTCATACATGTGATGTAGACCTAGGTGATAGTAAAGTCATGTGGCTCCAAGAAATTACAATAATATGACCATAACCATCACTAATGTTTTATATTGCATGTTAGTGTTGTGCGATATAGCATGTATATGATATGTGCTATATATATGTGGTGATTGGATAAAGTATATGTATTTATAAATAAAAACTCCCTCAATTAAATATTAAATCCTAGATGCTTTCCATAACCAAAACAAATAAAAACTTGATCGACTAAGCATGGGTACTCTAAGGGTGGTTTGTTGTCTATCTCGTGGAAGGATGGGTGTAATAATGTGGGCCTCCCAACCGGGGTGTGTTATTATTGTGTTGTCTTTTGGGTCACGATTAACTATGGGTCCTTAATTAGATTAAGCACCGGAGGCATGAAAATACTATTGAAAGGATTTGTACATATTATCTATCCAAGAATTTCATAAGATATAATTGACAAATGTTGTCTACCTTAATAAATTACTATTGACGCTGACATTAGATGAGTAATAGTTGAATTATATTGGATCTTGGCTCACTAGAAGGTTGTACATTGCAATCTTCTGAATTGATATATGACGGCTATCAATTTGAATAAAATAGTGAAAGTGATAATTAATTAAATACCTAATTCAATATCATTAAATTTTACAAATCAAATCAAAAATGATTTTTTGACAAAAATTGTAAACTCATTGTAGAATTAAATGGAAAGACACAATGACACCTTTTCTATGGGATTATTCCTTGATAAGGACAAGTTAAATGGGCTTCCTTGACTAGTTTAGGATGTTGATAATTATTCTCACATAAGAGCGCAAGCTCTATGTCCTGGAGACACTGTGACAAAGTGATTTTTGCTTTAATTCTGAGGACGGAATTTTCCTTTAAGGTGTGTAGGATGTGATGGAGTGGACTTTTGGAATCCTAAAAGGTCCAATGACTTAAGTAAAAACATACATTTGAGTTAGATTGAGAGTTCTAAGCTTTTGACAAAGTAGGTGTGTTGATGTGAGGTTCATATCATGATTAAGATCTCTCTTTTTATGCCTTTTTGAGGAATTTAATCGGATGATCTAACAATTGAGTTTTGGCAACAAATTTGATTATAAGGTAGCTTGAGTGCTAGGGAAGCTATGGTTAAAATTTGGTGACAATCGGATATTCCTATAGAGATTTATGAAGGTTTGAAGTTTGTGATAGTATGTGCATTATTGAGGTGAATAGACCTAAGCTTACTAGGTGGAGCCTAAAATAAGTGGTGTCACGCGCCCCTTGCCTTTGAGCTGGGTCTGCGTGGTTGGATCCTAGCCCTAGATATCCAATCTAGTGGTAGTGAGGGCTATTTAATGTGAGCCTCGGATCCTGCCTTGGGCAAGTTCCTTTATAGTCATTGGATGCACCTTGGATGGCTAGATATTCACCCCCTACCTCTGGTCAGGCTGGAGATTGTGGGGTTACAACAAGTGAGAAGCCTAGCCTCGCCCCACGTCGCGGTCGTGGCCTAAGAAGGGACAATGTGTGGGTCGTTCTCTTTGCCCCTCCATGACCTATCGGATGGCCCCTCTTTTTGGGTGAACGATCATCTGAGGACGGAGTTTGAACTCCCACTCCTTTCCACCTCTCAACTGTGTGAGAAGATCAAGACCAAAGGAAGGAAATGGAGATAGAGGGGGGTGATATCTGTACGTGAGGATGAATGAAGCAAGGTCGAAGCCAAGGGAGAAGTATGTGAGCATTTTCCATAGTTTCAGGTGGAGGTTCCATGGAAGATGGACCTAACCTGACCGGAAATGATGGCAGAGCTCGGAGACCTGTGGGGAGAGCTTCTCGCCACAAGAGAGGGTTGCAAACGGACTCGTGGAGGAAGTGCGAAGATTTTGGAAGCCTCATCTTGGCGTGAGAATGACCTGAGGCATGATGCCGCTTTTGCTCCACCGCAGCAGCACTGTCGGCGGCGAGCTTGCGAACACGGTGGCTCGGAGGCACCAGGGCGAAGCTGAGGAGCCGAGGAGTTTTGAGGAGGACATCCGAAGCTGATGGGAACCTAAGGAGAGGACCGGGAGCTCCAACGCACCAACAATTGCTCGTCAGAGCATCTCTGTGTGGCGGCGCTCACGCAAAGCAGAGGAGACGGGCGAGTCCTCGAGATCGGGATCACGTGAGAGAAGGAAAGAAGGCTGAACCGGGTTCATAATCACAGACCGGCCCAAAACCCAAAAAAACTAGAGTCATGAACCAGCCAGCTCAGCGCGAGTTAGGAGTCGTGCCCAAGATGGCCACGTGTCAGTGGCCGATTGGCCAAAAGGTAAGTAATTTCAGTAAATGAGCATATCTTCAATAAATCATAGAAATTAGCTCGAGCATCATAAAAATAAGTATAATATACTGAAATTCTTAGAAAAATGCGTAGAATAATGTGAAACCATAATATCAGGCTTTTGATGCACTACTATTAGTGATATCTTGTTAGTTTTGAAATGCTTAATTGATAGATAATAAATATCAAACAACGACCTAAAATTATGAGAATATGTCAGTAAATCAATATTCATGCTTATAATCTAGTGGATGTCAGTGATTATGATGTTCATGCATAAAATCACATAATTTACTCCATATGGTTAATTAGGGCTTATAACCCTAAATAAAATGCAATTAATGCATACATGCTCAATAAATGATGAAATTTACAGAATATCCTCATATCAGTAACTGGAAGCTAATTTGGAACTTTGATATCAGTTAGATGCATAGAATTCATGTTACATGAGGATGACCCTTAATACATATGATGTAACCCTAATATGGTTAATGAATGTGACATAATGTTAAATATGTCCACATAATAATGTAACACATGAGTATATCCAGTTGATGAACTATAATCTTGAATATGACATCAGTAAGATAATTATAAGACAAGAATACAAGTAATTGTGCACATATCCAAACGAGTAAGCAAACCCTAATATGAACACGATTA
Source organism: Alisma plantago-aquatica (assembly GCA_963693085.1). Classification (NCBI taxonomy): domain Eukaryota; kingdom Viridiplantae; phylum Streptophyta; class Magnoliopsida; order Alismatales; family Alismataceae; genus Alisma; species Alisma plantago-aquatica. The sequence continues at coordinate 766,667,991 of OY856413.1, read as the reverse complement.
GGGTTAAGATGAGATGTAAGATGATGAGAATTTGATGGTAGTATATGATCTTGTCTTAATCAGGTTTAACAAAGAAATAGATTGACATGAGGAATATGTGATTAGTATATCTCTTGATGAAGGTACGCCATTACCTCTTACTTGGATTATTATACAATATGCTTGTGTTATATGGTAGTAAAGACTTGGCATATGGTATTGATTGAAATGATTGTTCTTGTATGATATGTTGCATGATTTTCCATACTTATTGCTATGAACACATGAAACATAATATATCTGTTCCATTATATCAAAGCACTTCAACTCTTTGGTAGTAAAGTGCTGGAAATAAGTACTTAAACTCTTTGGTAGTAAAGTACTTGGAAGTGATCCAACTCTTTGGTAGTAGATCACATTGTGATATGATCCAACTCTTTGGTAGCAGATCATAAATGCCTTAATGCATTCAACTCTCAGGTAGTAAATGCATGGATGATATAATGGAAATTGTGCTTAAAATATGTGTTCTCTTTTGATGATGAATATATTTGTGCAAGTATATGCTTTTCTTATATTTCTTTTATAACTGCCAAGTATTAGTTTTATCTTATTGCCAAGATATGATGAGAGGTATATAAAAAGACACATAGGCGTACTCAGTACAATATTCTTGAAATATTGTGCTGACGTGTACTGCATGTAATCTTTTGTTTAGGTTGTGGTTATGCTTTTGAAGATCCAGGATAGTTGCGAGTTGTGTGGCGAGCTGATGTACGGGTGGACCTATTGTCTTAAGATCTTGTAGTTTAGTGGTAGTACATTTATATGTAGAAGTTTGTTGTTCAATATGTAATATCAAATGTTGTAACAATTCATTATGTAATTATATGTTGAATGGTGAACATCTGTGTATGGTTTTATTATTGTTCATGTACATGTGCTAATGTGTTTCCTTCTGACTCCCTTGATTTTCGTCTTCTTAGCCGAGTGTGGGATGTTTAAATTAGGATTCTCGCTGAGGTGAGGGTTTCAATTTGGATGTCTCACATCAGATTAGGTTTTAGAATATATGGGGATGTCACAGGTGGTATCAGAGCATGAACAATAGCAAAGCCTAACATTTGCTCATTATGCAACTCAAAACAAAAGAACCTTGAACTTAATAATCTTTTAGGCTTAGATTAGTCATCTTTTAGAGACTAGATCTGACCTAGCCTCTAGGTTAGAACCTAGATGTCTGAGAACTAGGTCTAGAGTGGTGCTTGTTGAGTAGCAAGTCCTTAGATGTCGTTCTTTCCTTGTAGTGCAGCGCTATGGGACATTGCACTATTTGGAAATGATGTGCATCAAGGGAAGAAAACCCTAGACATATTGCGCACGTTGTCTAGAGTAGCTACACTAGTCTACCCCTTATTCTCACCCTTTTTACTAGTTTTCATGACATTGTACTCTCTACTATGTGTGGGACACTCATTTTCAGGATTTGGTTTTTGATTCCAAACGGATCGAACCTCGATAGTTTTCTCTGACGATTGTTTTATCGGAGAAAAACTATATAATATTTTATTATATATATGTATTACAAAAATGTGTCCCCACACATGTACGAGTAGGAGGTGGTCATGCAACCTAAGTGAAAATGAATGACATCAGTCTAGAAGAGAGAGTAGTTCTAGATTAGATGTCTAGAGCCTTGTTGGAATATATATGTGATAGATGGAAAAGATGATATAAGTTTTGATAAGATGTAAGTCTTACATAGATGATATAAGATAGTTGTGATGATATATGTTGTTTTCGAGGATGTAAGTTCAGTTTTGAAGATTTGAGATAAGTTTTGATGATGCAAGTATGCATTCTTTTATGAGATAAGATGAGCTAAGTTATGACAAGGTTGTGAGTCAGCACGAGCCTCAGTCTCTTTTACAAAGGAGGACCTCTAGTGTTGGGACCAACTTTAGGGTTAACTCCAGAGAGAGTGAGACCCACAGGGAGAAGGTTAGAGAACCTCAACTCCAAGATATGAGAATTCTGAGATATGTGTTATGATATGTCCTAAACTAGACTACTCCTGAGTGAATGAGTTGTGTTTCTTAATGCATGATTCCTATAGTCTTGTTGAACCCTAGATGTCCTTGGGAGGACCAAACCCTAGAGTCAGAGAGAGGCTAGTTACATATGCATATGTGAACATCAATATGACTGCCTACCATCTGGGTGAGGGAGAGAGCCCAAGACCCTGGAGGAGGTAGCTATGTTAGCCTCTATGAAGACTCATGCTCGGGTTGGTGGTTTCCCACATAGGAATCTAGTGGTGTATATATGAGAGTTTTGGGTAAAGATGTTTCATGGGTAGAGATCTATGATAGTATGCCATAGCATGCTTTGGTTTGTGCTTATGCAGCTAGAGCTTGTAAAACTACCACTAGTTCCAATGAGGTAATCTGAGAACCCTATACTAAGAGAGGAAAGATAAAGTATATGCATATGAGATACTCATAGAGTTGAGTTAGCTCAGAGAGACTGAGCATGGCACTACCCTCATGATATGGGTCAGGAGAACCTCAGTTGGATTAGATAAAGTTTTGATATATGTTTGATAAGCCACTCACATAAGTTTGTTTAGAACTACCATGATATAATATAAGTAATGATGTGATCTAATCTCGAGACATGATATATGAACATGACATGATGAAAAACCTAGATATGATTTAGTAGTTCCTATGTAAATGGTTAACCATATACATGAATAAATATGATAACGTAATATGCTTGGTTAATCTTGTGATGAAATCACTAGTAAATGTTGAAAATTTTTATGAGCAATGAAATAAGATCTGATGAATGAAACATGTTACATGAGGTGTTAATCTTAGTGCTTAATAAAAGTGAAAATATAGTTTGACAGTTAGCACAACATAATGATTATGACACATTTATATCAACTATATGGATAAAGTGGGTCAAGTATAGTTAACTCCCTCTTAAAAGGCATATGTTAATGATGAACATGTTCTAACAATGAGCTCAATGAAATGATGATGACACCTTGATGTATGAGTTACTCTTAGTTAACTCCTTTAGAACATGGTAATATGATGAGGGAAACCTAATTCATGGTTAAAGATAAGGAAGAAAATCTAACATATGAGATATGTAATGACATAACCTAATCTTCTAAACCTTCAGTTCAACCCTGAATGGAGTGTTTGTGCACCAAGATGGTTGTAAAACCCCCTAATAGTGCTTTGCATACATGGTTCAAGGTAACCTTTGTGGATATGTTGTACACAGAATGGTTCCTACATGTGGATGAAGGCAAGAAAATGTTTTCCCTGGAAGTATGGGTATGGCTTACTTTCGAGGACGAAAGTTCTTTTAAGATGTATATGATGTGACAAAGTGGTTTTTTCTTTAATTCCGAGGACGAAATTTTCCTTTAAGGTGTGTAGGATGTGATGGAGTGGACTTTTGGAATCCTAAAAGGTCCAATGACTTAAGTGAAAACATATGTTTGAGTTAGATTGAGAGTTCTAAGCTTTTGACAAAGTAGGTGTGTTGATGTGAGGTTCATATCATGATTAAGATCTCTCTTTTTATGCCTTTTTGAGGAATTTAATCGGATGATCTAACAATTGAGTTTTGGCACCAAATTTTAGTATAAGGTATCTCGAGTGGTAGGGCAGCTATGGTTAAAATTTGGTGACAATCGGATATTCCTATAGAGAGTTATGAAGGTTTGAAGTTTGTGATAGTATGTGCATTATTGAGGTGAATAGACCTAAGCTTACTAGGTGGAGCCTAAAATAAGTGGTGTCACGCACCCCTTGCCTTTGATCTGGGTCTGCATGGTCGGATCCTAGCCCTAGATCTCCAATCTAGTGGTAGTGATGGCTATTTAATGTGAGCCTCGAATCCTGCCTTGGGCGAGTTCCTTTATAGTCATTGGATGCACCTTGGATGGCTAGATATTCACCCCCTACCTCTGGTCAGGCTGGAGATCGTGGGGTTACAGCGAGTGAAAAGCCTAGACTCGCCCCACGTCATGGTCGTGTCCTAAGAAGGGACAATGTGTGGGTCGTTCTCTTTGCCCCTCAATGACCTATCGGATGACCCCTCTTTTTGGGTGAACGATCATCTGAGGACGGAGTTTGAACTCCCACTCCTTTCCACCTCTCAACTGTGCGAGCAGATCAAGACCAAAGGAAGGAAATGGAGATAGAGGGGGGTGATAGCTATATGTTAGTATGAATGAAGTAAGGACGAAGCCAAGGGAGAAGTATGTGAGTATTTTCCATAGTTTCAGGTGGAGGTTCCATGGCAGATGGACCTAACCTGACCGAAAATGATGGCAGAGCTCGGAGACCTATGGGGAGAGCTTCTCGCCACAAGCGAGGGTTGCAAACAGACTCGTAGAGGCAGTGCGAAGCTTTTGGAAGCCTCATCTTGGCATGAGGATGACCTGAGGCATGATGCCCCTTTTGCTCCACCGCAGCAGCACTATCGGCAGCGAGCTTGCGGACACGGTGGCTCAGAGGCGCTAGGGTGAAGATGAGCAGCCAAGGAGGTTTGAGGAGGACATCCGAAGGTGATGGGAACCTAAGGAGAGGATGGGAAGCTCTAGCACACCAAAAGTTTCTCGTCGAAGCATCTCCGTGCGGCGGCGCTCACGCAAAGCAGAGGAGACGGGCGAGTCCTTGAGATCAGGATCACGTGAGAGAAGGAAAGAAGGCTGAACCGGGTTCAGAATCGCAGACCGGCCCAAAACCCAGAAAAACTAGAGTCATGAATCGGCCGGCTCAGCGCGAGTTAGGAGTCGCGCCCAAGATGGCCACGTGTCAGCGGCCGATTGGCCAAAAGGTAAGTAATTTTAGTAAATGAGCATATCTTCAATAAATCATAGAAATTAGCTCGAGCATCATAAAAATAAGTATAATATACTGAAATTCTCAGAAAAATGCGTAGAATAATGTGAAACCATAATATCAGGCTTTTGATGCACTACTATTAGTGATATCTTGTTAGTTTTGAAATTCTTAATTGATAGATAATAAATATCAAACAACGACCTAAAATTATAAGAATATGTCAATAAATCAATATTCATGCTTATAATCCATTGGATGTCAGTGATTATGATGTTGATGCATAAAATCACATAATTTACTCCGTATGGTTAATTAGGGATTATAACCCTAAATAAAATGCAATTAATGCATACATGCTCAATAAATGATGAAATTTACAGAATACCCTCATATCAGTAACTGGAAGCTAATTTGGAACTTTGATATCAATTATATGCATAGAATTCATGTTACATGAGGATGACCCTTAATACATATGATGTAACCCTAATATGGTTAATGAATGTGACATAATGTTAAATATGTCCACATAATAATGAGACACATGAGTATATCCAGTTGATGAACTATAATCTGGAATATGACATCAGTAAGATAATTATAAGACAAGAATACAAGTAATTGTGCACATATCCAAACGAGTAAGCAAACCCTAATATGAACACGATTAGGGTTAAGATGAGATGTAAGATGATGAGAATTTGATGGTAGTATATGATCTTATATTAGTCAGGTTTAACAAAGAAATAGATTGACATGAGGATTATGTGATTAGTATATCTCTTGATAAAGGTACGCCATTACCTCTTACTTGGCTTATTATACAATATGCTTGTGTTATATGGTAGTAAAGACTTGGCATATGGTATTGATTGAAATGATTGTTCTTGTATGATATGTTGCATGATTTTCCATACTTATTGCTATGAACACATGAAATATAATATATTTGTTCCATTATATCAAAGCACTTCAACTCTTTGGTAGTAAAGTGCTGGAAATAAGTACTTCAACTCTTTGGTAGTAAAGTACTTGGAAGTGATCCAACTCTTTGGTAGTAGATCACATTGTGAAATGATCCAACTCCTTGGTAGTAGATCATAAATGCCTTAATGCATTCAACTCTCAGGTAGTAAATGCATGGATGATATAATGGAAAATGTGCTTAAAATATGTGTTCTATTTTGATGATGAATATCTTTGTGAAAGTATACGCTTTTCTTATATTTCTTTATAACTGCCAAGTATTAGTTTTATCTTATTTCCAAGATATGATGAGAGGTATATAAAAAGACATGTAGGCGTACTCAGTACAATATTCTTGAAATATTGTGCTGACGTGAACCGCATGTAATCTTGTGTTTAGGTTGTGGTTATGCTTTTGAAGATCCAGGATAGTTGTGAGTTGTGTGGCGAGCTGATGTACGGGTGGACTTGTTGTCTTAAGATCCTGTAGTTTAGTGGTAGTACATGTATATGTAGAAGTTTGTTGTTCAATATGTAATATCAAATGTTGTAACAATTCATTATGTAATTATATGTTGAATGATGAACATGTGTGTATGGTTTTATTATTGTTCATGTACATGTGCTACTGTGTTTCCTTCTGACTCCCTTGATTTTCTTCTTCTTAGCCTAGTGTGGGATGTTTAAATTGGGATTCTCGCTGAGGTGAGGGTTTCAATTTGGATTTATCACATCATATTAAGTTTTAGAAAATATGGGGATGTCACAGACACCAAATCCAAATTAACCTCTTCCCAATGCACCTAAGGCTGCTAGGGATTCTTATAAGATTAATATTGAAGATGTCATTGATGTCAAGTATCAGATGTTGTGCTCCAGGAACTACAAGTTGCATAGGGAGCATAAGAACACAGATGTAGAGATGGTCATAGATAACATCTTCCAAGATCAGGAAAGACATGAGAGATGTGATGTCTCCAAGGCATTGCTCAAATGTATGATGGCAGAAGGAGATCCAGTAGGTTCTCATTTGCTCAACCTCATTGGGTATGTGGAGAACCTGTCTAGATTGAGATTTCCCTTGGGTCAAGAGTTGGACATTGATGTGATTCTATAGTCTGTACCATAGTCATATAGTTAGTTTTTCATGAACTATAACATGAATGACTTTGGCAAACTATTGAAAGCGTTACTAAGAATTTTGAGCATGGGCAAGGAACAAATGAAGAAAAGATCTCAAGGAAAAAGGAGGAGTGATGTCGGGAGGCAAATGCTCCCACTGTCACCAAGATGGACCCTAGAAAATAAATTTCCCTCTCTTCTAGGAGGAACTAATGAAAAAGAAGGAAGAGGTAGAGGCCTCTACTTTAGGTATAAATGTTATAAGATAAATTTGATTACTTCTTCATCTTGGTATGAGATACTGGATATAGATCTAACATACATTGATGTGCAGGATCTGATATGAAGTAAAGCCTTCATGAAAGGACAAGGATGGACTGTGATGAGAAAGAGTTCCTGCAAATTCAATCGGCATGTAAAATTTATCTTGGCCCATTGGACATGTAATAGAATTAAATAAATTATTATTTCATTATGTCAATAAATAAAAATATTTTACTTTATGCATCTTGTATGGATAAGGATGATTATAAATAAAGAGTTGTTAATGCTTTTATTTTTGAAGATGTGATCTTTTATGACAATGCCCTAAACATTGACTGATCTTTATATGAAAGGATTAAAAGATGAATTCTTATAACGTAGATACCAAATAATTATAATTGATAACTCAAACAATTGATAGCATTATGTTTATTGCACACATATGAGAAATGCATTTCTAGAATTCATATTGATGTTTATATAGACTCTAGTCTTTGAATCAATAAGAAACATGCAAGTCTAATATATGAGAAACATGACAAGACACCTCTCACTGGGTGTGGTGGGAGAATAAACATTCTATTAGGATATTTACATAATGATGTACAAAGACATTTGGAATGAATTCTATAGATAATTTTTTATTCATCATTAAATTACCAATAATATGATGATATGTACTTTGTAAAATATATATCTCTTGAAGTGTTCAAGGAGATTTCATTTATGAAGTATACAATTTTCTCAAAGGTATTAAGATACTTTGATATGATCAAAGGTTGAAATACTTACACGAATAGTTTGAGGACCTTCTACAGAGAATGTGACAGTTTATTACAATAAATTCCACCTAAAACATGATGATGTGTCAGATAGAAGGAATCACATCATGATGAGTCATGACATGATTATCATGTAATGTTATCTTTTAACTTTCTTTACAAACATGTTTGACACTAAGATAATATACCATCTAAAATGGTTCTAAAGACATCATATAAGTTATGATATGGGAATGTCCTGATATATCTTAAGGATTGGAACCTATATGAAGAAAATAGTTTCTTAAAAGGATCCAATCACATAAATGTTAATTTGTTAAAAACTACTAATATCAAACTAATAAATAAAGTGTTTATTGTTGGATTACTAAATTCCATTAGAATTAGTTGGAGTAAAGTAGAACTCAAAAAGTTTGTATTCAACAAAGAACATTTGAACCATAAGAGGCACACTGAGAACAAAGAGAGTCACAAGTGGTTGTAGAATGTCAAGTTTTTTATGTAACACACAAAACTCATAGTTCTAGTAGAAAATATCTGACATTAAGATTTATGAATCCTATAACTTCGATAATTTATGAGTTAGTCATAAGATGATGAGCAACATTCAACTAAGAACTATTGAGGGACCAGAGTCTAAATAATAGCTTGAGGTCATTATATACATAATAGAGTCCATGAACATCAAAGGGAATAATTGGTTCTTTCATAAGGAAGACAAAATGGATGACATAAAGGATAGATTGGTTAAAATGTTTTTCTAATCATTTTAAAATGTTGAACATGATGAAATCCCTTGACCAATGAATATGCTTGTTATTGCATCTTGTTGAAACTATGTGATTTGACATATAAATTTTAAAATTGCATTCCTTAATAGGAACAAATAAGAGGATGTGTATGTCACACTACCTAAAGGTTTTATAACTCCATTAATGCAAATAAAGTCTATATGTTATGACCCGTTCCAAAGTTAACTAGTAAAGTATCATGATAACAATATCATTAAGTTAATTGAGACAAGTTAAGTGCTCATGTGGTGACTTAAGTTAAGTAAGTGCTTAAGATGCGATTAGTATTTTGATTAGATGAGATAAGCTAATTTGCATGATTTCTCGCCTTAAGGTTGTAGAGGATTTCACGCTTGAAACTTTGCAAGAGAAATCACTCAATTCGGACTTATGGAGAAAAAGTTATGAGGTTTTTAGTTCTTAGGGTGAGTTTTGCAATTTTCCCACTTTAGTCGGTTGTTAACCCCTTTAACCTTTTCCGTTTTTTTTTCTTTTACTTATCCTTTCTTCTTCCCCGATCTGTTTGGGGCGCCGCACTGTAGCAACGCGATCACAGTAGAAGGGCGCGCGAGACCTCCTCTGGTCCTGGCTCCGTTTGCCATTGGCCTCTCCTCCCTCTCTTCTTCTCTTCTTCTTCCTCCATCTGTTCTCTTTTTCTTCCTCGCCCTAGGTGTGTAGCACCTCGACCTTCGACCAGCCTGGCGGCGCCCAACTAGTATCTACAGCTGCGCACGATCGCCAGCAGCAAGGGTGATCTAGGGCAGACGATTTCTTGAGCCCTTGGCTTCGTCCAACATTACCCCACCTCCGGCCACCTTCCTCCTCCATTCCTTCCTCCACTCTACCCGCTTAATAGCTTTGAAGCTTTGCTGCTTGGCCTGGGTGGCCGGCCTGCAGCCAGCAGCTGTGCAAGGCAGCAACTAGGCCTCCTTGGGTGCAACCAACCGTTCAAACCAATCGCTCTGAGGTCGGCCGTGAGTCTGGAGCAAGTAGTCGCAACTCCCAGCCATGATTTGGCACTTAATCGATTTCTTCCCCAACCTGCGTATGAAGCAGGTTCGTTAACATAGCTTTTCAAAGGTTGAAGAAGACCCAAAAATCACCCGGAATCTGGCCTTGGACGCAGTTCCGGACAAATCCGGATAGTTCAAATCAATGTGAGTAGAGTTTCATTCATTTATCATTAATAAACTCAGGTGTTTGAATATTTTCAGTTATGTGTGCGAATTACGCTGATAACAGGCATTATCAGGCGTAGGGCAGCGTTTGGCTTCGCCCAACTATTTATTTCATAAACTGCTTCTAGACGTTGTTATATGATTAAATTTAGCATTTGATCAGTGTGGATTGAATCGGTAGATTTATATGGTTCATTGGAACCTAATTTTCTCATTTGAATGTTGAAATTAGAAATTCATGTCTGAAAATGGTATGGTTTGGGTATGAACCCAGACAATAAAGATTTCTGATAAATTATCATATGTACGATTTTAAAGTTGATATGAATAAATAAAAATATGCAATAAAACCTTAAATTGCATATATCTTTTGACGTTAATATGTGTAAATTGATATTTACATGAAATGGCACATTTCTCTGAAATATTACCAGAAATTCTCAAGTATTGTTATTAAATTGTGTTGTGATATGTAATTAACTCTTAATTGAGTTAAGTGATGCACAAACCAGGATTAGGGTTAATGTGCATGTTTTTCGAGAATTTTAAAGAATTGACAAATGTTGAGTATGATTCTCATATGTGAAGTAAATTTCTTTAATTTGTGCAATAAGATGTTCAATTGCGTAAATTCGCTATGTATGTGCCAAATTGAAATAAGTTGGGTTATTTATGCATTTCTAATTTGTCTGAATGCATGGTATGAGAATTTCTCAGAAATTGCAATGATTTGAAATATATTGCTCTGTCAGTTTAGAATGACAGTGTATTGTGATCTGATCTGAAATCAGTAAATGTGGTATCATAGAGAAACCAGAGTTCGGAACGAGAACATGAGTTATGTATTTCAGATTAATGTGTTCTATAATAATAAAATAATAGACTTAGGTGCCCCAACACCGTAGAACCCCATTGCGCGGTCTGTACCTTTGGGTTAAAACGGTCAGCCCTGGGGATACGCCCAGGCATCGGAGACTCGTGTCCAACAAATACCGAATGTCTCGGTGACACGAAGTCTGAGAGGTAGGATCTCGGTCAGCCCTGGGGATACGCCCAGGCATCAGAGATCTGAGAGAATGTCCCGGTCAGCCCTGGGGATACGCCCAGGCATCAGAGACTTAGAGACCCTCCGACTGTGCACTATAGGTTGCGGGAGGAGTCCAGAGCACTCAGAGTTAGTGCAGTGAGGCCTTGTGACCCTGAGAGTCCTGTGCAGACCAGGACGAGAAGTCAGACTTAGCATTTCCCGGGTGTATCGCTAAGTCTTGTACGGTGGGATCGTAGTTCGCTACAGATCTTTATATGCAGAGTGCGCTGCATATGTTTGGGGCATAACTAAAATGTAATTGTATAGGATCACAGTAAATTTAATATGTTAGTAGTTTAGAATCTTCTGTGTTAGTTGTTAATAATTGCCTAACTAATAAAGATATGCAGTTCCTGATATTTAATGCTTACAGTTATGTGATACCTGCTATTATATAGAAATAGGAATATTGCCTGATAGAATTATTATGCCATTAGAATTGCTCAGTATAGAACTGTTCTTATGCTTTATTACAATTTTATATATCTGATGAGTTGTTTAGTGATAGCTAAATGAAAGGCTATTCACTGAGCGAGTAGGCTCACTCCTCTACTCAAACATTTTCAGGTCAACAACATCATCAAGAATCTGAAGGATCTTTCCATCCTAGTTTTTGGCAGTAGAAGGTATATGTAGTTAGTTTAGTTAGAGGTCTCTTAGTCCTTTCCCCTTGGTCCTTGGGACGTGGTGTGGGTGAGAGAGAGTATGTATGGAGAATGTGTAAAAGATGTAAATTAATTGTTATGTTTTACTTTCTGTTAAACAATGTTACATGTTGTAAACTCTGTTTATGTTCTCTAGCCAGTTTAATTGAAATGCTTCCGCAATAGTTTATTATGTTTTAGTTTACAACAATAATCCGGATATCATTACGAGGTTTAAAAAAAAAGGTTCTCAGTGATTTGTTTATGTGATAATCCCTCCGTCGCGCCCTAATCTCGTGATTAGTGGTTAGTGTGAGATCGGGGTGTGACATCTTGGTATCAGAGCATATGTTGAGTATATGGTTGCTCTAAGTTAAGGTCAGGGGACGACAAGAGACCAATAGGATTAGGACTTAGGTGTCTTCCTTTTAACTGCAATTTTATAATAGGAAGTGTTCTGTTATATTATTGCAGGTGGTAGGAAGATGATGTGGTCACGAGGACCAAGTTGAAAGCTTAGGCCGAGTCATCAGGGATCATTAGGATCAAAAGATAGAGTTATAATTAAGATGGATAAGAAATGATGTGTCTTTAGCTCTGGAAGATTTGAGTGTTTGGATACACTGGCCAGGTGTCTGAATACTTAGATTGACCAGTATCAAGCTACTCTGTCTATTTTTCTCTGGATGCCCTGGCCAGGTATGCAGATGAAGGATAGGCTAGAGAAAAACCCTAGAAATGTTAGGGTTATGAGATAAGAAATTAATGAAGGAATAAGAGATTAAATATAAGATGCGATACAGTTCTTGCTTTATATTTTGCTTATTTGATTGAAAATCACTACAAATGCTCTTATATGCATGAATTTAGATTTTCAGTTTCTAGAATAAATATGATTCTTTATGTTGTTGTATGTCATGAAATGATTTATTTCTGTTAAAATTCCTTGTATTAAGTAGACCAGAAGTTATGTTTAAATGAGTTTTCCCTAAGTGGATATTTTTTCCACATGTTTGAGACTAATAGGAGTTGGTTAATCCTGAGTAGCTCTTGGCTTCAGGACTATAGGTTCGGTCTGGTCCGGTTGGTAGGATGTGTTACTAGGATCTAATGACTCCTATTAAAAATATAATAAAAGTAGACTCTGGATAATTTAGACCCGCATCATAGTAAGAATGTATATATGCTAGATGTTGAGATATAAGGGAAAGATTAGAACAGCTAAGAATCAGTTGGAATTGATATTGGAAACCTAATGTTGGAGCCTCATTTTGGCAATCCTTAGTTGGAAATAAAGGAACACGATATATGGTTCAGATTAAATTTAATGATTTATATTATATGAACACAAAATATGAGAATATGGAAAAGAAATGAGAAAGGCATGTAATGGCTAAGATAGTAAGAATCAACTTTGGGTTGGATCATGGAATGGAGTAAAATACTTTTATGTACTTCAAAGCAAAGGGAAAATAGAAAAAAAGAGTTAAGTATACAATAATTACATAGAAATAAAGAGTCTTATGTAAATCATAAGACTAGGACAAGAGGCTTAGTTGAATCAAAAGAAATGTTAGAAAAGATGACCTTGATTAAGGAATGAGTATTATATGACATAATTGAGAGTATGGAATGTATATCTTTATTAATAAAGTTTAATACATTCATACATACGACCTTTGGATTCTAAGTCTCTATAGACTAACAAACTAGTTCCTAAAATAAGGAACAAACGTGTAATTTAGAAAATGAATCACATATGATGCATAACTACCATGGTAGAGACGTTTAAGTAAGTGAAATGATGACACACAGTATGGTGATGAAACCCTAGTAGGGTAAATTGAGAATGTAACTTATATGGATGTTCAAGTAAGAGGAAGGAAATTCCAGTGATAAGATAAGGAAGACTTGAGTAAAACTTTTGAGATCTAAAGTTTGATTTCAAACTAAGGAAGCAAAGTCACATCACAATAACTCTATGTTATTGATAAGGATAAAACCCTAAAATGTTTAGAGTTGTAGTAGTTCAAGGGATGTCGCTAGTGATTTGACCTTGAGTACTAGCATCTCTATAAAATAAGATCATGAGATTTGTTCTATGAAAAGTAAAATGGCACTGATAGTTATCTAGGGTTTAAGAGTAGTTAATCTGAAAGGTAGATAAATAATATGAAAATGATTTGGAGAAAAGAGTGAGATATAAATTTGAAATGTAACAAGTGTGTTTTGAACAAAAGAAGAAATATAATATAAGTGAAGTGTGTTATGAAATAAATTCTTACAGTAATAACATGAAGTAAGTAGCATAGAATGAGGAGTATTACCTGACACATGATTTGGAGTTAGTTGTTGTAGTTTGTGCTCTTAAGACATGACGTCACTATCTTTATGATATGACGATAGATTATCACCCTGGAAATACAAATGTAGTAGCTGATGCCCTCAGCGGGAAGTCAAGTTCAACAGTTGATGCATTCTCTATGGCATGTTTCATGAGAGACCTGCTAGTAGAAATGTGAAAGTTGAACTTAGGCTTAGGGGTGTCAGAATAGAGTGGTTTGATTGCATAGATGTAAGTCAAGCCTATCTTTTATGATCAAATCAAGGAACTTCAGTAGAATGACAGTGAGTTACATTAGATTATGCATGACATGACAGGGGGAAAAGACCAGAGTTCAAGTTTTCAGATGATGGTGTGTTGTATTAGCATGATATGTTGTGTACCTCGAGATAGTGATTTGAAAGAAAATATTCTTGAGGAAGCACATGCATCGATGTACGCTATGCATCTACGTAACACTAAGGTGTACATGAATCTCAAGGAGTTGTATTGGCGGCCTGGTATGAAGAAGGATGTAGCTGAGTATGTGGCTAGGTGCATCGTGTGTCAGAAGGTTAAGATTGAACACCAGAAACTTATAGGTATCTTGCAATCTCTCCCTATACCAGAATAGAAGTGGGAATATATCACAATAGATTTTGTGATAGGGTTGCCCATGACACCTAAAGGTTGTGACTCGATATGGTGATTGTGGATAGACTGACTAAGTCTGCTCACTTTCTTCATGTTAAGTCAACCTTTGATGTCCTAAAGTTGGCTAAGATATACGTGGATGAGATAGTCAGGTTGCATGGTATTCCAGTTTCAATTATACCAGGTAGGGATCCTAAATTCACATCCAGATTTTTGAAATCAGTGGACAAAAGCTGAGATTCTGTACAACTTTCCACGCACAGACGGATGGTCAGTCAAAGAGGACCATTCAAATTCTTAAGGACATGCTGAGAGCATGCGTCTTGCATTTCAATGGAAGTTGGGAAGAACACTTGATCCTTATAGAGTTTGCATACAATAATAATCACCATTCTAGTCTTGGTACGGCTCAGTATGAAGCTCTATATGGCAGAAAGTGTAGATCATCCATATGTTGATATGAGGTAGGTGAAAAGCATATTTTTGGACCAGAGATAGTGGATTTGACTATCAGAAAGATTGCAGTGATTAGAGAACGGTTGAAAGCTGCACAAGATAGACAAAAGAGTTATGTTGAGAAGAGATGTACACGTCTTGAGTTTGAAGTTGGTAATGAAGTGTATCTGATGGTTTCACCGTGGAAAGGAGTGTTGAGGATTGGTATGAGAGGCAAATTGATTCCTAGGTTTATGGGCCCATATCCTATCATTGAGGAGATAGTGAACTCAAAACCTGTCTAGCTCAAACTTGACGTGTCCTATGTTAAAGGACCAGTACAGATAGTTGATTGGAGAAATCAAGGAGATAAAGAATCGAGATACCGTTAGTGAAGGTGTGGTGGAGAAATCATAACCTAGAGGAAGCCACGTGGGAGCTTGAGTCAAAGATGCGTAACAAGTTTTCTTTCCTCTTTAAGGAATTTCGGGATGAAATTCTTATAAGGGAGGGAGATTGTTATGACCCGTTCCAAAGTTAACTAGTAAAGTATCATGATAACAATATCATTAAGTTAATTGAGACAAGTTAAGTGCTCATGTGGTGATTTAAGTTAAGTAAGTGCTTAAGATGCGATTAGTATTTTGATTAGATGAGATAAGCTAATTTGCATGATTTCTCACCTTAAGGTTGTAGAGGATTTCACGCTTGAAACTTTGCAAGAGAAATCACTCAATTCGGACTTATGGAGAGAAAATTATGAGGTTTTTAGTTCTTGGGGTGAGTTTTGCAATTTTCCCACTTTAGTCGTTTGTTAACCCCTTTAACCTTTTCTGTTTTTTTTTCTTTTACTTATCCTTTCTTCTTCCCCGATCTGTTTGGGGCGCCGCACTATAGCAACGCGATCACAGTAGAAGGGTGCGCGAGACCTCCTCTGGTTCTGGCTCCGTTTGCCATTGGCCTCTCCTCCCTCTCTTCTTCTCTTCTTCTTCCTCCATCTGTTCTCTTTTTCTTCCTCGCCCTAGGTGCGTAGCACCTCGACCTTCGACCAGCCTGGCGGCGCCCAACTAGTATCTACAGCTGCGCACGATCGGCAGCAGCAAGGGTGATCTAGGGCAGACGATTTCTTGAGCCCTTGGCTTCGTCCAACATTACCCCACCTCCGGCCACCTTCCTCCTCCATTCCTTCCTCCACTCTACCCGCTTAATAGCTTTGGAGCTTTGCTGCTTGGCCTGGGTGGCTGGCCTGCAGCCAGCAGTTGTGCAAGGCAGCAACTAGGCCTCCTTGGGCGCAACCAACCGTTCAAACCAATCGCTTTGATGTCGGCCGTGAGTCTGGAGCAAGTAGTCGCAACTCCCAGCCACGATTTGGCACTTAATCGATTTCTTCCCCCACCTGCGTATGAAGCAGGTTCGTTAACATAGTTTTTCAAAGGTTGAAGAAGACCCAAAAATCACCCGGAATCTGGCCTTGGACACAGTTCCGGACAAATCCGGATAGTTCAAATCAATGTGAGTAGAGTTTCATTCATTTATCATTAATAAACTCAGGTGTTTGAATATTTTCAGTTATGTGCGCGAATTACGCTGATAACAGGTGTTATCAGGCGTAGGGCAGCGTTTGGCGTCGCCCGACTATTTATTTCATAAACTGCTTCTAGACGTTGTTATATGATTAAATTTAGCATTTGATCAGTGTGGATTGAATCGGTAGATTTATATGGTTCATTGGAACCTAATTTGCTCATTTGAATGTTGAAATTAGAAATTCATGTCTGAAAATGGTATGGTTTGGGTATGAACCCAGACAATAAAGATTTCTAATAAATTATCATATGTACGATTTTAAAGTTGATATGAATAAATAAAAATATGCAATAAAACCTTAAATTGCATATATCTTTTGACGTTAATATGTGTAAATTGATATTTACATGAAATGGCACATTTCTCTGAAATATTACCAGAAATTCTCAAGTATTGTTATTAAATTGTGTTGTGATATGTAATTAACTCTTAATTGAGTTAAGTGATGCACAAACCAGGATTAGGGTTAATGTGCACGTTTTTCGTGAATTTTAGAGAATTGACAAATGTTGAGTATGATTCTCATATGTGAAGTAAATTTCTTTAATTTGTGCAATAAGATGTTCAATTGCGTAAATTCGCTATGTATGTGCCAAATTGAAATAAGTTGGGTTATTTATGCATTTCTAATTTGTCTGAATGCATGGTATGAGAATTTCTCAGAAATTACAATGATTTGAAATATATTGCTCTGTCAGTTTAGAATGACAGTGTATTGTGATCTGATCTGAAATCAGTAAATGTGGTATCATAGAGAAACCAGAGTTTGGAACAAGAACATGAGTTATGTATTTCAGATTAATGTGTTCTATAATAATAAAATAATAGACTTAGGTGCCCCAACACCGTAGAACCCCATTGCGCGGTCTGTACCTTTGGGGTAAAACGGTCAGCCCTGGGGATACGCCCAGGCATCGGAGACTTGTGTCCAATAAATACTGAATGTCTCGGTGACACGAAGTCTGAGAGGTAGGATCTCGATCAGCCCTGGGGATACGCCCAGGCATCGGAGATCCGAGAGAATGTCCCGGTCAACCCTAGGGATACGCCCAGGCATCGGACACTTAGAGACCCTCTGACTGTGCACTACAGGTTGCTGGAGGAGTCCAGAGCACTCAGAGTTAGTGCAGTGAGGCCTTGTGAGCCTGAGAGTCCTATGCAGACCAGGACAAGAAGTCAGACTTAGCATTTCCCGGGTGTGTCGCTAAGTCTTGTACGGTGGGATCGTAGTTCGCTACAGATCTTCATATGCAGAGTGCGCTGCATATGTTTGGGGCATAACTAAAATGTAATCGTATAGGATCACAGTAAATTTAATATGTTAGTAGTTTAGAATATTCTGTGTTAGTTGTTAATAATTGCCTAACTAATAAAGATATGCAGTTCCTGATATTTAATGCTTACAGTTATGTGATACCTGTTGTTATATAGAAATAGGAATATTGCCTGATAGAATTATTATGCCATTAGATTTGCTCAGTATAGAAATGTTCTTATGCTTTATTACAATTTTATATATCTGATGAGTTGTTTAGTGATAGCTAAATGAAAGGCTATTCACTGAGCGAGTAGGCTCACTCCTCTACTCAAACATTTTCAGGTCAACAACATCATCAAGAATCTGAAGGATCTTTCCATCCTAGTTTTTGGCAGTAGAAGGTATATGTAGTTAGTTTAGTTAGAGGTCTCTTAGTCCTTTCCCCTCAGTCCTTGGGACATGGTGTGGGTGAGAGAGAGTATGTATGGCGAATGTGTAAAAGATGTAAATTAACTGTTATGTTTTACTTTCTGTTAAACAGTGTTACATGTTGTAAACTCTGTTTATGTTCTCTAGCCAGTTTAATTGAAATGCTTCCGCAATAGTTTATTATGTTTTAGTTTACAGCAATAATCCGGATATCATTACGAGGTTTAAAAAAAAAGGTTCTCAGTGATTTGTTTATGTGATAATCCCTCCGTCGCGCCCTAATCTCGTGATTAGTGGTTAGTGTGAGATCGGGGTGTGACACTATAAGCTACAATCAATCTTGAAATTGAAACAAGCATCTCAGAACTAGAATCTTTGATTTGACAAGATAGTCATAGAGTTTGACTTCATTCAAGATAAAATATGAAATTTGTGATTATAAAAGATTTAGTGGGAACATATATATAAATTTTTCACATATTTATGAGTAATGATATTTCAATACTATAAGTATTGAAACCAGACATGGAAATCACCTTTCGTATGAAGGATTAGGTGAAACATGCTTTATGATTGGAATCAGGATCTATAGAGATAGTCCTTAAAGTTTCTAAACCTGAATACAAGCACATATATTGGTAAATATTGTAAGGGTTCAACATGAATGATTATGTAAGAGAGAATCTATCCATATAGGTGGGATCAATCTGTCAAGAATCTAGTGTTCCAATTCTTGTGAAGAATGGAAGAGATACCATATGCATTCACATGTGGATCTAACTACAACACAATGTTATCATCCCATCATATTGTATATATTGGACATGACAAGAAGATATTAGTCATAACCAATGAAGGTCATTGGAATGACATGAACAACATCAATTACTACTTGAGAAGCAATGAAGTAATAGTTGTTTCGCTATGGTGTAAAGGAAGAGTTGGATGTAAAGGGTTACATCGATGCAAGCTTCCAAAATGATTGAAAAATGATTAGAATATAAAAGTGTTTGTTTAATATTAGAGAAGAGTTTTTAGTTGGAAATAGTTTTGAACCAATAGACCATTAATTAAAATTCAAATAGAAGTTGAGTATCATTGTGTTAAGAACATGGGAAGGGAAACTATATGGATCTAGAAGTTCATTTAGGTGAACTTACAGATGTTCCAACCATTGATGACACAATAGAAATACCATGTCAACAATGGAGCTACTGGTTAGCCAAGGAATGTCAGATAGCATATTATGGTAGTTCCATGTCATACGGTGAAGAGATGTGAAACATGTAATATAATGACTATAAAAAAATGTTGCTAACCCATTGGATTAGTAGTTGCACAGTAGAAACATGATGGAAATGTTTAGATCACTAAAAATAATATTCATGGGTGATTGGTTCTAAGTGCAAGTGTGAGTTTGTTGGTATGTATGCCCAGAGTGCCAATCATATGATGATTGTGATGACATATTACATAAATGATTTTATTAATAATAAAGACAAGCTTCCAATTCAATTTGTTTCATTTAGTTGTGAGATAATGACAAAACATAATGAATGTCTACAGAATGACAATTACTCAATGATGTATGTCTTCAAGTATGTGACTTGAACAATGAGATCATGCCAATTTTAAAAGTAAGTACATTCCTATTATGTCCCTTTTCGGATGTTACTATCGAAGGAAGATAGACAGCAGTAATACTAAAGACTATAGTATGTGTTGGTTGATGAAAAAATCTCATTAGTCATGATATGTGATATCAAACCAAGAACATAGATACTTTTTAGGGAATAGTGTATCAGACAGACCCACCTTGAGAATGACACATAGAAACCATACATGGTGATCAAAATCATCACTCATAGTGAATATGGTGATCGTGGTTCTTAGGCATGAATTCACTACACTCACAACATGTCATTTAATGTGCTTTGATATAATTCGTCATGACCCTGAATTAGGGTTTCCATAAAAGTGATGATTGGGTGCATTATGACACATGGGTATGACTGTCAGTGATGTATATAGGATTTTTCCCTACTAAGGAGTATGATATCCTGACGACTTGACAAGTGAGACTGAGAAAAGCATGCACATGCACTTGTGAGTCAATATATGACATTGAGGTCACATATATCTCAAACAGACTGCTTTGGACCAAGAAACATGGATTGAACATTTAGATGATAATGATTCCATCCCTTGAGTTAATTCTGGATATCAGAGACAAAGTAATTAGAAAATAACTATAACACCTAACACAAACAGTAGGTTCAAGTTTTTCTCCAACTTTCCTTATTATTTGGGTAACAATGATGTTTGACTAGGCCGCTCTTTGCTTGTGATGTCATAGATCAGTTATGGACATTCACTTCCAATATAACATGGAACCTATGGGGACAGACACATAGGTTACACCTAGAAAAGGATTTTAATCATGAATGATAATTAAATTGATTGCTAAAGTGTTTAGGCATTCAATTTAAACAAAATTGGTTGAGAATTGACTGATTGGATAGTACAAATGACCGGTCAAGTTTTGAACCAATCGCTTCAGTGTGTCAGGTCAATAGAACAAAGTTTGGAAATACTGGATAGTGAACTGACTGGTTCAGGAAGTGAACTGATCAGTTCAAGTCCATGAATTGGCTGGCTCAGTTTGTGAACTGAGCGGTTGGTGGATCAATTCGATTTATTCTATATTTTTATTGATATCATTTTCTGCATTAAACCATATATTAATTGCCAATACAATTGGAATTGGGAAACATGATGAAACTATTGGTTCACTGAGTGAACAGATCGACTCACATGCCAATCGTTCAGTTCACTAGTGAAAGGATCATTTCGCCTATCACAAGTTGCAAAAATTTATGAGGTTCTAGTTCCTTCCACTCCCACACAGACTGGGAACCATGATCCTGACCCTCCTATACATAGAGGGTTATTGAGGAATTTCTAGAGACACAACTCAATTTTCTCTGACAATTGTTTTCCTCTCTAGTTGTGGTAACCAATAGAGAGCTCGACCAAGTCCTACCAAATAAAGGGAGGGATAGCAAGGGAGAGAAATTTGGTGACTAGTACACCAACGGGAGTGACAAATCCTTCCTGTCTGTTCTAGCTGGATGATAACAATTCTAGGCAGTCCATGTGGACTTCCATAGAGTTGAGAAGGTTATTGCTAGCCGCTAGGAGGACATAGTTAGCCAGTTGTCTATGGTGAGACTGGGATCTATTGTAGACGTCATCTCAGTGCAACTCGAAGATAATTGCACAACTACTGTAATGAGGAATAGTTGATGCACTTGCTCCAGGACCATGTATGACCTCATTAAACCATCCTTCCCATTACATAGTTTTTGACAGAATCTTGTTGTTCTGAAGAATATGGAAAGATATATTTTTATTTCTTCTACCTAATATATGCCCATATTTCCCAACAGGTTGTTTGTTCGAGATTCCTCTAATTGAGAGGGGGGGAATCGGCCGACAACCCCTTTATATTTCCACGCAAAAGTGTTGTCGGTCGAGATTGTTGGCTAAAATGGACATTGCATACCCTTTGTTTTGATGATGACAAACATTTCAATATTTTGGATCTAACGTGCTACTTGAGTATTTCAGGTACAAGAAAATGAGGAAATCATACCAAGTGGATAATTTAAAGATCAATGCACTTAAATGGTTAATATTTTCATGATTGTACTCAATGTAAAAACTTATACCAGGATATAATGTACAAGTAGTTAGATATCATGTAAATCAAGCATTAGATCTTTTTATCCACTCATAATCCTTAGTTAGGATCCCCTTAGAGATTAGAGTCATTATCATTCATTAAAACAACCATTTCATAGGTGATTAGATATCTTGCACCACTGACACTCTCAATCAAGAAACTAGTCGCTCAAGACACCGTTAGTTGAACTTATTGTCAACTGAGAACCACCTCGATAGAGTAATTAGAGTACCAGTTTAAAACTTACACACATTGTGCTCTAAGTCATTTTCGATCAAAAATATGTTCGACCAACACATCTTCGGTCCCAGTCATATGAATGTTAGATTGAATGGTTGGATGTTGAGGATAGTCATTGGAATAAACTTACAGTCAATTCAGGCTCAGTCAAAGAAATTCTTGATCGAGACATGGTCGGTCGAAAAACATGTTGTTTGAACTGGGTTCTGGATTGTTCTTCTAAACTCGGACATTTTAGCCATTGCAACCCAACTACTTTCTACCTATCATCTATTAAGCACTAAGAACACTCTAGAGACTTCCTATAATGTCCATAATAACGTGAAAACCATTCTAATAAATAGGAGAAGCCTTAGGACACACAAGAGACACAAATTCCACTTGAGCATTCATTCTAGAGAGAAATAATGTTGAGAATCACTTGCTATCTTCTGCCTTGAGCTCTAAAGTTGTGTCCTACATCTAAAATCTCCTAGCCATCACATAGAAACGTCCATCTTAACTGCGTAGGATATCTATAAGATTGATATATGATAAAAGCACAATACTTCATTGGTGTAATTTCCTTCTTCCAGTCTCCATTCAAAAGTTAATGCTATTTGTGCTCCTTGGCTACTCCAAGTGGTGAAGGCTGTCTGAGGGAGCTTTCTCGGAGCTACTTCTAGAAGAGAAGGTTGCTCAAGGTTGATTAGATATACTTCAAGGCAAAGAAGGTTGTTCCAAGGATGCTTGAGGCTACTTCAAGAAAGTTGCTTCAAATGAGGTTGAGGCTACTTCTAGGTGAAGGCTACCTAAAGGTCATGGAGATACTTAAAGGTGAAGACTACTTCAAGGATGTGTAAGGTGATTGTATTTTGTTGTAACATCCTTGCAAGGTAAAATAAATAAATCACTTTCAAAATTCCAATTGGGAACAATTGGGTAGTGGACTGACAACCTTCGATTCAACGGTTGGAACCACTCTAAATCCAAGTGTCTTCCTTGTTTCCTCCTGCTTCTTTGTTTTAAGTTTTTAAATTGAAATTTACAACACCAAAAGTTTTATTCACCCCCCTCGAGATCTTTCAATTTGTATTATATCATGTATTCAAGGAGACTTAACAGGTCTTGAATGGGGGACGGTGTTCTACTTAACCTCAACCTTGAAGGAACTTATGTAAGCTGGCCACCACCCTTTGATGGAAGAGACTACACTTACTGGAAAGAAGATGTAATTCTACTTCCAAGGGATCAACCTGGAGCTTTGGAGAATGGTGTCCTTGCCTTATGTGCTTCCTAATATGGAGTATGTGACATGGAATCATGAAACAATAAAGCAAGTTCAATTGAATGCAAAAGAGGTAAGTATTTTATGTTGTTCTATTTCTGTTAGTGAGTTTAATAGGATATCTTCATGTGAAACCACTTATAAAATACGACATAAGCTTTCAGATACACATGAAGGTACAACTCAAGTTAAGAATACCAAGATTAACACGCTTAGGGAAAAGTTTCAACAATTCCACATGACACCTAATGAATCTATTAGTTAAATGTATGCAAGGTTTTCTTCTATTGTTAACAGATTAAGTGCCTTGGGTAAGTATACAAGTGAGGAAGATTAGGTGTCCAAGATCCTTATCTTTTTTCCTCTAAAATACAAGCCAAAGGTGACGGCCATTGTAGAAGCCAATGACCTTACCACGTTGAAGATGGAGCATGTTACAACCCCAACTTTTGGGTTCATTTGGTGAGAAATGTAACTTCTCATATTAAAGATATTGGAACAAGTAATGATATAATTTTTCTTGAATAAATGAGTTTCATTTACAATAGCCTTGTTGGTTGTTTTGTGGGATTTAATGGATATTGGGCCCAATAATAAGGAAAAGACCAAAGGAATTTCATTATTTGAGTAAATAAGAAAATGAAGAAAAGAAAGATGTAGAAACTTGTAGAAGGCAAAAAAATATAATCCAAAGTTGGATTTTGTGCCTCTTGGGTTCCAAGGAGTCCAAAGTTGCAAAGAGAAAGCAATAAGAAAAGAAAAGAACAATTAAATATTTCTTTGTTAAGAAAGAAATTGATAACAATGATAAAATGTGGAAAATAAGTGGAAAGAGGTATAATTGAGTTATCCTTAGTGGATTTTCATATCCAAAGGATTCCTAATGTTAAATGGAATGCCAATGAGGAAAATAAAAAGAAAAATAAAGAGAAATCCTCAAAAAGAGATATTTTAATATGAAATAAACAAGATAATGAGAAATACTGAATATAAATGCATCTAGAAGGATAATAAGTATCCTTAAAAAGGAATTTCGAAATCTTGGAGTTTCTTAGGGTCCAAGGAGCCCCAATAGAGAAGAAAGAAAAAGAAAAATATGAAAAATGCAATATAAGAGGATATTGTGATACATTATTAATGAATTTTGGTGGCATTGCTAAAAGGAAGTATTTTCTACTAAATGAAAATAGAATTTCGTGCCAATGGGTTAAAAGTCAAGCAATAAAGAGAATAAGTGAGAGGAATTTCGAATTCCTAATATCTAAAGAACAACGTATATTTAAAGGGATGATGAAGAGAGAGAAGTTGCTTCTTAACTAAGGAAAATATGTTTCCTTTTGGGAAAAGGACATGAGTCCTCGTGGATGCACATCTTGGGGTGTGAATACCCTCCCCTATATATAGGGTTGAGCCCTTATTCGAGTCCAAGAGAGAGAGAGGGAGATCCCATGCTCTCATCCTTGTGCAAACCCTAGTTTAGAGTAGGGATCTATCCCTAGAGAAACAGAGGTTCGTTTGGTGGTCTTGATGGAGGTAGGAAGCCTCCACGATATCCTGGGATGGATCGAATATCACACCCATGCCCCCGTCTTCGAGCAACTCCTTCTGTAGGTCTACAAATCTGCAGTAGGGTGACAGCTACCACAGACGGATCTCGCGCTTGTTTGGCGATCTTGACGATGACCCAGCATCATCCTCTCATGCGTAGAGGCACGGCGGAGGCAGGGGAACCTCCCTGGAGGTCACCGAGGTCAGAAAAGAGGAGTTGGAGCCACATCTTGACCTTGCTACGATGACAGCTAGGTCACGCAAGGAGGAAGACGACCCTTTGGGTTGTTGGTCCATTCTTCCCTCCGCGGGTTAAAGAAGTGTTTACCTTAACTGAGGGTGATTCCAACTTTTTGAAATGTTTTCATCTAACCAAGCAACGTAGCATGGAGAAGGACACTTGGCGCACTCTGATTGGCTCTGGTAAGTAATATTTTGCAAAAATCATATTTAAATATCAGTATCTTGGATGGATACGCATAAAATATGAAAATTTCTTAGAAAAATGAGAGGAATTCATTAAAAATGGTTTTAGAGGCTAATTCCTCTTTTTATTCGAAAAGTAGTGTAAGTTATCAACTTTAATGAATTAAAGATTATGAAACCCTATTTTGAGATGATTAATGTGTTTAGTAGGGTTTAATGGATGATAAAAAGTTGATATTAACCTGTTAATTGTAAAAAGATATATTGATAACAAAAAGGATGAACTTTGCACATAATTGGTTTAATTTAGAAATTCATGTGCATAAGTATGCTTTAATGGGCCTTGAAACCCTAATATTAGTAGATGTGACTCTTAATGGATTCAATTATTCAAATTCATGATTAAAGTTGAGATATGATGGCTCTAAGTTATTTCAAGTATAAAAAGTTCCTAATTGTGGATAAATACCCTTCATGTAGTAATTAGGGTTTTCTAATGGTTAAAGGTAGAATTAATGACAAATAGAGTTCATATGTGAATTAGACCATAATGAACTATGAATTGATGATAAATGAGCATAATGATCTTATCATGGATTAAAAGGATAAAAATGGTAGCTTTAATGTAAAAGTGGCTTAATGGACTTAATTGATGGTTAATTGTGCGTTTTATGAAATTAGGGTTAAATGTTGTTAAAGGTAACCTTAATATCTTTTGAGAAGAATAGATGAGATACTTAGGGTTTAAAATAGTAAAAGATGAAGGGAAACCCTAATTGTAATAGAAACCCTAAAAGTGGACTAGAAACCCTAGGAAGCGAGCTAGGTTTAATAGATCTTGATGGCATGATCAATAATAGGAAACTGTATGCATATTTCAGGATCTCATAATGTGCTTGCTTGCCTATTTGGATTTCTTGATTGGATTATTCTATCTCAAATAAGTCTGACAGGCATGTGGTTACTTATGGTTAATCGGATTAGTTTCCTAAAGAGTTTCTCGGATGATTCATCGCATTGAATGCAATTTAACAATTTGGTTGTTCATACTTGCAAAATCATAAAGTCACTATGATTATCACAATAATAATAGAAGTGTGGATTCTCGCACCTACATGCCACCCTGATGGATGACGTCAAAGGTCAAGCCCATGAAGGAAGACCAATGGGCACCATGTGTGGTGACCCTAGACACCAAGCTCAGGATTGAGAAGGTGGTCTATATAGAATGACTAACGGGCACTATGAAGGGTGACCCCAGGCACCAAGCTCAGGATTGAGAAGGTGGCCTTAAGTCATTGGCAAAAGAGAAACCCTAAGGTGGGTATGACAGGGTTAGGGCAAAAACGGTGGAGAATGTCATATGGAAAAGTGTAAATTGTCTTTTTAATTAATCTTATTGTGATAATTAGATTGTTAGCCATATTTGCGAAAATTTTGGTTATCCCCACATACCGGCATATTTCGATATGCTGACCGACGTTTTGTTTGTCAGCGTTTTAGGTACAAGATTGAAAAGGACAAACAATAAAGTGGCATATGTGGAATTAAATAAGAACTAAAGTAAAAAGGAGGATTTGTTAGAATAGACTGCAAATGTGGATAGCAGTAGACATCCAAGTTTTGAAAAAGGTATGCAAAATTTTATTTCATTACAGCCTTTCAGTTTAGTTGGTAGAATTTGATAATTGTTATTGATTATTTGTCAAACCTTTGATCCTGTTAATTGGGATAATGGCTCTGACCTCTTGGTCTCCCTTAATTGGGGGTTATCGGGAGGTAGGGTCATTACATTTGGTATCAGAGCATAGGTTCCTCACTTAATCTGTAATAATTATTAAATTTTACAAACTTTATAAAACCCAAGGGAGTTATTCGAGGAATTTCTAAAAGATAGAGGTTTCTAGAAAAGGATCACATCTGGGGGCTGGCAAGATTTTCCTCCGCATCACTAGTTGGAATATGAGGACTCTCGGATTAGTATGACTGCCTGGACAATGTCTCAGGACTAGACTCGAAATAAGATACCTTTAGGACTCTCTCATCTTGTTCATCCCTTCTGAACTCAAATGTTGTTAAGGATTATAAGGATTATGGTTTTCTCTCTTTTCCTCACCCTCTTTAGGTATGGGTAAGGTTGATAAGGTTTATGGAATCCTCCACTAAATTAATGAAAAGCATGTAAATAAGATGTCATGGACATAAGCTTAATGGATTAAGCATAAAGGAATAGATACATGCTTAGGTCATATGCCATAAGTTGTCATGCCCTCGGAAGAGACATGAGGCTAGACCTTCTTGTCAGGAGGATAAGTAAAGAGAGTTAGTCTTGGAGGTAGAGATCTCCATTAAAATTAGTGACCTAGCACATCCTTTGAGGATGATGTTAACCCTAACCCTAAGTGAAGGTTAGAGAGAGAGATGACATGATGAGTTAGATGTCATGGTAGACCAGGTGTTTGGATAGACATGCCATGGATGCCATATGAGCCATGAGAGGTTGGATGACCTAGTGCCTTTGGCAACCCAACCCTAGAAAGGGTCTTGCATGGATAGAGAGAAGGATAGCTCCTTTAATGATGAGGTTAGAGAAGAACCTATAGAAACCCTATGGGCTTATGCAAGGAGGGCATAGCATGCACCCAGAGTACATTAGTGGTGTGAGCAGTAGGCTAAAACCCTGGCCATGAGAGTATGATGGATAGCTTATGAGATAAGCATACAGAACTTTGGATAACCTTGAGAAAACATAAGTTTGAACATAGGTATCACCCATGTAGGGGTATGTTTGTGAGCTTGATCCACCTTCATGAAGAGAGGACCTCTGGTAGTGAGACTATTTGTAGGGTTAGCTCTAGAGAGAGCAGGACTCATACAAGAAGGTTGGAAGCCTAGACTTTGAGATATGAGGAAAAGTGGGTAGTTGAGGATGATGCGACCTAAGTGGATGATAGTGGTTTCCTCATGCTTGATCCCTGGAGGCTGGGAATATCTTGGTTGCCATTAGAGGAACCAAACCCTAGAGAGAGGTTGAGTCTTTTGGTACCTCTGTACCTATGGTATAGATGAGAAGAAGAGTTCCTTAGACCTGGAGAGGTTTAGTAACACGTTGTGAGGCCTTGTACCTTGTTGATTGTCCTTGAGGAGGACTCAACTCTAAAGTGTTTCTCTAATAAAAGGATCATGGGAAGCGCATGACATACTGTGGACATGCTTGGTTCATGGTTAAAGTTTGAGCATGCAGTTGGACAGCTGTTTCATAAATAAATGAACCTAGGGTTCTTAGGCCTAAGAGGGGAAGTGGTGTACCTGATGCTCATGATGAGATTTGAGTTTCTATAGATTCAAGCATGGTACTCCTCATGGTTAGAGGATAGGGAACCACTTAAGGTATGTTTGATGAACCCCTCACAGCTATGTTGATGGCATGGGAAGGTATGATTTTGATACAATGTTGAGGATGAGAACAAGTATGACCTAGCATCGTTTAGTGGGTGGTCTGCTTATGCCTTAGTAGGTGTTGGGTTAAGCATGCTCATGTGAATATAAACCCCAAGGATGTTTGTGACCTTGTTGTCAAGAGTTTTAGTTTCCTCCCATCCAGGGAGAGGGACCCTTTGGTAGGGTGTATACCAGTTTTTTGGGTTTTGAGGAAACCTAAGGAGGTCTCATAGGATCTAGAGAAGCTAAGTGAAAAGTACATGGTATGCAAATGAACCTATAGACCCATAGATAACCATCTCTAACTGCATGTCAATGTGTTACCATGGAGGTAACTGGTATGGGGCATGACCAAGGTAGGCAGGTTGCCATGATCCCTATGAAAGGATGAAAGTCAGCCCATGAATGCAGAGAGAGATCATGAAGGCTTGGGTAAGGTTCTAAGCTAGACATGTACTATAATAGAATCCTAAGTCTATCCTAGGGTCAGGTAGGGATAAGATCGATGGAAGAAGGAGTTTCCTAATTCCCTAGTTGCACATGACCATAGGGTCAGGAGGTAACATCTATCATTGTTTGAGGGCCATGGGTTAGGAGATTGATCACCTTCATGAACTCATGGGACCCAAAGGGCAGATGAGTAGGGCACTCTATGGATGCATAAGGGAAGAGGGATGACCCCAAAAGTGTCGGCACCCTATAGACCTAGAGGATATGACCAAGGATTGTGTGGTGATCCAAGTAGGTTCGAAACCAATTTTCCATGGAAGTAACTTTAATATCAAGACGTTTGTGATGCAGAGACATATGTGGCATGTTTCAACTATATTTAAAGGTGTACTGGAAAGGTGGGATGTACCATCTCTACTCTTGGAATAGGAAGAACTTTGTATTTGGACTGCAACCAAATGCTTATTTCCTCTTGTTATGGGAGTGAGAGATAGGACAATACACATGCCATACACCAAGGAGAAAGATGATGTGAGTTGGAATGTTGCTATGAGGTATGAGGACAAGGATGGTAACATACCCTGGTGGAGTGAATGATACATGGATGGTTTACAAATGCTAAGAAGAATAAGGTAGTCATATTATGAGGATGTTTTTATCTTGAGATATGAGTCATACAAGGTTGAGTTTGAAAAACCAAGAGAATAAGCTCAGAGTTTTCTTGATGAAGATAGACTTAAAGCTGAGGTGAGATGATAAGTGGAATACATGGAGGTGTATGTCTTCGACATTACCTAACACCTAAGGATGTGAATTGGTTGAGAAGTAGTTTCCTAGCTTAGCTAGAGGCTAGAAGAGGTTGTTAGCTTAACCCTCAGTTTGAAAAAAAAGAAGATATGTTTGGCTAACACTCTGATGTAATGAGATTGTTGATTAAGTTAGTAGTTGTTTGGATTAGCCAACCTAGGCCTTGATGCAGTAAAAGAATGGTAGTAGAACCTCAGATACACTTCTTTGGATAGGAAGGTGATAAAACCCTACTGAGAGTAATTTAGGGTTTCTGAGGAATCATGACTTGTAGGAGATCATGATTTAAGTTCATCATATATTGTGGTACTACTAAGATAGTAAGTTGAAGTAGTACTTTGGATGCCTAAGATAATGTTGCATGTGGCACGTTGCCATTCATGATGGGGGGTGAAGGACGAACACCAGTAACCCAATGAGTTGATATAGAGCATGAAGATCCCCGAGAGAGAATGGGAGTTCATCACTATGGATGTGTAGTAAGTTTCCCATAAGGTCAAGATGCAATTTGGGTTATGGTAGATCGCCTTACCTAGACGACATGAGAAAGAGAGAATACCGTTAAGGGACATATCCGGTTGAACTACATATGAGAGAGATGGTTCAACTACACCATGATGCGAGTTCTTGAGTTTAATCTCAAGATTCACTTCCATGCGGTGGAAGTAGGTGCATGAAGAACTCGATGTTAGTACAGTTTATCACCCCTAACTAATGGTTAGTGTAATCCAGACTAGAGGGTCTGATGAGAGTATGTGTTCTCGTTCAGGGTGATACCTTGAGACAGTTCTTATCCTCTATAAGATGTGATGATAACCACCATAGCCAATATTGGGATGTAAAGAAGCTCTGTAAGGGAGGTTGTGTCGGTCACCACTTCATTGAGATGATGTTGGTGAAGGGGCCTCGCGAAGGTCAGAAAAGAACCACAGTGTGTGCAGATGAAGTCGCTTTGATCACACAATGGCTAAAAGAGAGCCCAGGGGTGACATGAGTCGTAAGCTGATGCAAAGCAGACTGACATGCAATTCACTGTGAGAGAGTATGTGATGTGAAAATCTGATCCCTCTAATCTACAGTAGAGAAAGTTGAGTCCCTGATATACGGGTCCATTTGAGATGGATTGGTGGAGATGGTTGCATTTAGCGTTACCCCTTAGGATAACATGATGTATAATGTGTTCCATGAGTCTGATCTAGAGCACCATGTGAGGTACCCAATCCATGTCCTAAGCCCTGAACCTATCCAGCTTTTGAGAGGCTGAAATGTCTTGAGTCACCTATGAGGGTATGATATACCAAGGTAAGAAAGAACTCAGATGGAATAATATGAGATGATGAAGGTTCTTGGGAATCACCATGGAAAGGGTGAAGCCACATGAGAGCCTTGATGGTCATAAGAAAGGCTTATCCTGATTTGTTTATTTGCTTGATGGAATTTTGGGGGCAAAATTCCTATAAGAGGGGAAGGATGTTACAACCCCAACTTTTGGGTTCATTTGGTGAGAAATGTAATTTATCATATTAAAGATATTGGAACAAGTAATGATATAATTTGTCTTGAATAGATGAGTTTTGTTTACAATAGCCTTGTTGGTTTTTTTGTGGGCTTTATTGGCTATTGGCCCCAATAATAAGGAAAAGACCAAAGGAATTTCATTATTTGAGTAAATAAGAAAAACAAGAAAAGAAAGATTTAGAAACCTCTAGAAGGCAAAAGAATCTAATCCAAAGTTGGATTTCATGCCTCCGGGGTTCCTTGGGTTTCAAGGAGTCCAAAGTTGAAAAGAGAAAGCAATAAGAAAAAAAAGAACAATTAAATATTTCTTTATTAAGAAAGAAATTGAAAATAATGATAAACTGTGGAAAATAAGCGGAAAGAGGTATAATTGAGTTATCCTTAGTGGATTTTCATATCCAAAGGATTCATAATGTTAAATGGAATGCCAATGAGGAAAATAAAAAGAAAGATAAAGAGAAATCCTCAAAAAGAGATATTTTAATAAGAAATAAACAAGATAATGAGAAATAATGAATATAAATGCATCTAGAACAAAATCGGTTCGGGTAATTTTCGGGTCTTTGTTGTAATTAAAATTTTGGGTCGGGTCGGGTCCGGACCCTAAAACAGCCGGGCCGGGTCGGGTCTCGGGTCGGGTCTCAGAAACCCGACCCATTGCCAGGCCTAATAATAAGTATGCTTAAAAAGGAATTTCCAAATCTTGGAGTTTCTTGGGTCCAAGGAGCCCCAATAGAGAAGAAAGAAAGAGAAAATACCAAAAATGCAAAATAAGAGGATAATATGATACATTATTAATGAATTTTGGTGGCATTGCCAAAAAGGAAGTATTTTCTACTAAATGAAAATCGAATTTCGTGCCAATGGGTTAAAAGTCAAGCAATAAAGAGAATAAGTGAGAGGAATTTTGAATTCCTAATATCTAAAGAACAAGGTATATTTAAAGGGATGATGAAGAGAGAGAAGTTGCTTCTTAACTAAGTAAAATATGTTTCCTTTTGGGAAAAGGACTTGCATACTCATGGATGCACATCTTGGGGTGCGAATATCATCCCCTATGTATAGGGTTGAGCCCTGATTCGAGTCCAAGAGAGAGAGAGGGAGATCCCATGCTCTCCTCCTTGTACAAACCCTAGTCTAGAGTAGGGATCTATCCCTGGAGCAACGGAGGTTCGTTTGGTGGTCTTGATGGAGGCAGGAAGCATCCACGACAACCTGGAATGGATCGGATATCACACACACGCCCCCGTCTTTGAGAAAATCTTCCGTAGGTCTGCAAATCTACAGCAGGGCGGCAGCTGATGGAGCTTCCACTTACGTGGAATTGCGTGCACCAACTAAAAATCCTAAAGATAGTAAGTCTTTAGGTTTATCCTTGCTTATACTAGATAGAGAACTCGACCCACGTATGCTAAGATACGTGGAAGTCTTATCGTAGTATAGTTAAGGGTCGAATCCACAGGACAACGGTCTTGTTGCAAGCAACAAGATGGAAAACGTTAGAACTTCACTTAGTCTCTTAATAGTGGGCACTTAAGTCGAAAGGTTGGTTTTGTTGTTTTAAACTAAGAACATGTAAAGTAAAGAAAGTGAGTAAACTTAAAGAGGTTAAATAATGATAAGAAGTCACTAGGGTGAGATCGGTTTTTCACCATCACTACACATGGATCAAGACATGCAAAGTAAAACATAACCTGCAGCAAGAGTTTAGTCAGTTAGTATCTTTGTAGACTTAGTTTCCTTTCAGAGAACTAACTACAAGAAGTGTAGGAATGATGCAACGCCAGCCATCTCCGAACGAATGGTCAACTGCTTTGCATCATTCCCTTCTCAAAGTGTGTTCCTCGACTTACCAAGGTTGTACTTTTATACGTCAACTGATTCCATTTCATAGTATGAAAGTACAACATTTGGAAGTGAGTTTACTCCACTTCTCAAAAGCACTCCTGGATACCGAACCAAGCACATGGTGGATACATGCACCAAGAACCAACATACAAACGAGTTTCGAATCTAATAGTACAAACATAGACAATTCATACTAAAAGATAAAAGATAACACAAGTTGGTGATCAAGCAACAAGCATTCATTAAACGTTTGATGTTGAACTGAAAAGATAGAAACTCTATATTACAAACTATGGATTAAATTTACATGGTATGAAAACATGGGTAGCGGGGCTACTCCCCGCACCCTAGTGAAAGAGACTACTCGCTCATAACTAGGACAAAGAAGGAGGCAAGAAGAGAGAGAGCATTATCCCCACAAAGGAGAGAGGAAAGTCAACCCATTGGAGAGAGAGAAATGATCCACCAGCTTCACAGGTTACGCGATGATGAGATCTCCCTCTTCCCACCTTCTTTGGCGGAGAAAGGGAAAGCAGCTTCGAGATGGAGTGTGGGTCTCAGACCGGAAGCCCCTGGGCAGAGGATGGAAATCAGATGTGCTCTGGAGTGATTGAGGCAGCCTTTGGACGTCTGAAAAAAACTCTCCCTTTTGAGGACCCTTGGGATCTTATTTATAGGCCTTAAGTGTAGTCGAAATGGTTTGGAGACCGTTTGGATCTCAAGACTATTTGGACCTCAAGACCGTTTGGATCTTAAGACCGTTTGGATCTCGAGACTATTTGGACCTCAAGACCGTTTGGATCTCAAGACCGTTCGGATCTCAAGACCGTTTGGATCTTGAGACTGTTTGGACCTCAAGATCATTTGGACCTCAAGACCGCTTGGACCTCAAGACCGTTTGGACATCAAGACCGTTTGGACCTCAAGACCGTTTGGCTTTATGTGGTCTCGGGACCGATTGGCTTCATGTGGTCTTGGGACCGTGTGACTCCATGCGGTCTCGGGACCGATTGGGTTCATGTGGTCTTGCAACCGTGTGACTACATGCGGTCTCGGGACCGATTGGCTTCATGCGGTCTTGGGACCGTGTGACTCCATGCGGTCTCAGGACCGATTGGCTTCATGCGGTCTTGGGACCGTGTGACTCCATGCGGTCTCGGGACCGATTGGCTTCATGCGGTCTTGGGACCGTGTGACTCCATGCGGTCTCGGGACCGATGGGCTTCATGCGGTCTTGGGACCATGTGACTCCATGCGGTCTCGGGACCGATTGGCTTCATGCGGTCTTGGGACAGTGTGACTCCGTGCGGTCTCAGGACCGATTGGCTTCATGCGGTCTTGGGACCGTGTGACTCCATGCGGTCTTGAGGCTAGTTGAGTCCTTAATGATTTTTTTGTGTCTTTTTCTGAAAATATAAAAGGGGAAAAGTTAGTCTAGTAGTATGTTTACAATAAGAGGGAATATTTAGGTATTATGTCTAAGTCTAATTGAGAAAGAGTGTGGAAAACTAAAGAAAGGACTAAGATAACATCCCAAAATTGGAGGTTATCACCCCCCTAACTTAGAGTCTAGCTTGTCCTCAAGCTAGATAGAGCTGAGGCATGTAATGGTGAGGTGATTTTATTTAGTTAAGGTTTCCATAGTCTTGCTTCAGTTCTAAATCAGAGATCTCCTGTGGTCATATTAGAGCTTCTACTTGCCTTAATTCTTTCAGGTATAGCGAGTTGCACGGATATCAGGTTTCCTCTAAATCATGTAGCTCGTATTGGGACCACCTTTTTCCTGATGTTATTATGTGCATGGCATTGACTCTAATCAGCTTTGTACTTCTTTTGAAAACCTATCAAAAATTAGAGTGGTTATGAGGGTTGGCTAAGGGCTTTTGTGTAACTCTCCCTTTTAGCGGGAGAGGGTTTATCTATGCTTTTAGGAACTCACTACCGGGAACGACACATCTGCCTTCATGAGGGAAGTTGAATGTACTGGCCGGGTGAGCCCTTTTTCAGCCTTTTCATATATTTGGAGACCTTAGGATCTCACTACCGGGCACGACACATCTGCCTTTGTGAGGGCAGCTAAATGTACCGGCCGGGTTAGACCTGTATCGGTTCTTCATATAAGTCCTTATGCATGGCACAACTCTCATGTTTTTATTCAACACTCTGGCTTTTATTCGAAAACTCACAGGCTTGGGATTTGGATAATTGGGTTTTTGGTTGGGCGGCCAAGCCTCTTTTATTAAAAAGAAGAAAATTGTTCTTAGAGTTTCCCGACATGCACTTATTTTCTGGTTGGTGGTCCACTTGCGAGGTTCCTTGATTTGGATTTCATTGATTTCCCTCCTGTCCTTGAGAATGATTGGCTTGCTTCGGCTTTGATATTGACTTGTTGAAGAGTCTGATGTAGAACTGAAGCAAAATCATGAAAGTCAAGCGTGAAGGAAATTTATTAACTCGTCGTTACATGCCTTTATGCTATTATTATTCTTATTCTTGAGGACTAATGGATTCTTAAGTCATCAGGGGTTGATCTTGATCCAAGAGGGATGCTATTCTATATGAGTGGGGTTTATTGTTAGGAAATCTAAAACAAAAAAAAACAAAGACTAAAAGTGTAAAAGAATTTGTACATAAATAAAGAGAAGGGATAATTGAGGAGAAAGGTTTGTAGAAATGATGCCTCGCCCTTGTCCAGTGTACTCCCCCCAACTTATCACTCACTCTGTCCGCAGAGTGTCAAGGTGATAGGATGAGAAGTACAAGGACAAGGGCATCATGCTTCTGTTAATCCTTTGTTTGCACCGTGTGTGCGGAGTAGGTCAGCAGTGAACTTTCCACGAAGGGTGTGGTAATCCACATCTGTCATATCCTCTACTGGTCTTTGAAGGGCCATTATGGTGTACATCCAGTAGAGGACATGGAAGACGCAGTCATTTGACTGGCGAATTTGCTGTAGACATTTGTGGTTGAAGGTTGGGCGATTAAAATGTTCTTTTCCATAAGCCCTTGAATGCTGACTTAAAAAGGCGATTAATTTGTCAGTGCATTCCTTCGCTACTACCTCTGTGGGCATCTTTGGTGTCATGACGTAATTCCTCTATCATGGATTGTACTGGCTATCGGAACTGTTATAGATTGTAGTTGTTCCTTCTGGTAGATTTGTTTCCAGGAGCGTCCAGTGCTCATGATAAAGGAAGGGTAGCATGATGAATTTTGGCGTTGTGTGTTGTAGAAAGGAGATCAGCGCTTCAGTTGTTCCGAAGTTCTTTAGCTTTAAAAGATCATCCTTCATGTATGGGGATGCCATATATGTTGTGGGGTTATTTTGGCCGAGGAGAAATTGATAAGCGGCCATTAAGCTGACGGCGAGAGATCCTTTAAACTGTATAGTCTCTTGAAGCGTGTCTGCCATTATTAGAATGTCACCAGACATGAATACAAGTTCATCCTTCTCGGCGGAGAGCCTCGACATGATGAGGCATAATTCAATGTCGGAGAGACCTTTGGAAGCACTGAGGTCAAAGTCCGGGAAAGTTGGTTCTATGGCAGACAAAGGATCTATGTCACTCTTTCTTTGTTCGGGAGTTGTGGCTGTCACTTTGGATTTCTCCAACTCTTTCAAAGTTTGTTGGAAAGGTTGCCTCTGCGGCCGTTGTATTGCTGAAAAAAGGTAACGAGGGACGTCATCTGGTGCCATTGTCGGATCCTTGAAGAACCTTCTATCACAAATGAGCTCCATGGCGTAACGTCCTCACAAGGAGTGAAAATCTTCAGCGACTAGATCAGCAAAAGGGATTTCTTGGTTCAGCACTTGGATGTGACAGATGGTGCAAAAAGCGCAGTCCCCAGATCCCTCAGCAGCTTGAGCATGTGGGTTGATAATTTGGAACCAGGGTTGGCTCCAGTCTTGGCGGAGGGATGGGTGTGCAGCCTAGATTAACTTGAGAAGCCTGAAAGGTATGCATCGTGCTTCACCTGCTTCTTCACCAACAAAATTTATTGTACCGGCGGGTAGCTCAGTGCCGCAAAAATTATAGACCTTGGCGTCCCGAGCCTCGGTGTCTACAATCATAAAAAGCCAGTGGTCCGAAACTTGGAAGGGCACAGTGAAATAACGTGCCCACCGTGCTAAACTAGCACGCAGTCACTCGATGGAGTTTACTCATATATCTTTGTATAAAAGGCCAATAGATAGAGTAGATGAGGTGTGAAAAATTGGTTTCTTCCTCTTAGAGCTTCTGTACACTTCTATACAGTTGGCGAGTAGGACACGGAAGATTGCCATTGGCATCGTGGACCGTGGTCGAAGGATGTGGCGGAAGTCTTCTCGTGTCAACTTGCGCTTTGTTTTTGTGTTATGATAGATGATGTCTTCCCCCGCTTTTGCATCATCGACAATAGTGTTTAGTATAAAAATATCCTGAGCATCTAGTGTGGAGATGGTCGCCATATCTAAATCGTGCATTTCATGCGGTAGAGGTGGTGGCGGGGGAAGCTCCTGCGGAAGAGGGGGGGAAGAAGGTTGTTCCAGGACGTCTGCATAGCCTTGCAGATCGTCATCCGAGTCAGAAGCAGAGTCGAGTTCTTCATCTGTATCTAAACACACTCATTCTGACTCGTCCTGGTCATCGGGGAAAGGCACTGATATGTCAAGTGTGGAGAAAGGTTGAGCGATTGTTGCGGGTGGGCATGTACTGGTTCCTAATAGACATTGGTGGAACTTAGTGAAAGCCACATTTTTAGCAGACTCCCCAATGGATCCCAAATTAGAGTAGTCAAGGAATTGGTCCCCATATGACATGTTTACATTGTCGTTGTGGGTGGGGGACTTGGGAAGGTGTCCACCTTCGTGGTGAACTTTGTCATAACCTTTTTGAGAAGGTTCTGCTGCTTGGCCAGGATCCTCTCCATCATCAGATTTGTCACCTGAGGAGGTAGTATCATTGTTAGAGTCGGCAGATGAGTCAGAGTCTTCTTCGTCGTCATTATCGCCATCGTTGTCAGCTGCTTCCTTTTCTGCTGGCTTCTTATTTGCTTTCGTTTTGCACCGTCGATGGGTGGCTTGTAACTCATCGAACGCCACTTGCACATGCTCATGTGTTTCGAGCAGTGCGTTGTGTGTTTCTTTGAGATCGTTATATCGGCCCTCGGCGGAGAGGAGTCGTGCTGTAAGATCTGTTACTTGAGCATGTAGTTTCTAGATTTCATTATTTGTTGACTCCTCTTAGCGATTGTTTAGGTGCGTGAGGGTGTTGCTGATGGTGTCCAAGCGCGTGCTAAGAGCTGCTTGTTGTTGCTTGAGCTCGCAGAGAGTCTCGGGCAGAGGTTGAGTCTGCATAGAGATCTCATCGACTTGCTTAGCCGTTGCTTCTTGCTGGCTCTTTGCTCCAAGGATCATCTCAGGCATGTTGTTGTAGTGGTTGTTGATGTGATCAACTTGCTTAGCCACCTCATCTTGTCGTTGCTAAAAACCGTGGAGGATGTTGGGCAAGGCGCGGTTCTGTTCGTCGATCGTGGCCACCTGTTTGGATAATCCCTGCACACAAGAAAAAACAGAATGTAAGATGTTAGAAGGATCGGTGAGGAGGTTTCGGATGATGTCAAATTGACGTCTGAATTCCTCACCGATATTGGAAAAGGGGACCCCAGAGGCGGAAGGGTGGGATGGTTGGGGTCTACGTGGGAGGGTGGTAGTGTCTTGCGGAAGAGACGCTGATGGTGCCGCAAACTGCATGGTGGCAATGGATGGGGTCACCAGTGGTGTCGGGGTGGTGGTGGATGTGAAAGGTGGTGGTATTTCAGGTGAAAGTGGTGGAACTGATAGTGATGGGAGAGAGATTGTGGAGGTGGAGGGGAAAGTGGTAAAGTCAGGCGTATGGGTGGAGAAGGGGGAGCCCGAAGGGAAAAGGGGTGAAGAAGAGGTTGCGGGTGGTTGCGTAGATGTGGTGAAGAAAGGAAGAGTGGTGGATGTTGGAAAAGTGGAGGGTGGAGTGGTGGTGAAGGTTAGCAGAGCATTTAGACTCTTAATGAAAGAGTCGATTGATGAGGTGGTTATGTTTTCTTCTTGGAGGGGGTCGGCCTCTGGATGTGGCATTGATGTCGGTGTCCCCGACAGCTGTTGTGCCTGCAACTGCCTTCTGGAAGGTCATTTTGCAGGTATTTTTCATGGTCGAGCTACCGGGGCAGTGATACTTAGCTCCGTCTGTCCTGCTTTTGCTTTTTTTCGGTTGTTTTAACCGAAGCTAAGAGGTGTGTAAGCTTCTCGTCAGAGAAGAGGAGCTTTTCTATGTCATAATTTGTGAGCTCCGAAAGCGGGAGGAGGGTTTTGGATGACTTGACTGTAGGGCAGAAGACGTAATGTAGTTTCACATCCTTTTCCTCAATAATGAAGGAGTTCTTCAAGGTTTGTTCATTAGTGGATGTCGCCCTTTATTTGCATGTAGCGAGGTAGGGGTATGTCCATCTTGAGGTATTTGATGATGTATGTGACATGACCCCCATGTAGATTTCCTTCCCCAGGGCGTAAGCTGATAATTTATGGATCATTTGTCATCCAATGTTGTCTGGCATTCCATTTAGAATGGACCAGAGAACAGAGAGAACTGAGATTATAACATTCCCTCCTTCTGTCCTAGGGAAGAGTGCGCCTGCGAGAATTTTGTGTAGGGTGTGCACAAATCCAGAATGTATGTTCGATGCTTTACATGTCTTAGCATCATAGGTGGGGAGCCCAGTTAGAGATTTCCAAAATTTGTGCCTGTTGAAATTAGGGTGTTCAGTTCCCACAGTCTTGGCTTTATTTAGCTGCTGCTGGTTGTCAATAAAAACTTCGTTCAACATGTTTTCTGTTAAGACAATCTTGTTGCCGAAGATTTGGGTGACCAGCCTGCTGTCACCTCCATCCCGTGATCTATCCATGATATCTATGGGCTCTTTGGTAAGAAAGGTGAAGAATTCAGTAGTGGGTTCAGAATATGAGATCTCAGGTACTAAACACATCCTTCCAAGGTTGGCTTTGTCCAGCATGTTGAAAATTTAGTCATGGATCCCCATCTTAAGTAGTATGCTGGAGCAAACGTACTTAGTGGGTTTTAGAATTTTGTCAGTGGAGGGGGTGGTATGTATGAAGATATTTTCTGGTGGTGGTGTTGCAGTGGTGATGGGAGGGAAGGTGGGGACAGTGATGGTTGCGGGAGTGGCAGCGGAATTGGTGATTGGTGGAGTGTTTCCTGCCAGGATTTGCTCCCTTGCAGTGGCAAGCCGGACTTGCTTTCTGGCTCGTTTCTCAGAGGGATGTCCGGTTGCAGTTTCCCAGACCTTGCGTTTCCCCTTTTGTTCTTCAGGTGGGGACTCGTCCTCAGGGTTTGGCTCGTATTCTGAGCCTTCATCATCATCGGAAGAAATTTCAATTTCTTCTTCAGGTGCCTCAGCTAGGCACTTGTTGAGGCGATCAAGGTCGCACAAGACCTCCATAATTTTGACATTTGGCGGGGCCTTTCCAGTCCTGTTGTAGTCGTCTACGATCTTCTGGAGTTTGGCCTAATCTACCCTCAATTTCTCATTGGTCCAAATTGGAGCGTCGTCAGATCCGGTGGCCTCCTTTGCTGGTGACACCATATCTGCAAAATGGGATAATCCTGCGTAAGAATACATGCTTAGAAAAGAATTAGCTTTTTATTTGTATTTATGTGGTTTTATATTTTTATGAAACTTAAACGAATGTGGAAAGACAAATGGTTTGAAGACCATTTGGTTCCAAACGGTTTGAGGACCATTTGGTTCCAAACGGTTTCAGGGCCGTTTGGTTCCAAACGGTTTCAGGGCCGTTTGGTTCCAAACAGTTTCAGGGCCGTTTGGTCCCAAATGGTTTCAAGACCGTCCCAAACGGTTTGAAGACCGTTTGGTCCCAAACGGTTTCAAGACCGTTTGGTGCCAAACAGTTTCAAGGCCATTTGGTTCCAAATGGTTCGGAGACCGTTTGGAAGGTGAAACGTCGGGTGAAGCGGCCGGTGAAAATAGAGATCGCGGCGGAGCCGGTGACGATAAAGACGAAGGCGTCGATGGAGAATGCGGAGCAGACGGCGATAAAGGTGTTGGTAAAGATGATCGCGGCGGAGCCGGTAGTGGTAAATATGAAGACGGCGATGGGAGGTGCCACGGCGGCGCCGAAGATGACGGCAAAGGTGAAGAAGATGGTTGCGGAGGCGAAAAAGATTGAAACGGTTGGATATTGCCGTGGTGGCTCATGCAGGCGTTGCGATGGTGGCTGGACTACCTTGTAGCCGAAGGTGGAGATGACAATCATGAAGTGGAGAGCGGAGGTGAGGTTGTCGTGCAGGAGCACGGAGCGAAGTCGACAGAGGTGAGCCGCGCGGGGGCAGGGAAAACAGAGGCAATGGAACATCTCTTGCGCAAAGGTTTGAGAAAACTCGAGAGTTGAAGAGAGGAGAAGGAGGGGGTAGGTTTTATATTTATAGGGATCGGGGGTTGACCCTACAAATTCTCCAGGTCAAACGGTTTCAGGACCGTTTTGTCCCAAATGGTTTGGAGACCGTTTGGTCTGGTCCCAAACAGTATCAGGACCGTTTGGTCCCAAACGGTATCAGGATAGTTTGGGAGGGTTTAGGCCGAAAGGATTTTTATATTTTTATGTTTGTTTTGATTATGTGAAATTTATTTTTTTAGAAGATAAACCTAAGGTAAATAAAAGAACGGAAAATAAAAGAAGAATTTGATATCTTGGGTTGCCTCCCAAGTAGCGCCTGGGTTTTACGTCGCTGGCTCGACCAAGCTTTGATGTTTGTTATGCTGACGATGTGGCGTCTCTGATTTCGATGGTGTGTCTTGGCATTTTATCTGCTGGAGTGTAATATTTTTTCAAACGATGGTTGTTGACTGTCCTTTCTCCTCCGTTATTGTCTACAATTATGACAGCTCCAGTTGGGTATATATGCTTTATGGTGAAGGGCCCGGACCATTTTGTTCTGAGTTTTTCGGGGAACAACTTGAGCTTGGAGTTGAAAAGGAGCACTTTGTCTCTGATGGT
The DNA here is from genome assembly GCA_963693085.1 of Alisma plantago-aquatica. NCBI lineage: Eukaryota > Viridiplantae > Streptophyta > Magnoliopsida > Alismatales > Alismataceae > Alisma > Alisma plantago-aquatica. The sequence goes on along the minus strand of OY856413.1, from coordinate 766,625,282 downwards.
GATGTCTTTCCTTTTAAGATGACCGTCGTGCCACATTTTAGTTTGCTCCTTATAAATCCTGGCACTTTGATAAGCGGTCATTCGAAGCTCCCCGAGCTCCTGCAACTGGAGTTGCCTATTTTCTCCGACACTTTTAAGATCGAAATTTAATTGTTTGATGGCCCACCAAGCTTTGTGTTCTAGTTCTACTGGAAGATGACATGCTTTTCCGTATACCAAACGGAACGGGGTTGTCCTGATTGGTGTTTTATAGGCTGTTCGGTATGCCCAAAGGGCATCGAGAAGCTTGGCGGACCAGTCAGTGCGGTTTCTGTTGACTGTTTTTTCTAGGATCGCCTTTAGTTGTCTATTAGATACCTCAACCTGACCACTGGTATGTGGATGGTAAGGCGTTGCTACTTTGTGGTTGACTCTGTACTTCTTTAACAGGGCTTCAAAACTTCACTCCAGGAAATGGGCCCCGCCATCTGATATGACGGTTCTGGGTACTCCAAATCTGGGGAAAATGATATCTTTGAACAATTTAATAACTGGTTTGGAATCACTGGACACAGTGGGTATAGCTTCGACCCACTTTGAGACATAGTCCACCGCAACTAGGATGTAAGAGAAGCCATAGGAGGAAGGGAAAGGGACCATATAGTCTACCCTCCACACGTCGAAAAGCTCGATTTCTTGCCACATTGTGAGGGGCATTTCGTCCCTTTTAGATATGTCGCTAGAAAATTGGCATTTGTTGCAAGATTTCACGAAATCGTAGGAGTCCTTTGCTATGGTGGGCCAGAAGAAGCCTGATTGCAAAACTTTTATAGCGGTTTTCTTTGCACTCATGTGCCCCCCCGTGGGTCCTGAATGACAATGTTCTAGGACGGGGGTAATCTCTTCTTCCGGCAAGCAACGACGGAAAAGTCCATCAGCACATAGGTGAAACAGGTAGGGTTCATCCCAATAATATTGCTTTATATCATGGAGAAATTTCCTTTTGTCATGGTAAGAAGCGGAGGGGTGAATGATCCCAGTAGCTAGATAATTGACAATATCCGCATACCAAGGGAATCTGTGGGTAACCTTCATTAATTGGTCGTCAGGAAGAGAATCTCAGATGGGGATTTTGTCTTCATCTTCCACTTCAATACGACTGAGGTGGTCAGCTACAATGTTTTCCACCCCGCTCTTGTCTTTAATTTCTAAATAAAATTCCTAAAGCATCAACACCCAGCGGATAAGTCTGGGTTTGGCATCTTGCTTCTGAATCAGGTATCGAATGGCGGAATGGTCGGTGTAAATGATAACCTTGGATCCAATCAAATAAGAGCAGAATTTCTCAAACGCATAGATGACATCCAGGAACTCCTTCTCTGTGGTAGTGTAGTTCTTCTGTGCTTCATCTAGTGTTTTAGATGTGTAGTAAATTACGTAAGGTTTCTTGTCAATCCGCTGTCCTAAAACAGCCCCTATGGCGTAATCGCTCGCGTCGCACATGATTTCAAATGGCTGCGACCAAACTGGGGCTCTCAGAATAGGTGCGGAAATTAAAGCATTCTTGAGGGTGGAGAAGCTTTTCATGCATTCCTGGTTAAAGAGGAACTCAATATCTTTAGTCAGGAGTTGGGTCATGGGTTTTGCTATCTTTGAAAAATCTTTGATGAATCTTCTGTAGAACCCCGCATGACCCAAGAAAGCCCTTACTCCCTTTATATCCTTTGGTGGCGACAGTTTCGAGATAACATCAATTTTTACTTTATCGACCTCGATTCCTCTGTCACTAACTCTATGCCCAAGGATGACACCTTTAGTTACCATGAAGTGGCATTTTTCCCAATTCAGTATAAGGTCCGTTTCCGCGCAACGTTGTAAAACTTGTCCAAGGTTGATTAGATAGTTATTGAAAAAATCTCCATAAACAGAGAAATCATCCATGAACACTTCCATTATGGATCCTGTTAATCCCGCGAAAATGGCGGACATACATCTTTGGAACGTAGTGGGTGCGTTACATAGCCCGAATGGCATTCTTCTAAAAGCATACATTCCAAATGGGCAGGTGAAGGTAGTTTTTTCTTGGTCTTCCGGGTGTATGGGTATTTGGTAGAACCCGGAATAACCATCAAGATAGCAGAAGTATTTCTAATGAGCTAAACGCTCCAGGACTTCATCAAGAAAGGGTAGAGGGTAGTGATCTTTCCTCGTGGCTTTGTTCAGCTTCCTATAGTCAATACACATCCTCCACCCTGTTACAGTCCTGGTGGGTACTAACTCATTTTTGTCGTTAAGCATGAAAGTAGTGCCTCCTTTTTTAGGAACAACCTGGATAGGGCTGACCCATTGGGAGTCAGAGATAGGGTAGATTATGCCAGCTTTAAGTAATTTGAGGACCTCCATGCGAACCACCTCTTTGAGATTAGGGTTCAGTTTCCTCTGATGTTCGCGAGATGGCTTAAATTCTTCAACCATCGGAAGTTTGTGCATGCATAGGGCAGGGTTTATGCCCGTTAGGTCAGTTATCTTATATCCAATGACCTTTCTGTGTTTCTTCAGTTCATCCAGAAGCCTTTCTTCCTGGTCTTCTGTTAGGTTGGAGCTGATGATAACCAGACATAATTTTTCCTCGTCCAAGAAAACATGTTTAAGTCCCATGGGCAGAGTCTTCATTTCAGGAGCCTTAGGTTGCTCAGTTGCTTCTATAATGGTGACAGCTTTGAGTTCTTCAAAAGTGGTCGTCGGTGCTTCTTCGGCCTTTTCTAAATGTTGCAGACACTGTTGAACTAGTTCATTTGCAGAGAATTCGACATCTAGGTTGGTTAGGACATTCTCTAGATCGTCTGATGGCTCAGAAATTTCTAATTGAGACATTTGTTGTATTGCGTCTAGAAGAAAGACCTCCTCTTGAATACTAGGGCCTTTCATGCTGTTAGGAACTCGAAATTGAATTGCTTCTTTTCCAAGTCTTAAAATGATGGTACCTGCTTCAACATCGATAAGCGCCCTGGCAGTAGCAAGGAAAGGTCTGCCGAAAATTATCGGGTATCTCAGATCTTCTTTGATATCCATGATGATGAAGTCGCACGGGACATAGGCATCCTGGCCTATCCTTACTGGAATATCTTCAATGATCCCCAGAGGTGCGGTGATGGTGGAGTCAGCTAATTGAATTGTCATTGTTGTTGGCAGCAATTCGGTGAAACCTAATCGTTTGCACATAGAATAGGGCATAATGGATATGTTGGCTCCTAGGTCAGCTAATCCCTTTTTGGTAGATGCATTTCCAATGCAGCATTGAATTCTGAAGAAACCTGGGTCCTTTTTCTTCTTTGGCATTTTATTGAGGATGATGTTAGAGGTGGTCTGGGCAAGCTTGACAATTTCCTGTTCCTCAGTGATGTACTTCCTTGATAACAAAGTTTTGAGGTATTTTGCCCAAGCCGGTACCTCGGAGAGAGCATCAAGGAGCGGGATATCGATGTAAAGTTTCTTCATCGCCTCCTTGAATTTTTGGAACCCGGTATCCATTTTTGTTTCTCGCAGTCTACCCGGATACGGGATCCTTGGTTTATATTGCAAGATTTCTGGCTCTGTAGACACTTGGTCTTTATCTTTGCCCTTTGTGCCCTCTGTGGGCTTCTCCATTCCTTGCTGCGGGCTCTCATTCATCATAAAGGCAGGTGTATCATCATTATCAAGAGTGATCCTTGTAGTTTCATGAAGAGTGTGTTCGGATCTTGTGGTAATGGCATTCAACTGTTCAGGCCTATTCTGTCCATGCCTAGGATTCGATTCGGGCTGTCCTGCAAATGTGCCTGCTGGAGGCTTTAGTTGTGCAGCAATCTGGGCAATTTGAGCTTCTACTGCCTTTTGCTGTGCTTATTGATTAGCAAGCATAGTCTGTTGGGCTTGCAACATCTGCCTTATCAAAGTCATTTCATCTTCCGGCTGAGAAGGAGTATTTTTCTGAGGGATTTGTTGCTGACCTTGTTGAGGTTGTTGCGGAGGCAGCACTAGCTGAGGTTGTTGCAACTGAGGGTGCAGCTGTGGGTGGAGAGGAGGATGATTATACTGATAGTAGGCAGACAGATTCCTGGGGTAATTGGATCTCGGAAAGTTATTCTTGGGGTTCCCTTGATTTTGATTGAAGTTGCTTGGGAATCCAGGTGGCAACCTACTGGAAGATCCGCCCTGCGTCTGGTGTTGTGGATTGGCGGTCCCAACAGGGTTCCCGTATTGGAATCTCGGGTGGTTCCTTGGTTGATTAGGGTTATAATAGACTTGTCCAGTAATGGTATGAATAGAGTTGACTTGTTCTGGCAATTGCTCTTCAGACTGGTCAGTGATTGGTTCATATTGTTGTGGTGGTGGATGCATATCCATCATCACATTGTAAAGCATTCCACATGAAAGGGTTGGATGATCAGAAGCATGACAGGCTTCACAGGTCCCTGTGGCAGCCTTGACCTGTTGAACCTGAGAATTTTTCATCTTGTCAAATTCTCCAAGAGAAGTTTCGAGAGCTTGTTGCTTATGAGCTATGGTTTTCAAGGCTTCAGCAATAGCCTTCATCTCTATTGATTCTTCGTCTTTATATACCTTGAGGATTCCTTTGCCAGCTGATCATCCCCAGTTGGACTGATTCTCATCTCCGAGTGTGACTATTTTCCAGGCATCCTCGTAATTCTTTCTCATAAAGTTTCCTCTTGATGAGGAATCCAGAAATTGTTTTATGTCATCACTCACTCTCTGATAGAAGGTTTCTATCAATTGGTTTTGGGAGATGCCGTGATGAGGGAAATTTCGTAGAAGCTCTTTGAACCTTTCCCATGCTTCAGCAAGGGATTCTCCGGGAAGTTGAGAGAAGTGATTAATTTTTCCCCTGATCTCGTAAGTTAGTGAAGGGGGAAGAACTTCTCCAAGAACTTTTCTTCCATGGGAGCCCATGTGGTGATTATTGGCTCCCTGTCAAGTGAGTTATACCAGCTCAGAGCTCTCCCAGATAGAGTGAAATTAAACAGATGAAGCATTATTGCATCAAAGGCGACCCCGGCTTGCGGGACCAGTCGGCATAGTGCCTTAAACCTCTTCAGATGGTCCATGCAGTCATCTCCAGAACCTTCAAAAAATGAGATACCCTGCATGATCTGGATCCATTGGGTCTGGATCTCAAAGTTAGGAATGTTGATGATCGGAGGTCAGACCGAATGGTTGTCTTCGTAGTTCTTTGGGACAGCATAATCCCTCAATTGTATGTTCCTTAGTTCCAACTGAGCAGCTTGGTTTGTTGCCTCATTTTCAGCTCTGATGCGGGCCTGTTCTTCCGCACGAATCTCTGCTTGAATCTGAGCACGAGTGTCAGCTATGAGTTGTGCTCTTTGAGCGGCGATGGTGGCGTTGACCCTCTCCATCACCAATGCAGCCTGGCGTTGATCTTTAGCCATTTTCCTGGCTCTTTGGCGATTGAGTCAAATGCGACGATGGAAGCTTCTCTCTACCTCAGAGTCAAACTCTAGATCAGGGGAGAATCCGAGGTTATGAAATGATTGCATATATGTTTTCTACCTGAGTAGAGAAAAGAGAACACCTTTTAGATGATGGTAAAGATATAACGATCTCAAGAAGATATAGACTAATGATTAAAAGAAAGTGTAAAACCCTAACCAACTAGCAAGATACTAAATGAAATTAAAATGTTCCGTTGTCCCTGGCAACAGTGCCCATTTTTGATGGAGCTTCCACTTACGTGGAATTGCGTGCACTAACTAAAAGTCCTAAAGATAGTAAGTCTTTAGGTTTAGCCTTGCTTATACTAGATAGAGTACACCCACGTATGCTAAGATACGTGGAAGTCTTATCGTAGTATAGTTAAGGGTCGAATCCACAGGACAACGGTCTTGTTGCAAGCAACAAGATGGAAAATGTTAGAACTTCACTTAGTCTCTTAATAGTGGGCACTTAAGTAGAAAGGTTGGTTTTGTTGTTTTAAACTAAGAACATGTAAAGTAAAGCAAGCGAGTAAACTTAAAGAGGTTAAACAATGATAAGAAGTCACTAGGGTGAGATCGGTTTTTCACTGCCACTACACATGGATCAAGACATGCAAAGTAAAACATAACCTGCACCAAGAGTTTAGTCAGTTAATATCTTTGTAGACTTAGTTTCCTTTCAGAGAACTAACTACAAGAAGTGTGGGAATGATGCAACGCCAGCCATCCCCGAACGAATGGTCAACTTCTTTGCATCATTCCCTTCTCAAAGTGTGTTCTTCGACTTACCAAGGTTGTAATTTTATACGTCAACTGATTCCATTTCATAGTATGAAAGTACAACATTTGGAAGTGAGTTTACTCCACTTCTCGAAAGCACTCTTGGATACCGAACCAAGCACATGGTGGATACATGCACCAAGAACCAACATACAAACGAGTTTCGAATCTAATAGTACAAATGTAGACAATTCATACTAAAAGATAAAAGATAACACAAGTTGGTGATCAAGCAACAAGCATTCATTAAACGTTTGATGTTGAACTGAAAAGATAGAAACTCTATATTACAAACTATGGATTACATTTACATGATATGAAAACAAGGGTAGCGGGGATACTCCCCGCACCCTAATGAAAGAGACTACTCGCTCATAACTAGGACAAAGAAGGAGCCAAGAAGAGAGAGAGAGAGCATCATCCCCACAAAGGAGAGAGGAAAGTCAACCCCTTGGAGAGAGAGAAATGATCCACCAGCTTCACAGGTTGCGCGATGATGAGATCTCCCTCTTCCCACCTTCTTTGGCAGAGAGAGGGAAAGAAGCTTCGAGATGGAGTGTGGGTCTCAGACCGGTAGCCCCTGGGCGGAGGATGGAAGTCGGAGGTGCTCTGGAGTGATTGAGGCAGCCTTTGGACGTATGAAAAAAACTCTCCCTTTTGAGGACCCTTAGGATCTTATTTATAGGCCTTAAGTGAAGTCCAAACGGTTTGGAGACCGTTTGGATCTCAAGACCATTTGGACCTCAAGACCGTTTGGATCTTAAGACCGTTTGGATCTCCAGACCGTTTGGACCTCAAGACCGTTTGGATCTCAAGACCGTTTGGATATCAGGATCGTTTGGATCTCGAGACCGTTTGGATCTCAAGACCGTTTGGACCTCAAGACCGTTTGGACCTCAAGACCGTTTGGCTTCATGCGGTCTCGGGACCGATTGGCTTCATGCGGTCTTGGGACCGTGTGACTCCATGTGGTCTCGGGACTAATTGGCTTCAAGTGGTCTTGGGACCGTGTGACTCCATGCGGTCTCGGGACCGATTGGCTTCATGCGATCTTGGGACCGTGTGACTCCATGCGGTCTCAGGACCGATTGGCTTCATGCGGTCTTGGGACCGTGTGACTCCATGCGGTCTCGGGACCGATTGGCTTCATGCGGTCTTGGGACCATGTGACTCCATGCGGTCTCGGGACCGATTGGCTTCATGCGGTCTTTGGATCATGTGACTCCATGCGGTCTCGGGACCGATTGGCTTCATGCGGTCTTGGGACCGTGTGACTCCATGAGGTCTCGGGACCGATTGGCTTCATGCGGTCTTGGGACCGTGTCACTCCATGCGGTATCAGGACCGATTGGCTTCATGCGGTCTTGGGACCGTGTGACTCCATGCGGTCTTGAGGCTAGTTGAGTCCTTTATGATTTTTTGTGTCTTTTTCTGCAAATATAAAAGGGGAAAAGTTAGTCTAATAGTATATTTACAATAAGAGGGAATATTTAGGTATTATGTCTAATTCTAATTGAGAAAGAGTGTGGAAAACTGAAGAAAGGACTAAGATAACATCCCAAAATTGGAGGTTATCAGCAGCTACCACAGACGGATCTCGTGCTTGTTTGGCCATCTTGGCGGCGACCCAGTAGCATCCTCACATGTACAGAGGCACAACAGAGGTAGGGGAACCTCCCTGGAGGTCGTCGAGGTCAGAGAAGAGGAGTCGGAGCCACATCTTGACCTTATTGTGGCGGCAGCTAGGTCACACAAGGAGGAAGACGACCCTTTGGGTCATTGGACCATTTTCCCCTCCGTGGGCTAAAGAAGCGTTTAACTTAACTGAGGGAAATTTTGTATTTTCAAAATGTTTTCATCTAACCAAGCAACGTTGCATGGAGCAGGACACTTGGCGCGCTCTGATTGGCTCTGGTAAGTAATATCTTGCAAAAATCATATTTAAATATCGGTAGCTCGGATGGATACACATAAAATATGAAAATTGCTTAGAAAAATGAGAGGAATTCATTAAAAATGGTTTTAGAAGCTAATTCCTATTTATATTCGAAAAGTAGTGTAAGCTATCAACATTAATGAATTAAAGATTAGGAAACCCTATTTTGAGAAGATTAATGTGTTTAGTAGGGTTTAATGGATGATAAAAAGTTCATATTAACATGTTAATTGTAAAATAGTATATTGAGAAAAAAAAGGATGAACTTTGCACGTAATTGGTTTAATATAGAAATTCATGTGTATAAGTATGCTTTAATGGGCCTTGAAACCCTAATATTAGTAAATGTGACTCTTAATGGATTTAACTGTTCAAATTCATGATTAAAGTTGAGATATGATGGCTCTAAGTTATTTTGAGTGTAAAAAGTTCCTAATTGTGGATAAATGCCATTAATGTAGTAATTAGGGTTTTCTAATGGTTAAAGGTAGAATTAATGACAAATAGAGTTCATATGTGAATTAGACCATAATGAACTATGAATTGATGATAAATGAGAATAATGATCTTATCATCACATATAGTTACAAGGCCATTAAAGCCATTGAGGTAGATGCAGATAACTACCCAGCATTCTATCCATGGTTGAACTCTATCAATGATATGCTCGATAAAATGCATGATACATGCATCCTCAAAGTCCCAAGACAAAATACCTATATTGCTAATGCTTTGGCAAAGCCCCACCTCAAAAACCACAAGGAGGGCCGTACTTACACGGCACCTCCCCTCGACCATGTGGGTCACTCTATCCTCTTCCCCATCTGTAATGGTAGGAGTCCTACCAAGTTTATTTTTGTTGCCGACAATGTATCTAACTTTTGCTTAAGACCTGCAAGAGGAGGGCGGGATGAATAAAAGTGCCTCCTAGCTTCCACCCCAAAAAAAAGGATAAAAATGGTAGCTTTAATGTAAAAGAGGGTTAATGGACTTAATTGATGGTTAATTGTGCTTTTTCTGAAATTAGGGTTAAATATTGTTAAAGGTAATCTTAATATCTTTTGAGAAGAATGGATGAGATAATTAGGGTTTAAAATAGTAAAAGATGAAGGGAAACCCTGATTGCAATAGAAACCCTAAAAGTGGACTAGAAATCCTAGGAAGCGAGCTAGGTTTAATAGATCTTGATGGCATGGTCAATAATAGGAAATTGTATGCATATTTTAGGATCTCATAATGTGCTTACTTGTCTATTTGGATTTCTTGATTGGATTATTCTATCTCAAATCAGCCTGACAAGTATGTGGTTACTTATGGTTAATCACATTAGTTTCCCGAAGAGTTTTCCGGATGATTCATCGCATTGAATGCAATTTAATAGTTTGGTTGTTCATACTTGCAAAATCATAAAGTGACTATGATTATCACAATAATAATAGAAGTGTGGATTCTTGCACCTACATGCCTCCCTGATGGATGATGCCAAAGGTCAAACCCAGGAGGGAAGACCAAAGGGCACCATGAGTGGTGACCCTAGACACCATGCTCGGGATTGAGAAGGTGGTCTTTATAGAATGACTAACGGGCACTATGAAGGCTGACCCCAGGCACCAAGCTCAGGATTGAGAAGGTGGCCTTAAGTCATTAGCAAAAGAGAAACCCTAAGGTGGGTATTCCAGGGTTAGGGAAAAAGCGATGGAGAATGTCATACCAAAAAGCATAAATTGGCTTGTTAATTAACTTGATTGTGATAATTAGATTGTTAGCCATATTTGTGAATTTTTTTGTTATCCCCACATACTGGCATATTTCGATATGCTGACCGACGTTTTGTTTGTCAGCGTTTTAGCTACAAGATTGAAAAGGAAAAATAGTAAAGTGGCATATGTGGAATTAAACAAGAACTAAAATAAAAAGGAGGATTTGTTAGAATAGACTCTAGATGTGGATAGCAGTAGACATCCAAGTTTTGAAAAAGGTATGCAAAATTTTATTTCATTACAGCCTTTCAGTTTATTTGGTAGAATTTGATAATTGTTATTGATTATTTGTCGAACCTTTGATCCTATTAATTGGGATAATGGCTTTGACCTCTTGGTCTCCCTTAATTGGGGGTTATCGGGAGGTGGGGTCATTACAGAGCAAATGATCGACAACCTAGAGACTCATGAATTTACTCTTGAATAAGAAGAAAGATTTAAGTTGGAACTTCAAAAGGGAAGAAGGAAGGACATAGAATTAAAAGCGTCAACCAAAGCACAATTCATCGCCCCATAAAGTGATGAGACAAGTGGATAGGACAATGAAGAATATGCACTCATTGTAAATTGTAAGGAATATAAAAGATACAAATCTAACTAAAATTCTAGTACTTCTTAATCAGTTATGTGATTCGAGTGTGGCAAGAAGGGGCATTTGAATAATGAGTGCCCCAAGATCAAGAAAGGTAAAAAAATCCTCTTCCAAGAAGAAGGACAAGGGAGACAAAGCAATCAAACCTCCTTGGAATGATTCAAGTGATGACAGAGGAAGAGGAGAAGAAGAAGTGGATTGCCCCATGGATAAGGAAGATGAAAATGAAGACTCAAATGAGGTAGACATTTTTTAATTATCCAAAACTGGTTTAGTTAATAGTCCTTAAGAAACGCATGCTAAATATGTTGATTGCAAAAGAAAATTGAAAAAGCTTTCTAAAATAAATGATGAATTTCATGTTAAACTATATGATCTTACTTCTAAAAATGAAAGTCTTATTTCTAATAATAATACTTTGAAAGATTCTATTGATTAATATAATGAAAAATTTCTTGACTTAGAAAATAATAATGATCTTCTCTCTCGAGAAAAGGTTGAATTGCTTGCAAAGATAGATAATTATCAAACTCAACCGATTCTATGCTCTCAATTGGATTATGATATCATTGTTAGAGAAATAGATACCTTGGTCTCTGGTTTAGATAAAGCAAAATGAGATATTAATCAGAAGATGGCCGAAAATGTTAAGTTAGAAAAGCATGTTGATAGTTTGAAAAATAATGATATTCTTGATAAAATTTTGGAAAATTCTTCTAGAAAATTGGTAGAAGAGAAATAGGCTATGCACCTAGAGAAAATCATTATCAAAAGCCTAGATATAGAAAAAGACAAGTCCCTAGAACCAAGACTATCTATGTACCCAAAAACAATATGGCACATACCCAAAATGTTAAGAAAAGAAACCAAATTTATTTTGTTTCTTGTTTCTACTGCCAATGTATTGGTCATTATTCATTCTCTTATGAATACAAGAAGAAGAAAGGTATCACTTGGGTGCCAAGACGCCAAACATAAAATTTAAGGCACCTTGTTGAGATTTGACCTAAACTTCAATGTGAAATGGATATATATCATATCTCAACTAGAAAATGATTTAACTTGTATATTATTGTATGTTTGATTGCTTATTTGTGTTATTAATAATAAAACAATTGCAAATAGTATGATTTGTGCTACATTTACTAAAAAATCTACAGACCTCATCTTGGTTGACAAAGAGCTCAGATGAAAGGTATTCTGATCGAATAAAAGTTCAACCGAAATGTGTTCTGTTATAACTATTTATTAAAAACACAATCATTTGCTTACAATTAACTTTGCTGACTTAAATATGTAATAGGCTATTCATATCAAACCATTCTAAATACTTGAGATGATAAAACATCTAATTTTATTCTTCTAACCAAAAGGACCACCACATGGGTACCAAAATATTCATATTTTGCAGGATTGGGTGGTTGATAGTGGTTGTTCCATACATATGACTAGAAACATGGAGGCTTTCCATACATTTGAAGAAAAGATTGTGGAACAATTATATTTGGAGATATTGCCAAGGTAAAATTTATGGGATAGGTAATGTTGGTACAAGCCTTGAAATAAAGAATTTGTTACTTGTAGATGGGTTGCAACACAACTTGATTAGTGTTAGTCAATTGTGTGATAGTGGCTATTATGTTCTTTTTAACAAATCTTGTTGCAAATTGCTCATTAAAATACTAATAAAGTTGTCTATGAAGGAAAAAGAATAGGAAATCTTTACGTACTTAGACCTAATTATATGCAAGATATTATTGGAAAATGCCTTCTTGCAAATGATGAATCTTTACTATTATGGCATAGAAAGATAGGTCATGCAAGCTCATGTGTTATTAAAAAGTTTCTTAAGTATGATCTTATTCGTAGTTTATCCAAATTTTCTTTTGATAAACTTGAAAATTGTGAACCATGTACTCTAGGTAAGCAAACTAAAACTTCATTCAAATCTAAATCATTGCCTAGTACTACTAGATCATTAGAACTTATTCAATGTACTTATTCGGTCCCATGAGGACTCAATCTATTGGTGGTAAAAAGTATTGTTTTGTCATTGTTGATGATTATGATAGATATACTTAGGTACATTATCTTTCAACAAAATATGATACTATTAGAATATTTATTAAATCCTTCTCTAAGATTGAAAATCAACTTCTAAACAAAATATGCACCATTAGAAGTGATCATGGGGGAGAGTTTGAAAATCATATCTTTGAAGAATTTTGTACATCTAAAAGATATACACATAATTTTTAGATCCACGCACTCCACATCAAATTGGGATAGTTGAGAGGAAAAATTGGTCCTTACAAGAAATGGCTAGAACAATGTGACTAGAGGACAATATACCTAAAACCTTTTGGGATGTAGCAGTAAATACATCATTCTATGCCTTAAACCATCTTTCAATTCACTCACATCATAAGAAAACTCCTTATGAACTCATATTTAACAAGAAACTTAGAGTTGACAACTTTTATACCTTTGGTACACCTTGCTACATCTTGATCACAAAAGATGATAGAGATAAATTCGACCCTAAGTCACAAAAAGGATTTTTCTTTGGATGTTCAATATCTAGTAAGGCATTTAGAATTTTCAACATTGTTTCCATTCTTGTTGAGGAATCAATTTGTATTACATTTCATGAAATAATAACATCATGTCTTGAAAATGAAAACTTGCATGATATTACACATCAAATTGAGGACTTAACCATACCAACAAAAGATGATAATTTTTTTTGAAATTGAATAGTGTAATGATCAAAATAATGAGTCACAACAATCAATTCCAAGAATAATCAAAGATCATCCTCAATACTTAATCATAGGAAATACTTTTGATAAAGTAAAAACTGGATCATCATTTAGAGATGGTGTAAACATGGCCTTTGTATCAAATGTTGAACCTAAAAAGATAAATGAATCTCTAAAGGTTATTACTGGATAATTACCATGCAAGAAGAGCTAAATTAATTCACTGAGAATAATGTATGGTATATAGTTCCTAGACCTCAAGGCAAAATCATTATTGGAACTAAATGGGTCTTTTGAAATAAACTTAATGAAGTTAAGGAAGTGGTTATAAATAAAGCTAGGTTGGTTGCTCAAGGATAAAATCAACAAGAAGGGATAGACTTTGATGAAACTTATGCACCTGTAGCAAGATTGAGGCCATAAGAATGTTATTTTCTCTATCTGCCCACAAAGACATCAAATCTTTTCAAATGGATGTAAAAAGTGCTTTCTTAAATGGAACCATAGAAGATGTTTATGTTTCCCAAACACCTGGTTTTGAAATTCCTAACAATCTTGATCATGTCTATAAACTAAAGAAAGCTCTTTATCGTCTAAAACAAGCACCTAGAAATTGGTATGAAAGACTTGAAAACTAACTTTTTGAGAAGGGTTTATATATTGGAAAATCAGATTCGACATTATTTTTTGAATCATATGAGTCAAATTTTCTAGTTGTTCAAATATATGTTGATGACATTATCTTTGGTTCCTCAAATGATTATTTATGCTCTCATTACAATTATATCGTGCAAAAAGAATTTGAAATGAGTCTTATGGGTGAGTTGACATTTTTCCTTGGTTTTCAAATAAAACAAACGCCTGGTGGAATTTTTCTAAGCCAAGATAAATATACTAAGGAACTTTTAAAACATTTTAACATGGATAATTACAAACATGCTACCAATCCTATGGCCACTTCTGCTAAAATTGACAAGGATGGAGATGGTGAACCCATTGATGATTTCTTGTATAGAACCATGATTGGTAGCGTGCTAAACTTGACCACATCTAGAGCAGATATTATGTTTTTCGTTAGACTTTGTGCTAGATTTCAATTGAATCCTATGCATTCTCATTTTCAAGTCATCAAAAGAATTTTGTGATATCTTTTTGGCACTATAAATTTTGAATTATGGTATCCTAAGGGTCAATCATTGGATTTGGAAGCTTACACCAATGTCGATTATGTTGGTTTTCTTCTTTATCAAAATAGCATAAGTGGGGGTTGTTTCTTGATAGGAAGAGCTTAGGTTTCTTGGTTCAGTAAGAAATAAAATACCATTGGTTTATCTACCACTGAAGCTGAATACATGGTTGCAGGATCAAGTTTTGCTCAAGTGCTTAATATGCAACAAGTCTTAAACGATTATGGTTTTATATTTTTTTCTATGCCAATTTTTTGTGAAAACACTAGTTAAATAAAATTGGCTCATAATCATGTTCTATACAGCCATGTCAAGCACATTGAGATTAGACATCACTTTTTGAGAGATCATATTGCCAGTAATGGCATATCTCTTCATCATGTTGATACAGAGGAATAAGTGGCTAATATTTTTTACCAAACCGCTTCCTTTGGATTAATTTCAATATATACAAAGGAAGTTACTTATTACTGCACTAGAAGATTTTTTCCTTGATATATTTGACCAAGATTCTTGATCTCTAGCATGTGTCTTGAAATTGTGGCTTTCATAGGACATCTTGTTTTTACTTTGTATTTCTCTTCTACTTTAAAACATGGGTATTTAATTAAGGGGGATTATCCCATTAAGGGGGAATTATTTTAATCTTTGGATATCTTTTTGATATGACAAAAGTGGAGAATTAAAATGTAAAGAAAAATATTCCACTGATCCTCATGATGGTTACACAATTTTATCTTGGAAAAAATAAATTAGATGCATAATTGCTTAATGAGATGGATACAATGTTCCATATATCTCTAAACATATTAGCACACATTTTTATCCCACTCAAGATTCTATTCTTCTCAGGTATGAATTTCATCTTTATAATATTTTGCTTATTTTTTAGGAATGTTTGTCATCTTCAAAAAGGGGAATATTATTCTAAACTCGAACATTTTAGCTATTATAACCCAGCTACTTTCTGCCTAACAACTAGTTATGCACTAAGACCACCTAGTGACTTCCTACAACGTCCCTAATCACTTGCAAACCATTCCTATAAATAGGAGAGACCTTAGGACACACAAGACACACAAGCTACACTTGAGCATTCATTCTAGAGAGCAAGAAAGCTGAAAATCAATTTTGATCTTCTTCCTTGAGCTCTAATGTTGTGTCCTATAGCTACAATATCCTAGACGCCACATAGCAACGCCCATCTTAAGTGGATAGGAGATATATATGCTTGATATAGGATCAAAGCACAATACTTCATTGGTGTACTTTCCTTCTTCCAATCTCCATTCACAGGTTAATGCTATTTAAGCTCTTTGGATACTCCAAGTGGTGGAGGTTGCCTGAGGGAGCTTGCTCGTAGCTACTTCTAGAAGAGAAGGTTTCTCAAGGTTGATTGGAGCTACTTCAAGTCAAGAAGGCTGCTCCAAGTTTGCTTACGATTACTTTAAGAAGGTTCTTTCAAATGAGGTTGAGGCTAATTCTAGGTGAAGGCTACCTCAAGGTGGTGGAGCTACTTTAAGGTGGAGACTACTTCAAGGAGGTCGAAGGTGATTACATTTTTTGGTAACATCCTTGCGAGGTAAATAAAATAAATCACTTTCAAATTAACAATTGGAAAAAATTGGATAGTGGACTAACAACCTTTGATTCAAAGGTTAGAACCACTCTAAATTGAAGTGTCTTCCTTGTTTCCTCCTCTTTCTTTGGTTTAAGTTTTCAATTTGAACTTTAAAAAACCAAAAGATCTATTCAACCCCTCTAGATCTTTCACAGTTTGTAGTTTTAGAAACTTGTTTGACAGTGAAGTTGGTGCAATCCTTTGTCATCTTGTCAGTCGAGTTTCTTCAGAGAAAATTCAGCCGACAAAAGTGCTTATCAACAAGATATGATATTTAATTATAGACATCTAGACCACTATTTAAATGCATTTCTCTATTCTATCATGCATTATGAATATATAAATTCAGTTTCTACTCATTATGGGCTATTATTTTGTGATCAGACAAGCATTTGTGATTTGAAGAAAAAAAATAAAGAATTGAAACTTGGCATATGTAGCATAAACAAGTATAAGATAAGCATTTTATGAGAAACAACATATAAATAGGTGAACATCCAAGCTAGAAGGCATACCATTATCATCAAGAGCAATTATAAGAAGTTTTTCTCTAATAAATGAAACTTGCTCTCTAGCAAGAGGTTTAGTGAAAATGTTCGTAAGTTGATTTTTAGTGTCCACGTGTGTGATATAGATATCTTTCTTAGAAATGTGGTCACAAAGTAAATGATGACAGACTTGCATATGATCAGCTATACTATGAAATATACAATTTTAAGATAGATTGATTGCTCTAGAATTATCACATTAGATAGGAAAAGCATCATAGAAAACATTAAAGTCTTGAACATTTGCTTCATTCATAGGACTTGGGCACAACAACATCCAGTTGTAATGTACTCAGCCTCGATAGTTGAAAGAGCCATCGTGTTTTGTTTCTTAGATAACCAAGAAAGTAGGAATGGTCCTAGGAGGAATCAAGTGCCACTTGTGCACTTTCTATCAATTAAGCAGCTGACATAATTTGCATCACTATAAGTTGTAAGGGTAAAGTTGACTTAGGATACCATAGTAAAAAAAATTGGGTTTTGGCTAGGTACCTTAGAATCCTAATTAACATTTATAAGATGGTATTTTCCATGGCTTGATTGAAATCTAGCACATAAGCCAACACTAAACATGATATTCGATCTAGAGACAGTTAAGTATAGTAAGCTACTATGACAAACTTTTTCAGTGTTTTATAATTACATATATATGAGTTTGACATTTTAGTGTATCCAAATGTTACTAAATTTTCCATGAAGCTTACAATCATTTATTAGATCTATGGTTAATATTTAAGAATTTTTAGGGATCGTTTGAATGATTATAAAATTCATATGTCCAAAAATTATAGTTTTTGAAAATATTTTAGTTAGATGTCTAAACAAATTTACTATTCAAGGAACAGTGGTGGAACCGATGTTATGGTGGTATTGAAGTGCGATATAAAATTTATACCAACCAGAGATTCTTTTATGCTTCAAAAAAATATATATACAAGAACTTTCGTCGAATTAAATTTAATGGTTCAAGTCATTTACATTATTTTGGTGAAACAGTAAAACTTCCATATCATGAGATTCCTTTGCACGAATAAGGTGAAAATTTAAAATGGAGCCTTTTTTATTACAGTTGTGATTTTTTATAAGTTTTGAAGAAATTATGGATTTTCAATTTTGGACATCTGATTCATAAATAGTGTTTGAAATCATAATTAATGAATGATGAGATTTGAAATATGTTTTAAAGTGTTCATGAGAAAATAAATTTTTAGCGAAGTATTGTGTTATTTTTGATTTAAGGATAAGTGTGAATTTTTTAGATAGAGATTCATTTTGGAAATTAGTCAAGACTATAAAAAGGCATTTTCATGGTTTGGTGAGTCTTAATGACAATAATGGTTTTTTAACATTTTGTTAGGAGAATTATGTAGACCTCCAACACTTTCCTTTTTACTCTCTTTATTAAAGAGAGGGAGATAGATAGAAGTTTTATATAATAAGGAAGATTTTTTTAACATTTCATAATTTTGAAAACTATGGGTTTTCAAGATTACAATATTTCAAAAAGGAAAGTAATGAGGTGCATAATATTGTTTTAAAGGCGCCAATTCAATTTAGTAGTAGGTTGGTGGTAGACATAATGTACAAAGATGGTATGGAATATTGATATATGAATTACACCAAGGAATTATGTTAGGAGATATAGGACTTTTGTTGTGGTGGATAATTATTGTTTTTCTTTAAAATATGTTTTCATGTAAAAGAATAATTACAATGTGGAACATATGCCTTGACCAACTAGTTGTTTGAACGATCAAACTAGGTAATTATGAGTTTTATTTAACACAAGATGAAATTGAATTATAAATGAAGTTTCACCACCACTTCTTTTCTCCCCTGATTATATACACACACCCTATTGACTATGTCCATGAACATTACCAACAACTTGGATCGATTCCTCAATCTCTCTCTTATGTTTTTCCCCCATGATTGTGATGGTAACGTGATGTTGCAATGAGATGGCCTCTTCTTCACATATTTTTCCTCAAACCATGGCCACCAAAAAGACCAGAAGTTGTGGTGCTACAATAAAATGATCCACTTTCTCTATCTTCGGTTGGTCTTCTCTCTCTCTCTTTCTCTCTAAAAACATGTTTTGACCATATCTTCTAAATCCAATATCCAAAGTCAGTGAATCTATAGTCCATTTTGATCACAAGAAAAAGACGAGCATAATAGGGCTATTTTAAACATATTATTCTTGATCCTTTTCAAAAAGATATTTATCCAATGATCTTTGATGGTTATATGCAATTCAAGTTTGTAATTTTATCTAAATCTTGACTTAATATTATGAAAATCATGTAGAATTAGTCTTAGATCTATTATCCAAATCACAATATTGAACTTTGCGAATATAATCCTTTTGTGGAAATCCATATCTTAGTCTTGATCTAGAAGATGACTAGTGACCATAATTTTTGGGTAAAGTTCTATTATGAACTAAGTATGGATCTTGATACTAATCATTATAATGTTGAGAAACCATGAAACTATGATCAAAATGAGGCCTAAAAAGCCCTATAAGGTCCTTGTCACCCTTCCATATTGTTGAAAAGAATAGTAATACATGGATACCCACTATTGCACCAAGGCTTGACCTTGACCTAGTGTTTGACACTCAAGATCTTACTCTAATCTTTCATGAAAGGTATGTTATTAAACCTCCTCCTTGAAGAGACTAATAGTATTGATGGTATAGATTATGTATCTCTTGAAATGTACACTTGGATATGTATTTGTTTTAGCTACTATTACCTACTGATTAGTCTTCTGGTTTTCTATATTATAGTTTGAGACAAACATAAAAGTATAAGTGATATTGCCCATTATGATTACTAATAATAATTCTCAATATGAAGTACAATCAGCCTCCTCATTCAGAAGGTGGAACTTGTACATGTCGTTGACCTCCTCCCTCATATGGAGAGATGGAGCCTGGTGACCTCCCCCATCTTGATGAGGCAATGGAGCTACATAAATATATAAACATGCTTCTCTATATCAGCATGATGGGAAACTTGTAATAAAATCTTATTGAATAAATATTGTTTTGAAAATCGCTTGTTGTTTTTCTTGAATATAAGTCCTGCCAAGTATACTACTTGGATATAAAACTTGTTTTCTTGTTTTTAATATTGTACCATGCAATTGCATTGATTGTGTCTTGATTTTTTATTTAGGCAAACAAGATGAATCTATATGAGGAATTAACTAAATCACTTCCACTATTGACAAACTCTAATGACAAGGAAAAATCTCAAAAATCATAAATTGGGTAGGTTAATTCTTTAAATAAATGTTTTATGAGTTATTATTTCTTATTGTATATGTCAGTGTGTGAGATCCATTTGGGTAACCTAGGGATGGGCACTTCAATCCCTTTACCATTGGCTAGGTAGTAGAATTGGGATTGGGGTAAGAACAGTTCTGTGACAGCTACCAATCATACCTCTATAGAGCTTTTCATCAGCCTTTTCACCTTCATCATCTCTATCAAGTGTGGTGGTGTTGTACATGGGAGTATCCACTGGCTTGGTGTTCTCCATCCAAAAGTGCTTCAAGAGTTCATTTGTGTATTTTCCTTGGTTGATAAAATGTCCATCCTTTCTTATCTAAAAAAAATTTCCATCCTTTGTTTGCTTGATTAGGAAGCCAAGGAATAATGTGATCTCCCCCATAATACTCATCTCAATTTCACTTTCCATAAGAGAACTAAACTCCTTGCAAAGATCAAGATCAGTTTTGCCAAAAATAATATCATCAACATATATTCGAATAATCAAGAAATTGTTAGAAGTGTGTTTACAAAGAGTGTAGAATCATCTTTTCCCGTGACATAGACATTGTCTAACAAAAAGTTTTTCAATTTCTCATACCAAGCTCTAGGGATTGTTTGAGATTATTAAGAGCTTTTTGTAGTACATGAACATGGTAAGGAAGCTTGTCATGTTCAAAGTCGGTAGGTTGAGCCACACAAACTTCCTCCTCTATTCTACCATTCAAAAACTCACTTTTAACATCAATTTCAAATAGCAAGAAACTTTTATGAATAGAAAAGGAAAGTAGCATTATAATATATTCAAGTGTAGCAAAATGACTATAAGTTTCGACAAAGTCAATACCTTCTTGTTGATCATATCAGTAAGTTTCTAACCTTGCTTTGGTTGTTACAACCTTGTAACTTCCATCAAGCTTGTTGTGGTAGACCCACTTTGAGCCAATGTTCTTTGTATCACTTGATCTTGGCACTAGAGTCCACACTTTGTTCTTCTCAAACTATTCTGGTTCCTCTTGCATGGCTAGAATCCATTCAGCATATTTATAAGCTTCTTTTGTTGACATAAGTGTTATACATTATCCATATTTTGATGATGACTTAACCATTTCATTCATATGTATCTAATATGTCTATTTCAGATTGATTTTAGGGATTAGATACAAGAAAAGGATCAATTCAATCAAGCCCTAGGTTGATCTAGTTCAAGTCAAAAGCAATGCAAATGCACTTTCTTGAAAAATGCCCTAAAACCCTTAGGACAATTTTTCTTATGACTTGTAACAAAGATGATGAAAAATTAGGAACTCTTAAATCAAATGTTTAATCACTCTAATGACATTTTCCAATATTGATCATAGGTTGTATGATCGTTCGAGTTTCCTTCCTAGAAACTTGATTGATGTCTTCGATTGATCTTGGAAAATGCCTAGGTTCAACTGGGTGTATCCAAGGAGAAACTCAATAGACACCCTGCACTAGAAAATCAGATTTAAGTGGTCAGTCGAGTTTCATCCAAGATAAACTCCATTGATGCTACATATTTTTTTGTCTCATAGTGCAATTGGTCCAGTTATCTTTATTGAACCTCAACTGAATGCAATGTATGGAGTGTGCATAAAAAGTGATTATAGTCGTTGGAGTGTTGAAAACATCAAAAAAATATTTGTTGTAACAACCCAAATGACTAGAAAATTTTCCTTAGTGCTCCTAGCCTCTAGTGGACACCCCCAACTATAAATAGGACCTCTTTTAGTTCATTCTAAGGATTCTCTTTCATGCTATTCAAGCTCCTAGGTATAGTTGAGTGCATCCAATCCACTTGAGCCCCTTTCTCTCTCTTGTTTTCAAATCAAAACGTCCATATGAGTGAGATAGGATATGTGTGAGAGAGATACTCCATTGTTGTCTTTTAAAGCTATCAAAGCTTCCCTGTCCCCAACCCCTTTCTTCAAGATCAAGTTGGTGAAAGCTTATCCAAGTGAACGAGAAGGTGCAAAGATTCTCTAAGTGGAAGGAAAAGGTGCAAAAGCTTCTCCAAGGTGAAGGAGAAGGCCAAGGATGAATATCCAAGAGTAGAGTGGGTAAATCCTTCAAGGTAAAAGACTCAATGCAAGAAATGGATCTCCTTGCAGAAGGTGTCCAGCTACTTGCAATAGTGGGTAAGACCTTATAGAGGTAGAAGAATTTAGCTCAAAGGATAGGTAAGTCATTGGTTGGTTTATTGGCTCCTTTTAGTCCTTAAAAAGGAGGGTGGTATCCTTGTCCTAAAAAATGAAGGCCATCTTGTATGTATTTATAATGGAACATAAGTATACATAAGCTGCAAAATCCTAGAGCCTGACCTCTCTAGGTGGTGGACTGACTTTCTCCTAGTTTAGAGATTGGAACCACACTACATAGCTTGTTCTTGTGCTTCTTCAATCTCTCTCATCCTTTATATATATACTTAGTTGTACTATATATTCAATATTTCCATTCCCATATCTTGAAGTAGTCTAAAAAAACTTGTTTAAGTGCTTTTAGCTCTATTCACCCCCCCTCTAGAGCCCATTTATCCAACATGTGGTATCCTAGCCACGGGCTTCTCCAACAAATATATTATGATAAGACAAGATGGGAAGCAACCTACTTGGGTCTCTCAACTTGGAAGGTAGTTTCTCCATGAGACCCCCAATCTTTGATAGTACAAACTTCCTCTATCAGAAGAGAGGGATGTACTTCTTCCTTTAAGGGATGAGCTATGATGTATGGAAGGTAGTCATCATTCCATACAAGGAGTCGGATGGAGATATAGCTACTTGGGATGAATCTACACTCAAGAAGGTACAGCTGAATGCAAAGGCTCTAAGAATCATCTATGCATCCCTCACTCACTCTGAGTTCAACCAGATCACCTCTTAGGACACAACCCATGATATTTGGAACAAGTTGTAAATCACCTATGAAGGCACAAAGCGAGTCAAAAAGTCTAAGATGTACATGCTCTACAGTCTCCTTGAAAACTTCAAGATGGGTAAGAAGGAGAAAGTGGTTGAGATGTACACAAGGCTCAACACCATCATCGATGGACTTGCTTCTTTGGGCCATACCATGGATAGAGGGACCATCAACTCCAAGATTCTAAGGTCTCTTCAAGAGATGGGAATCCAAGCTGACTTGTATTGAATAAGTTAGAAGCCTTGGTGAAATAGCCACCAAAGAGCTCATTGGAAACCTTGAATCTCATAAGCCAAGACTTGACAAGCAAGAGGAAGATGAGAAGCAAGAAGAGAAGGAATCAAAGAAGATTAAAGACAATTCCTTCAAAGATCAAGTGGAGACAATTATTCATCTATAGAAACTTGCTTTCCGGTCCTCTCCTCCTTCCTCAAGTGAAGATGAAGCGCCTAGTGACCATGAAGGTAACTACTCCAAGGGGGATCACTTTAAAGAAAAGCCATCCTCCTCCTCTACTTCAAGGTGCTATGAATGTGGGAAAACGAAACACTACAAAAATGAGTTCCCCAAGGTCAAGAAGTCATACCACAAGAGCATCTCCAAGAAAAGGTAGGACTACAAGAAGGATGGCAAGTACAAGAAGAAGGACAAGAAGGGAAGAAGAAGCAAGGATGCAACCCATGCCGTATGAGAGGAGTCTTCTTCTAGTGATTGCAGCTCCAATGAGGGAGAATGTCACCTTGCACTCATGGTCTCTATCAGTGAATATATTGGTGCGGTATGTGAGGTAAAAGGAAAATGGATTGTTGATAGTGGTTGCTCAAAGCACATGTCAGATGAAATCAGCCACTTCAACCAATTCAGAAAGAAGCAGTAGGATCGGTGACATTTGGTGACAACAACAAAGGTAAAGCAATAGGTGAGGGTGATATAGGTGATTCACTATTCATCATGAATGTTATTCTTGTTGATGGCCTACATCACAATCTAATTAGCATTAATCAAAGATGTGATAATGCCTATCTTGTTCTTTTCACCTCACTAGGGTGCTTGCTTCTAGATTCCCTCTCCTACTGTAACGCCTGGGCCCACTGCCCAAGGCTCTAGCAGAGTTTTAGGAATGACGACTGGCCCCACAGACCACCACTAGCCTTAACTGCGCGCTTTATCCACACTTATGCGCAAGCCGGGGTCAACTTCCCGACTGGTCACCCATCCCAGTACTACTCCAAGCCGAGCACGCTTAACTATGGAGTTCTTTAGTGATTGGCTCCCTGAAAAGGAAATGCACCTTGGTGATATGGGTAGTCCAATCATTCCTTTTAAGATCATGTTATCCAAGGCCTCAAATCCTGGGATGTTACAATCTCCCCCACTTAGACTCTTGACGTCCTCGTCAAGGCTCAATTATATGGCCTCATAATCTGACCCCATTTCAGTGCAGACCCACAATGGCCCATGGACACCCAGATCCCGTCCACGGCTACCAGCGCAAGGGCGGCTCCATCTTGTCTCTACGGATAGCCCTTTCCAACTTGCCTGGACCGCACGGCTCAAGACTGGCATGCCATGTCCATGTAGGCCCCACCTACTGGAGGGGTTATGGCTCTGATACCATTTGTAACGCCCGGGCCCACTGCCCAAGGCTCTAGCAGAGTTTTAGGAATGACGACTGGCCCCACAGACCACCACTAGCCTTAACTGCGCACTTTATCCACACTTATGCGCAAGCCGGGGTCAACTTCCCAGTATTACTCCAATATTATACTGGTCACCCATCCCAGTATTACTCCAAGCCGAGCACGCTTAACTATGGAGTTCTTTAGTGATGGGCTCCCTGAAAAGGAGGTGCACCTTGGTGATATGGGTAGTCCAATCATTCCTTTTAAGATCATGTTATCCAAGGCCTCAAATCCTGGGATGTTACACCTACAATATTATATATAAGGGAAATAAAAATGGTAATCTCTATGTTATAGTTCTTGACTCTATTATGCCTACTCTTGTTAGATGCATTGTTGTTAATTTGAATGATATATCTTTGTGGTATTGTTGGTTTGGTCATGATAATATGCATCGGTTGAAGAAATTGAGCAAAAAGGAATTGGTCAAAGGACTTCCAAAATGGGATTTTGAGAAGGATGAGGAATCCCGACCTTGTACCCAAAGAAAGAAAACAAGGTCCTCCTTTAAATCCAAAGGAGTCCTTAGTACCAAGAGAGATCTTGAAATTCTTCACATTGATCTATCTGGACCAAGAAGAACTCAATCACTTCGTGGTAGTAAGTATTGTCTTGTCATTTTCAATGACATTTCTTGCTTTACTTAGACCTTCTTTCTTGTTTCAAAAAGTGATATTGTTGATGTTTTCTTGACTTTTTGTAAATGAGTTGAAAAAGAAGCATCTTGTCAGATCATCTCTATCCAAAGTGACCAAGGGAGAGAATTTGAAAATCACTTGTTTGAACATTTTTTGTGAGGAATCTAGGTATGCGCATAATTTTTCTTTACCTCAAACACCTCAATAAAATGGGGTTGTAGAGAGAACAAATAGGTCACTATGGAAAATGGCTAAGACCATGCTTCTAGAGTATGACACTTTAAAGAAGGTTTGGTTCATAGTTGTTAGCAACTCATGCTTTGTGCAAAACTATGTTTTCACTCATCCATCTTTAAATAAACCCCATATAAGTTATGACATGGTACAAAGTCTTCAATTTGTTACTTTCATGTTTTCAGTTGTCCTTGTTTTGTTTTCAACACCAAAGATTCCCTCAATAAGTCTGATGTGAAATCTTACAAGGCTTTCTTTCTTGGATATTGAACTACAAGTAGAGCTTATAGAGCATTTAACATTGAATTGTCTAAAGTTGAAGAATCTATCAAGTATACTTTTTGAAACTAACCCTCTTTTTCCAAGAATATTTTGAACTATGATGTTGTAGATGAGGTCACCCCTCACATGGAAGAGATCAACATTCTTGACAAAGGAAAAGAGGTTATAGTTGATGAAAAAGAGAAAGAAGAAGAAAAGAAGGATCCAACTCCCTTCTTTGCATAACATCATCCTAAAAAGCTTGTCAAAAGTAATCCTTTTGAAAAGGTGAAGACATTGGCTGTATAAAACAAAGAACAAGCTGACATCACCTTCATCTCACAACTTGATCCCAAGAATGTTCAAGAAGCTCTTTGATAGGTATTTTCTATATGCCCTAAAATGCAAGTGTACACTATCAGAGTAATATAGACCAATGAGGCCCAGATATCGAACACGGGAAAGCATAAATTCAAAAACTACTACTAACTGTAATATGAGCATCTAGGCTGACGAAAACTTTGATTGGAGGTTAATTAACTAAGAATGTAGAAAGTGGATCTAAATTACTAGTAATTCATCACAATTGGATGGAATTCCTTTGGATTATGGTTTCACCACGGTTAACATTGCAATTAACAATTATAATAGTAATAATTATTTCTCCTAACCCTAGACTTAGAGTCTTTAGAAATAATTACCCACTCTCATGGCATAATTCACTACCTAATCTAATACCAATCCCACTCTGACATCAATTTTGTTATTAGTTAGGTGCTTTATTAAAAACTATGGGAATTGCTTCATGTTCGTAAGCCACCTTTCCAAAAGGGGGTTATAAAGCATGTATTTCTTATGATTTTCCAACCATTAATTTCCTTTTTCAAAGAAGTTAAAGGTCTAATTAACTACATATGTTGATCAAGCATGGATAGTTCATGAAAATATCATAGAAATAAGTCCAGAAATTATGAGAAATTGATATATTTTTTAATAAGAGTTAAATACAATGCATCATCGGGCTACTTCCAGGTCCTAAGGAATAAGGGATTTAGCCCCCACATGGTTTTCATGGTCAACAACATAGGAGAGAAGAAGAAAAATGTGGCAAACATTTAGAAAAAATAAAGAAACCCTGAAGAATACAGTCCAAAAGATCCCCTCTCACGCACGTGTCGATTTGCTACCTTCTGGCTGCAAATATGTCTGCTAGAAGTGCCTGGATTGTCTAGAATGTGACCTTCCTCTATAATTTCTCCTCTCCTTACTCTCATCTACCATCCAACAGAATTAGAATGTGATGTTAGGTATGGCCAAATCCCCCCTAACTCATAGAAATGACTTAGGGAAAAATAAATCCTCAACCATCGGATTAAACGCTATCTTCAAATTTTCCTGATCCTGACATGTCAGTACTACTGACTAGGTGTCAGTACTACCGAATCCTTTAATTGTTATAGCCACCTAGCAAGTTGTTGGTACTATTGACTGGTTGTCGATAGTACTGAGTTGCTTTTATTAATAGTTAATCTAATATTTTGATGTTGTTGGTAGTATCGACTCTAACATCGATACTATCGAGCCTTCTTGATTTCTTTCTTTTTTAAACTGAGCATGTTTCGATACCACTGACTCGAAAGTTGGTAGTACTGAGTTGTGTAGATTCTTTTAAAACTTCCTAAAATCCATAAAATCTGAACATAAGCTCTTAAAATATAATAAATCATTTAGAAACATTAAAAATACATTTATTTGATGCAATTGAGTATCACAGGATAATGAGAGTGAATCATGCACAAATTAATATGAAAATTTCCAAATAGTGTACAAAAATTAATATAAAAGAGCATGTGAAAACCAAAAATATCTAGTGCATCAAACTCCCCTAAGCTAAAATGTTGCACGTCCTTGAGCAATACACCCTCAGATCTATTTGAAACATGTCAATAAAAGGACAAAAACCATGAATTTCATTTCTCAACCATCCCCACTTGGCGGTCCCAAACTGACCTTCACTGATCACTAAACAATCAGCTGCTATATAGTGACAAACAATATGCATAAAAATGTGCACCCTTAGATTAATGAACACCATCAAGAGAATAGTTAAAAGGGTTAGTGTTTTCCTGGCCAAGTGATGGTTGGGTTTGAGAGTTGTGGCGGCGGCTGTGGAGGCGGTTGAGGTGGCCATGGCCAACTCTCTTCCCTAAGTATTGGTTACAATGGAAGAACGACAGAGCAAGTGTCCCACGCTAACGAGGAAGAAGGTGCTACAGATCAAGCTACTGAACCGGACGCCACGGATGCCATTGGTACCGGGCTAAAGGAAGCGACAACCAAAAAGTCCTATAGGGATGCTTACATTGGGAAGGACATAGGCCTTCTCTCATACATCAATCCAACTCCCCCAGATATCCTTACCACTTCTGACATACAGGTAGATCTAAGCGGCATCTTCCCAGCGTTCTCTGTCAAGCAGGATTCCATCCAACCCTTGCTCAAACCCTGGAAGCATGTCGTTATCGTTAAAGCATTTGGAATCAAGCTAGGGTTTAAAACTCTTGTCAACAAGATAATGATCCTTTGGAACCCTACAACGCAATACCAGATTGTCGACCTCGACAACAGATACTACATAATCCAAATGGGGAATCAACACGACTATGAGAAAGAAATGACTGTCGGCCCATGGACAGTCTTCGGCAGTTACCTGTCGGTGCAGTCTTGGTCACCATCTTTCTGGACCTCTGAGCCAATCCCCTGTAAACTGGTAGTCTAGGCGACAGTTGCAGATCTCCCCATTTTCCTTTACCAGAACCAACTGCTGGAACAAATTGGTAACTCGATTGGAAAAACTATCAAATCGATGCCAACAAATTAATGGTCTCATCGCGGTGGAGGTTGATAAGAAAGCCCCTCCTATTGGCGATCTTCATCAATGGAGAATACTTTCATTTGGAGTATGAAAACCTCCCCCAATTCTGCCTTAACTGTGGCCGCCTGGGTCATGTTGAGGTAGAGTGTAAGCAGTAGACTTAGAGACCAGATCTGGCCTCTACATCTATCCCTATTCTAGTTTCCACGGTCATCTACATGTCAGCTATCCATGCTAAGATGCCTAAGCACCATAAAGCAGCAATGCAGGAGAAATCCACCAAATCCATACATACTCGTCAGCAGGAAGTGCACAAGCAGTGCACTGATCAATGAGAGGAGACACAACAACAATCCAACACTGTAGATAAGCCCGATACTGAGGGTGATGGGGTGGATTGGCAGATGGTAGTTAGAAAGAAGTCCAAGCAAAGGCATCATAGGAAGTAGGTATCAAATAGCTAACTACTTCTTACAAATGCAGAGAACATGGAGCCTAACCCTCCTGAGATGAACTTTTTTATCATTTGAAGGAGAATGAAATCCTTATTGGTTTCCAACACCAGCCTCCTGAGAATGGGACCTTCCAGTTTGCATCCAATCGAACAAGGATTCCCTCCATCCCAGCTTGTTCCATCCTCAGTAAAAGGATGCTTTAGGGTTTGTGATGTTGAGGAATCTCAAGATCGTCTACCAAATAGTCCAGCATCGAGACAAAGTCCAGAAGAAAGGTCGAACTGATGAGCAGACTAAGGAATTAAGCCATAAAAATCCAAACATGCAACACACCCTAGAGTTCTAGGAACACCTCAACGTTGCAGGCTCTGGAACCCTAGACAACATGAACACCGAGGAAGAAGACTAGTCTGTCAGATTGTGTGCATCCCTCTAATAATCCTTTCTTTATGAATGCTCTATGTTGTAATATTCAAGGGGCATGCCTTGATAAGAAAATCCTACTAATCAAATAACTAAAGATAATCCATAAAATCCAATTTGTTGCGATTCTAGAACCTCGCTGCTCTGTAACTAAAGCAACTAATATTATCAAGGAACTAGGTTTCTCCTCATCGCATAGGATCAAAGCTTGTGGCTTCTCTGGTGGCATCTGGCTTACCCAGAACCATCACCTTTGTGAAGTTGAAATTCTTCTTAATCACAGGTAGTTCATCCATTGTCGTATCAACAAATCATGGTATCTCACCATTACCTATGCTATCCCAAACCCGTCAAAGTCGAATGTGTTATGGGAGCATCTCGAAGCAATAAGTGCACCCATGGTTTGCAGCCTGGTCAGTTATGGGTGACTTCAACACCCTTCTCCATGTTGATGAATAGTGAGGAAGCAAGTACTTTGACAAATGAGAAAGTGCCTGATTTCAAGAAGAACTAGTTAACACTGGCCTAGCAGATCTGAAAACCCAGGGTCACTTTTTCACTTTTAAAAAACTCAACCTTCTCAAGCGCCTTGACAGAGTGCTAGCTAATTTCGATTGGATTCACAAATTTGACAATGCTTCTATCACTGTGTTACCAAGAACGTTCTCCAATCACAATCCGCTCCTCCTATCTCATGTCAATAGAGTCCAGAGAGCCTTCAACTTCCACACTAAAGCAAGCTGGAAACTTGCATCCTGGATTCCGGACAGAGTTGCTCATCCAGTGGCCTACTCATTCCTGCTTCCAAGACACCATCAAGACCTTCAAGGTAGCCACCACCAAATGGGAATCTAAATGCAATATGTCACAGTGCAAGGAGAAAGCTCGTCTCCTAGATAGAATCGACAAGTGCCAGGTACGGCTTCAAAACCGCATGCCCATTCCTAACCTTGATCCTTCCATCCCCCTCCAGGAGAAGCTCCACAACATACTCCTATTGGAAGAAGCAGATTGGCATCAACGAGCACATACTTTTTGGTTAAAACTTGGGAACCTCAACACCAAGTTTTTTCAATCATATATTAAGGCTCGACGTCACTATAATAGGATTACTTGCCTCAAAGATGACTCAAATGGTGACACTTGGATAACTGATCTTGCTCCACTCAAAACTTGCATTCGAGCCTAGTTTGAGGAGTTGATGACATAGAAATCTACACATTCTCTTGACCACACTCGTCTCTACCCTGGCGTCTTCCCTAGTATTGATGTTCAAACCGTGATATTCTTGGGCACGATCCCGCAGGCTTCAGAAATCAAGCGGGTCCTCTTCCCCATGGCGCCTCTCAAGGCGTCAGGTCCAGATCTACATGGATTTCATCCAAAAAAACTGGGACATTGTGGGTGATTCCATCATCACCACGGTCCATAATGTTTTCCAATCTGAACATATACAAGATTTCATTGCACATTCCTATATGGTCCTCATTCCGAAGGTGGCTTCCCCTTAGAAATGTTGTGACTTCAAACCCACATCCTTAAACAATGGATGCTTCAAGCTCATCTCTAAAATCATAGTGGAAATCCTGAAACCCCTTCTGAGTAACTGGATAGCACCTACTCAATCTAGTTTCATCCCTGGGTGTCGCATCATCGACATCATTCTCTTGGTGTATGAAGTTATCCATACAATGAAAGCCCACTCCACAAAGAAGAAGCTCATGTGTGTCAAATTGGACCTGGCTAAGGCATTTGATAAAATGAATTGGCATTTCATCCATGACACGCTTTCAAGAACTGACTTGCCTCCAAAGCTCATCAGTATCATCATGTAAATTATTTCACAGGGATCAACCTCGATCCTCTGGGAAGGAGAACCACTAGAGCCATTTAAAGCTTCTTAGGGTGTTAGACAGGGTGACCCCATCAGCCTGTATGTTTTTGTTATGTGTATGGAGCGGCTAAGAGAGGCCATTTCTAATTCTATCCATGCTGGAGACTAGAAACCGATCTCCCTTATATGGGGTGGTACCCATCTCTCTCATGTTCTTTTCACAAATGACATCCTTTTGTTGGGGGAAGCATCCATGGTGCAGGCTAGTACCATCAATAAAATCCTTTGCATCTTCTCTAAATCCTCTGGACCAATGGTCTCAAAGCAGAAATCCAAGTGTTTCTTCAGCTTGAACACACCCAGGTCAGAGATTCAATCCATCAGCAAACAACTGGGAATTGGATGGACTATGGACCTTGGGAAGTACTTGGGTGTACCAATCTTGCATCACAGAGTTAACAAAGCCACCCATGGAAGCATCATTTCATCTATCCAAAGTAGACTTAACAGTTGGTCTTTGTGCCATCTATCTCTTGTTGGAAGAATCACCCTTACCAAACCCACACTCCAAAGTATTCCAACATACACAATGCAAACCATCAAATTGTCGCACCAACTTTGTGACCATATCAACATACATATCAGAAGGTTCATCTAGTCTGAAACCTCCTCTCAACAAAAAAAATCCCTTGTATCTTGGAAGATCATAAGCTCTAGCAAGGACACAGGTGGCCTTAGCATCAGTGATGTGCGTGACCAGAACAATGCACTTATGCTCAAGAACACTTGGTCCTTCATCTCTGACCCGAGCAAGCTATGGGTCCAAGTGATGACTGAGAAGTATATGAAGAATGGAAGACCTATCTCTAAGTTGTGCTCTTCATCCTGGAGCTTCATCAAATGCAATCTCAACCTCGTCAAGCCGCTCTACCACAAATCTATCAACAATGGTAGTAGTACAAATGTTTGGCAAGACAAATGGCTCACATGACAATCAGTCATAGACATCTCTCTAGATTGACCAATCCCTGAAGCTCTCTCAGATCTCACAGTTAGCTACATGTCATCTGTAGATGATGGGTGGGACTGGATCTTTGTTAACTCCTATATGCTGCCAGAGGTAAAATACATCATCAAGCATACCCCGTCACCCTCTAACAACCCCTTGGAGGATGAGTGGATATGGTCCCTGGAGTAGACTAGTGACTTTTCCTCTCGATCAGTTTACGGATGGATCCGCAAAGAAAAGGAAACTAACACTTCGGGAAATTGGAAGCAGATATGGCGTTCCACCCTACCTTCTCATATCAAAACCTTCTCTGGCTTCTACAACATTGGGCTCTCCTTACCAATGTGGAAAAGAATCGTTGACACATTAATGTATCCAAACTATGTCCAGTGTGTAACAATGAAAGGGACACCCTTCTTCATGCTCTGAGGGACTGCCCCCCAACACTGAAGTATGGAAACTGGTGTCACCTGGACTCGGGCGCTTCACTTTGAATGAGAAGGATTGAATTGACCAAGGTATGAATGTTCTACACCCGTCTCACAATCTATGGGTAATTACCTACTGTCACCTATGGCAATGTCGCAATAACTTCATCCACCAGCGCCAATAGAAACCTGCTGCAAGCAAAACCATCTTCATCAAGCAGCATAATCTCACAATCCAAGATATAGCTTCTCAAGTCTGTGAGATAGTCATTGAAGTCGACCACAACTAGAGAATATTCCAAGGCAGAGATTTCTATGTCTTCACAGATGCTTCATTCCAAGTCAGTACACATAATGCAGCCAGCGGCCTACATATCTTGTGGTTGGGCAACATTACTAAAGCTTCCTCAGCCATGGATGAAGAAGCCAAAGCCATCGTGAGAACCACTGAATTATGCAAACAACACCATTGGGACAATGCATATATTCTTTTAGACTCTTTGTCTGTGGTCCGAGTTGTTACTAGACTTTTGTTTGTCCCTCTTCTAAAACCCTACGTGATGAAGATGATGAGCCTCGTCCCGCCTGAAACCATATTCTATATCAGTCGTACCTTCAATGTGCATGTTGATAGGATTGTACAGCAATGCCTTGCAACCAGCTAAAACCTTATCTTTGTGCTTTCTATTCCAAGTAACTGTGATTTTATTTCTCCTGTAAACATTTTTGAAGTTTTGACTACACTAGAGAGAAGTATAAATAAGTAGACATCTCTAATTTTCCCAAATAAAACATCATAATCAATCAGGCATTTGCTTGGTTCATCATGTGATTCCCTATCCTGCTTTGCTCTTTCCTAGCTACCAACTATTTGGAAGTAGTTCTCCTTATAAGAATGATTGAGGACAATAATCATTTGATTGGCCTACTGATAAGAGCAATGGATGGTAAAAAATAGGTGGCTATGAAGATTCATAAGTAACATCCAAAATATTTATGAAAAAATAAAACGTGATGAACCTATATGGTGAAGAAAATGAAAAATGCATGAATCCTAATGCCTAATATTCTAGGTGAAATGATACCTGAATCAAACAATCTCATCAATAGATGAGAATGAAGTAAGAAAAGGAATGCATCATGTGAATGTTTCCATCTCTTATGTGAAGAGTTGATGGCTTCCTTTCTCCCTTTTTACTTTAAGACATTAACAAACTCCTTTTTTTACTTTCTCTTTGTTTCATTGCCCTATTATTTTAGCACGATGGAACGTTATGCTTGGGTTTTACTACATACCATTCATTTTTTTCTCTTTTTTTTAGGGTATGGATTTGTATCTCTGCATTCAAATTTTAAAGGAAAATGATACCCACATGATATAGAAATGAATGATATAGAATGCATGTAATCTATATGTAATTGTTT
This sequence comes from Alisma plantago-aquatica, assembly GCA_963693085.1. NCBI lineage: Eukaryota > Viridiplantae > Streptophyta > Magnoliopsida > Alismatales > Alismataceae > Alisma > Alisma plantago-aquatica. The sequence goes on along the minus strand of OY856413.1, from coordinate 766,591,141 downwards.
ATGCAACTAAAATGATATGCATAGAAATTGTTTATGCATTATAAAAAAAATCATTGGTTTCTGACTAATCCAATCAAAGAAAACTAACTATTATGTAACTATCATGTGATGCAATGCAAACAAGAGGAAATAATTTGTTCTTACTTGATCATATTAAGGTGGTGAGTGAAAATGAATGGAAAATGGATGGAATCACATAACTAAGAGACAATGCCTTTCATGAAATTATGATATGTCCCTCTCTAATGACCTATGAACAAGGTAACCTTAGGGTTTCTTTCTTAAATTTCAATTGAAAACCCTGCTAACTATTTGATCAATTTTGGCTCAAACTCCATCTTCATTCACATATTATGACAAATTAAGACGTTCATTCATATCAAATGTCATTAAGCTGACTAGCACATACACTTCCTCCAAGTGGTGCAACTCAAGAAATTTGCAACTAAGCCAAAAAATTAACTTTTTTTATTTTTCATTGCAACACTAATGAGAGCACATGACATTGACATGAACCATGAGTTAATCTCCACTTTTACACTAGATATATCGTGTATCCTACAACTAGAAAAGATAAAAACTAAAAAGCAAATAAAGACTAAAGAAAATAAAAACTAAGGATAGAAAATGTTCCAACTTCCCTACAAAGCTTGAGCTTGACTATCTCCACATAGTTAAAATTCTAACTTAAGAGGTGGAACAGTGGTACTAGATCACATGGGTGGTAGTGGAGGATGTGGCATGGTGGAATCAAAGGGGTAAAACATCCCCTGAAAACTCAGTGGTTTTTGTAGCATTAGTGGAGGTTTTGGATAACCACCAAAGTATCCTTAGTTCCAGTAGTGGTCAAAGAATGGATTCTGGTAACCCTCCATCCATTGTAGGCACATGTGCATGTTCTCTTGGTTGGCCAAAAGAAGTTTCTAATTCTCAAATATTGCTTGTTGATTGTGGTACATCCATCCTTGGACATCATGGATGCCTTCCAACATCATCGACTACTGATGTTTCCCTTAGTGTATTTCCTACAGCATGTCGTACATTCCCGCCATGGAATATAGTTCATCTTCTTATGATGGCAGTGGAGCAGAAGAATTGGAGGTTGCATATGGTCATCGACGCTTGTGTGGAACCTACATCCTCATGATGGGGATGGTTGGTTCCTCGTCCTCATCTTCTCTTTGCTCCTGATACTCTTCCTCAACATCATCGTCTTCCTCCTTGTATGACGAGCTATCAATAGGCCACTACATGATGTGGATTCCTTGCAAGTCGAAGACGACATCTAGAAGAACCCTTTCCTTATATTGGGTATCTATTGTACAACATGTGTATACAGTACCATGGCATGTGTTGAGGAGGTTGGATCTCTTAAAGTGCTTTAGATCGATCTTTGGTGCAGCCTTTAGAGATTTGGTGGTGGAGAGGTTGAGGTTGAAATGGAGGGCTATTGGCGTGATCAATCTTCCAAAATGAATGGGAGGGGTCCTATGAATCAGTTGCTTCACCCCCATCATGTGTGAGAGGAAGAAGGAACCAAAGTTCAAATTCCTCCCTCCTGACTCTAGCAGCTTGTAGAGAAAGTAAAGTTTGACCCACTAAGTCTTCCCTTTCCCCTAGATGGATTTGGAAAAGATAGTATTGGTGAAGAGGTGATGAAATATATGAATAAAAGGATGAATGTCATAGAGTTTGCATGCTAGCTAATATGCTGGCCTTCTGGTACCTCTAGAAACAGCTCCCATGTTGCCTTGAAATTGAAATTGTCAGGGTGGAAATGATCAAAGTTGAAATTTTTGGCGTAGAAATGATCTTATTCATCTGGCCATCCATATATGGAATTGAACATCTGCAATGTTAGAGTATAGTCAGAGTTATGAAGGCAGAAGTTGACATGGCCATCCATCCATTCCCATGCTCAGGGATGATGCAGACCTCCGATGAGGCAAGGAACTCAAAGATGAGGTCTGAGAAGGTCACCCAGTCGCTGAAGAATGGATTGTCACCCATGAGCTCTTGATGCTCGCAGACTTGGTGCATGTTGTCGGTGAATCCTAGGTAGGTGAGGAAAGCATGATTTTTGTACTTTTTCAGCACCATGTCTCTCTTCTGCAAATCTTCATATAGCCTCTTGATGTTGTCATTAGTGTGTGTGATTTGATTTTGCTTGGGAATCAAGTCGGGAATCCCCGCCAATGAAGAAGCCTCTCTTCTGGGTGCCATCACTATAAAGAGAAGGATATTACGAAGAAGGGTGCTTAGAATGGCCTCTAAATGCTCAGAGATGCTTGCACAAGCTTGCTTGAAGGAGGAATGGAGAATGTGTGAAGAAAAATGAAACCCATCCCCTCTTTATATAGCTTGAATCGCCACCGTACCGCTGCATCGATAGTGCCAAGATAAAATCAGTACTATTGACTTTGCAACTTGAATCTGTGTGACTCGGTGGTGCTAACGGTCCCGATTTGTTGATGTTGTCAAAGCGGATCACCAGATGTCAGTAGTACCAACATAGTGTCAGTAGTACTAACTCTTCCCCCAAATTGGTAGTACCGACCATCAGATGCAATGAATCTCGATCATTAGATGGATCTCATGCATATTCGGTCACTCTTGGCATTGGTACTTCTGACTTTTGGTCAGTAGTACTGAGTTGTTCAAAATCCTCATTACATTCAAGTGGGAACTCAGTATTCCAAAACTGAGTGTACATTTTTGTTGGTGATACCGACTTTTGGTCGGTAGTATCGAACCCTTATCAGTTTACTTAGCTCCTTTTCTGCAAAAAGACAGTACTACCGACTTCTGCGTCAGTAGTACTGAGTATCTTCATTTTTTTTCTCAGCTCCCCTATGCTCTCGTCGGTACTACTAACATTTTGGTCAATAGTACCGAGTTGTATTGTCAACTTGACCCTTTTCCCTATGACCTCATCAGTAGTAATGACTTTGAGGTCGGTAGTACTGACTAGTACTCAACCAACACACCACAAAAATTTGATCATGGTACCTTTTTTACATAAAAGCTAATAAAATGAAAATTAAATCTATGAAACTACAAAACTAAATGTCAAGAACGAAAAAATGATGGTTGGGTTGCCTCTCAACAAGCTCCCTTATTTTATGTCATAGGCTTGATGTTCCCAATTAAACCATTAGGGAAGCTCAATGAGCTTAAGATCCTCCTCATTCCTCACCACATCTACCTCAAAGTAGTGTTTAAGCCATTGGACATTGACAAGGAATGGCTCACCCCCATTACTTATTTCTAATGCACCATGGGGAAAAACACTAACTACATCAAAAGGTCCACTCCATCTATACCTCAACTTACTAGGATGTAATTTCAACCTAGTATTGAACATAAGTACCTTCTGTCCTGGAGTGAAAACTCTATGTAGAATGTGGCGATCATGGATCTTTTTGGTTCTTTCTTTATAGATCCTTGAGATTTCATAAGCATCAAAACTAATCTCATCTAGTTCATTTAATTCTAGCATCCTCTTTCATCCTGTGGCATCTAAATCGTAGTTCAATTTTCTTAATGCCCATCTATCTTTGTTCTCTAAGTCTATGGGTAAGTGACAGGCTCTCCCATATACCAACTTAAAAGGAGTGGTTCCTATAGGTGTCTTATAAGCTGTCATATCAGCCCATATATAAAATCATTAAGCAACATGCTCCAAATAGTCCTATTTGTTGAGACTGTTTTTTCTATGATTTTCTTGATTTCTTTATTAGACACCTCAACTTGCCCTTGGGTTTGGGGATTGTATGGAGTACCTACCCTTTGTCTCACTCCATACTTACTCAAAAGTGCCCCAAATTTATCATTGGTGAAATGTGATCCATCATCAGTAATGATTAACCTATGCACCCCAAACCTGCAGAAAATGTGATCCTTCACAAACCCGCATATAACTTGAGTGTCATTGGTGCGTGTTGGAATTGCTTCCACCCACTTAGATGATAATAAATAGCATGTAAAATTTATAAGTTCAAATTTGAAGACAGGAACAGGTCCACGAAATCAATGTCCCATAAATCAAACACTTCAATTTCCTAAAAAACATTCAAAGGCATTTCATGTCTTTTTAAAATATTACCTACACGTTGACATGAGTTGCAACGAAGCACAAAGTTATATGCATCTTTAAAAAGTGTAGGACAATAGAAACCACATTCTAAAACATTAGTTGTAGTCTTAGAACCAGCATGACAACCCCCAGTAGGTAATAAATGACAGTGTGTCAATATGCTCTCAAACTCACACTTCGGCACACATTTTCTCAAAATACCATCCCTACATTGCTTGAGAAAAATGGGATCATCCCAAATATAATACCTCAACGAGTGGAAGAACTTATTCTTCTCCTGATAACCCCAATCCTCTGTAATCTCTCCACATGCCAAGTAATTAACAATATTTACAAACCAAGGGTCTTTGTTTTTCATAGCAAAGAGTTGCTCATTTGGAAATTCTTCCACTATAGGTATGTCTATATCCTTTTCATCCACCCTTTCAAGTCTAGACAGGTGATCAGTCACTACATTCTTAGTGACTGCTTTTCCTTTTATTTCAATATCGAATTCCTACAAAATCAATATCCATCAAATCAACCTAGGCCTTGCATCCTTTTTCTACAACAAATACTTGATTGCCGCATGATCAATCCAAACAATTACCTTAGCCCCTATCAAATATTGGAGAAATTTTTCAAAAGAGAAAACAATTGTCAAGATATCTTTTTCTTTTGTTTTGTAATTCAACTAGGCATTGTTAAAAGTTTTAGACGCATAATAGATGATCGCGGGGACCTTATCTTGGTGTTGACCTAGAACAACCACCACTGCATAATCTAATGTGTCACGGACTAGCTCAAATGGTTGGATCCAATCTAGATCCTAGACAACCGGTGTGGAGACTAGATTCTCCTTCAACACCTCAAACACCTTAAAACATCACTCGTCAAAATTAAAATCAACACCCTTTTCGAACAATTCAGACATCAGTTTGGCGATTTTCAAAAAATCATTTATAAATCTTCATTAAAACTTGGCATGTCATAGAAAGATCCTCACTCCCTTTACTGATGACGGTAGGGGTAGCTTGGAGATGACTTCTACCTTTACTAGATCAACCTCCATTCCTTAACTAGGCACCTTGTATCTATAAACAATTCCCTCACTCACCATCATATGACATTTTTCCCAGTTCAACACTAGTTGAGTGTCCTCACATCTCTACAGCACCTTATCAAGATTGGCAAGATAATCCTTAATCAATTCCCTATAAACCAAGAAGTCATCCATGGATACCTCCATACATCACTCTACCATATCAGAAAAGATGGCGAGCATGCATCACTGAAGGTAGTTGGTGTGTTACAAAGACCGAAAACCATTCGACGATACGTAAAAGTGCCATAAGGAAAAGTGAAGGTAGACTTCTCTTGAGCATGTGGTTCGATAAAAATCTAGCTATATCCAGAATATCCATCGATAAAGCAAAAATGAAAGCATCCAGTGAGCCGCTCAAGAATTTGATCGATAAAAGGGAGCAGGAAATGATCCTTCAAAGTGGCAGAATTCAGACGTCGATAATTGATACAAACACACCACCCAGTCACCAAACTAGTTGGAATTAATTCATCATTTTAGTTAGTTGTGATTGTTATCCCCCTTTCTTAGGAACCACCTGGTTTGGACTAACCCAAGTTGAGTCAAAGATAGCATATATAATACTTTCAGATAAACGTTTTACTACCTCTTTCTTTACTACCCCGGTCATGATGGGGTTGAGTTGCCAATTAGGTTGCACGATTGGCTTGGCTCCTTCCTCCAGTCTGATCTTGTAATGGCAGAAACTAGGGGAGATCCCCTTTATGTCTACCATAGCCCATCTGAATGCTGCTAGGTCGTTTTTCAAAACCACAAGAAATTTCTCCTCTTCTTGAATGCTTAGTGAAGTTGAGATGATGATGGGATACTTCCCTTCTGCTGCCAAGAAAATGTACTTCAAATGCGGTTGCAGTGGCTTCAGCTCTATCTCTAGAGGACTCAGCAAAGATGGGACCAATGGTGGAGGAGGTGTTCTTGGATCCTCAAAGTTTCAGGTGTAATAACATGGTAGTGCCTTGAGAAACAATAACCATTCATTCAAAGAACTTCCTTGGGTATAGTTGTGTAACAGATTCATGATACACTCCTCTGACAACAATTGTGGATATGCTTGCATTAGAGTGGAAGAAGCTGCCTCTTAAACTGTTGTTGGGCAATGTTCCTCCTCTTCATTTTTAGGATATTGAACTGCCTTTATCAAAGAAATTTCTTTTGTGTTTTCCAATATGTCCACTGCCAGTGTGCTTTTGTGAACTTGTGTTATCACATGAGCCATATCAGGAAATGGCTTCCCCAGAAATAAGACACTTTTTCTTGGACCTGCTACAACATCTGACATTGTGCCTTCCCTTTGGCAGTGTGTGTAGGCTTGGGCATCAAGATTTCAAAATGCTCTCTTCTGTTGTCAAATGTCAGTCTCCCTCTGCCCATATCTAAAATCATATCAGTTGTGGCTTGGAATGGCCTCATGAGTAATAATTTGTTGCCTTGATCATCTTGCAACTCCATGAAGACAAAATTTGTTGGAAATACAAATATGTCCACCTTTACAAGAACATCCTCACAAATACTATACGGCCTCACCATTGAGTTGTCTGCCAATTGTATGGTCATATTACTTTTCCTGGACTCCTTAAGACCTAGCTTCTTGAAAGTGGTCAAGGGCATGATATTGATGCTAGCATCTGAGTTGCATAAAGCTTCTCCAAATCTTGGCATCCTGATATAACATGATAGGTTAAAACATCACGGATCCTACCTTTTTGGTGGAAATGTTCCCAGAATAAAATCATTAACTTGTTGTAACATCCCAGGATTTCAGGCCTTAGATAAAATGATCTTAAAACGAATGATTGTACTACCAATATAACCAAGGTGCACCTCCTTTTTCGGAAGCCCATCACTAAAGAATTCCATAGTTAAGTGTGCTCAACTTGGAGTAGGACTAGGATGGATGACCAGCAAGGAAGTTGAACCCGGCTTGTGTGTGAATGAGGATAAAACATGCAATTAAGTCTAGTGGTGATCTATGGGGCCAATCGTCATTCCTAAAACTCTACTAGAGCCTTGGGCAGTGAGTCTGGGTGTTACAAATGGTATCAGAGCAATAACCCCTCCAGTAGGTGGGGCCCACATGGACACGTGATATGCCAGTCTTGAGTCGTGCGGTCTAGGCATGTTAGAAAGGATTGTCCATGGTTGACGTAGCCACCCTTGCACTGGTATTTTGTGATCGGGAGCTGGGTGTCCATGGTTCATTCTGGGTCTACATTGAAATTGGGAAATATTATGAGGCCATATAGTTGAGCCTTGAAGAGGACGTCTAGAGTCTAATTGGGGGAGATTGTAACGTTCCAGGATTTGAGGTCTCAGATAAAATGATATTAAAATGAATGATTGTACTACCCATATAACCAAGGTGTACCTCTTTTTTTTGGGAGCCCATCACTAAAGAACTACATAGTTAAGTGTGCTTAGCTTGGAGTAGTACTAGGGTGGGTGACCCATGTTGGAAAGGATTGTCCATGGTTGACGTAGCCACCCTTGCACTGGTATTATATGAGTGGGAGACGGGTGTCTATGGGCCATTCTGGGTCTACACTAAAATGGGGAAATATTGTGAGGCCATATAGTTGAGTCTTGACAAGGACGTGAAGAGTCTAAGTGGGGGAGATTGTAACATCCCAGGGTTTGAGGTCTCAGATAAAATGATCTTAAAATGAATGATTGTACTACCCAAATAACCAAGGTGCACCTCCTTTTTTAGGAGCCCATCACTAAAGAGCTCCATAGTTAAGCATGCTCAGCTTGGAGTAGTACTAGTATGGGTGACCAGTCAGGAAGCTGACCTCGGCTTGCGTGTGAATGAGGATGAAATGCACAGTTAAGGCTAGTGGTTATCTTTGGGGGTAGTCATCATTCCTAAATATCTACTATAACCTTGGGAAGTGGGCACAGGTATTTGAGTCTCAACATTTATTATGAAGCCAAAAAATAATAATTTGGGACCATGAGTGAGTATAATGAGGTCATAAGAGTAATTATTTCATTATTTTATTCAAATCCACTTTGTCACACTTGCCCCTTCAGAACTATCACCTCAAAATCTTCTATCCTCCTCCTCATTTTGATTAAGTCCTTTAGAAAGTTGTCATAGAAGGGAATCTTTTCAATTGCATTAATGAGTAGAATGTTAACATGAAGCTTCCCAAAGATGTCTTGGAACTTCTAAAATTGCTTGTCAACCTTATGAGCTTTGAAGTTGGTCGAGAACAACACTGGTTCACCATCTTTCTCTAGTGTGGTGGGACTTAGGCCTCCTTCCTTGGGTCCTCAGGTTCATGAGTTTTAGCATCAACTGACTTGTCCTCTGCTATAGTATCTAGCTCAACTAAATCAACAACAACAGTAATAAAAGGATGGGACTTTATCATCCTCTTTTTCCTTTGACTTTGGAATTATTTTCTACTCAATCAACAACTGCTTCCCACTATGTAACACTATTGCTTTTACATGTTTTTCGTCATTAAGTATGTTGGTGTTTCTTGGGAACCCCTGCTAAGTCAGTTTCTTCAAGGATGCAACCTCTGTTGCAATATGAGAAATCTTAGTCTCAATGATGTGAATTTGTGCTCCTTGATTATGTATCTCCTTTTAAGTCTGGTCAATGAGGACTTCATTCTGGCTAACTAGCTTACCCATCATGTCCTCTGTATGGTCTATCTTTCTAGGGCCCCTATCCTACTGGTATTGTTGTTGTGGAACAACCTGTTGTGGCTTGCTTTGTTGAGCTTGAGAAGGGTCCTGCTGAAAATTATTGGGATCCCTCCAAGAGAACTTTGGGTGTTTTCTCCATGAATAGTCATTGTTGTTGTGCAAACTTGTAGTCCCCTTCTTCTCCTTCAAAAGAGTTTCCATCCTTCTTACATAGCTTCCTAAACAAGAGGTCAAGTTTCTCATTCAGTGCACTAATGACCTTTGATTCCCCAACACTTTTAAGGGTTGCTGGAAGATCTCTTTCTTCTCGCCAAGAGTGATTCTTAGCCATGTTCCTCAAAATCTCATGGCATACATATGGCTTATTGTTTAGAAAAAATCTAGAGCCGACGCTATCAAGTGTATATCTTTCTCCCTTGTGCATCCCATAGTAGAAAGTCTTTGCTTGGACTTAAAAATCGATCCCATGATGCGGGACCTTTCTCAGCATATTTTGATACCTCTACCATGCTTCACAATAGGATTCTTCTAGCTTCTACTTGAAGTTATATATTTCCCCAACAAGTTAGTTAATCTTCTGAGGTGGAAAATAATGTTCAAATAAAACATCTATCATCCCCTCCCATATTTCAATCGACTCAAGTGGGAGATTGTGGAACCAAGATTTGGCATTATCTACTAATGACGATGGAAACAACTTCAGCTAGATCAAATTAGTCGGAACCCTATCCATCTTGACCATATCGAAGCTCTCCACAAAATTGCTTATGTGCATCATCAGGTCTTTTTTGCTATGTACATGAAAAGTTTGTGACTCGATCAATGCCACCAACCCTGGATCAATCTTATAATTGCCCAGATTTATTACTTGTCTTGTGATTGTCCCAAGATAAGCTATTGAGGAAGATGCCTTGATCTTCTCCCAAATTGTCTGATCTTCTTCAGCCATCTTTGGTTGTTATTATAGTGCTTCTGATGTAGGTATATGAGTGGCCAGTGATGGAGTCAAAGGAAGAGTTGGAATCAGTCTTCCTCCTGAATGATTGAACTCCCTTCCTTGGGGAAAGAGATCTACCTGACTAAAGCCATGTAGAGATGACTCCCTATAGTCATGAGCTCTAGTGTACACCATGCACTGGTACCTGAAATTGTTGAAAACAATGTGAGGATGGGTACTAATGATTAAATAAATAATATTTCAAATTTATCTTGAAAGAATAAAAAGGAAAATAAAAAGGGTGGCCTAGAGTGGCCGATTACAACACTCATAGTGCTAGATTTTCCTTTTCCCTAGCAACAATCCCAAAAACATGATAGGTATTTTCTATACACCCTAAAATGCAAGTGTATGCTATCAGAGTAATATAGGCCAATGAGGCCTAGATATTAAACATGGGGAAATGTAAATTCAGAAACTACTACTAACTATAATACAATCAGCTAGGACAAAGAAAACTTTGATTGGATGTTTATTAACTAAGAATGTAGAAAGTGAATCTAAAATTACTAGTAATTGATTGCAATTGGATGGGATTCCTTAGGATTATGGTTTCACCACGTTAACATTGCAATTAACAATTATTATAGTAATAATTATCACGTCTAACCCTCGACTAAGAGCTTGTAGTAAGAATTAATCACTCTCATGGTGTAATTCACTACCTAATATAATACCTATTCCACTCTCATTTCAATTTTTTTATTAGTAAGGTGCTTTATAAAATACTCTATGTTATCTCTTCATGTTCGTAAGCCACCTTTCTCAAAGGGCGATATAAAACATGTATTTTTTATGATTTTCCAACCATTTATTTTCTTTTTAAAAGAAAATAAAGGTCAAATTAAATACCTATGTGATCAAGCATGGATAGTTCATGAAAAACTCATAGAAATAAGTCCAAAAATTGAGAGAAATTGATATATTATTGCATAAGAGTCAAATCCAATGCATCACCAGGCTACTCTCGGGTCCTAAGGAATAAGGAGTTTAGCCCCACATGGTTTTCATAGTCAACAACATAGGAGAGAAGAATAAAAATGTGGAGAACATTAGAAAAACTAAAGAACCCATGAAGAAGATGGTCCAAAAGATCCCCTCTCATGCATGGGCCGATTTGCTACCTTCCGGGTGCAAATCTGTCTGCTTGAAGTGCCCAGATCATCTAGAACGTGACCTTCTTCTCCACTTTCTCCTCTCCTTACTCTTGGTTGTCGTTTAACGGAATTAGAATGTGATGTTAGGTCTGGATGAATTTTCCCTAAGTCATACATGTGACTTAGGGAGAAATAAATCCTCAACCGTCACATTAAACGCTATCTTCAAATCATCTTGATCACGACATGTCAGTACTATCGACTAGGTGATGGTGCTACCAACTCTTTTAATTGTTGCAGACACCTATTAAGTTGTCAATGCTATCGACTGGTTGTCAATAATACTGAGTTTCTTTGATTAATAGTGAATGCAATGTTGTGATGTTGTTGGTAGTATAGACTCCAACGTCGGTACTACTGAGTTTTCTCAATTTCATTCTTTCCCAAACTGAGAATGTCAATACCACCGACTCAGAATTTAGTAGTACCAAGCTGTGTAGATTCTTTTAAAACTTCCTAAAATCCATAAAATCCAAATAGAAGCTCTTAAAATATAATAAAACATTCAAAAATAATAAAATTACATTTATTTGATGCAATTGAGTATCAGAGGCTAATGAGAGTAAATCATGCACAAATTAATTTGAAAATGAACAAGTAGTGCACAAAAATAAATATAAAATAGCCTATGAAAATGAAAAATATCTTGTGCATCACTCTTAAAGATGATGAATGGATCTTATCCATGCAAGAAGAGTTTGAATAGTTAGACAATTACAAAGTGTGGACCTTAATCCCAATAGCAAATGATAGAAAGATCATTGGCACCAAGTGGCTCTACCACAACAAGCTACATGAAAGCGACAAAGTGGTATGAAATAAGGAAAGATTAGTTGCTCAACGCTACAATCAACAGGAAGGTATTGATTTTGATGAAACTTATGCTCTTATTACTAGACTTGAATTAATTAGAATGTTACTTGCATTTGTTAGATATAAGAATCTATTGCTTTATCAAATGAATGTTAAAAGTGCATTTTTGAATGGTACAATAGAGGAGGAAGTCTTTGTAAAGCTCAACCACTCGACTTTGAACATGATAAATTGCCTAACCATGTTATTTGTTACAAAAATCTCTTTATGGACTCAAACAATCCCCTAGATCTTGGTATGAGAAACTAAAGAAATTTTTTATAGACAATTGTTATATCATGGGCAAAGTCGATTCTACTCCATTTCTAAACACACTTTTGGAAACTTTTTTATCATTCATATTTATGTTGAAGATATTATCTTTGGCAGAACTGATCTTGATCTTTGCAAGGAGTTTAGTTCTCTCATGAAGACTGAGTTTGAGATGAGCATGATGGAGGAGCTTACTTCTTCATTGACTTCTAAATCAAGAAAACTAAAGAATGTAACATCATCAACCAAGGCAATTACACAAGTGGATTATTCAATTGCTTTAGGATGGAGAAGATCAAGTCGATGGGCACCCCCATGTCAAACACCACCAAGCTTTACAATGATGAACAAGGTGATAAAGTGGATGAGTAGCTCTATAGAGGTATGATTGGAAGCTTATTACATTTAATTGCCTCTAGACCTGACATAATGTTTAGTATTATCTTGTGTGATTGATTCCAATCAATCCCTAGAAAATCACATCTCATAGCATTTAAGAGGATTTTGAGGTACCTAGCCAAAACTCAAAATTTTAGACTATGGTATCTTAAGTCGAGGGACTTTACACTTACTGCCTATAGTGATGTTTATTATGTAGGGTGTTTGATTGATAGAAAGTGCACAAGTGACACTTTCTTTGTCCTAACACATGCTCAGTTTCTTGATTCTCTAAGAAACAAAGCACAGTGGCTCTTTCAACTACCAAGGGAGAATACATTGTAGTTGGGAGTTTTTGTGCCCAAGTCCTATGGATGAAGCAAATGATACAAGACTTTAACATTCATTTTGATGCTTCTCCTATCTAATGTGATAATACTAGTGCAATTAATCTCTCATATAATCCTATATTGCATCTAACATATAGAGTTATGTCAACATTCCTTCATGGCCATATCACCGAAAAGGATATTTATATCATGCATGTGGACACGGAAAATCAGCTTGTGGATATTTTCACTAAACCTCTAGAAAGGGAGCAATTTATGCTTATTAGATCAAAATTGATTATAATTTCTCTTAATGATGTTGATATGTCTTTTATATAGTGGTTCACACATTTATATGTTCTTGCTTAGTTCTTGCTTACCTTATGCTTACTAAGTGCTAAATTTGTCTAGTTTTAATGCCTTATTTTGCTTGTTCTGGCATTTTTTGCAATCGCATGTTTTATCACAAAATAGTGACCAATGATGAGTGACATGTGCCTAAATATGTTCAAAGTGCATGAAAATCTAGAAAAATAAATTTATATAGCACTCTAGAGTCCTAGAATTTAACTTCTTATCTTTTGGATACACTGACCAATCGGTCTAGTTTGACCTGGTAGAAACTTGAATGGTCCCTGGATGAGAATAGAACTAAAATGCAGTATTAGTGGAGTTTCCAAAACACAGAACTCGACTGACACCACTGGTGGGAAAATTTTATGAAGGGTGCCATCCTACTTTTCTCCCTCTCAACTAGAGAAAATCGACTGACAGCCACTTTCCAACATTCATCCTCCAACCCTAGGGCTAAGCCAATCCTTCTCCTACCCTCCTTATCCCCAGATTAGCTTCCTTAACTCTTCCAACCTTAACCTTGGTGGTTAGGAAACCTACTGATTGCATTTTCCTCTTCGTTTGGTGGTAATATCCTCTCAATCCGACCTAAATGTCCTCCAACCATAGCAAACAGACCAGACCAGATGAAGTTCTATCCTCCTCCACTACTCCTTGGCACATATCCATTGATGGAACCTCTTTCATCTTCACACAAGTTGTGAATAGGTACAAGGAACTCCTTCCTAGGAATCCCTTTCTTTTCCGTTATTTGTTTGAACCACATTTTGAAACAAGTGAGGTGATCAAAGAGGTCGCTAAGGTGTTCAAAGCACCCCATCTTAGTTCTTTGTGTGTAGAGTATTTGTGCTTCTCACGTTCCATGTCTAGCACGAAGGCAGTCCACAAATTTTATGACAATATCATGTGGAACCACCTAATACCCAAGTCATCCTTGATTCCATGATAGTCAGTACCAAGCTTACAATCTCAGAGAATTCTTTAAATTCCTACTTCAATGGTATTGATGCTTCTGATACATGGATGGCTTCCTATCCCAGGTACCTAGATCTACTTGACCCTGAGACTGTCTACAAAAGCTCTAAGCTCGAGCTCACCCTTCCTAATATACACAAGTTTTTTAAGAAACTGGATGTACCCTTTAGGAAAAAATCCATCCTTCCCTCTTATTCCCTCGATATTGATAATCGGCTCATTGCCTTATTAAAGAATTGTAATATCCATCTCAAGAAAAATCAAAAGATTATCATAGAGTACACTACTATGATGATGTATTGTCTCTTGAGTGATGTCAAAGTGAAATGGTATTGTTATGTCCTTCACCATAAGAACTCCTCCAACTCAAGGAATAACACCACTGACACCCCTCCCCCCTATCCCAATCTGATATGTGGTTTGTTTTCTCACATTGCTGAGAAATCTCTCTTCAATGACCTTGACTACAAATCTAGCTAAAAAAGGTTTGCATCAGTGAAACCACAATCAAGAAGATTTTCACCCACCTGCTCTACCACACCAGGTGCTTCTTCATCCACCCAGGCTCCTCCACCACCTCCTAGACCTGATCATGCCTCATTTTTGGTGTCCATTGAAAACCTTATGGGGTATATGATACACCAACAGGTGTATAACCTTTGGGTTCAAGACCACATCCACCAGTAATTAGTTTAGATCATGTCACACATGAACCTATCCTATACCCATCCCTACCCCACCTAACTATCGTACCTAGGTGCTAACTATGCTTATTATGCATATAGTCAGTTCTACCCAGCCCCTCCACCTAATGCTTCCATTGTACCTCCTGTTTCTAATGGTGAATTTTCCCTTGTTGTTCCCCAATCAAGTGACACCTCTCAACTTCTTGCTCTACCTGTTGGCCCTGTTGCCACTTTTCTTGCTGGCTATGATGATGTTTCTTAACTTACCATTGTGCAAGCAAATGCACTCACTGCATGTGTCATGTCTTGCCCTAAGTAGTGTGCCAACTAGCATGCAATTCATTCTTTTGGACCCTATAGAGGATGAGGAGATGGCTGACCATGATGTTGAGTATGATGTTGAGCATGAGGATGTTGGTGATGGTATTGTCGATGGTTTTGATGATGGCCCTTTAGATGATGGTGATGGTGTTGAGGATACACCTACTGCCAAAGATGCACCTTTTGATGGAGATGAGGACTACCATCCTGAGGAAGACGAAGAGGATGACCCAATTGACATAGTTCCCTTAGATCTTTAGTTCTTGGTCTATAGTGTGCTTATCTAGATGTATTTCTATAGAATTTTTATGCATTTAACATTTAGAAGTTGTAACTGCAGCTTACTAATTTTCACATTTTGTTGTTTTCTTTGCTACTTTATAGTTTTTATCTTGAGAAGACATATCTTTTGTTTTAATCTGATCATATGTACCATGACTCTATGTTTGTTTATATCCCATGAGTTCTTGGTATATGTTACCATATTTTTATTATGACTTCAGTATGTTTCTTCTATCTAATCTATTGTTTGCTTCTTTCTTTGGTGGTTCTTGTGTAAGTTTGTGCCTATGGATAAGACTTATGTGTTTTAGCTCTTCTACCCCCCTACCATTTTGAAATGAAAAAGGGGGAGAGAAAATGAGAGATCATGTACTACAGGTATCATAGGGAAGATTTTAAGCTCAAGTACATATTAAATTGTCATCCTTTCTAGTTTATTATCTATTATATCATGTGACTGTGTAAAAAGACCCAATATACATATATATTTCTGTGCTATGGTTGTGCTTTTTGGAAAACTAACCATATCAGTGAAAGAAAAGTGAAATTGAGGTAAGTATGAATTAAGGGGGAGAAATTGCAAATGTTCAATCATGTATCCCTTTACAATTCACAAGGTAAAAGTTTTAAATTATAAATCATTTTCAATATGTTTAGGAATGGTTTGTTTATGCTATGACTTGTAACAAATATGAGAAAAAATTAGGAGTGCTTAATTCGAATGTTTAATCACTCTAATGACATTTTCTAAAACTGATCACAGGTTGTATGATCATCGAGTATCCTTCCTAGAAACTTGATCAATGCCTTAGATTGATCTTAGTAAATGCCCAAGTTTGACTGAGCTTATTCTAGGACAAACTCGACCGAAACCCTGTACTGGAACCGATTGACAGATTGCATAGTGAAAAAAAGTAAATTGAAGCGTCATTCAAGTTTATCTTGGATGAAACTCGACCAATCATTGATTATCTATTATATCATGTGACTATGCTCAGATTTAAGTGATTGGTCGAGTTTTATCCAAGATAAACTCGAATGATGCTTCAATTTACTTTGTCACATAATGCAATCTGTCGAGTTACCTTTATTGAAACTCGAATGACTGCACTATATGGAGTGTGAGGAAAAAGTGATTTTAGTCATTGGAGTGTTGCAAACATCAAAAATAGATCCATTACAACACCCCAAATGACTAGAAAATGTTCCTTATTGCTTCTAGCCTATAGTGGACACCCCCAACTATAAATAGGACCTCTTGGAGTTCATTCCAAGGTTGATCCTTCATGTTATTCAAGATCCTAGCTATAGTTGAGTGCATATAATCCACTTGAGCTCTTTATCTCTCTTGTTTGTAAATAAAAATGTCCATATGAGTGAGATAGGATATGTGTGAGAAAGCTACTCCATTGTAACCTTCTAAAGCTCTTGAAGCTTCCTTTTTCCCAACCCCTTTCTTCAAGATCAAATTGTTGAAAGCTTCTCTAAGGGAAGGAGAAGGTGCAAAGCTTCTCAAAGTGTAAGGATAAGGCGCAAAAGCTTCTCCAAGGTGAAGGAGAAGGTCTAGGCTAAAGATTTAGGAGTACATTGGGTAAATCCTTCATGGTAAAAGACTCAGTGCAAGAGGGGATCTCCTTGATGAAGGTGTCCATCTGCTTGCAAGAGTGGGTAAGACTTTTTAGAAGTTGTAGACTCTAGCTCTAAGGATAGGTAAGTCCTTGGTTGGTTTATTGGCTCCTTTTGGTCCTTAAAAAGGAGGTTGGGTGTCTTTGGCACAGAAAAGGAACGTCATCTTGTACATCTTATAATGGACTATAAGTATACACGGGTTGCAAAATCATAGAGCCTAATCTCTTTAGGTAGTGAACTAACTTCATCCTAGTTTGGAGATTAGAACCACTCTACATAGCTTGTTGTTATGCTTATTCAATATCTCTCATCCTTTCTATGTATGCTTAGTTGCACTACAAATTCAATATTTGCAATCCCATATCTTGAAGTAACTTGAAGGTCTAAAGAATCTTATTTAAGTAATTTTAGATTTATTTACCCCCCCTCTAGAGCCTATTGATCCAACATCTTTGACATCCTTTGGCTCAAGTTGTGAGTTGAAGGTAGTGTTGGTTTGTTCTTTGTTGAAGGAAGCCCGCATCTTCACCCTTTCAAAAGGATTTCCTGTGATGATCTATTTAGGATGATCTTTACCAAACTGCATAGTAGGATCTTTCTTTTCTTCTTATTTTAATTCTTCATCTATAACTAAATCTTTTCCTTTGTCATTGATGTTGAGTTCTTTCAATCTAGGAACCACTTCATCTACAACATCATCATTCACAATATTCTTGGAAATAGGGAGTTAGTTACAATAAAATTAACATTGATAGATTCTTCTACTGTTCAATGTTAAATACTCTAAAAGATCTACTTGTAGTGCTATAGTCAACAAACAATGCTTTAAAAGATTTATCATCAAACATATATAAATAATCTTTGGTGTTCAAGACAAAATAAACACAACCAAACATATGAAAGAATTCGATTGAAGGATTTCTACCATGTCATAACTCAGGGGGTTTTCTCAAGCAAAGGATGAGTATTAACCCTATTTTGCCCAAAGCATGTGGTACTAATGGCTTCAACACAAAACTTCGAGGGAGTGTCATACTCCAAAAGCATTGTTCTAGTCATTTCTTATAAAGACTTATTCCTCGTCTCAATGACTCCATTTTTTAGGTGTTCTAGGGGAAGCAATGTTGTGTATATAACCTGATTGTTCACAAAAACTTTCAAACAATTCATTTTCAAACTCTCCCCCATGTCACTAAGGATAAACATGATGCAGCAAGAAGCTTCATTTTTAATCCATTTATAAAATGAGGAGAATACATCAAGAGTACCGCTTTTTGAAACCAACAAGAAAGTTCATCTAAAATGAAAGAAAACATCGACAATCACAAGACAATATATACTACCATGAAGCGATTGTGTTCTCATTGGTCCAAATAAAACATTGTGAAGAAGTCTAAGAACCCTATTGGTGCTAAGTACTCCTTTGGATTTAAAGGAGAATTTGGTTTGCTTTCCTTGTGTACAATGTTGTCATTCCTCATCCATCGCAAAATCTAATTCATTTCACAATGTCCTTTTTGCTCATCTTATTCAATTGATGTGTATTTACATGACCAAGCCTATGGTGCCACAAAGATACATCATTTTCATCAACAACTAGGCATTTACCAATAATATGCTTAAGAGAATCAAGAACAATAATATAAAGATTTCTACTTCTAGATACCTTATATATGTTTTTGTAGGAGAGGGAGTTTATAAGGAAGCATTCATGTGAAGTAAATAGAATAAGATACCCATTATCACAAATTTGGCTAACACTAACTAAATTTTGATAAAGGCCATCCACAATAAGTACATTCTTTAAGCATAGTGAATCATGCACATCACCCTCACCTATCACTTCACCTTTCTTATTCTCCCCAAATGTCAATGAACCTCCATTCTTCTTAATACGAGTGTTGTAGTGGTCTCTATCACTTGAAATGTGCTTTGAGCATTCATGGTATAACCTCAATTTTTCTTGTATTGTTGTACAATCTATCTATGAAAAGGGCTTATTTGGACATTTGTGTGCATTGTTTTATAAATTGGGTTTCCTTGCAAATCTACCTTGAATAATGGATTTCATGATTTTCCAATATTATTAAACTAATAAAGGATAAAAAGGAAGAAGGATGAAAGAAAAACCCATAACAAGTAAAAGGAAAAAAGAAAATAAATAATAAGTAGCAACAATATGGAATTCTCTAGAATATGGGTGGCCAAAATGGGATGGCTTTCGATTTCACATGCCTCCTAATAACAAGAAAAGTTGAAATAAAGAAAAAAGAATAGGAAATAAAGAGAAATTATATGTTTAAATACATAATGCATGCCTTATAAGTGAATGACTTGCACATCAAGAAATTTAGTTATTCTTTTATATTTTTGGTCCAAATCTTTGCACACACCTAGATAAAGTCATTAAAGACTTTTCCTTCAAATTTGGTAGAAAAAGGATAAACATAGAGAGATATGATTTTAACAAGTTTGCATAAAGTGACTTGATTGCCAAGGAAATAGCATAAATGCCATGATTTTATTTCCAAACTAGATAATCTTTTTTTGGAATTTTATTATCCATTTGGAATGATGGATGTTGGATCTATGACTCAATGATGACGCTATTGTCACCTTCCTAGAACTGAGAAAGGAAACATGGACATATTTGCAGAGGCTTCCTACCCGATTTCCTTGGAACCCAGTGTGTATATGAATCCAACAACCCCTCCAATAGATTCAGGAGAGAAAACCACACCATTTCATCACGAGTTTCAATACCTGTGGGGGTCTATTACTACTTTCCCCAAATTCGGGGACTACTCGATGGCCAGCCCCAAAGATCCTTCCTATTTAAGGCACGAGCATCTCATTGAAGAGACCAGGGCATTCCTATAAGGCCTGAGAATGTACAAGGGTCGTCCTCTCCCTTCAATTCCCAATAAAACTCTACTCTTCCCCACTTTGTTCCTCCCTGTGCTCCACCATAGGTCAAGACATAGGCACTCGTGTTTCATGCCTCCTTCAGCTAATCGAAGATTACATATGAGTCCAACATTATGGGGTAGGAAATGAGCAGGAGGATGAAGATGAAAGCCTGGAAAATTACCTTCTTGTCCCCAGGCATATGTAACCCCAAGACAGAGGTGCAAAAAGTGTACAATCACCCTAATTCATCCCCTTTCTCGTGTGGAGTGAGCCGCTCATGTGGCCAAATCTTATTTGAGCCCTGGTCTATGTGGAAAAGAAAAAGTAACCAAAATAATGATGTGGCACTCTGTTATTGGTCGAAGGTATTTTATCTTGCAAAAATCATAATTAATTATTGATATCTCCAATTAAGACGAATTGTATAAGAAAATTTATCAGGAAAATATAAGGATGCTAAAAAAAATATAATCAGAGCCTAATTTTTCTTCTAGTTCAAAATTTCCTAAAAGTTGGTTTCTTTAATGCTTTTAATGAATCAAACCCCAAATTTTGAGTATTAATGAATCTACCGCAATTGATGTTATTAGTCAAAGCTTGATTTGTATGAGTAAAAAGAACACTTTGGATTCATATGGACATCATGATCCAAGATCTGAAGGATTAGGGTTTCTTTCTAAGAGTACCTTTGATGATGGAATTAGGGTTTGTCAAAATGCATATTTTTTCATCTTCAAAACCATAACATATTTGAAATGGATAAAAGTTGGATTTTTCAATAAAAAACTACCTTTTAAAATACAAACATGAATATGACACCAAAACTAGGGTTTATGGATGAAAAGGGTATTAAAGGAAATAAATGAATTTTTGGAGAATGAAACTTAATGAAACACAAATATGAACTTAATATCTTAACTTGGAACTCAAGCCAACCCTAAAGTTAGATGTTGAAATCACATAATGTAAACATGGGTGTTATGCCTTAAATTTTGGGTTGAGTTGCTTGAGTTCTTGTATGGTTATTCTTTATTATTCATATTTTGACTTTAGGTGCTTCTGAGACAGGTATGTGGTTACTCCTATGAGTAATCGATTTTGGGTTTCTCTGCATGGTTTGCAAATGTATGATTGTTGGATGAAACTTACTTCCTTGCAAACTATAAAGTGACTATGGCTATCACATTATATATAGACATGACTAGCTCATTTCAAGGCCACCTCAAGATCTATGGAAAGGACATCTGCCTAAATAGGGGGTACATGAGAAGTCAACTGTCTGAATAGGGGGAGACATGATACAGTCATCCTCCTGAATAGGGGAAGACTATGAATACTGCAGTATGATGCCCTGAGGGGTTATGACAGATGGTGGAGACACCTAGACTGGGTAGTCATGATGAAAATTTTAATTTGATTTGTTAAACAATAATTTTTGAATTATGTTGTTACCCTTACTTGTGAAGTTTTGTTTCCCCCACATACCAGTATAACTTGTTATACTGACCGACATTTAGTTTGTCAGTGTTTTAGGTTAATTTTCTTCAAGACGGGAACTGGACAAACAATGAAAAAGACATTGAAAGTGAACCAGGTAGTCTAACATTTGGAGGATATAGGTAGTTGGTACATATTTTGTATAAAGCCCTAGAATCTTATATTTTGTAAACTTTCATGAAAACAATTTCATCCTGAATCAAACTTAGTTAGTTCAGTAGAAATTATTAATTTTTTTATTATGTGTAAAACCATTTGATCCTATTTTTGGGATAACGTCTCTAGTTTCTTGGCCTTTCTTAATTGGGGGTTGTCGGGGAATGGGGTAGTTACATTTGGTACTAGAGCATGGTTTTCCATATAATTCCTAATAAATATTAAATTTTACAAATTCAGTAGAGCCGAAAGGGAGTTATTAAAGTGTTTTCCTTGGATAAAGGTGTATAGAATGGACCACGGTCTAGGGGCTGGCAAAATTTTCCTCCGCCCTACTAGTCAGTTTACAAGGGCTCCTGGACCCATGTTTCGGGTCTAGCTAAAGTCGAGGATTGCATTCAAAATAAGATACCTCTAGGATTTCTCATCTACTTTTATCCCTTCTTTATGCCCTTTTTACTTAAAAACCCTAAGTACATGAAGTTTTCTCTCTCTCCACCTCCTCCTGAGTATTGGGTTTATGAATGATGAGGACTAAGGCATCCTCCACTAGATATTAAAATGCATGTAAACAAAATGTCATTGACATAATATAAGAATAGTCACAAAACCATAAAGTCATTAACTCTAACTATAAGGAGTTCATCCATGCACTTAGGTACATTGAGTAAGGTATGCAAGATATGGATGTGGATTGAACATACATACCAACAGTAGGAAATAAGTGAGTATGTAACAATGAAAATATGATACCCTTTAGTGCAAATTTTAGGATTAGTGTCCCGACCTAAGGTGGGTCAAACCAGGAGTGGAAAGATGATCCATAAGGTAGTCAAACCCTAATATTAGGTTAGAATCTAAAAGTTTAAACTCCTTTCAGTAGGCACCCTAACAAGAAGTGTGTCCCCACACAGATACAAGTACGAGTTAGACATGCATCTACGTGAAAGCAAGTGAAGCTGGAAAAGGATTAGTTATAAGACAAAGGGTTAATGTTTGTGGGATTTTGAGTTTGGCCTACTGAAGGGAATTGATGAGGAGTTTAGTAATAGGGTAATATGACTTATGATGACCTCAGTCATATTTGAGAATTGACTTTAATTTTGGGATTTGATAAAAGGAGTGGTGTATGCTCCTATGGATAAGATAAGATAGATGACCTCTAATACTAGGATCATATATAGGGTTAACTCCTGAGAGAGTGAGACCTAGAAGTAAAAGGTTGGGATTTTAAACTCCAGGACATAAGGAATTATGAGGAATATTTGTTTGATATGTCCTAAACTGGAGTGAATTGAGTTATTGTATGTTTGATCCCTAGAGGCATGTTTCACCCTAGATGTCCTTCAAAGGACCATGTCCTAGAAATAGAAAAGAAAGCTTCTTATATAAATGCATATATGTTATACCATCTTGGTGAGGGAAAGAAAATCTTGATATCTTGGAG
Source organism: Alisma plantago-aquatica (assembly GCA_963693085.1). Classification (NCBI taxonomy): domain Eukaryota; kingdom Viridiplantae; phylum Streptophyta; class Magnoliopsida; order Alismatales; family Alismataceae; genus Alisma; species Alisma plantago-aquatica. Next base: position 766,568,061 of record OY856413.1, on the reverse strand, counting down.
AGGTACATAATGGTAAAAATGATGTGGAGCCATGTATTCAGGTTGGGAGTTCCTTGTATATGCCCCTAAGTATTGTTTACATAAAAGAGAAAGCTAGTAAGATATCAAGTTTTGGTTCGGTACATGCTTGAGTGGATAAGTCATGCGGTGTAGATAACCCAAGTTAAGGAGGTAAACCTGAGGCTCCTAGACCAAAGAGGGGAAGTGGCGGCATCTAGTGCATATAATACCCACAAGGATGAGTGAGTTCATAGAGATTAATTATGGTACCCCCTCAAGTATTAGGTTAAAGGAAACCCCACTTGGACTTTGATATATTTTTGAGGAGCCATTCATACAAGTTGGTCTATTACTACCATGATATCTTAGGTACATTTGGAACTAGTCCAACCTTGAGAGATAATGAATGAGATCTCGACTTGTTGTTGGTTAGCCACATGCATGAAGTATAATGAAGGAAAGTGACTAGCTAACTTCAGGATGAGCATTTATTAATGAACACAACTTAGCATGAGGAAGTAAAGATGGAATAATGACTACAAAAACTAATGAACATGGATGCATTTGACTCAGAGATACATCGTGAATAGAATTGCCTTCATCTAAGTGCACTTTATCTATTTAGTATTACTTTATTCAACGGATTAAATAATGTACGTGGAACTTGACGTTAGATAGTGTTCCTGAAGACCTAAACACAAGAGATGTAATATATCAGCCTTTTTTTCAATTTGTGACAGTGAATGTGGCATCCAACTCACAAAAACGAGATTAACTAATGTGGAAGCGTATTATTAGCAGCGGATTATTGAAAATCACTAAAAATTAAAACCATTTATCAAGAGATCCATTCACAAGAAAACTCTTTCATTCAGAACCAAAGTAAAACATTACATTCTGGTTCACATATATACATAACATGTATCATTGCTTCTCGAGGCATACATGTACTCACTACTCTGTCTCAACTATACACAGGTAGTATAAAAACCTCGAGACTTGAAGCCAAAAATCTCAGATCAAAATATTAAAACACTAACTCCTAGGACCCGAGAGTACAGAGATGACTATAGGACTAACTATACAAAACCAGACAGCCAATGTCTCCACCTAATGGATCACTACTGTCCTTGAGACTGCTGCTGCTCTTCTCCTACATAAGGGTTTCTGCCTGCTTGTCTGCGTCTACCGAAAAACATTGGATCCCACGGGGGTGAGACAATTATAAAATTGCCCCAGTGAGAGATATAACTCTCCGTCATAACATTATTATTGCAGTTTAACAGAAATAAACTGAGCAGTGGAATCATAAACTTAACAGCAGATAATTCAACATCTAAACAGATTAGAGCAACAATCTTATGCAAGTATTTCAACTATAACTTGATAAGCAGCATGTCTAATTTTCAATAAAGAATTGAACAACATAAATAACTCATATGCATCAAGGACATGCTAAGAAGTATATAATCAACCAGTGATTCCCGTATTTCAATCTTAAGAAAATATGCTACACGTCTGATTACATTTTACAAACATATTTAAGCTCTAAGGAGATGAGGTATACCACTCATACTCCAACCCACCATTTCTAAAATCAAAATCGGTACCATAAATAGGTCAATGGAAGGGTCAGGTTCTCATGACCTCCCACATCCTGGTAAGTACGGGACCATAAGCAGGACTGTGTTAACTACTCAAAATAGAGTTCCATGGTATACTGGAAACTTCTCTATAGAGTTACAGCGTCAACTGCACTCTCATTGGCAATCGAGAGATTTAATGTTTATCTCCATCGACCCAACATTAAATAACATTGGGAGATTAATAATACATCCTTCCCAACCATCGGGAGATTAATAATACATCCTTCCCACACATGAAGGATTGAGAGGTTTGATATTTATCTTCCCTCAACCTCTTCACCAGCATGTAAGGATATTTTCACCCATTTACCCCCACATATTCAGAATATGCAAACTCTAGGAATTCCATAGGAAAACCTGTTTCACCATCATCAACTACTAACGATGATGGATCTATGGTCAGAGCACTACATGAATAGAATTCACTTCATTAATTAAGTACATTTTCATATTCTTTTAGCATCAGCCAAGTTCTCAAAACATAGCTTATTATAACAATGCTATAAAGAGACATGTACTAATTGCATCAATTACTTATCAGTCATTAAAAGACATTGGGAACTCAATTCCTCTTTATCACCATATTCCTTAGATTACGGCTTCATAAAGCATTATATAGTATTACCTTGTATTTGAGCTTCACATCACATCAAACATCAGGGTTTCTCATGAAACCATTCTTAGTTAGGGTTTCACATAAATTTCACCCCAGAATAGGGTCTACATTCAATAAAACACAATTAGGGTTTACTATTCATCCCAATTAGGGTTTTGCATTGCATTACCCTAAATTAGGTTTACACATATCATCACCCTAGATTAGGGTTACATCCATACCCTGGAGTAGGGTTTCATTAAGAATTGCCCTGAATTAGGGTTTGGGTTCAATAACCTTGTCAATTAGGGTTTATACTCATGATTAGGGTTTCATGATCTCTTTAGTAAGGATCATACCCTTGATCACTACATGAGTCATACTCATGTATGAATTCCATTTTTTTCATTCTCTCAACTTGATTAGGTTATATCAACCCTTCAATCAAGTACATACAACTATGATTATCATAGTGTACCAAATTATTACTCTTATAAGTGATTAGGGTTTACCCCTTTATTAGTACTAATAATTTAGGTACTTTTAGGTCTTTAACCTTTGTACCATATATGATTACCATCACTATCAAACATTGGATCATTGGAACAATCAATACCTTCAATTTCAAAATGATTGAATCACAAATTAACTCCATTCGGTTTTGAAGTTTCATCACCAAACGGTTTTGAAACTGTTTGGCCTCCTAACAGTTTTGAAACTGTTTGACCCCAAACAGTTTCAAGACCGTTTGGACTCAAACGGTCTCAAGACCATTTGGGACAAATCATTCCCAAAACCGCAACGGTTCATTAGGTCATTTCATCAATCAATTAAATATAACTTGCACCATTGAATTGATTATCGATTAGGCAATCGAAGGATTCATCAATCAACACCATTAGATCTGTATCCAATAATCAAGGATAAACCACTAACCCTCCAAATAGTTTTGAAACCATTTGGTCCCAAATGGTTTCAAGACCGTTTGGCCCAATTTGTCTTGAAATCATTAGGACCAATCAAGGATTCATCAATCAACTTGATTAGGGTTTCAAATTGAAGGAATGTACACACATTGAATCAATCAATTGGATCCATTGGATCATCATCCAACACATACTTAAGTTCAGACCTCAAATGGTCAACATAACCAAATGGTCAACCCATTCATGTGGTTTGGAGTCCAAGTCACCAAACAGTTTGCAAACCGTTTGGTCCCAAACCGTTTGGTGAAACCGTTTGGACCAAAAGTCCAAAACCGTTTGCAACTCAATTTAGTTGAGGTGTGTGCTTATGATCAGGTTATCATCTTCAACCTTTAACCCCATGAAATCTACTACCATTTCCATGGCAATTACATCAACTAATCAAGGCTATTGCAATAAGAACAATTGAATCGATTGAATTGAGAAATTGAATTCAATAATAATGATTGAGGGTTCAAGTTATATAACCCACCTTCAATTGAGATTAAAAGCTTGGAGATTCCCGTCAAAAATGGTAGAAGAAGCTTTCTCTAACCACAAGGATCGTTCCTCAAGCTTTTCAGTGAAAAGGAATGGTTAGAAGTGAAGATGGGATCGAGATATGAAGAAATTATGCATTATTTTATGATTTCCACCATGAAATCAAGAAGAACGAAGGTCAAGAACTTACCACAGGTTGGGTGGTCATCTTCCTGCTGTTCCTAGCTCCCTTGGTCGTTTTTGCAAGCAAGGAGAAGAAAAGGATCCGAAAAATTCCTTGTTTTGAGTGGTAAAGGCTCGTTTATAAGAAAATCAATGAGAGAGAAAATGTTTTATAAAAATCTTTTAATTCTAAAATTGTTTCTACCACTTCCCCCTTGGTTTCTTGCATGCAAAGGCAACTCTATCCCCACCTAGCTCCCTTCAATTATCCATGAATTAAGGGAAAAGAAATTAAGCACCTTAACCCTTATAATAGTAATATCCATATTTGAGTGGAAATTCTTTTTCTTATAATAAGGTGAGTGGAGTTTTCACCTCCTTGGGATATTTCGTGGTCCTTGCAAAGATCAAGGACGTCCACACACATATGAATCCAACCATTTTAATATTGGTTGAAGTCCCTTCAATTATTTTATTTATTTTTGTGTTAGTTTGAACTAATGTTTCCATTATGCTTAAATCTTGATTATTTAATATCAAGATTCTCTCTCCTTCAAAGAGATACAATTGAGACTCCCCTCTCATTTTCTTTAATCCACATGATGCCAAAAAACATTAGGGACCTTTTTAAATGGTAATTTGCATATTGAACCCTAGGTTTTGGGTAAATTGCACATTACACCAAAACTAGGTTTTAATGCACAAACATATCTTTATCAACTCTTTCTTGGTATTCAGGCTATCACAAGTCATACCTCTACATCATCTTCACTCTCATGATGCTTCAACACATGAGGAACATATTATCATGCACAATTTGCAATTAAACCCCTCATCTTGGGTAATTTGCACTTTAGTCCAAAACAATCAAAACATTGATTTCAACAATATTCAAAAAGGACTAAAATTGCAATATAAGTTCCTCTTGAGCCTTAATTATCTTTCAAAAGATAAGAGAAAGCATGTAATTACTTTTATTAAGCAAAACACCTAGGGTTAAAGCATAACCTAGGTCAGGGATGTTACAAGTTATCCACCCCCCTCAAGGATTTTGTCCCCGAAATCATCAACAAAACATCAAGAGAAAAGAGTAGGGTATTTCCTCCTCATTTCTTCCTCTAATTCCCATGTGGCTTCTTCAACACCACGGTGATTCTAGGGGACTTGTACAAGACTAATGTCTTTCTTTTTCAACTTCTTGATTCTTCTGTCAAGAATCAACACATGTCCTTCAACATAAGATATATCATCATTTAGTTCTACCTTCACAGGTTGTAGAACCAACTCAGTGTCAGGATGACACTTCCTCAACATAGATATATGAAACACTGGGTGCAATCTATGCAACTCAGGTGGTAACTCCATCTTATAGGCTACCTTTCCCATGCTCTCAATGATTGAATAAGGCCCCATAAATCTAGGAGCTAACTTCCCTTTCTTTCCAAATCTCAGGATACCTTTCCAAGGTGAAACCTTGAGGTACAACATGTCTCCAATTTGGAATTCTAAGGGTCTACGACGCTTGTCAACATAGAATTTTTGTCTATCCTAGGCAGCTTTCAACTATTTTTGTATGACTTTAACTTTCTCAGTTGTTTGCTGAACCAGCTCAGGACCCAAAAGTTGATATTCACCAGTTTCATACCAACATAGGGGAGATCTACAATGTCTACCATACAAAGCTTCATATGGTACCATGTCAATACTGTGTTGATAGCTGTTATTATAAGTAAACTCTATCAAGCTCAGATGTAGATCCCAACTCCCTATAAACTGAAGAACACATGCCCTATGCAAGTCCTCCAAAGTTTGTATCGTCCTCTCTGATTGTCCATCTATTTGGGGATGAAAGGATGTACTAAACCTTAATTGCATACCCAAAGCTTTATGGAGTCACTCCCAAAAATGACTTGTAAACTGGGGACCTCTATCAGAAACTATGGTAACTAGAATCCCATGCAAACGCACTATCTCATCTATGTATATCAATGCTAGCTTTTCAGCTGTATAGGTTGTTTTGACAGGTAAGAAATGTGTTGTCTTTGTCAGTCTATCAACTATCACCCAAATGGAATCATGACTTTTGGCTTTTCTAGGCAAACCAACCACAAAGTTCATGGTTGCATGATCCCATTTTGACTGCGATATAGGTAGAGGTTGCATTATTCCTGCGGGCTTCTGATGTTCAGCCTTAACCCGCTGACACACTGGACACCGCATAACAAACACAACAACATCCTTCTTCAAACTAGGCCACCAATACATATCTTTTATGTTATGATACATCTTGGTTCTCCATGGATGCATAGCATACATTGAAGAATGAGCTTCTTCCAGAACTAACTTTCTTAAGTTATCAACATCAGGTACTATCATCCTACCATGATAATAGGCTACCAGATCATCTGAATCATGGAAACCATCTTGTTTCTCACTACCATACTATGACCTAATCTGTTGAACTATAGCATTAGCTTGTTGTGCTTCTTTAATTTGTTCCCTCATAGTAGGTTTTACTTGCATATCAGCTAACAACCTAGATAACAACGATACCTTAAGTTGTATATTATCTTTCCTTAAAGAGATAAGCATATCTCTCTTAGAGCACACTAAGGAGTTTAGTTGTGCTTTATCTAAAGTTGGTGTTGTTGATTTTCTGCTTAGTGCATCAACAACTACATTGGCCTTCCTGGATGATAATCAATTGTACAATCGTAGTCCTTGATTAACTCCATCCAGCGGCATTGCCTCATGTTTAGCTCATGCTGAGAAAAGATATACTTTAGATTCTTATGGTCTGTGAAAATTTGGAATGCTTCTCCATAGAGGTAATGTCTCCAGATCTTCAAAGCATGTACCACAACAGCTAGCTCTAGATCGTGTGTTAGATAATTCACCTCATGTTTCTTAAGCTGTCAAGAAGCAAAAGAAATCACTTATTTATCCTGCATCAACAGACATCCTAAGACATTTTTAGATGCGTCACAAAAGACTATGTACCCCTTTCCTTGCTCAGGTAACACCAGCACATGTGCACTGGTTAACCTTTCCTTCAGCAACTGGAAAGATTGTTGACACTTGTCATTCCAGACAAAAGGAATCTCCTTCCTCGTCAACTTAGTCAGGGGTAAAGCTATAGAACTAAAGTTCTTAATGAACCTCCTATAATAGCCTGCCAGTCCTAGGAAAATGTGTATCTCTGCCGGTGTCTTTGGTTGTTCCCATTGTAGGATAGATTCTACTTTCTTAGGATCAACACGAATATGTGAAGCAGATATTACGTGTCTAAGAAAAGAAACTTCTGATAACCAGAACTCACATTTGCTAAACTTAGCACACAACTTATGCTTTTGTAGCAAGGTCAAATCTTGACGGAGGTGCTGCTCATGTTGTTGAGCATCTCTACTATATATTAGGATGTCATCTATAAAGATGACTACACACTGATCAAGAAAAGGTCAAAAGATTCTATTTTATGAGTTCCATAAATGCAGTTGATGCATTAGTTAGTCCAAACAACATAATTGTGAACTCACAGTGACCATACCTTGTCCTAAAGGCAGACTTGGGTATGTCACTCTCCTTTATACGCAATTGATGGTATCCCAACCTCAGGTCTATTTTGGAAAATATTGTTGCACCACGCAACTGATCAAACAAGTCATCAATCCTTGGCAGAGGATACTTGTTCTTTATAGTTACTTTATTCAACTGCCTATATTCGATGCATAATCGCATAGACCCATCTTTCTTCTTAACAAGGAGGACTGGAGCACCCCATGGTGAAGTACTTGGTCGGATAAATCCATTCTCAAGCAACTCCTGAAGTTGTTTCTTGAGCTCTTCCATTTCAGCAGGTGCCATTCTATATGGTGTTTGTGCTATTGGTTGCGTTTTCGGGATTAGATTAATTTCAAAATCAATCTCTCGGGGCGGAGGAACACCGGGAAGTTCTTCAGAAAATACATCTTCAAATTCCCTAACTACCGGAACTTCAGAAGGATGATGGCTCTCCATTGTGGTATCTACACATGGGCTAAGAATGCAAAGCATCCTTGTCTCATCAACTTCTCAGCTACCATAGCTGACACAAGACATGTTGGAAGAATCTTTCTATCTCCTGGAAAGATCCATGTGTCACCATTATCTGTGAACACAGCTTGCTTGGAACGGCAATCCAAGACAACCTTATATATCTCTAAGGTGTCCATCCCAAGAATTATATCAAATCCATGCATTTCAAGTGGTATAAGATCCACCTGAATGCGGTGATCAAAAAAGAAAAGATTGCAGGGAGAACATACTTCCTGCAATACTGCAGATCCCAACAAAGGTGTTTCTAACAGCAGGCTATTTGCTCTATGACTAACAATCATGTTGTAGTCATGAATCACTTCTGGAGTGATAAAATAGTGTGTAGCACTCAGATCAATTAACACAGATACGAAGCAAGATGAAGACATATCAGAATAAAATAGTTATATCTGACCTATCACAACCCGAGGGTTGACTACTACTTCAGGCTGATTCATGGCATAGAATCTAGTTGTTGGTTGTTGTTGACCCTCTGCTCAATTCTTGGATGTCGACGAACCGGCTTGGGATGCTTGTCCACGTCCTCTAGAACCACTTCCAGATTTCTACTTCTGAGAGCCTTTCTAACTCTACCTCAGTTGCTGGGTCACATTCCTGACTTTCTCAGGATAGTCCCTCACTACATGGCCTTCTCTTCCACATCTATAACATGTTACATTCCCCCTTTGAGGTCTAGGTGGTCCTGTTACTGACATTGAGGCTGAGATGTGAGCTTCCTTCAGTGGTAAATTACAGCCTCTACCCTTGCTCGACGTCCATTGTGTCTGGGTATCATACCTTGGTGGTGGCATAGGCATAGAATACCTTAGTTTCTTAAAACTTCCTGAACTCTATCCTTGGAACTGTGGGTATTCTTTCTTATCCTTGGTCTGTTGATTCTCAATTGCAGACCTCTCTATACGTCTTACAAACACAACAAAAGTGGAAAACCTCTCCCAGTTCTCCAGAGCAGACACCGGAGTGGTCAATTCAGCGTTCAACCCCTTCTCAAAATGCTGAATTCTCTTCTCATAATTTGATGCCATATGCGGACAGAACCGCAATAACTCCATGAACCTAGCTTCATATTTGCTAATGTTCATTTGCCCTTGCCTCAACCTCTCAAATTTAGAGATTTTCTCATCTAGATACATCTTGGGAAAGTATCTAGCGACGAGTTCATGCCTAAATTCATCCCATCCTATCACGATTCCAGGTCTTTTGCCCTCCTCAATGGTCCACCAGTGACCAACACTCCCTTTTAAGAGATTTACAGCATGCCTGACCTTCTCATCATCTGGAATCATGAGGATTCTTAAAGCTTTCTCCAGTTCAGTCAACCATAGATCAACATTTGCTGGGTCAGCTATACCAGCATACTCCATGGCTCCTACCCTCCTAAGTCGTTCAAAGGTCTTGTCGGCTCCATGTCTTTCATCATGGGCTGGTGCCCTTGGTGCAGGTAATGGCATTCTATCCGCTATATAGGTCATAGCTTCCATAAATGGCTCAAACATGGCCTGGAATGTTGGGTTACCCATATCAGCTTGGTTGAACTGGGGTTGTTCAGGGACGGGCTCCTCCCTATCTTGGTCTCTTGCACCTCCTCCTCGTGCAGCAACACTGCTCTCAGTAGCGTGTTCATCGTGTGATCCAGACATCTTTAGTTCTTCTTCTCCTCCTATATGAGCAGAAGACCCTATCAGATAACTGGATGACACTAGAACACACTCAACAACCTTAACCCTATGTCTCTGTAGACTCAGCGAACCTAGAGCTCTGATACCACTTAACTTGTGGCATCCAACTCACAAAAATGAGATTAACTAATGCGGAAGCATATTATTAGCAGTGGATTACTGAAAATCACTAAAAATTAAAACCATTTATCAAGAGATCCATTCACAGGAAAACTCTTTCATTCATAACCAAAGTAAAACATTACATTCTGGTTCACTTATATACATAACATGTATCATTGCTTCTCGAGGCATACATGCACTCACTACTCTATCTCAACTATACACAGGTAGTATAAAAACCTCGAGGCTTGAAGCCAAAAATCTCATATCGAAGTATTAAAACACTAACTCCTAGGACCTGAGAGTACAGATCCGACTATAGGACTAACTATACAAAACCAGACAACCAATGTCTCCACCTGATGGATCACTATTGTCCTTGAGACTGTTGCTGCTCTTCTCGTACAGAAGGGTTTCTTCCTACTTGTCTGCGTCTACATAAAAACATTGGATCCCACGGGGGTGAGACAATTATAAAATTTCCCCAGCGAGAGATATAACTCTCCGCCATAACATAATTATTGCAGTTTAATAGAAATAAACTAAGTAGTGGAATCATAAACTTAACAGCAGATAATTCAACATCTAAACAGATTAGAGCAACATTCTTATGCAAGTATTTCAACTATAACTTGATAAGAAACATGTCTAATTTTCAATAAAGAATCGAACAACATAAATAACCTTTATGCATCAAGGACATGCTAAGCATTATATCATCAACCAGTGATTCTCGTATTTCAATCTTATGAAAATACGCTACACAGGTTGATTACATTTTACAAACATATTTAAGCTGTAAGGAGATGAGGTATACCGCTCATACTCCAACCGACCATTTCTAAAATTGAAATTGGTACCATAAATAGGTCAATGGAAGAGCCAGGTTCTCATGACCTCCCACATCCCGGTCAGTACGGGACCACAAGCAGGACTGCATTAACTACTCAAGATAGCATTCCAAGGTATACTGGAAACTTTGCTATAGAGTTACAACATCAACTGCACTCTCATCGGGAATCGAGAGATTTAATGTTTATCTCCATCGACCCGACATTAAATAACATTGGGAAATTAATAATACATCCTTCACAACCATCGGGAGATTTATGATACATCCATCCTGACACATGAAGGATTGTGAGGTTTGATGTTTATCTTCCCTCAACCTCATCACCAGGACGTAAGGATATTCTCGCCCATTTACCCCCACATATTTAGAATATGCGAACTCCAGGAATTCCATAGGTAAACTTGTTTCACCATCATCAATTACTGACGATGATGGATCTATGGTCATAGTACTACATGAATAGATTTCACTTGATTAATTAAGTACATTTTTATATTCTTTTAGCATCAGCCAAGTTCTCAAAACATAGATCATTATAACAATGCTATAAAGAGACGTGTACTAATTGCATCAATTACTTATCAGTCATTAAAAGACATTGGGAACTCAGTTCCTCTTTTCAATACTAGGAATTATCATCCCTTCACAATCTCATCACCATAATCATATGGTTCTGGGTATTTAAACCCTTGGCTCATCATTGAGCATTGTTACCACTTTTCCAGGTAACTATCACCTTCAGGTCATCTGACCAAGGCAAACATCAAACTTGATATTACAAGCATCACTCATGGTACTTGAGGCCCATTAACTCTCTTGTTACCTCTTACCAGGCAGCAAGGTATATTATGGCACACAAGGCCCAATCACAATAGTGAATTAAACATCATAGTTCGTACCTGACTATGATCATCATTTCAGAATACCTACATGGTCAGCACAAATGATAACAGTAATATCAATTGCATATCAGTACCATATAAAACAAATATGGATTCACTATTCAAGGGTAACACCACTATTCCCTTACCAGGGTTAGGGTTTCCCATTTCATGTCTTTTGAGGACATTCATCATATTAACCACATCAAGGTTATGGTTTATCACCATATTCCTCATATTAGGGCTTCATAAAGATTTATATAGTATTACCCTGGATTTGAGCTTCACATCACATCAAACATCAGGGTTTCTCATGAAACCATTCTTAGTTAGGGTTTCACATAAATTTCACCCCAGAATAGGGTCTACATTCAATAAACCACAATTAGGGTTTACTATTCATCCCAATTAGGGTTTTGTATTACATTACCCTAAATTAGGTTTACACATATCATCACCCTAGATTAGGGTTAGATCCATACCCTGGATTAGGGTTTCATTAAGAATTGCCATGAATTAGGGTTTGGGTTCAATAACCTTGTCGATTAGGGTTTATACTCATGATTAGGGTTTCATGATCTCTTTACTAAGGATCATACCCTTGATCACCACATGAGTCATACCCATGTATGAATTCCATTTTTTTCATTCTCTCAACTTGATTAGGTTATATCAACCCTTCAATCAAGTACATACAACTAGGATTGTCATAGTGTACCAAATTATTTCTCTTATAAGTGATTAGGGTTTACCCCTTTATTAATACTAATCATTTAGGTACTTTTAGGTCTTTAAAATTTTTACCATCTATGATTACCATCACTATCGAACATTGGATCATTGGAACAATCATTACCTTCAATTTCCAAATGATTGAATCACAAATGAACTCCATTCAGTTTTGAAGTTTCATCACCAAATGGTTTTGAAACTGTTTGGATTCCAAACGGTTTTGAAACTGTTTGACCCCAAATGGTTTCAAGACCGTTTGGACTCAAATGGTCTCAAGACCGTTTGGGCCATATTAGTCCCAAAACCGTAAGGGTTCTTTAGGTCATTTCATCAATCAATTGAATATAACTTGCACCATTGAATTAACTATCGATTAGGCAATCGAAGGATTCATCAATCAACACCATTAGATCTTTATCCAATAATCAAGGATCAACCACTAACCCTCCAAATGGTTTTGAAACCGTTTGGTCCCAAATGGTTTCAATACCGTTTGAGCTCAAACGGTCTCAAGACTGTTTGACCCAATTTGTCTTGAAATCGTTAGGACCAATCAAGGATTCATCAATCAACTTGATTAGGGTTTCCAATTGAAGGAATGTACACACATTGAATCAATAAATTGGATCCATTGGATAATCATCCAACACATACTTAAGTTCATACCTCAAAGGGTCAACATAACCAAATGTTCAACCCTCTCATGTGGTTTGGAGTCCAAGTCACCAAACGGTTTGCAAACCGTTTGGTCCCAAACGGTTTGGTGAAACCGTTTGGACCAAAAGTCCAAAACCAATTGCAACTCAATTTAGTTGAGGTTTGTGCTTATGATCAGGTTATCATCTTCAACCTTTAACCCCACGAAATCTACTGCCATTTCCATGGCAATTACATCAACTAATCAAGGATATTGCAATAAGAACAATTGAATCGATTGAATTGAGAAATTGAATTCAATAACAATGATTAAGGGTTCAAGTTATATAACCCACCTTCAATTGAGCTTCAAAGCTTGGATCTTCACGTCAACAATGGTATAAGAAGCTTTCTCTAACCACAAGGATCATTCCTCAAGATTTTGAGTGAAAAGGAATGGTTGGAAGTGAAGATGTGATCGAGAAATGAAGAAATTATGCATTGTTTATGATTTCCACCATGAAATCAAGAAGAACGAAGGTCAAGAACTTAACACAGGTTGGGGGGGTCGTCTTCCTGCTGTTACTAGCTCCCTTGGTCGTTTTTGCAAGCAAGGAGAAGAAAAGGATCCGAAAAAGTCCTTGGTTTGAGTGGTAAAGGCTCTTTTATAAGAAAATCAATGAGAGAGAAAATGTTTTATAAAAATCTTTTAATTCAAAAATTGTTGCATGCACTTCCCCCTTGGTTTCTTGCATGAAAAGGAAACTCTATACCCATTGAGCTCCCGTCCATTATCCATGAATTAAGGGAAAAGAAATTAAGCACCTTAACCCTTATAATAGTAATATCCATATTTGAGTGGAAATTCTTTTTCTTATAATAAGGTGAGTGGAGTTTTCACCTCCTTGGGATATTTCGTGGTCCTTGCAAAGATCAAGGACGTCCACACACATATGAATCCAACCATTTTAATATTGGTTGAAGGCCCTTCAATTATTTTATTTATTTTTGTGTTAGTTTGAACTAATGTTTCCATTATGCTTAAATCTTGATTATTTTAATATCAAGATTCTCTCTCCTTCAAAGAGATACAATTGAGACACCCCTCTCATTTTCTTTACTCCACATGATGCCAAGAAACATTAGGAACCTTTTTGAAGTGGTAATTTGCATATTGAACCCTAGGTTTTAGGTAAATTGCACATTACACCAAAACTAGGTTTTAATGCACAAACATATCTTTATCAGCTCTTTCTTGATATTCATGATATCATAAGCCATACCTCTGCATCATCTTCACTCTCATGATTCTTCAACACATGAGGAACATATTATCATGCACAATTTGCAAATAAACCCCTCAACTTGGGTAATTTGCACTCTAGTCCAAAACAATCAAAACATTGATTTCAACATATTCAAAAAGGACTAAAATAGCAATATAAGTTCCTCTTGAGCCTTAATTGTCTTGCAAAAGGTAACAACAAGAATGTAATTACTTTTATTAAGCAAAACACCTAGGGTTAAAACATAACCTAGGTCAGGGATGTTACAGTGAAGTACCATATATAGTGATCCAATTTGTGAGTGATAGGTCATAGGATATAATGATATAACTACTAGGAAGAAAATGCATAAATTGTGGGCTCCGATCTCCAAAACCACGATATAAACACGATTTAAACTTAGTGGAAGCAATTGATTAATAGTGGAAGACAAAAATCACGGGAAATTAAAACTTTTCGAGACAAGATCTTGAAACCATAAAACTCCCTCCATAGAAAAGGAAATAAACTATTTACATCTCTGATAATTACTTCTTGAGTAATTATAAACAACATGATACAAAATTCTCAAGAGTCAAAACCAAAATCTCAGACACTAACTCCTAGGACCTGAGAGTACAGAGACGACATAGGACTATCTAACTACATAACTCAGCAGTCAGTATCTCCACCTGAGATTCACTGCTGCTCCTGGTGCTACTGCTGTTGGTTTTGGTCACCTGTATGCTGGTTCCTCCGTCTTCGACGACCACCTAAAAAGTTGAAGTCTACGGGGTGAGACAATTTTAAATAATTGTCCCAGCGAGAGTTATAACTCTCCACTAGAAGCTTTATATAGCAATTCAAAGAATAACATAAGCAAGAAAAGCTCTCAAAGTATTCAACAGTAGTTTGGTAATAAGCAGAAGTTCATCATTTAAGAAATATGAAGAACATGTGTACTATTCAGTGTAACATCAATCAAGTATCTCGTAGTTAATCCTAACAAGTATACTACGATGTTGATTATGTTTTACAAACATTATTATGCCCTGCGGAGATGAGGTATACCACTCATACTCCAACCGATCACTTATTAAGTCGCATCGGTATCATACCTAGGTCATCAAAAGAGCCGAATTCTTATGACCTCATCTTCCTCAGTCAGAGTGAGGATAACTTGCAAGACATCTTGTGTCTTTGCTAATATAGCTTACCAGGGTAATCCGGTACTTCGCTATTTTTAGAGTTACAGTGGCATTCTGTACTCTCTTCGTCATCGAGAGATTTCTTGTTTATCTCTGATCGATGCGGTATAAGGATTTCCTCGAGAGAATTGTGTTGCAGCATAAACATATAGTGAAGGGTTGATGGATTAAGATACATCTACATCAATTCCTACACTCGGATGTAAGGATTTACACACCCATATTCCCGCACATACTCAAAACTATGCGATCCAGGAGTTCCCTTAGGAAAACCTGTTTCACCATCATTTTGCTTTCTGACAATGATGGATCTATGATTAGGGCTCTACATGGTATGATTATACTTGATTAGTTAGGTACATTTCAGTATTCCTTTAACATCATACATGTTCTCAAACATTAATCATTAGCATTGCAGCTATGAAAGTAGAATACTTAAATGTAACAAGTCTAACTCACATCAATTATCATTTCTCAATCATCTCATCAAAAGTCATATGTTAAGTATGACCTTGATGACACTCATGGCTCTCACAGCCTAACAATCTCATTAGATGCCCCTTACTAGGCAACAACGTATTTCATTATTCATAAAGCTAATAACATGTTTTCAATTGAATATGGTATCATCATCCTTACCTGGATATGATTATCATCCCATAAGAACCTGCATGGTTAATTCAACTGATAACAGTGAACAATTCATTTTAAAGAAGTTGTACCTTCCTACTCTTACAAGAGTTAGGTTCCCTGATTTTCATCAATTAGGGTTTACTATTCACATTACATGTCATCACCCTAGAATTAGGGTTTACTATTCACCTCATGGTGAAATGAACTCATAACATCATCATGTATGAGAAACATCATCATTAAATCCCTCAGATAAGATTAAGATTCATCAATTATAACAATTAGGGTTTCCATGATCTCACATAGGTGGATCATACCCTAATCATGCACATTCATATGTATTGAAGGTACTTTACTTGAGTTTCAACCATAAATGGTACTTTCTCTCTCCTCTTACTAGTAGATGGTGATTACACCACTCTAGATTAGGTTGGGACAAGTCCTCATTGACTATCATAAGTCAAATCACCACTAACATGTGATTAGAGTTTGATTAAAACAAGGTATCACTCACTTGTACCCTTCAAGGGCACTTTGGTAAATTACACCATTGATCATCATCATGGGTCAAATCATTAGTCACTTAGTCCCTTAATGTCCTAGGTTATCATTAGGGTTTAGATCAGATCACCATTGAACCAATTACACCTTCAAGTGATTATGTATAAACAACGTTGAAAACCTTCAAACGGTTTCAACCTTCAACCACCAAACGGTCTTGAGACCATTTGGTCTCAAACGGTCTGGAGACCGTTTGACCTCAAAAGGTCTTGAGACTGTTTGAGTGTGTTGACTGTTTGGGGAGAGTTGACCTCCAAACCGTTTGAAGCTTATGTGGTTTGAAACTGTTTGATCAAAACGTTCTTGAGATCGATTGATCCAAACGACCTTGAGATCGTTTGAGCCCAAGCGGTCTTGAGACCGTTTGGCCTCAAACGGTCTTGAGACCGTTTGGTCCAAATGGGCTCAAACCGTTTGGACCTCAAACATGGTTCAAAAGTTACAATTGATTATGGTGTCTTGAGACCATTTGCCCAAAGTTTGACCAAAAACCAAGTCGGTTGGATAAGGGTTGAACCCTAAATAGGTCTAAAATCAGCATTTTTATCAATTCTTCAACTTATTGAAATTGGACCCTCAAACCATCAAATTACCTCAACCCTAGACCTCCAAACGGTCTTGGGTTGTCACCAAACGGTCTTGAGACCATTTGGATGAATCCCCAAACGGTCTTGAGACCGTTTGGGTCCTTCAACCCAAAACGCAACAAGATCTATACTTGAAATCATCAATTTCAGCCTGATTAGGGTTAGGGTGTTGAAGTACCATCAACTCCCAATTGGTTAAGAATTAGATTATGATTAATTTGTAGGAATGAAATTCAATATATCACCAACAGACCCTCAAACGGTCGTCCCTTGGTCAACCCTATCAAACGGTCTTGAGACTATTTCAATCCAAACGGTCTTGCAAGATCGTTTGAGATCAAACGGTTTGAGACTGTTTGATTTCAAACGGTTTGCAACCGTTTGGACCAAAATGGTCCAAGGTCGTTTGATAAAGTTACCTAGGAATTCATGCCCATCATCTTCAACCTCTGTTCAGGTCGGTTACTCCACAATTTTGCTTGCAAAAGTACAAGGAAGAAGGGAGGTAGAAGAAGAACTAAGTATACTTTGCAAGAACAAAGATAAGCAATATAAAGCAAAGAGTTTTAGAGTTATAAAACCCGCCTCAAACGTTGTTCCTAGAGCACCAAGATTCCAAGCTTTAAGCCTCTAATGGCGTCTTGAGCTCCACAACTCGGCCAGAGGTGATTCTCCAAGGAAAAGATGGGGATGGTCGGCTAGAACAAAGAATCTAAGTGAGTTAACCATAGAACCAACCTTTTAAGAAGAATTCCTCCATGAATTCGAGCTTGAAGATGGTTCCTACTCACCTTAGCACTAGTTCGTCATTCTCCCTAAGTTCCAGAGCTCTTCCTTGGCCATTTTAAGAAAGATGAGAAATGAAGAGGATAAAGGATACGTTCACTTGGTTTGCAAGAGTTTTAGCTTATATAGTTTAGGCTATTTTCCATCATAAGGACCTCTAAAACATGGATTTCTCATCTAAGTACCTCCTTGTTTCTATGGCACGTCCAAGCCATCTAAACTTAAGAAAAGTCCATCAAAACTTAAGATCTAAGGGTAAAGAAAACCATTAAGCAAACTAAGGTACGTATATGAAAGGTCTCCATTCTCATACTAGGTGAATTTTATACACAAAGATCATTCTTCTTATCTGATTATTTATCGAAGCGCCCCTTTCATAATTCCTACTCTTATTAATTTCAAGAGTCATAAAAGATATTCTAGAAGGTGTATTTTACAAGTTGCACCCCACATTTTGGGTAAATTGCATTTTACTCCAAAATTAGGGTTTTAAGCACAAGGATTGTTCCACAAGTTGCATCTTGATGCCCAGGCTTGGGAAATCCATTATATTTCATCATATTCACTCATATGATGTCTCATTACCAGATGAACATCTTAACTTGTGAAATTTGCAAGTTAAACCCCCTTAACTGGGTAATTTTCACATAGGTCCCTGCATTACAAAACAATACTACAACTTTGTTTAAAAAGGAAAAAATTGAAATTGTATGTTCCTGGGGAACTTAATTACATGCCAAGGAATAATCACAAGTATTCAAATACATATTTAGGCAAAACATCTAGGGTTAGTTTATAACCCAGGTCAGGGATGTTACAAATTATCCACCCCTTACAAGGATTTCGTCCTCGAAATCAATAAAACATATTAGGAGAAGAGAGCAGGGTATTTCCTCCTCATCTCATCCTCTAGTTCCCAAGTGGCTTCTTCGACACCACGGTGGTTCCAGAGGACTTTCACAAGGCTTATATCTTTCTTCTTTAACTTTTTAATTCTATTATCAAGGATTGACACAGGTCCTTCCTCATAAGTTATATCTTCATTCAATTCTACTTCCATAGGTTGTAGAATTGACTCGGTGTCAGGGTGACATTTCCTCAGCATAGAAATATGAAACACAGGGTGTAACTTCTGCAACTCTGGAGGTAACTCTAGTCTATAGGCCACCTTTCCAACTCGTTCAACAATTGGATAGGGCCCCATAAATCTAGGAGCTAACTTTCCTTTCCTTCCAAAATGAAGGACTCCTTTCCAAGGTGAGACCTTGAGGTACACTCTGTCTCCAACCTAGAACTCTAAGGGTCTACGACGTTTGTCGGCATAAGACTTCTGTCTATCCTATGCAGTCTTAAGTTGTTGCTGCATAACTTTGATCTTCTCTGTAGTCTGCTTCACAAGATCAGGACCTAACAACTGATGTTCACCAGTCTCATACCAACACAAGGGTGATCTACAACGTCTTCCATACAAGGCTTCATAAGGTGCCATATCAATACTATGTTGATAGCTATTGTTCTAGGAAACCTCTATCAAGCTTAGGTGTAGATCCCAACTTCCGGTAAACTGGAGAACACATGCTATCAACAAGTCTTCGAAGGTCTGTATAGTCCTTTCTGACTGTCCATCAGTCTGTGGATGAAAGGATGTACTAAACCTTAACTTGGTGCCTAAATCTTTGTGTAACTGCTCCCAAAAATGACTTATAAACTGGGGACCTCTGTCAGAGACTATAGTGACAGGAACTCCATGCAGACGCACTATCTCTTGGACATACAACTGTGATAACCTTTCAGCAGAATAGGTTGTTTTGACAGGTAAGAAATGTGTTGTCTTTGTCAACCTATCAACAATCACCCAAATGGAATCATGTCCTTTGCTTGTCTTGGGTAGGCCAACAACAAAGTCCATGGTCACATGGTCCCACTTGCACTGTGGTATGGGTAAAGGTTGGATTGTTCCTATAGGCTTTTGGTGTTCAGCCTTAACCTGCTGACACACATGACACTTCAGAACAAACTCAGCTACATCCTTTTTCATCCCAGGCCACCAATATATATCTTTCAAGTTTCGATACATCTTGGTGCTCCCTGGATGCATAGCATACATCAAAGAATGAGCTTCCTCTAGGATTAACTTCCTCAGGTTATCCACATCTGGTACTATCATCTTCCCATGATAGCATGTCACTTGATCTTCTGAATCATGAAAACCTTCTCGCTTCTCATCACCATACTCAGATCTGATCTGCTGAACTGCAGCATCAACTCGTTGTGCCTCCTTTATCTACTCTCTTAGGGTAGGTTTGATATGCATCTCAGCTAGCAAACCAGCTAACAATGACACCTTTAACTGCACATTGTCTTGCCTTAAAGAGATAAGCATATCTCTTCTAGAACATACTAAGTAACTTAGTTGTGCTCTATCCATGGTTAATGTAGCTGATTTCCTACTCAAGGCATCTGCAACCACATTGGCCTTCCCTGGATGGTAATCAATTGTACAATCGTAGTCCTTGATTAATTCCATCCAGCGACGTTGCCTCATGTTAAGCTCATGCTGAGAGAAGATATACTTAAGATTCTTGTGGTCTGTGAAAATCTGGAATGTTTCTCCATAGAGATAATGTCTCCAGATCTTCAAGGCATGAACCACGACAGCTAACTCTAGACCGTGTGTCGGATAATTCTCCTCGTGTTTCTTAAGTTGTCGGGAAGCAAAAGAAATAACTTGCTTATCATGCATCAAGAACATCCAAGTCCATTCTTGGAGGAATCACAGAAGACTATATATCCTTTTCCTTGATCAGGTAGCACAAGCACAGGTTCACTTGTCAACCTCTCCTTCAACAACTGAAAGGACTGCTGACACTTGTCACTCCAGGTAAGAGGAACATCTTTTCGGGTTAACTTGGTCAAGGGTAAGGCTATAGAACTGAAATTCTTAATAAACCTTCGGTAGTAACCAGCTAACCCTAAGAAACTTCGAATCTCCTTCGGTGTCCTCAGTTGTTCCCACTGTAGAACGGATTCTACCTTTTTAGGGTCAACTTGAATACCCGAGGCAGATACCACATTTCCAAGAAAAGATACTTCTGATAACCAAAACTCACACTTGCTAAACTTAGCGTATAGCTTATGTTCTCTTAGTAAGGTTAGAGTCTGTCGGAGATGTTGTTCGTGCTGCTGAGCATCCTTACTATAGATCAGAATGTCATCTATGAAGACGACAACACACTGATCGAGAAAAGGTCGAAAGACTCTACTCATGAGTTCCATAAATGCAGATGGTGCATTAGTTAGTCCAAACGACATAACTGTGAACTCATAGTGACCATATCTTGTCCTAAAGGCAGACTTAGATATGTCACTGTCCTTAATATGAAGTTGATGATATCCTGACCTCAAGTCTATCTTTGAGAAGACCGTTGCACCACGCAACTGATCAAAAAGATCATCAATCCTCGGCAGAGGGTACTTATTCTTTATTGTTACTTTATTGAGTTGTCTGTAATCAATGCACAACCGCATTGACCCATCTTTCTTTTTAACAAACAAAACCGGAGCACCCCAAGGTGAAGTACTCGGTCGGATGAAACCTTTCTCAAGTAACTCTTGAAGTTGTTTCTTGAGTTCTGCCATTTCGGCAGGCGCCATCCTATACGGTGTCTGGGCTATGGGTTGCGTATCTGGGACCAAATTGATTTCAAAATCAATTTCTCGAGGCGGTGGTATACCTGGACGTTCTTCAGGAAACACGTCTTCGAATTCCCTGACTACAGGAACTTCAGCACGGTTGGGGCTCTCCTTGGTAGTATCTACCACATGGGCCAAGAATGCATAACATCCTTGCCTCATCAGCTTATCAACAACCATAGCTGACATAAGACAGGTGGGTAGAATCTTCCTTTCTCCTTGAAAGATCCATGTGTTGCTTTCATCAGCGAACACAGCCAGCTTGGATTCACAATCCAAGACCACCTTATACCTTTCCAAGGTATCCATCCCAAGGATTATATCAAATCCTTCCATATCAAGTGGTATAAGATCCACTTGAATGCGATGATCAGAAAAGAAGAGGATGCAGGGAGAGCATACCTCCTGCAAAACAGCAGACCCACTCAACGAAGTTTCCAAAAACAAGCTATCTGCCCTATGACTAACTATCATATTGCAGTTGCGAATCACTCTCTGAGTGACAAAAGAGTGTGTAGCACCCGGGTCAATCAGAACAGATACAACACAGGATTTAGACATATCAGAATATAAAAGTCCCATCTGACCTACCACAACCTGTGGATTGACCACTGCATCTGGTGGGTTCATAGCATAGAACCTTGTTGTCGCTTGGTGTTGAGGTGGTGCTAATGATCCAGCTTGAGACGCTTGTCCATGTCCTTGAGCTGCTCCTTGAGATTGCCTTCTCTATGACTCCAGTTGATTCTGTCTCAGAGGCTGTGTCACACTGACAGGCCTAGACCGGCAGTCCTTCATCAAATGTCCCACCTTCCCGCAGTTGTAGCAGCTTCTTCCCAGTTGTTGTGGTCTTAGTGGTCCAGTAACTGACATTGATGCTGAACTGCGAGTCTCTTGTGGTGGTAAACTCCGTCCTCTACCTCTACTTGGAGACCACTGAGTCTGAGAGTTAGATCTAGGTGGTGGAGGTGTAGGTCCAGAGAATCTAGGCTTCTTAAATTCTCTAGATGAAGAACCCTAGAATTGCAGATATCTCTTTTGGGTTTGCCTTTTCTCGACTACAGATCTCTCTATTCTTCGGACTGACTCAACAAAGGTAGAGAATCTCTCCCGGTTTTCTAGGGCAGACACGGGAGTAGTCATGTCGGCATTCAAACCCTTCTCAAACCTTCTAATCCTTTCTTCTTCTGTGGCAGCCATGTGCAGACATAACCGCAGCAACTCCATGAACATAGCTTCATATTCGCTAATGTTCATCATGCCCTGTCTTAATCTCTCGAATTGAGAGATCTTCTCATCCAGGAAGGTCTTTGGAAAGTATCTAAGGATAAATTCCCGACGAAAGTCTTCCCACGAGATCTCTATTCTAGGCCTCTTCTGCTCTTCCAT
This sequence comes from Alisma plantago-aquatica, assembly GCA_963693085.1. NCBI lineage: Eukaryota > Viridiplantae > Streptophyta > Magnoliopsida > Alismatales > Alismataceae > Alisma > Alisma plantago-aquatica. The sequence goes on along the minus strand of OY856413.1, from coordinate 766,545,092 downwards.
GTTCCACCAGTGACCAGCACTTCCTTTGAGAAGATAGACAGCATCTCTAACCTTCTCAGCTTCAGGGATGTTAAGGATTCTGAAGGCTTTCTCCAACTCGGTTAACTACAGATCGGCATCTGCGGGGTCAGCTGTCCCAAAGTATTCGGTAGCTCCGACACGACGAAGTCGCTCGAACGTTTTATGAATACCTTGTCCTTCAGGATGGACAGGTGCCCTAGGTATAGGCATAGGTATTCTGTCGGTGATGTGTGTCATGGCAGTCATAAACTGCCTGAACATAGTCTGAACAGCTGGATTTCCCATGTCTGCTGGGTCAAACTGTGGTGGATCCATAGGTGGCTCAGGTACAAGTTGTTCTATTTCTGGGACCCTTGCACCTTCCCGAGGTGCAGGAACACTACTCTCCGCCACGTACTCCTCATGTGGTTTAGACATCCTTATATATCTTCTTCTCCTGAGGAGCAGAAGATTCTATTAGATAAGGAAGAAATACTAAGGATAGACTCGACATCCTAAGTCCTATGTCTCTGTATACTCAGCGAACCTAGAGCTCTGATACCACTTAATTGTGGGCTCCGATCTCCAAAACCACGATATAAACACAATTTAAACTTAGCGGAAGCAATCGATTAACAGCGGAAGACAAAAATCATGGGAAATTAAAACTTTTCGAGACAAGATCTTGAAACCATAAAACTCCTTCCATAGAAAAGGAAATAAACTGTTTACATCTCTGATAATTACTTCTTGAGTAATTATAAACAACATGATACAAAATTCTCAAGAGTCAAAACCAAAATCTCAGACACTAACTCCTAGGACCTGAGAGTACAGAGACGACATAGGACTATCTAACTACATAACTCAGCAGTCAGTATCTCCACATGAGATTCACTGCTACTCCTGGTGTTGCTGCTGTTGGTTTTGGTCACCTGTATGCTGGTTCCTCCGTCTTCGACGACCACCTAAAAAGTTGAAGTCTACGAGGTGAGACAATTTTAAATAATTGTCCCAGCGAGAGTTATAACTCTCCACTAGAAGCTTTATATAGCAATTCAAAGAATAACATAAGCAATAAAAGCTCTCAAAGTATTCAACAGCAGTTTGGTAATAAGCAGAAGTTCATCATTTAAGAAATATGAAGAACATGTGTACTATTCATTGTAACATCAATCAAGTATCTCGTAGTTAATCCTAACAGGTATACTACGATGTTGATTATGTTTTACAAACATTATTATGCCCTACGGAGATGAGGTATACCACTCATACTCCAACTGATCACTTATTAAGTCGCATCGGTATCATACCTAGGTCATCAAAAGAGCCGGATTCTTATGACCTCATCTTCCTCAGTCAGAGTGAGGATAACTTGTAGGACATCTTGTGTCTCTTCTAATATAGCTTATCAGGGTAATCTGGTACTTCGCTATTTTTAGAGTTACAGTGGCATTCTATACTCTCTTCGTCATCGAGAGATTTCTTGTTTATCTTTGATCGATGCGGTATAAGGATTTCCTCGAGAGAATTGTGTTGCAGCATAAACATATAGTGAAGGGTTGATGGATTAAGATACATCTACATCAATTCCTACACTCAGATGTAAGGATTTACACACCCATATTCCCCCACATACTCAAAAGTATGCAATCCAGGAGTTCCCTTAGGAAAACTTGTTTCACCATCATTTTGCTTTCTGACAATGATGGATCTATGATCAGGGCTCTACATGGTATGATTATACTTGATTAGTTAGGTACATTTCAGTATTCCTTGAACATCATACATGTTCTCAAACATTAATCATTAGCATTACAGCTATGAAAGTATAATACTTAAATGTAACAAGTCTAACTCACATCAATTATCATTTTTCAATCATCTCATCACAAGTCATCTGTTAAGCATGACCTTGATGATACTCATGGCTCTCACAGCCTAACAATCTCATTAGATGCCCCTTACTAGGAAACAGTGTATTTCATTATTCATAAAGCTAATAACATGCTTTCAATTGAATATGGTATCATCATCCTTACCTGGATATGATCATCATCCCATAAGAACATGCATGGTTAATTCAACTAATAACAGTAAACAATTCATTTTAAAGAAGTTGTACCTTCCTACTCTTACAAGAGTTAGGTTCCCTGATTTTCATCAATTAGGGTTTACTATTCACATTACATGTCATCACCCTAGAATTAGGGTTTACTATTCACCTCATGGTGAAATGAACTCATAAAATCATCATGTATGAGAAACATCATCATTAAAGCCCTCAGATAAGATTAAGATTCATCAATTATCACAATTAGGGTTTCCATGATCTCACATAGGTGGATCATACCCTAATCATGCACATTCATATGTATTGAAGGTACTTTACTTGAGTTTCAACCATAAATGGTACTTTCTCTCTCCTCTTACTAGTAAATGGTGATTACACCACTCTATATTAGGTTGGGACAAGTCCTCATTGACTATCATAAGTCAAATCACCACTAACATGTGATTAGAGTTTGATTAAAACAAGGTATCACTCACCTGTACCCTTCAAGGGCACTTTGGTAAATTACACCATTGATCATCATCATGGGTTAAATCATTAGTCACTTAGTCCCTTAATGTCCTAGGTTATCATTAGGGTTTAGATCAGATCACCATTGAACCAATTACACCTTCAAGTGATTAAGTATAAACAATCTTGAAAACCTTCAAACGGTTTCAACCTTCAACCACCAAACGGTCTTGAGACCGTTTGAGTGTGTTGGCCGTTTGGGGAGAGTTGACCTCCAAACCATTTGAAGCTTATGCGGTTTGAAACCATTTGATCAAAACGTTCTTGAGATCGATTGGTCCAAACGACCTTGAGATCGTTTGGACCTCAAACATGGTTCAAAAGTAATAATCGATTATGGTTATGTATGTTGAAGCCCTCAATTATCTAAATCCATGTAAACCATTTACAAATTGAGTCAATTAGGATGAGCCTTAATCAATTGAACACCAAATTGACCTTCAATTGAAAGCCAATTAGGGTTAAGTCCATCTCAATTAGGGTTTCAATCGGATAATCATCAATGTTCAACAATGTGAATCAAATCAAGGTTGAACCTATCAATTGACCTCCAATTGGGCCCAAACTTGGCCCAAAAGGTCTTGAGATCGTTTGGATGACCTATAAACAGTCTTGAGACCGTTTTCCCAAAGTTTGACCAAAACCCAAGTCGGTTGGATAAGGGTTGAACCCTAAATAGGTCTAAAATCAGCATTTTTATCAATTCTTCAACTTATTGAAATTGGACCCTCAAACCATCAAATTACCTCAACCCTAGACCTCCAAAGAGTCTTGGGTTGTCACCAAACGGTCTTGAGACCGTTTGGATGAATCCCGAAACGGTCTTGAGACCGTTTGGGTCCTTCAACCCAAAACTCAAAAAGATCTATACTTGAAATCAGCAATTTCAACCCGATTAGGGTTAGGGTGTTGAAGTACCTTCAACTCCCAATTGGTTAAGAATTAGATTATGATTCTTTGTAGGAATGAAATTCAATATATCACCAACAGACCCTCAAATGGTCATCCCTTGGTCAACCCTATCAAATGGTCTTGAGACCGTTTCAATCCAAACGGTCTTGCAAGATCGTTTGAGATCAAACGGTTTGAGACCGTTTGATTTCAAACGGTTTGCAACCGTTTGGACCAAAAGGGTCCAAGGTCGTTTGATAAAGTTACCTAGGAATTCACGCCCATCATCTTCAACCTCTGTTCAGGTTGGTTACTCCACCGTTTTTCTTGCAAAAGTGCAAGGAAGAAGGGAGGTAGAAGAAGAACTAAGTATACTTTGCAAGAACAAAGATAAGCAATATAAAGCAAAGAGTTTTAGAGTTATAAAACCCGCCTCAAACGTTGTTCCTAGAGATCCAAGCTTCTAAGCTTCAAGCCTCTAATGGAGTCTTGAGCTCCACAACTCGGCCAGAGGTGATTCTCCAAGGAAAAGATGGGGATGGTCGGCTAGAATAAAGAATATAAGTGAGTTAACCATAGAACCAACCTTTTAAGAAGAATTCCTCCATGAATTCGAGCTTGAATGGTTCCTACTCACCTTAGCACTAGTTGGTCGTTATCCCTAAGGTCCAGAGCTCTTCCTTGGCCATTTTGAGAAAGATGAGAAATGAAGAGCATAAATGATACGTTCACTTGGTTTGCAAGAGTTTTAGCTTATATAGTTTAGGCTATTTTCCATCATAAGGACCTCTAAAACATGGATTTCTCATCTAAGTACCTCCTTGTTTCTATGGCACGTCCAAGCCATCTAAACTTAAGAAAAGTCCATCAAAACTTAAGATCTAAGGGTAAAGAAAACCATTAAGCAAACTAAGGTACGTATATGAAAGGTCTCCATTCTCATACTAGGTGAATTTTATACACAAAGATCATTCTTCTTATCTGATTATTCATTGAAGCGCCCCTTTCATCATTCCTACTCTTATTAATGTCAAGAGTCATAAAAGATATTCTAGAAGGTGTATTTTACAAGTTGCACCCCACATTTTGGGTAAATTGCATTTTACTCCAAAATTAGGGTTTTAAGCACAAGGATTGTTCCACAAGTTGCATCTTGATGCCCAGGCTTGGGAAATCCATTATATTTCACCATATTCACTCATATGATGTCTCATTACCAGAAGAACATCTTAACTTGTGAAATTTTCAAGTTAAACCCCCTTAACTGGGTAATTTGCACATAGGTCCCTGCATTACAAAACAATACTACAACTTTGTTTAAAAAGGACAAAATTGAAATTGTATGTTCCTGGGGAACTTAATTACATGCCAGGGAATAATCACAAGTATTTAAATACATATTTAGGCAAAAAATCTAGGGTTAGTTTATAACCCAGGTCAGGGATGTTACATAAATGATATAATGGAAATATGCCAAAAAGACATGTTCCCTTGTGAAAATATAAAATATTAGTACAAGATCATTCTGTCCGTTCCTAATGAATGATAGTGTCATGTCCTGAGGTAGGACCTTCCCTAGGAAGGGGGGATCCATAAATTAGTTTAAGAATTGGGATAACATTAAAAGTCACTTAAAAACTTGAGATATTAAGTGCAGGCGACATGAAAGCAAACAATTTAAGTATGGTTCTTGGAATCTGTGTATAACCATCTCTAAGGGACATGAAGAAAGGTCAATATGGAAGTGACTGATAGAACAGGACCAAGCCCATATGGGGAGGTCGTTGTGGGCCCAATAAAGGAGCATAAAGAAAACTATGGGTACCCTTAGAGATGAAGGAATTTAGGTAAGAGAATCATAAAGACATGATTGCTTGGAAATTTTAAAGAAACCTCGATAAAAAAGTATGATTAAATAAAATAAAGTCATAACATCTCAATAGAATCCTAAGTCAATCCTAAGGTCATGAAGGGGTGATTAATAGTACATATGATCGATGGGATTAGAAGGTGATCGTCCCTAACTACATAAGAACATAGGGTCAGGAGGTTACAACAATATTTGCCTAAGGCTCATGGGTAAGGAGATTGGCCACTTCCATGGGTTCATGAGGCCAAAGGGTAAATGAGGGACACTCCCTATATGCATCGCTCCACAAGTACTTGTACCCCTAGAGATCTTGAGGACATGACTAAGGCTAATGAGACATGAGGGATAGAAAAGAAAGATATAGGAAGTTAAGTAATTGCACAAACCCTTTTGTGAGGAAGGCTTTTGACTTCATGAATGGAAATGCATGAATCATTTAGAGTCATGTGTGATGCACCGTCTCTACCCTTAGAATGGTATGAGATTGTATTTGGACTGCAACCAAATGCTTATTTCATCTTGTTATTTGTGTGAGAGATGAGACAAACACATACCATATTAGAAAAGGAAATGATATTAGGAATATATGCTTGAGTTGACTAAGAATTTGAGTTATTACCATGCTCTTAGGAGAATATTGAATGAATGGTTTGGAAGAAATAAATGAGCAAGGTAATTTCCAATCTCAATTGAGGATACAATTATCAAGTGGAGATCTAATTCTATAGGTATAGGATTGAATTTGGTGATCAAAATAATGGATACAAGAATTTAGGTACCAAATAAAGATAACCCAAACTCAATTTGTGGAACACAAGCTTGTAGAAGCCAATAAGATGACCTAGAATTAGATAAGATGAAGGGTTTGATGGAGAAATCTCAAACACTTATCTTGATGGATGTGCCTAGTGGAATCCAATACAAAGTGATAAGTGAGTTCTTGAGGATTCACCCTTAAGGAATTAGAAGGTTGTTAGTCTAAGTTTACCATGTGCCCTAGTATCATGAATATGTTTAAAGACTTATAGTGATTTTATTGGGATTAGTAGAGATATAGAAGTATATGTAGCCAGTTATCTCACATACAAAATGGTGAAGACTGAACACCAATGACCCGATGGGTTACTGCAACCAATTGAGATTCTTGAGAGGAAATGTGACCCGACCACTATGGTTTTTGTGGTGAGTTTCCCTATGATAAAGAAAGGTCAGGATGCAACATGAGTGAACTGAACTATATATTAAGGTGGTAGTTGTCTTGCATGATGTTTTAAGTTTGAGTATTTCTAAATGTAACCCAAATTTCACTCCTAAGTTGTGAAGATAAGTGCATGAAGAGCCTAGTACAAGATTGTAGTTCAGTATAACATATCACCCCTAGACCGATGTACATTCAAACCTTAGAAGTTTTGTTGAGAGCATGTGTACTCAATTGGGGTGGATCGTGGAAGAAATACGTGCCGTTAGCTATGTTTTCCTATAATAATAGCTACCAAGCCAGTATCGGGATGCCTCTGTATGAAGCTCCTTATGGGAGGTTGTGTAGGTCACCACTTCACTGGGATGATGTTCATGGAAGGACCTTGTTGAGGTCGAAGGAACTTCAGGTATATGTTGACAAAGTTGCTTTGGTCAAGAAAAGGCTAAAGAGAGCTTGGATCGAGAGAAGTTGTATGTTGATGCAAGGCAGACTGACTTGCACTACACCGTGGGTGAACATGTGATTTTGTAAAACTGACCCCTCTAATCTATAATTAAAAATAGAGAAAAATTTAGTCCTCAATGTGTGGGTCCATTTGAGAGTTTATAACAGATTAGTGAAGCAACCTACCATGTAGCCCTACCCCCACAGTATAGTATGATGCATGCGTGTTCCATGTGTCCATTTCAAAGCACTATGTGAAAGATCCTAGCCATGTGATGAGCATTGAACCTATTAAGCTCCAAGGGAGTCTGACAATCCTGAGTCACTCGTGAGGTTACTGAATACCAAGGTGAAATAATTCTGAAATAAAAATATAGTGATGGTAAAGGTTCTCTAGAAGCACCATGGAGAGGATGAAGCCACATGGGAGCTGAAGACAGACAAGGAAAAAAATCTTATCTCAGACTATTTATATGTTTGTATGAATTTTGAGGACAAAATTCATATAAGTGGGGAAGGATGTTATAACCTCAATTTTTCTTGTATCGTTGTATAATTTATCTATGAAAAGGGATTTGTTTGGAAATTTGTGTGCATTGTTTTATAAATTGGGTTTCCTTGCAAATCTACCCTGACTGATGGATTTTGTGATGTTATTGTCTTATTAGACCAATAAAGGACGAAAGAAAAACCCATAATAAATAAAAGGCAAAAAGAAAATAAATAATACTTAGGAATAATGTGGAATTATATGGAATGTGGCATAGGTGGTCACAATGGGTTGTCTTTTAGTTTCACATGCCTGCTAATAATAAGAAAAGTTGAAATAAAGAAAATAGAAAAAGGAAAGAAAGAGAAAATATATGTTTAAATACATAATGCATGCCTTATAAGTGAAAGACTTGCACATGAAGAAAAATAGTTATTCTTTTTTTACTTTTGGTCCAAATCTTTGCACACACCTAGACAAAGTCATCAAAGACTTTTTCTTAGATTTGGGAAAAAAGGATAAACAGAGAGAGAAAGATGATTTTAACAAGTTTGCATAAAGTGACTCGATTTCCAAGGAAATATAATAGATGTCATGATTTTATTTCCAAACTATATAATCCTTTTTTGGCCTTTTATTATCTGCATGGAATGATGGTCGTCGGATCTACGATCAACAATAACACCATTGTAACCTATCCATAACCAAGAAAGGAATCAGGGACATATTTGTGGAGCCTTCCTATCTGATTTCCTCGGAACCAAGTGTGTATAAGAATCCAACAAAACCTCTAATAGATCCATGAGAGGAAACCACACCATTTCATCATCGGTTTCAATACATATGGGAGTCTATTACTACTTTGCCCAAATTTGGGGACTTCTCGGTGGCTAGCCCTAATGGTCATGCATTTTAAGGCACGAGCATCTCATTGTAGAGTCCAGGGCATCCCTACAAGCCTCGATAATGTCTGAGGGTTATCCTCTCCCTTAAATTCCCAGTAAGACTCTACTTTTCCCCTCTCTGTTCCTCCATGTGCTCTCGCACAGGCCGTGGCATAGGTGCCCATGTTTTGAGCCTCCTTTGGTTAATCAAACATCACAAATGAGTCCAGTAATGTAGGGTAGAGAGAAGTGCACCCTCTCCTTTGGATTAGGGGTACAAACGAGCGAAGTCAACCCTTGATTTTGTTGAGTCTAGGTCAATGTTGACTCAATGTCGAAATTGACTAAACCCTTGTGTTGTTGGTGATTAAATCATTCCACTTATTTGTGTCTAATGTCTCTACTTGAGTGATTTTAGATTATGTATAGACACACTCCAAATTCCATAACTTGTGCATCTCAACATGGAGAAAAGACAAGTCAAAGTCAATACAAGTGTACTTTTATGGAATATGATGTAAATCCATTAAAATCGTGTTATAAATCACTTGTAATGATTGTATGACTTGTAATTCATCTTTAAAAAATTAAGGAGCATTTAAATAAAATATTTAAGCACTTTAATGACATGTTCCAAAATTCATTACAGGCACTTTATCGGTCTAGTTACAATCTCGACTGATCCTTGATGTATTTTGAGAATGTCATGGTTTGGTTGAGTTCCCTATACACAAAACTCGAACGACCACATCAATGGAACAAAACTGATGTAATCTATCAGTCGAGTTCCTACCAAGAGAAACTCGACTGATTGGTTAAATTAGCTTTATCACATAGTGCATTAGTTTGAGTTACCTTCATAGAAACTCGACCGATATCATTGTACAAAAACTGTAGAAAAGTGTTTCTAGTCATTGTGGAGTTGCAACAATAAAAAACATATCCTTTACAAGCCACAAAATGGCTAGTTTTCATTCTTATGTGTTAGCAATGACTGAGACGCATCCCCAACTATAAATAGGACCATTAGGCTTCATTCCAAGGTTGAGCATTGAATGCAAAAGTCTATATGAGGTTCCTATTCCATAGTTGAGTGTTTCCTACAACATTGTTTCTCTCTCTCTCTAAGCTTAATCACTTTCATCATCCATTAGAGTGAGTAGGAGATTTGTAAGAGAGCTAGTCCTACATGTATATCTTGTGAGGATCTCACATCCACCACCTCCCTATCTCTCTTATAACCATGAAGATGAAGGTTCTCTCTCTCTCTTAGCTAAGAGAGGTGAAGAAGTACAAGGGAAGGAGTCCCATGGTGAATATCAAGGCTTGAGACTTGGAGCAAGAGTGGGTAAGCCCTTGGTGAAGGAATAAGACTCCTTGCTCAAGTGGGTAAGTCCTTAGTGAAAGCTTCTCCGAGTGAAGGTGAAGTCAAAGGTAGAAGATCCAAGAAAAGTGGGAAATACATGCAATGCCAAGACATGATGCAAGCATGGGTAAGACCTTGGTGAAGGCTGATGACATATTGATGAAGTGGGTAAGTCATTGGGTAGGTTGAAGACTCTTGGATTAGATAGGTAAGTCCTTTGGAAGGTCATGTATTGTAAGTCTTATGAATTAATATAAGAGTACAATGGTTAAGAAATCCTAGAGGTTGACCTCTCTAGTTAGTGGACTGACATACTTCTAGTTTGAAGTATGGAACCACTTTACATAGCTTGTGACTTGGTTCTTGTTCAATCTCTCTCTCCCTTGCTATGTATGTTTTAGTTGCACTCAAATTTCCTATTTAGAAACCTTATCTTGTGATATAACTTGAAGGTCTAATGAATTTTTTTATGTGCATTCAACTCTATTCACCCCCTTCCTCTAGAAAAAATCACCCATCCTAGGATCCAACCGAGTTGAATGGCTTGGGGAAGCTAGCTCACGTACAAGAAACAAGAAGGAGGATGAAAATGAAAGCCATGAATATTACCTTCTTGTCCCCAGGCATACGTAAACCCAAGACAAAGGTGCAGGGGAAAATGTGTACAACCACCCTATTTCAACCCCTTGATCATGTGGAGTGAGCTGCTCACATGGCCAAATCTTATTCACGGGGCCCTGGTCTACATGGAAAAGAAAAGGCAACCAAAATAATGGTGTGGCGCTCTGTTAATGGACAAAGGTATTTGCAAAATTCATAATTAATTGTTGATATCTCAGATTAAGATGAATTGTTTACGAAAATTTATCAGGAGAATGCAAGGATGCTAACAAAAATATAATCAGAGCATATTTTTGTTTCTAGTTTAAAAGTTCCCAAAAAGTTGGTATCTTTAATGCTTTTAATGAATCAAAACCCTAATTTTGAGCATTAACAAATCTAATGGACCCCATTTGATGTTATTAGACATATATTGATCTGTTATGAATAAAAAGAACACTTTGAATTCATATGAACATCATAATTCAAGATTTGAGGGATTTGAGTTTCTTTCTAAGAGTACCTTTAATGATGGAATTAGGGTTTGTCAACATAAAAATGTCAAAATGTGTATTCTTTCATCTCCAAAACCTTAACATGATTTGAAAAGGATAAAAGTTGGACTTTTGCATAAAAAGTTACCTTTTCAAATACAACCATGAATATGACACCAAAACTAGGGTTTATGGATTAAAAGGGTATTAAAGGAAATTAATTATTTTTTGGAGAATGAAACACAAAGGTGAACATAATAACCTAACTTGAAACTCCAGTCAGCCCTAAAGATCGATGTTGGAATCACATAGTGACACATGGGTGTTATACCTTAAATTTTTTGTTGACTTGCTTGAGTGCTTGTACGGTTATTCTTGATTATTCATATACTTCTAAGACAGGTATGTGGTTGCACCTATTAGTAATCGATTTAGTTTCATGTGGCCTTCTCAAGTTCCTCTGCATGGTTTGCAAATATATGACTAGCATATGAACTTTACTTCCTTGTGAACTATAAAGTGACTATGGCTATCACATTATATATGGACATGACTGGCTCATTTCTAGGCCACCCATGGATCTACAGAAAGGCCATCCACCTGAATAGGGGAAGGCATAAATTGGTACCATCCTGAATAGGGGGTACATGAGAAGTCGCCTGCCTGAATAGGGGGAGCCGTAATAAAGTCATCCGCCTAAATAGGAAAGATTGTAAATATTGCATTGTGATGCTTTGAGGGGTCATGACAAAGGGTGGAGACACCTATATTGGGTAGTGATGATGAATACGTTAAATTTGATTTGTTAAATAATAATTGTTGAATTATGTTATTATCCTTACTTGTAAAGTTTTGTTTCCCCCACATGCCAGTATCACGTCTTATACTGAACGACATTTTTTTGTCAGTGTTTTAGGTTGATTTGCTTCAAGATGGGAACTGGACAAATAATGAAAAAGATATTGAAAGTGAACCAGACAGTCTAATATTTGGAGGATATAGATAGTTGATACATATTTTGGGTAAAGTCCTGGAATTTTATATTTTGTAAACTTTCATGAAAATAATTTTTATCCTAAAACAAACTTATTTAATTTAGTAGAATTTATTAATTATTTTTATTATGTGCAAAACCATTTGATCCTATTTTTGGGATAACAACTCTAGTTTCTTAGCCTTCCTTAATTGGGGGTTGTCGGGGAATGTGGTCGCTACAATTCACTATCAACAATCTATTGCTTTCTTCCTACATAGAAAGGAGATGTCAGTGCCCAATTCAAAGTTTGAGACATGGAGTTAGCTTGGGGGACCATTTCACATTTGGGTTGGTCCCCTTCTCTTTGTAAGGACAATAAGTAGAATAATGATCATCACTCTTGCAATAGAAACAAACCATATATGACTTAGAGATAGAAGTCTGTCCATGGTATATTGGAGGCCCCTTGCTCTTTTTCTTACCTATTCCCTTTCTTTTATAGGATCCTTCATATCCTAAACCACTACTACCCACTTGTTTGGTAGAGTTCTCTAGGGCAATGTGTCAGGACTTTTCCCCTTTGAGGAACTTTTGTAAGGTCTCTCTAAGTCTATGATTATCATCACTAAGAGTAATTATAGTAGAAGAAAAACTAGAAATATCATTTGAACATGTAAAAGATCAGCCTCCAAATAGAGAACTTTAGTTAAATAAGAATCCTTTTCAAGAGTTATACTAGCTACTTCTTTACTATCTAAGATAGGTCTAGATTCAAGATCATTAACTTTAGCAAGAAGTCTAGAATTTTCAGTTCTTAGCATAACTAGCACATCAACATAGACTTGGTTTTTATTTTTAACATCATTCATTTCTTTAGATAAACACAATTTTCAATTTATTCACCATTATATTGAAGTTTAAGGTCAAGAAATTTTCCTTGCAAGGAATCTATGCTATCAATATGAACTTTTTTGCTTTTTTTCAAGAATTTCAATTCTAGCATATAGATCATCTATGGTTTTTCCTAGTCTCATCTTTTTAGATTTGCACTCAGAAAAATAAGCATGGCAAACATTAATCATATCAATGAGAGCATCATTATAAAGTTCATTCAAGATTACCTCACTTACTTCACATACTTTTCACTAGTTGAGGCCATGAGAGAAAGGTGACACTCTCCTTCATTTGAGCTGGAATCACTTGAGGAAGACTCCTCCCAAGAAGCATGGGCAGCATCCCTGCATCTTCTTTCCTTTTTCTACCTCTTCTTGAACTTGCTCTCCATGTTGTAGTCCTCCTTCTTAAAGTTGCACTTTAAGTATGACTTCTTTTAGTGTCCCTTTTGACCACACCCATAGCATCTAGGAGTAGAGGGGGAGGAAGTATTTTCCTTGAAGTGTTTTCCCTTAGAGTAGTTGGCTAAAATATCACTAAGGGATTCATCTTCACTAGAGGGAGGAGTATGTCGACAAGCAAGTTGTTGTTGAAGAACAATGGCCTCCACGTAAACTTTGAAGACTGCAACCTTTATCTTCTTTGATTCCTTCTCTTCTAGATTTTGCTCTTCTTCTTACTTGTCAAGCCACAGTTCAAAAGCTTGGAGATTCCCAGTGAACTCTTTTGTAGCAATATCACCAAGGCTTTTTGTTTCTTAAATGGAGGTCACCTTGGATCACAACCTCTTGGGAAGAGATATAAGAATCTTGGAATTGACCTTCCCTTGGTCCATGGGATGTCCGGAAGATGCAAGCCCATTCACAACAGTGTTGAACCTATCATACATCTTGGCAATTCTTTCTTTCCTCCCCATCTTGAAGTTCTCAAGCAAGACATTGAACATGTAGACCTTTGACTCCTTGACTTACTTGGTTCCTTCATAGGTAACACAAAGCTTATCCTATATCTCATGAGTTTTATCCCAAGTTGAGATACGGCTGAATTTACTGGGAGTGAGGGATGAGTAGATGGCACTTATTGCCTTAGTGTTGAGTTGAGCCTTCTTAGTGGAAGCTTCATTCGAAGTAGCCATGTCTTTCTCCGGTTCATTGTATGGAAAAGGAACCACTCTCCACATCTCATAGATCATCCCATACATTATCCTTCAATAGATGAAGTTTTGTCATCAAATATGGGGGATGCATGGATAAACCTCCTTCTATGTTGAGGGACCCCAAAAACTTCTCACCCATCTTCTCATCTCATAGGAGCACTTGCTTGGAGAAGACTTGATCTAATACCACTTGTTGGATCAATAAGCTCTAGAAGGGTGGGTTGAATAGAGCTAAAACACTTAAACTAAATTCATTAGACCTTCAAACTATATCAAGAGATAAGGTTGCATATATGGAATTTGAGTGCAATTAAACATACATATCAAGGATGAGAGAGATTGTATAAGAACAAGAACACACGCTATGTATAGTGGTTCCAAAATTCAAACTAGGAGATGTACATCAACTATCTAACGAGGTCAATCCCTAGGATTTGCACCGAATACACACTTATTATATTCCATTATAAGAGACACAATATGACCTTCATTTTCTAGGATAGGGATACCTAGCCTTCCTTTTAAGGATAAAAGGAGCCAACAACCTTACAAGGACTTACCTATCCTAGAGAAAGAATCCTCTACCTCGATAAGGACTTACCCACTTTTGCAATGAGCTAGCCACCTTCACCAAGGAGATCTATGCTTACAACAAGTCTTTGGCCTTGAAGGGATTACCCACTCTTCTTATGGATCTTCAGCCTTCAACTTTACCTTCACCGAGGGGAAGCTTTCATGATCTTTTATTGAGAGAAAGAGCTTGGGAAAGAGAAGTTCACAAGGAATACATTGAAGCATCTCTATCACAAATAACCTATCTCACTCGGATTGATGTTGACCTATAGTAATATAGAGAGAGAAAGGGACTCTTAGTAGACTAAACCACTCAAATATAGCATAGGAGAATAAGAAGCAAACTTTGAATGAAGTCCAAGGGAACCTATTTATAGTTGAGGGTGTTTACTTGCCAATAGATGCACTTAGGAACAAATTCTAGCTGTTTGGGGTGTTGTGATTGATCTATTTTTGAGTTGTACAACACTCTAATGGTTAGAAACACTTTTTTTGCACATTCCATACGATCTACTCAGCCGAGTTTCAATAAAGGTAACTCAACCTGTAGCACTATGTGACAAAGCAATTTTGATTTTTCAGTCACATTTATCATGGATGAAACTCGACCGATAGCTTAAAATTGATTTTCCTATGTACGACGTCAGTCATGTTTATCCTAGGATAAAGTTGACCAAACCTGGCAATTTACAAAACCCATCCAGGGTGTCGGTCGAGTTTTGTGTGAGTGAAACTCAGCCGGCAAAAGTGTTTGTGATGAATTTTGAAAATTGCTATAAAGTGCTTAAATATTCATTTTCAGTGCAATTTATATTTTTCTCATCTTAATTACAAGTCATAGCATCAATAAAAATGATTTAAAAAATTGTTCTAAGTGATTTAGGGTGTTTTCCACAAAGGTGCATTTGCATTGATTTTGTCTTGTATTTGGTCAAGCTAGGGCATGATTGAATTCATCCTTTTCATGTACTTAATACCTAAAATCAATCTCAAATAGACATATTAGATACACATGAATGGAATGTTTAAGTCATCATAAAAATTTGGATAATGTATAACTATTAGGTCAACATTTGCCTCATGTTTAGTCTCTAATTCCCCCTGATTAGTAAGAAGTATATAATGAAATGTTGGACATCTAGATAAAATGACATACTCTATCATACCTCCTCGACTAGTGCATTGAGGACTCTGCATGGTGATGTTCTATCTCCCCTTACCCAGATATCTCTGACTGTGAGTCTGAATCACTCATCTGTGCATCTAAAATAGGAACAATTGATGTGCTATCAGTCTACTGCTCCGACGGATCATGTTTCTCTTCTTCATCATCTAAAGACTACACCTATAAAGAAGATGACACATCCTCATACTCATCATCAAAAGAACTGTCACTACATCCTACAACCTTTTCATCACCACTCTTAGTCCCTATCAGTGTTTGACTCTCACAAAAACTCTCATCTATGTGTCTACTCATGATATTTTTCATAGCCAAACTACTAATCTCCATAGCCAAGAAAATATCATGGCATCACTTTATCATCCAGCTACCTCTTTTCCTTTAGAACATGTGCATCTATTGTCACACCCGCATCCCAAGATTACCACTAATCAGGAGATGTGGGCATGAGTTTGAGGATTATAATAAATACAAAGTTCACTCCCATTTTTTTTCTTTTTTTTCAAACTCTTTATTTTCTCACATCCAATAACATAAACAAACTTTACAAGAGAATTAAACATTGATTACTCTAATATGATCTCAATATTAATGATACACATCCATACATTCATTCTGTTTCTCACTCTTTCAATTACATACGACATGATAATCACATACATTCTCTGTTATTAAGGAAACAAAGATACAAAACATCATTTACAACTCTCTCACATCTATACAAGGACCTAGAGTGACAGGGACCGACTGGACTTAACTAATCTCATACTTAACTCATGTGGTGGATCTACTCTGATGCTTTGCCCTTCTTCAAGTCTATGTGGTTTCCCTTAAAATTGTGAGTAGAGGGGTGAGCCTACTCACTCAGTGAATGAGCACTTCAAAGAAACAGTTTAAAGTACTTATATAATTACAGATATATTACCAAGCAACTGATATCAATTATAACAACAGCAAGCTTTAAAGAGTCTAATCATTGACAACCATAAATATGGCAGGATACTCTAGATATCTACAAGAGTGAATCAACATATGAACATGCTTGATTAATCTCGAAGAGAGCTAATAACTTAGAAACAACAAAGAATAATTGAATAACTTCCACTTGTTTAACCTCTCATTCATCTTATTATGCCTTGAATCGACATGAGGTGTACCACAACATATGAAAGAATCACAGCAAGCTACGATCTCACTATACAATACTTATAAGCACGCACAGGTTCCTAAGACTATCTCTTGAGTAAGACCCCATCGGCCGCGGGCCTCGGCATGTCTACCTCTTGGTGGATAATCTAAGTGGCTGGATATCTCAGACTCCACCTCTCAACCTGGGTACTCAGGCGGTTAGTCAAAGCCCTCATGCTTATTGTGCATCAGTAGACCTACTGACCACTTATCACTCAACATGTAACACAGGTACCACCGGCATCCCCGGTTGGTGTTGGGTACCACACAACTGTAAGGAATCTGCCCTACTGGTCAAGACCCCCGCACCCTACTGGTGTGTCCCGGCTTACCTCGATCTGGACTACCTCCAGTCGGGAAATCATTTCCTCCTCACAGTGCAGGCCTCATCCTATGAGGATTCCATAGTGTTTAGGGAATCTACATGTCTAATTCACTCTTTAAATTCACAATTCAATCATCACATCAACATATCTTTGTTCAGCTTTGTAAACTGTTCATTTCATAAACCATCTAGTAACATTTACCCCAACTGAACTGTTAAGCATTACCACATCTCAAACTAAGAAACATTGATATCACAGTACTTGTTTCACTGAACACCCTATCATTAGGGTTTCATTTTCCTCATTCACTTATCACATAACTCACATAAGGATTGAACACATCATAACATCATTCAATAAGAATTGCTCTCAGCATTTCACATATAATTGAATATATATATATATATGAAACGATGTAATGAATTGAACTAGGGTTTCCATGCCATTTACTAAAACATCATACATCAAGAATAACATTGAATCAAGATCTCTAATTGCAAACCTTCAATTTTCCATTCATTTAGGGTTTCACCCTCTTACTGATATATCAAGCAAACATTTATATCATCAAATGAAATGAAAGGTCTTATCTGACATATATGTAATACGCATACATATATAACAATCATTCATAAGCAAGGAGATTCAACTAGACAAACTTCTTTATTCAATTATACAATAATTTCACTCATAGCTGAATACCCTAAATTTTAGTTTACTCTTATAACCTCTACAAATACTTTAAGAATTATCATTTACATGTATTGTACCCATTTCTAATATGATTTCATCATTTAAATTCATCACAATAGATAAATAATCCATTTCATATCAACTCACAAAAGCTAGATCAAAAAGGCAACTTAGTATTTGTACTCACATACCAAGCAATTGAATATTTTTTATGATTTAAGTCATTTTCATGCAATCTACTATTTAAAGGAAGTACCCACTCACCCTAAGGTGTGAAAATACCCTAACAACATAGCCCATCTCTGAATATCTCGAATCCATATCCAAATCCTAGTAAAATCTATGGTTTCTACTTCCTTTTAACCCTAAATGGGATCTGTTGTAGGTAGAAGAAGAAGACCAGAGGTTAAACAAAACCTTAAATTCATTGTATCAGGGATTCCAAGCAAGGGGAAATGGAAAGAAGAAACAATCAAGGGTTAAACCTACTTACCAAGTCAAATCTATAACAACCCTTTTTTATTTCTACTGTTCTTAATATTCTTCCACTCAAATTTCCCCAGAAATCATCTTCTAGATCGCCCACTTGTAGAGAAACTTGCCTTAAAAGATAGATAATCGAATCTCAGTTCCAACACACTTTGTTTTCTTGAAAACGGATAAGTATTTCTCGAGATATGATTGTTTTATGATTTGTTGCCTAGGGTGATTGCAGTGTCGACGCAATGTCACGGTCGTAGTGTAGACCATGGTCGCGGTGTCGACGTAGAGTTACAAGTTGCGGTGTCAACGGAGCATCACAAGTCACGGTATAGACCGTGGGTCGTGGTGTCGACATAGCGTCGGTCACGGTATTCTGTATATGTTTACTAAAAAGGACATAACTCTCTCATTTTAACTTTGATTTGGTTCATTATTTTTTTGTTGGATTCATAATTGAATTCTATACAATCCTAAAATATTATTTTAATAAAATTCTCAAATAATAAATCATTTATTAATTATTTCCTCCAATGTCATTAACTCTCTTCTTACACACATGTATCGGTTAATGTTATCTTAACCCCAACTCAGATCTTTATAGTATGCTTAAGTTATGATTATGAGTTGAACAAACAAGTATTTAAGGATATCAAAGTTAATATAAAGCACAACATAGAATATTACTAATAAAAGTATGCCAAGCGTTAATTTATCTTAAAACTCTAGGATTACCAACAAAGCTAAGAACGGGTTGTAACAATTCTCCCCCTCTAATAAAAATTACATCTCGAAATTTCTAAAAGACGAAAAGGTACTTGTTAAACATCTCCAATTCTACTTTCCAAGTAACTTCTTCTATACATGATTCCTCTGAAAAACCTTTACTAGGGGTAACTCTCTCCTTCTAAGCTTTCAAATACTACGGTCTAGAATTTTATTTTCAACATTGAGTCATTTGTTTCTCTTCAAATCACAATTTTTAAAAGATATAAAATGTGTGAAACATAATTTCTCATCTCATCATCATATGGTTATATTTACTTGCCAATCATGAAACCACACTATTCATCATACTATCACAAGATATAAATCCTTTTGACAATATCATAGGGTATCAACCCTTTATCAATACAAGAGGATTACACCTCATCCAGGGCTCAACCATGCCCAAAGGTCATTAAGACCATCATACTATTCCATGCATGATCATCGTTATCTTTACATGCCTTATAACAAGGCTCAACAACATCACTTACATATAATACACCGGATCAACACAATATTGCATTAATGAGCTAGGAGATATTCATAAACAATCATAGTAGGTTTATATTAACATTAAGAACATTCATTTATTACATCAACATGTAAGGAATCTAGATATGATTAATCCTCATCGTATTCATAATGCATAGGCTTAGTATAAGAAAGTATCAACCTTGTGGCTATGATAACCACCAATTAACACATTAAGGTTATGATCATATTAAGGAGATTATTTCACCATCATGCCATCATATAAGAATGTTAAACATGAATACTCATCTTTATCTATTTGTATTAGAGTTAGGTTCAACAAGATAATTTATACTAATGATACTAATCAACACTTATACCCAAACCCTAACTCACAACACTCCCATTGGATCATGGATGCATAAGATGAAGCATCACCATCACATTTCATACTATTCTCAAGTATGAACCCACACATAAATCAAGGTGTAACCATCAAGTTATAGCATGCTAGGGTTTCAACAATAGTAACAGAGTACTCCATGATCGTATTAGTCATTCAAGGACTATTCATACCCAGTTACCATCACTTAGTTATATTAAAGCTAGGTATAACAATCTATACCGCATTAGGGTTACATATCAATGCAATATAGTTATCATACCTTCTATTTATATGAGTGAATAGGTAAGACTACCTTATTGAGGGATCCATTTGTTCAATCATCATTCAACCCATATCACCATACCACAATTGTACAATACTAAGATGGATTACTGGTATGAATGACTACAACTATCAGACACCTTTAATTAACATATTGCTTGCACATTTACACTAAAATCATACGTAGAACCAATTTACATCCCTCATTATACCTTCAACAAATTACACTTCTAAAAACAAATTCACGTATTACTGAAAGCCATTGTTTTATGTTATCTCCCCATTCATTACTACCTACTTCTTGTTAATTATCCTTCTCATTTTGATCATATAGAATAAACATCCCTAAAATTGAAACATACGAGGTAAGAATAGATTATTCATCATTCTTGATATCACTGCAAGAATTTTGTTTTAGATTACACTTTGGTCATATTGCACTTCTCCTTTTGTTCACATCACACTTGTTACATTTGAAATTTATTTCTCACCCTTTGCTCTGAATCATTTTCATATTGTTTATCAACCTTTCAGATTAGCTACCTTTAAACCCTAGTTTACTATCAGTTCTAGTTTACTTCTCATAGTGCAAATCTCATGATCTTATTTTATAGAGATGCTAGTATTCAAGGTCAAATCACTAGTGACATCCCTTAAACTACTAAAACTCTAAACATTCTAGGGTTTTGTCCTTATCAGTAGCATGATGTTATTGTGATGTGACTTTGCTCCCTTAATTTGAAATTCAAACTTTGGATCTCACAAGTTTTACTAAAGTCTTCCTTATCTTATCAATTGAATTTCCTTTCTCTTACTTGGCCATTCAGATAGATTACATTCTCAATTTACCCTGCTAGGGTTTCATCATCATATTGTGTATCATTATTACATTCACTAGATGTCTCTACCATGGTGGTTATGCATCATATATGATTCATTTTCTTATCACTTCAATCCCACATTGCTCTCATTAAGGAAGATATGAAAGAGAAGATGATTCTGAGACTTAGAATTATTATCTTCAAACATTCCCTTAATACATTTCTAGTATGTAGGTTTAATTAGTTTATCAACAAGGCTACTTGACTAACTATCACTTGCTTAAATCTCACAACATCTTTCTTTTATAATCTATATTACTCCATCATGTTTCAAACCCTTCCTCACTTTCCATAGTCCTCTTACCATATACTACTTTTTCACCTGTCATCTTTAACTTCTAATTTTCTCTTATGTTCATGTTGCTTATTCATGTGTATGATCATGTATACCATGTTGCACATATTTGTTTTTACCCTTCTACTAATGTGAAGTTGAAATTCTAAATTAATAATCTCTCTACTAGTTTCACCTCATGTTTAATACATTACATATCCTTCATTTTAAATCAAACGGCTCATTCATGGGTCAAACTTAGTCTCTCTTTCAATCAAGTTTTTCCTTCTTGAATATAGTCTACCTTTGTATGGCTTATTCATTTTTTAAGCTACACTTTTGTTCTTCTTTTAAAAACTAGTGTGTTGTTCTACAGAGACTTGGAATCCAAAGGTAGTAAGGATGAATGTATTAAACTTCATAATAAAGGTATACATTCCATGCTCTCAATTATATCATAACCCTCATTCCTTAATCAATCTCATCATTTCTAACATTTCTCCTTGTTTTAACTAAGTTTGTTATCCTAGTCTTATGATTTGCATGTTCATCTAATTCTCTTCACTTTCATTCTTCTGAAGACTCTTCACTTCTATCTACTTATTGTATACTTAATTCTTTTCTTCTATTTTTCCTTTTCTTTGGAGTACATAAAATCATTGTACTCGATTATATGATCCATTCCTCATGATTGACTCTTAGCATCATGGATCTTACATACTTTTCTCATATCTTTTCTATATTTCATATTTAGAGTTCATATAATACTAATTATTAAACTTAATTTGAACCTTATGCCGTGTTCCTTTATTCCCAAATAAGGGTTTCTCATATGAGGATCCAAAGTTGGATCTCAGATATCAGTTCCAACTGATTCTTAGCTATTCTAATCTTTCCCATATGTTTCAACATCTTAGTGTATGTATATTCTCACTATGATGGGAGTCTAATTTATCAAGAGTCTACTATTATTATATTTTCAATAAGAGTCATTAGATCCCAATAACACATCCTGCCAGCCAGACCAGGCTGAACCTGCAGTCCTGAAGCCAAGAGCTACTCAAGATTAACCAACTCCTATTAATCTTAAACATGTGGAAAGAATATCCACCAAGGGTAAACTCATTTAAACATAACTTTTGGTCTACTTGATACAAAGAATAACTAAATCAACTTCATGATACACAAAAATTTAAAAGAACCATACATATTCTACAAACTGATAATATGAATCCATATATAAGAGAATTTCTATTGATCTCCAATAAAGGAAGAAATATAAAGCAAGATTTGTATAACATTCTATTCTTATGCTCAATCCATTCATTTCTTTCTAGTCTTCTAACCCTAATATTTCTAGGGTTTCTCTCTAGCCCATCCTTCCTCTGCATAGTTGTCCAGGGCATCTAGAGAAGAATAGACATAGTAGCTTGATACTAGTCAACCTAAGTATTCAGGTTATGGGGCAGGGTATCCAAATACCGAGACTTCCCAGAGCTAAAGACATATCACCTCCTATATGCCTCACTTAACTCTAATTTTCTATCCTAATGGTCCCTGACGACTCAGCCTAAGCTCTGATACCAAAAGATTTATCACCCTTGAATCCCACGACTACCACTAATCATGAGATTAGGACATGACTTTGAGGATTTTACTTAATAAAAAATTCACTCCTGATTTCTATTATTATTTTTCCTTTTATTACAAACTCTTTATTTTCTCGAATCCAATCACATAAGAAAACTTTACAAGATAATTAAACTTTGATTACTCTAATATGATCTCAGCATTAATGATACACATACATACATTCATTATGTTTCTCACTCTTCCAGGTACATATGACATGATAATTAGATACATTCTCTTTTATTAAGGAAACAAAGATACAAAACATCATTTAAAACTCTCTCACATCTATACAAGGACCTAGAGTGACAGGGACTGCTTGAACTTAACTAATCTCATACTTAACTCATGTGGTGGATCTACTTTGATGTTTTGACCTTCTTCAAGTACACATGGTTTCCCTAAAAATTGTGAGTAGATGGGTGAGCCTACTTGCTCAGTGAATGAGTACTTCAAAGAAATAGTTTAAAGCACTTATATAATTACAAATATACTGCCAAGCAACGGATATCAATTATAACAACAGCAAGCTTTACAGATTCTAATCATTGACAACCATAAATATGAAAGGATGCTCTAGATATCTACAAGAGTGAATCAACATATGAACATACTTGATTAACCTCAAAGATAGATAATAACTCAGAAACAACAAAGAATAATTGAATGAATGCACACACTTATATAACCTCTCATTCATCTTATTATTCCCTGAACCCACATGAGGTGTACCACAACATGTGAAAGAATCACAACAAGCTATGATCTAACTGTACAAGGTTTAGAAGCATGCCCGGGTTCCTAAGCCTATCTCTTGAGTAAGACCTCGTCTACAGCGGGCCTCGGCACGTCTTCCTCTCGGTGGCTAATGTAAGCGGTCGGATATCTCAGACTCCACCTCTCAACCTGGGTACTCAAGTGGTGAGTCAAAGCCCTCAGGCTTATTGTGCATTAGTGGACCTACTGACCACTTATCACTCAACCTGTAACACAGGTACCACCGGCATCCCAGGTTGGTGTTGGGTACCACACAACTGTAAGGAATCTACCCTACTGGTCAAGACCCCCACACCCTACTGGTGTGCTCTAGCTTACCTCGATCTAGACTACCTCCAGTCGGGAAATTATTTCCTCCCCACAGTGCAGGCCTCATCCTGCGAGGATTCTACAGTGTTTAGGGCATCTACATGTCTAATTCACAATTCAATCATCACATAAACATATCTTTGTTCATTTTTGTAAACCATTCATTTCATAATCCATCTGATAACATTTACCACAACTGAACTATTAAGCATTACCACATCTGAAATTGAGAAACATTGATATCACAATACTTGTTTCACTGAACACCCTATCATTAGGATTTTCTTTACCTCATTTACTTATCACATAACTCACATAAGGATTGAATACATCATAACATCATTTAATAAGAATTTCTCTTAGCATTTCACATATAATCGAATATATATATGAAACCATGTAATGAACTGAACTAGGGTTTCCACGTCATTTACTAAAACATCATACATCAAGAATAACACTGAATCAAGATATCTAATTGCAAACCTCCAATTTTCCATTCATTTAGGGTTTCACCCTCTTTCTGATATATCAAGAAAACATTTATATCATTAAAGAAATGCAATATCTTATCTGACATATATGTAATACTCATATAAATGAAACAATCATTCATAAGCAAGGAGATTCAACTAGACAAACTTCTTTATTCAATTATACAACAATTTCAGTCATAGCTGAATACCCTAAATTTTAGTTTATTCTTATAACATCTGCAAATACTTTCAGAATTATCATTTACATGGATTATACCCATTTCTAATATATTTTCATCATCTAAAATTCATCAAAATAGATTAATAATCCATTTCATATTAACTCGCAAAAGCTAGATTAAAAAGGCAACTTAGTGTTTGCACTCGAATACCAAGCAATTGAATATTTTTGAAGATTTAACTCATTTTCGTGCAATCTACTATTTAAAGGAAGTACCCACTCAGCCTAAGGTGTAAAAACACCTTAAAAATGTAGCCCATCTCTGGAGATCTCAAATCCATATCCAAATCCTAGAAAAAATCTGTAGTTTCTTCTTCCTTTTAACCCTAAATGGGATCTATTGTAGGTAAAAGAAGAAGACCAGAGGTTAAACCAAACCTTAAATTTGTTGGATCTGGGATTCCAAGCAAGGGGGAATGGAAAGAAGAAAGAATCAAGTATTAAACCTACTTACCAAGTCGAATCTATAACAACCCTTTTTATTTCTATTATTCTTAACATTCTTCTCCAAAACTCTCCCCATAAATTGCCTTCTAGATTGCCCTCTCATAGAACAACTTGTCTGGGAAGATAGAGAATCGAATCGCGGTTCTGACGCACTTCGTTTCGTTGAAAATGAATAAGTATTGCTAGATATATGATCGTTTTATGATTTGTTGTCTAGGGCGGCATCGGTCGCAGTCGCGGTGTCGACGCAGCGTCGCGGTCGCGGTGTCGATGCAGCGTCGTGGGTCGTGATGTTGATGTCGCGTCAGTCGCGGTGTTCTGTATATGTTTACTAAAAAGGCCATAACTCTCTCATTTTAATTCTGATTTGGTTCATTCTTTTTTTTGGATTCATAATTGAATTATCTACATTCCTACAATATTATTTTGATAAAATTATCAAATGAAAAATCATTCATTAATTATTTCCTCCAATGTCATTAACTCTCTTCTTCCACACATTACTACTACAGAACCGACCTTTGGTGTCGGTTATTTAAGGCCTTTGGCGATGGTTAAAAAGTCAAACATATGTGGGTGACACTAAAAGGTGAACCCTTAGGTGTCGGTTTCAAAACCGACGCCAAAACCCTTCGCGCCACCCAAAATGCGCCAGCAGGGGCACTATAGGCATCGGTTATTAGTAGGGAAACTGACGCCCAAACCCTTCGCGCCAAAAAAAGGGCACCAAGAGGGGCAAATAGGTGTCAGTTATTAGTAGGGAAATCGACGCCCAAACCCTTCGCGACACAAAAGGGCGCCATCTAGGATGCCATCGGCGTTAGTTTCTTAGTAATAACCGAAGCCATATCACCTGCCGCCACGGCCGTGCTGGCCAGCAGGGCCGTGTTGTCTGGCCACATTAGACGGTGGTTTTTTGCTATTAACCGACGCTATAAGCCTTTGTTGTCGATTATCGACTAATAACCGACGCCTGTGTTTTGATTTTTTTTCTTATCAGTTTGCAGGCCTGCTCTGGCTGGTCGCAGGATGTAGAAACCTGCATTTTAGTGGAACTGAACTGCAGGTTTATGACATCCATTGATATCATCCAACAACAGGCCACAAACCTACAAATTTAACAAAATTCATTTTCACACATTTAGCAACCTGCAGTTCCATTCAATTTTCACACATGTAGAAACATCCAGACACATGTAGAAACATTCATGTAGCAACCTGTAGTTCCTTTCATTTTCACATTCACACATGTAGAAACATTCAGACACATCTAGAAAATTCATGTAGAAACATGCAGTTCCTTTTATTTTCACATTCACACATGTAGAAATATTTAGACACATGTAGAAACATTCATGTAGCAACCTGCAGTTCCATTCATTTTCACATTCACACATGTATAAACATTCAGACACATGTACAAACATTTCGACATGTAGAAACATTCACCCATATGACAATTTAGAAAAATTCATTTACAAAATATCATTCTTTAGTCATTATCGCTATCAACATCCCAATTATATTTTAAAACCCCCACTACTTGTATGGCTTTTGCCCATTCTTCTCTTACATCATTTAATTCTTCTGTCATATAGGAAGTATGTACATCTGATAAGGCCTTACCTGTAGTGGGGTCAATTTTAAAAACCTGCAAAGAGAATGATGTATATATATAATTCATAATATATAAATAAGATTGATATATTTCATATTATCTAATGAGACTATATATAATACCTCATGTATGGTATTGATGTCCACTGCAGCATATTTGATAATCATGTGCATAAATCGCATCACATAGTATGCACATGCCCATCCATTGTCTTGTGTAGCACACTATAAATTGAAACATACAAAATATTAAATATACAACTAAGCACAGTTCACATAAATAATATATACATTGGAGTTGGGAACTTACTTCCACATTCTCTAAATTATTGGTTGGTTCTTTTTCTTGGGGACCTTTCTTCCATCCTTTTTGAACTCATGTAAACCCTTACATGTTAATGTAACACAGTAAATTGCATAATTAAATAGTAATGTAATAACAGATGTTAACGGATATAAAAATGAAATTTTTCTCACCAAAATAATACCATTTTCATTGCATGTCTATATTTTGGATTCAATTTAGTCCCCTTAGGATCTAGATAATAGACAGTGAACATCCCGAGGACAATAACTAATAACTCCCAATGTGTACCCTTAGAGGTAAGAAAGTTAAAAATTAATAACTCGAAATCCACAATAAAAATGTAATTTTCTTAAGTCCAAATTATAAGAAAAGTAAACTTACTCCACATTGAATGGAGCTATTATCACCGTCTTCTTATTTTGACCAAAATTTGTAAAAGCATCACAGTAGTATTGTTGAACTGATGAAGGGTCTTTAGCTACTAGACTAATCAAAGATGGAATAAAAAATCCTACATGTTCAAATGAAAAATATGCACATATCTTGTCTAAGTAGCTGCAAAACATGTATTACGTATGCATTAATATATAAGAAACCAGATCACCAGATCCAACACAAGGTACATGGATGTATAAACAATATCTCACCTTATCCATAGCTCTATCGCAGATGTATTCAACCAATCATAGTGAAACAACTCCAAAATGTATTGTATAAATAGTTTGTTTTTGTATGATTGACCTGCAGCATCCACATCTATAGAAACATGTATAAGGCAATTTATATCATGTTCGCCTAACCATACTACCATACTCCTACAATTAGGACCTAACGGGGCAAGTAGGTCCTGTGGAACCCAACTTGGTAATGTAGGAGGTGGAGGTGGAGTCCTAGATACTCTGGGTGTCTTCATTTTAACCTGTATATATAATTTCAGATCAATTGACCTCATATATACACTAACAATTTAACATAATGTAAATTTACCATACAATTTCAGTATAGACGACATCCACTTTGGGCCACTATATCACTCTGCATTCTGCCTCACGAAGCATTTCACAATATGGGTGGGCATATGGTAATAGAAGATCTATCCAATTAGGGAATATACGTAGCGGGCTCACACGAACCCAACCACTTGGTAATGGAGACCCATGAAACATTTCCCCTGGAAGGGATGGGTAAGCTGATGCCTCTGCACTGACATATTAGTTACTTTTTAGATGGCATGGTTTCAACCCCTACAAATTTACATAAAGAATGTTATATACATATATACATATCATCTTGAAAAGACTAGCTACTATGTCATAAAATACTTACAGCGGATGTGCTATGTGGTGGGTCTACAGGATTACTTCAACCTTTGCAGTAGGAGTAGAGTGGGATGCCATAGGTACTGTCTGAGTGGCAGTCAAAGATGCCTGCCACTTGCTCATTGCTTCATGGAGTGTCTTATCAACTACTTCCTTGACTCTCTTAGCAACTACTTCATCGACTGTCCTTTCAACTATCTTATCTACCTATACATGGATAAAAGAAATGTTAACTTATGATTATTGAGTTCCCTTTTATAGTAGCATTCTAAAAAAAAGAATAGGTTAACTCTTCTTGTGAAATTCCCGCTTTTGGGACATGTTTGCGCTGGGATGGCCCAAAGAATGCTTTGATTCCCACACCAGTGCATGCACCCCTAACACATCCAGGATGCTCTAGGTTACCCAAAGCAACTGTCAATTCATCCCTTGTTCCCTCAGGGATGAACTTGCCTTGTTTCCTCAACTCGTGCAGCTCCTGCTAATCGCCATCAATAGAAATTGGTAAGTAAGTAAACACCACAAATAATAAATATTTGAACGATTTCTCTAAGAGTTGTATTTTACCATTTTTGCAGCCGCCTTAGCAGTTGCGGGCTTCTTTATTTCTCCCTTCTTATTTTTCCTCCCAGCTATCCAGACATCATGGTGAGGCAGAGGTGTGGTACCTATAGTAGAGGACTCATGAGTAGCAGTAGACTGAGCAGTACACTCAGCATGTAGTCCTTTGTGAACGCCTGCATAGCCCTTTGGACCCATTGTGTGGTCATGCACATTCAGTGCACGCCTTTCTCTTTGCGCCTCATTGATAGCCTAGTTAGTATGTACATTAATTTGGTTAGTAACACTAAAGGTTAATCTTGAATAGGTGAATACAATATATATTAATTAAATAGGGAGTAACACCTAATACCTTAAATTCATCAGTGTTTCTTGAAGCAACAAACGTGTCCCCACTAGTACATAACTGGCCTTTAGTGTCGGTTATTTAAGGCCTTTAGTGTCAGTTTTAATACGACACCTATGTGGGCGTCACTAAAAGGCCAACTGTTAGGCGTCAGTTCTCAAACCGACGCCACAACCCTTCGCATGCCACCGAAAACACGCCAATAGGGGGGTATAGGAGTCGAATATTAGCTTTGAAACCGACGCCATAAAGCTTCGCGCAACAAAAAAGGGCGCCATCTGGGGCACTATCAGTGTTGGTTTATTAGTGATAACCGATGCCATCTCACCCGCTACCACGTTCGTGTTGGCCAGCATGGCCATATTGCCTGGCCTGGTGCCACGGCCGTGCTGGTTAGCACGGTTGTGGTGTCTGGTTCACTGCCACGGCCGTGGTGTCTGGCCCGCTGCTATGACCGTGTTGACCAGCACGGTCGTGGTGTCCGGAATCATTAGGGAAATCGATGTCAGTTATTGATAACCGACACCACATCACATGCACTTGGTGTTAGTTATAATTATTTATCCGATGATGTAATCATTTGTCGTTGGTTTTAAACAAATAACTGATGCCTATTGCAAGTTTTTTTTTCTATAATCCGCAGACCTACTGTGGCTGGTCGCAGGATGAGAAACCTGCAGTTCAGTTATGAACTATAGGTTTTACGACATCCATTTATATCATCCAAAAACATGCCACAAACCTGCAAAATTAACAACATTAATTTTCACACATTTAGCAACCTACAGTTCCATTCGATTTTCACACATGTAGAAACATTGATGTAGCAATCTGCAGTTCCATTCATTTTCACATTCACACATGTAGAAACATTCACATAGCAACCAGCAGTTTCATTCATTTTTACATTCACAAATGTATAAACATTCAGGCACATGTAGAAACATTCAGACATGTAGAAATCACACATATTATAATTTATAAATTCATTTACAAAATATCATTCCTTAGTCATTATTCGGTATCAATATCCCAATTATATGTTAAAACCCCCACTACTTGTATGGATGTTGCCCTTTCTTCTCTTACATCATTTAATTCTTCCATCGTATAGGGAGCATGTACATCTGGTAAGGCCTTTCCTGTAGTGTGGTCAATTTTTATATGTTAAAACCCCCACTACTTGTATGGTTGTTGCCCATTCTTCTCTTACATCATTTAATTTTTCCGTCGTATAGGGAGCATGTACATCTGGTAAGGCCTTTCCTGTAGTGTGGTCAGTTTTAAACACATGCAAAGAGAATGATGTATATATATAATTAATAATATATCAATAAGATTGATATATTTCATATTATCTAATGAGACTATATATAATACCTCAGGAATGGTATTGATGTCCACTGCGGTATATTTGATAATCATGTGCATAAATCACATCACATAGTATGCACATGTCCATCCATTGTCTTGTGTATCACACTATAAATTGAAACATACAAAATATTAAAAAATGCAACTAATTAAACATTGTTCACATAAATAATATATACATTGCAGTCGGGAACTTACTTCCACATTCTTCCAAATTATTAGCTGGTTCTTTTTCCTGGGGACCTCTCCTCCAGCCTTTTTGAACTCATCTAAATCCCTACATGTTAATGTAAAATAGTACATTGCATAATTAAATAGTAATGTAATAACATATGTTAACAGATATGAAAATGAAATATTTCTCACCAGAATAATGCCATTTTCATTTTGTGCCCATATTTTGAATTCAATTCAGTCCCCTTAGGATCTATATAATAGACATTGAACATCTCGAGGACAATAACTAGTAACTCCCAATGCATACCACTAGAGGTAAAAAAAAGTTAAAAATGAATAACTTAAAATCCACAATAAAAAATTAATTTTCTTAAGTACAAATTATAAGCAAAGTAAACTTACTCCACATTGAATGGAGCTATTATCAATGTCTTATTATTTTGAGCAAAATTTGTAAAAGCATCATAGCAGTATTGTTGAACTGACGGAGGGTCTTTAGCTACTAGACTAATCAAAGATGGAATAAAAAATCCTACATGTTCGAATGAAAAATCTACACATATCTTGTCTAAGTAGTTGCAAAACATGTATTATGTATGCATTAATAAATAAGAAACCAGATTACCAGATCCTACACATGGTATATGGATGTATAAAGAAGATCTCACATTAACCATGGCTCTATCACATATGTATTTAGCCAATCATATTGAAACAACTCCAAATTATCTTGTATAAATAGTTTGCTTTCATATGATTGACCTGCAGCATCTGCACCTATAGAAACAGTTATAGGGAAATTTATATCATGTTTACCTAACCATATTGCCATACCCCTACAATTAGGACCTAACGGGACAGGTAGGTCATGTGGAACCGAACTTGGTAATGTAGGAGGTGGAGGTGGAGGCCTAGATGCTCTGAGTGTCTTCTTTTTAACCTGTATATATATATATAATTTCAGATCAATTGACATCATATACACACACTAACAATTTAACATAATATAAATTTACCATACAGTTTCAGTATAGAGGACATCCACTTTTAGCCACAATATCACTCCACCTTCTACCTCACCAAGTGTTTCACAATCTGGGTGGGCATATGGCAATGGAAGATCCATCCAATTGGGGAATATATGTACCGGGCTCACACGAACCCAATCAGCTGGTAATGGAGACCCATGAAACATTTCCCCTGGTAGGGATGGGTAAGTCGACGCCTCTACAATGACAAATTCTTTACTTTTTAGATGGCATGGCTTCAACCCCTACAAATTTTTGTGTGAAGAATGTTATATACATATATATATAATATCATCTTGAAAACATATCATCTTGAAAAGACTAGTTACTATGTCATAAAAATACTTACAGCGGATGTGCTAGGTGTTGGGTCTACAGGATTACTCCCAACCTCTATAGTAGGAGTAGAGCGGGACACCATAGGTACTGTCTACTGAGTGGCAGTCAGAGATGCATGCCACTTGCTCATTGCTTCTTCAATTATCCTATCAACTATCTTATCTACATATACATGGATAAAAGAAATGTTAGCTTCTGATGATTGAATTCTCTTTTATAGTAACATTATAAAGAAAGAATAGGTTACCTCTTCTTATGAAATTCCCACTTTTGGGACATGTTTGCGCTGGGATGGCCCAAAGAACGCTTTGATGCCCATACCAGTGCCTGCAGCCGAAATTTTCTTGAAAACCCAATACACATTATACACTTACATCATAAGTGAGATTAGGTGTTCAAGAACAGTCCCAAACCGGGGACTATCCAAGATTTACTCCTAATGAGTAAATCTTGGACGGGTTTATAGGCCAACAAATACATGTATATATGTTGTCATTCCAATACCTACAATCCTAGTTTCATCATTCATATCCTAGGTTTCATGTAACATCATTTAATCTAGGTATCATATTCTATAACATTGATTTCAACATTTTGAGTGTCCATGCATGTTCATCATTAAGATAAAGGCACACATAATTAAATTAGTATGACCTAGGGATGGAGAGATTCATAATTGATTTCAAAATTTCAAACTAGCTCATACATTATCATCAATCTACATCATACAATATAGGGATTCAATGTATCTTTAACACACATGTTTCAAGGTTCAAAGCACATAATCAAATCAAATTAGGATGCTAGAATGGACATGTTTAAATCTTATTTCAACATGCATCAAAATTTACTAAATTAGGTCAAGCATGAGGATTAGAAACACAAATATATGCAAGAACAAAATTTGTTCATATCCTAGGTTGATTTACAATAGCAACATCTAAATAAGTAAACTCAAAGCATTAGATAAACAAATACAAAGCAATAGATAAAAAAGTATAGCTCAGTTGATAAACTAATATAAATCATTAGATGATTAAATAATTTTAAAAAGAAGATGAATAAATACAAAGCCCTAAATTTAAATAATGTGATGAATAAAAAATCATTAGATGAACAAATGAGTAGATAATTAAATACAAATTAGTATTTAAGTAAATATAAATCAGCACATAAGTAAATACAAATCAGTAGATAAGTAAATACAAATCAGTAGATAAGTAAATACAAATCAGTAGATAAGTACTCAAACATGTATAACATCCGACCCATTGCCAACACCCTAAGGGTAGGGGGCCAGGAGCAGGAACAAGGAGCAAGAAGAGGAGGAAGAAGGGTACCAGGTGCAGTGAGCCGGTGGCCGGAGAAGCAAGTAGGAGAGAGGGTGGCGGTGGTGAGCGGGCGTCGACGATGAGCGGGTGACCAGGAGGCGGTGAGCGGGCGACCAGGAGCAGAGCATCAGCGAGGAGAGGATCAAAGATCGACCAAGATCGGGCGACTAGGAGGCATCGTCAGTGAGGAGAGGAGCAGCAGCAGTGAGTGGTGGCGGCGCGGGGGAGCAACGGCAGTGGGGGCAACGGCCGCTGGGGCAACAACGGCGGGAGCAACAGTGGCGGGGAGCACCAGCAACAATCACCAGACCTAGAAGGTTCGCAATGAAACAGAGATAATGGGGAAAATTTCTCTATTTTATGGGGCTATTAACTATACCATAGTCATCGGTTGTTTCAAAAACCGACACCTAAGAACCAATAACGTCAGTCATCGAGAAAAACCGACACTAAATGGGGGTAAAATTTTTCACGGGGACAGCATATGAACACTCATTAGCGTCGATTATGTTACACAAACCGACGACACAAAGGGATCGATAAAAAATATTTAGTCATCGGTTATTAGTTAACAACCGACGCACTATGTTAAATTTTGGAGGTAATTTTTTGCACTGAAAAAATTGGATTTCGCGGGCAATTTTAGGCGTCGGTTTCTTAATAAGAAACCGACACTGAATAAAAGTGATACTCATGTCTGGTCGCCCTTCACAGATAGATGTCATTTTATTTTTTGAACTGACGCTTTATGTGTTAGGTATCGGTGTATTTTTACAACAGACGCCTTTAAAAGTGACGTTATAAGTCATTTCTGTAGTAGTGCCCATTCTTCTGTGTCCAAGAAGTTCCACTATTCAGTGGCTGACTTCTTCCTCTTCTCACCATCTTTTATGTATTCTCGGGTGAGATTTGTCCTATAGTTCCTTAGGACCCTCCCACAACATTGCATCATGCATTTACGATGCAGATTTTCATCCAACACAAATATACTCTGCAAAATAGAATTGCTATTAACTAGTATCCAAAAAATTAATAATCTACAAAATAGAATTGCAAATAATAATAACTCACACATAAATCCTTCCATATTAAGTCTTTCTTCCCCTTAGGAACTTTATGCCAAGAATCTATCTTACAACCACTTATGATGTTCTTTGCACTATTTTCAGGTACTTGGACCATGCCTTAGATGGAAGAGAGAGAAAGAAGGAGTTCTAGGGCTCCTCCACTCATGAGGAGGTCTAAAGGAGGCCCCAAAATCTCCCTTAACCTACCTCCAATGGCCAAGAGTCATCACCAAGAAAATACATCCAAGAATGATGAAGTTTAAAGGATAATCAAGTGGTGCAAGCCTCACCACGGTCATGGGCACTTCCCACGGTCGTGCGAATTTATGACCAAGAACCAGCATTTCAACAGGGTTTTTTCCCAAGTCGCCACGATCGTGGCCAATGAAGAACAAAATGACTGTGATGTTGCTCCACGACCAAAACGGTCGTATGGCCCAATACGGCCGTGGTGCCACTCACCCACCATGACTGTGTCACTCCTCCACAATCATGGCCACCAACATAGCATATCACCACCAGCCCCATACCACGACCGTATTCTTATCCCACAACCATCCTATACTACCCTCACCACGGTCGTGGCACACCAACACGACCGTGGTGACCAACCTACCCTACCATACTTTTACACTAATTTTCCTATTCTACCCCTACTTACCCTAGTGCTTCCCCAGCACCTATACCTAGCTTAGTCTTTCCTTGCTTAGTCTTAATTTAGTCTAGCTTAGTCTTTCCTTGCTTAGTCTTAATTTAGTCTAGGGTTAATGTAGATTTCATTCTTGCCTTTAATTCCTTATTTGTTCAGAGTAGTTTAACAATTAAATCACCTTTAAACCCTTAACCCTAGTCTTCGCAGTAGGAACCCAGCAAAACTAACCTAGCTCTAGTGCCCCCTCTTTTCCCTATGGATTGACCCTATACTTGCCACCTTCCTATACTACGACAAGACCTTGTGCGCTTGTGGGTGTAGCTATTTTAGTAGAAGTAGGTGTGTTAATTAGGTTTATAAATATTGAAAGTGAACCCTCTCGTGTGTTTCGATCTCGTGCGGCGCATCTAGTCGAGTCAAATCGTCTAGTGTGTAGCCCCTCTAGCGGGCACACCAGGGGTCAATCTTGAAGTTTTAACTAGAGATTCATATATCAACATACATACTAGGTCAAATTTCAAGTCAAGATTTAGGCATTTAATCACCTTAGGGTGCATACATGATTCACAAGGTATTTGGGTGCACAAAGAATAATATATGTTACTGATTTAGGAGTTCACATAATCATTTTAGAAATAGAAGACCCACATGTGAGTTAATTTTGACATTCAACATCAACATATCTTTAACACGCATGTTTCAAGGTTCAAAGCACATAATCAAATCAAATTAGGATGCTAGAATGGACAAGTTTGAATCTTATTTTAACATGCATCAAAATTTATTGAATTGGGTCAAGCATGAGAATTAGACAAGTTAAAACAGTACATTAATACTAATCAGTAGATAAATGAATAAAAACCAGTAGATAATAAATACAAATAAATAGATAAGTAAATACAAATCAGTAGATAAGTAAATATTAATCAGTTGATGGAAATCAGTAAAATTAAGATATGTAACCTACCTAGCAGTAGGGGAAGCAGAGGCTAGCTCCTTCGACGACCAGCATCTCCTTTGGTGACCTACAACAGCTCCTCCGGCAACCTCAGGTTGGCAGTTGCAACGACTGGCGGCAACGGGAAGAAGATGACCATAGGAGCAGGTGGTGTCTTGATCAGGCGGCAGCGGCAGCAGCGGCGGGAGGAAGAAGAAGAGAGCAGGGCGGCGGGAGGAAGAAGAGAGCAGGGTGGTGGCTTGATCAGGCGGCGGCGATGAAGACCACAGGAGAAGGCGGCATCGACTGAGCAGGCGACGTCGACCGAGCAGGCTGGAGCTGACTGGCGACGTCAGGAGCGGAAGGGTCTATTTCTCACGATGAAACAGAGACGAATGGGGATGATTCTATTTCTCATGGGGGCTATTAAGTTAACAAAGGTGTCAGTCTTCTATTAAACTGACACCTAATATCCATCAGCGTCAATTTCCAGAAAAAACCGACATCCATTGGACAATCTTAACCCTAAAAAATTTCCCAGGGACGGCGCGCGAAACCTTGTCAGGGTCATTTTTTCCACAAAAACGGACGACCTCTGGAGGTAATTTTTTTCATCCTTAGGCGTCGGTTATTAGGTAAAAAACCAACGTCGTATGTGAACCTTTGGGAGTAATTTTTTCACTCGAAATTTGGATTTGGCGGGCTATTTTAGGTGTTGTTTCATTATAGGGAGTCGACGCTAAATAAAAAGTGATACCCGTGTCTGGCCAGTCTTCAAATATAGATGTCGGTCTCTATAATTAGCCGACGTTGTAGGATTTAGGCATCAGTTTTCGGTAATAACTGACGTCTCTAAATGTGACGTTATAAGCTATTTATGTAGTAGTGCATGTATCTTAACCCCAACTCAGATCTTTATAGTATGCTTAAGTTATGATTATGAGTTGCCCAAACAAGTATTTAAGGTTATCAAAGTTAAGATAAAGCATGATATAGAATATTACTAACAAAAGTATGCCAAGCATTAAGATTATCTTAAAACTCTAGGATTACCAAACAAGCTAGGAATGGGTTGTACATCTATCTTGCACCCAAATACTCACAAATGATCGTAGGAAGCATCCTTTCCAGTCCATATGTTCTTAGGTATATCAAACCCCAAAGGAACAGATGGAGATTGATAAATCAAATAGGAGATAGTACTCATAGCCTCACCCTAGAATGTCTTTCGCATTGTGCAGTCTACAACATGCATATGACTTTCTCCATTATGTATGATTCATGCTCTCATTTATACAATTGTGTTGTGGTGTTCTGGGCTATGTCCACTCATGTCGAATGTCGTGATGATCATAGTTGTAACATCCCTGACCTGGGTTATGTTTTAACCCTAGGTGTTTTGTTTAATAAAATGATTATATGCTTGCTCTTATCTTTTGATAAGTAATTAAGGCTCAAGACGAACTAATGTTGCAATTTTAGTCCTTTTTGAATATTGTTGAAATCAATATTTTACTTATTTTGGACTAAAGTGCAAATTACCAAAGTTGAGGGGTTTAATTGCAAATTGTGCATGATAATATGTTCCTCATGTGTTGAAGAATCATGAGAGTGAACATGATGTAGAGGCATGGCTTGTTATAGCCTGAATACCAAGAAAGAGTTGATAAAGCAATGTCTGTGCATTAAAACCTAGTTTTGGTGTAATGTGCAATTTACCCAAAACCTAGGGTTCATTATGCAAATTTCCACTTCAAAATGGTCCCTACTATTTCTTGGGATCATGTGGAGAAAATAAAATGAGAGGTGTGTCTCATTTGTATCTCTTGAAGGAGAGAGAATCTTGATATTCAAATAATCAAGATTTAAGCATAATGGAAACCTTAATTCAAATTAATGCAAAAATAAATAAAATAATTGAAGGACCTTCAACCAAAATTGAAATGGTTGAATTCATATATGTTTGGACGTCCTTGTGCTTTTCAAGGGCCACGAAATATCTCAAGGAGGTGAAAAACCCACTTGCATTATTATAAGAAAAAGAAATATCCACTCACATATGGATAAAACTATTAAATGGATTAAGGTGCTTAATTTTCTTTTCTTTAAAACATGGATAATTGAGAGTAATAAGAGTCAAATATGATATCCTCATCCCTAAGGAAAGGAAGGGGGCAAGTGTCAAGAATTTGGGAGAGATAATTCCTACTATCTCTCTCTTAAATTAATTTTCAATAAAATTCACATATAAGCTCATTTATCCATAGAGTAAAAGGGGAATTTCGAATTCACTTCCACCCTTTGCTTGCAAAATGACCAAGGAAGCTTTGAAGGACAAGGAGGACGACCCCCAACCTGTTGGTAAGCTTCTTGACCTTCTTTCATCTTGATTTCATGGTGGAAATCATAAATCAATGCATAATTTCTTCTTTTCATCACTCCATCTTCAACCCTAGCCAATCCTTTCACTCCAAAACATGAGGAAGAGCCTTGGGGGAGTTGAAAAAGCTTCTTACACCATTTTTGACGTGAAGCTCCAAGATTTGAAGCTCAATTGAAGGCGGGTTATATGACTTGAACCCTTATTCATTATTATTGAATTCAATTTCTCAACCCTTTATGTTCAATTGATCTTTTTGCAATTCCTTTGATTGATTGATGGAATTACTATGAAGAAGGCAGTAGATTTCATAGGTTTGAAGGTTGAAGATGATGGTATCATCTTAGGCACACTTTCCAACAATTTTGAGTTGCAAACGGTCTTGGACCTTTGGTCCAAACGGTTTCACCAAACCGTTTGGTGACTTGAGTCCCAAACTGCATGAGAGGGTTGACCGTTTGGTTGGGATGACCGTTTGAGTTATGAACCCTAGTACATGTTGGATGATAATCCAATGGATCCAATTCATTAATTGAATGTGTGGACAATCCACCAATCACAACCCTAATCGATTTGTTAGAAATTCCATAAGTAATCCATTCGATTTCAAGACTTTAGGGGTCAAACGGTCTTGAGACCATTTGAGCCGAAATGGTCTTGAAACGGTTTGGGATCAAACAGTTTCAAAACCATTTGGTGACCCAATGGTTGAGATTTTGAGAGTTGGAGATCCAAGAGTCAATAATTGTTGAACTTCAATAACTTAATTGGTTGAATGTTTCAATGTAGCAAATCATGTTCAACCAATTGATGAATGTATCTAATGAACCCTTGCGGTTTTGAGATTGAATTGGCCCAACCATTTGAGCCCAAACGGTCTTGAAACCGTTTGGGGTCAAACGGTTTCAAAACCGTTTGGGATCAAACGGTTTCAAACCATTTGGTGATGAAACCTCAAAACCAATTGAAGGTTAATTGTGATTCAATCATTTGGAAATTGAAGGTGATGATTGTTCCAATGATCCAATGATTGATAGTAAGGGTAATCAATGGAAGTACAAAGGTTGAATCCCTAAAAGTACCTAATTGATTAATACCTTTAAAGGGATAAAACCTATTTTTCTTATAAGAACAATAACTTAGTATATTATGTCAGTCATAGTTGTAAGTACTTGATTGAAGGGTTGATATAACCTAATTAAGTTGAGAGGATGATAGAATGGAATTCATACATGAGTATGATTCATGTGGTGATTAAGGGTATGATCCTTATCATATAGATCATGAAACCCTAATCATGAGCATAAACCCTATTTGACAAGCTTATTGAACCCTAACCCTAATTCAGGGCAATTCTAAGCAAAACCCTAATCCAGGGTAAGGATTTAACCCTAAACCAGGGTGATGATATGTGTAAACCTAATTTAGGGTAATGTGATGCAAAATCCTAATTGGGATGAATAGTAAACCCAAATTATGGGTAATGAAACATGAAACCCTAATTGGGATGAATAGTAAACCCTAATTGTGAATTATTGCATATAAACCCTATCCTGGGGTGACATTTATGTAAAACCCTAATTAAGGGTGGTCTTATGAGAAACCCTGATGTTTGATGTGATGTGGAACTCAAATCCAGGGTGATACTATGTAATGTTTTATGAAACCCTAATCTTGGACAATATGGTGATAAACCATAACCTTGATTTGGGTAATGGGATGAATGTTCCCAAATGACATGAAATGGGAAACCCTAACCCT
The DNA here is from genome assembly GCA_963693085.1 of Alisma plantago-aquatica. Lineage (NCBI taxonomy): Eukaryota > Viridiplantae > Streptophyta > Magnoliopsida > Alismatales > Alismataceae > Alisma > Alisma plantago-aquatica. Next base: position 766,504,660 of record OY856413.1, on the reverse strand, counting down.
AGTAAGGGAATAGTGGTGTTACCCTTGAATAGTGAATCCATATTTGTTCTGCATGGTACTAATATGTAATCGAATCTACTGTTATCATCTACACTAACCATGCAGGTATTCTAAAATGATGATCATGGCCAGGTATGAGCTATGATGTTTAATTCACTATTGTTTATTGGGCCTTGTGTGCCATAATATACCTTGCTTCCTAATAAGAGGTAACAAGAGAGTTAATGGGTCTTAAGTACCATGAGTGATGCTTGTAATAGAAAGTATCATGTTTACCTTGGTCAGATGACCTGAAGATGATAGTTACCTAGAAAAGTGGTAACAATGCTCAATGATGAGCTAAGGGTTGAATACCCAGAACCATATGATTGTGATAATAAGATTGTGAAGGGATGATAATTCCCAGTATTGAAAACAGGGACTGAGTTCCCAATATCTTTTAAAGACTGATAAGAAATTGATAAAAATAGTATATGTTTCTTTATAGCATTGTCATAATAAGTTATATTTGCGAACTTGGCTGATGCTAAAAGAATATGAAAATGAACTTAATTAATCAAGTGAAATATGTTCATGTAGTGCTCTGACCATAGATCCAACATCGTCAGTGGTTGGTGATGGTGAAACAGGTTTTCCTATGGGATTTCTTGGAATTCATATATTTTGAATATGTGGGGGTAAATGGGTGAAAATATCCTTACGTCCTAGTGAAGAGATTGATGGAAGGTAAACATTAAACCTCTCAATCCTTCATGTGTCGGGATGGATGTATCATAAATCTCCCGATGGTTGGGATGGATGTATCACTAATCTCCCAATGATATTTAATGTCGGGTCGATGAAGATAAACATTAAATCTCTCGATTGCTTATGAGAGTGCAGTTGATGTTGTAACTCTATAGCAATGTTGCCAGTATACCCTAGAAAGCTATTTTGAGCAATCGACATAGTCCTCCTTGTGGTCCCGTACTGACCGGGATGTGGGAGGTCATGGGAATATGGCTCTTCCATTGGCCTATGTATGGTACTAATTTTGATTTAGCAATGGTCGGTTGGAGAATGAGCGGTATACCTCATCTCCTCAGAGCTTAAGTATGTTTGAAAAATGTAATCAGCCGTGTAGCGTATTTGCATAAGAATGAAATACGAGAATTACTAGTTGATGATTATCTTGCTTAACATATCCTAGATGGATAAATGTTATACATGTCCTATAATTCTTTATTTAATGTTAGACATGTTGTTTTATCAAGTTACAGCTAATAATCTTAAGTGGGAATGTTGCTCTAATCTTCTTTAAATAAGTGAGTTACCCGTTGTTGATTATTATGATTCCACTGCTCAGTTTATTTCTATTAAACTACAATAATAATGTTTTGGCAGAGAGTTATATCTCCCACTGGGGCAATTTTTATAATTGTCTCACCCCCGTGGAATCCAACGTTTTTAGGTAGACGCAGACAAAGAGGAAGAATCTCTGTAACAGAGGAAGAGCAGCAGCAGCAACATCAAGGACAACAGTAATATCCCAGGTGGGGATACTAGTTGTCAGGTTTTGTACAGAAAGTTCTATGTGTCGTCTCTGTACTCTTAGGTCCTGGGAGTCAGTAGTTTGTTATTTTATAGTTGATCTGAGATTTTGGCATGAAGCCTCGAGGATTTTGTTACTTGTTCTTTTATCAAGCAAAGTGATGTATATATATGTCTCGAGAAAGAGATGGTACATGGAATGTACAATATGAACCAGGATGTAATGATTTACTTTGGTTATGAATGAAAGAGTTTTCCTGTGAATGGATCTCTTGATAAATGGTTTTAATTTTTAGTGATTTTCAGTAATCCGCTGTTAACGACTGCTTCCGCTTAAGTTAATCATGTTTTTGTAAGTTGGATGCCACAATTGTTGGTATCAGAGCTCTAGGTTCACTAAGTCTACAGAGACATAGGATTAAGGTTGTTGAGTCTGTTCTAGCATCTTCTAGTCTGTCTGATAGTGTCTTCTGCTCATATAGGAGGAGAAGAAGAACTAAAGATGTCTGGATCACACGATGAACATGTTGCTGCACCAGGAGGAGGTGCAGGAGATCAAGATAGGGAGGAGCATGTACTTGATCAACCCCAATTCAACCAAGCTGATATGGGGAATCCAGCTTTCCAAAATATGTTTGGACAGTTTATAACAGCTATGACCCATATGATGGATAGGATGCCATTACCTACACCTAGGGCACCATCCCATGATGAAAGACATGGAGCCGACAAGACTTTTGAATGGCTTAGGAGGGTAGGAGACTTAGAGTATGATGGTACAGCCAACCCAGCAGATGCCGACCTATGGTTGAATGAACTGGAGAAGGCCTTCAGAATTCTCATGATTCCTGATGATGAAAAGGTGAGGCATGATGTATATCTTCTGATAGGGAGTGTTGGCCATTGGTGGACCATTGAAGAAGGCAAAAGACCTGGTACTGTGGTCGGATGGGATGAATTTTGACATGAATTCGTTGTTAGATACTTTCCCAAGATGTATCTAGATGAGAAAATCTCTCAATTTGAGAGGTTGAGGCAAGGACAGATGAACATTAGCGAATATGAATCTAGGTTCATGGAACTTTTGTGGTTTTGTCTGCATATGGCATCTACAGATGAGGAGAGAATTCGACATTTCGAGAAGGGGTTGAACGCTGAATTGACCACTCCGGTGTTTGCTCTGGAGAACCGGGAGAGGTTTGTCACTTTTGTGGAGTATGTAAGATGAATAGAGAGGTATTTAATTGAGAAGTGACAGACCAAGGGTAAGAAAGAATACCCATAGTTCCAAGGACATAGTTCTGGAAGTTTTAAGAAACCAAGGTATTTTGTGCCTATACCACCACCAAGGTTCAATACCCAGATGCAATGGATGTCAAGTTAGGGTAGAGGCCATAGTTTACCACCGAAGGGAGCTCACAACTCAGCCTCAATGTTTGTAATAGGACCTCCCAGACCACAGAGGGGAAATGTAACATGTTATAGATGTAAGAGAGAAGGCCATGTGGTGAGGGATTGTCCTAAAAAAGTCAGGAATGTGACCCAGCAACCGAGGCAGAGTCAGCAAGGCTCTCAGAGGCAGCAGTCTGGCAGTGGTGCTAGAGGACGTGGACAAATGTCCCAAGCTGGATCGTCAACATCCAATAATCAAGCACAAGGTCAACAGCAAGCAATGGCTAGATTCTATGCAATGACTCAGCCCGAAGCAGTTGTCAATCCCAGGGTTGTGATAGGTCAGATGGAATTATTTTATTCCAATATTTCTTCATCCTGCTTCATATCTATGTTAATTGATCCGGGTGCTACGCACTCTTTTATCACTTGAGAATTGATTCATGACTGCAACATGATTGTCAGTCATAGAGCAGATAGCTTATGGCTAGAAACACCTTTTTTGGGATCTGTAGTATTGCGGGAAGTGTGTTCCTCCTACAATCTTTTCTTTTCTGATCATCGCATTCAAGTGGATCTTATACCACTTGAGATGCATAGATTTGATATAGTTCTTGGGATGGACACCTTAGAAAAGTATAAAGTTGTCTTGGATTGTAGTTCCAAGTAGGTTGTGTTCACAGACAATGGCGACACATGGATCTTTCAGGGAGATAGAAAGATTCTTCCATCATGTCTTGTGTCATCTATGGTAGTGGAGAAGTTGATGAGACAAGGATGCTTTGCATTCTTAGCCCATGTGGTTGATACCACAATGGGGAGCCCTCATCTTTTTGAAATTCCAATAGTCAGGGAATTTGAAGATGTATTTCCTGAAGAACTTCCAGATGTTCCACCGCCCCGAGAGATTGATTTTGAGATTAATCTAATCCCGGGCACGCAACCAATAGCACAAACGCCGTATAGAATGGCACCTACTGAAATGGAAGAGCTCAAGAAACAACTGCAAGAGTTTCTTGAGAAGGGTTTCATCTGACCGAGTACTTCACCATGGGGTGCTCCAGTTCTTTTTGTTAAAAAGAAAGATGGGTCTATACGATTATGCATTGACTATAAATAGTTAAATAATGTAACTATAAAGAACAAGTATCCTCTACCAAGGATTTATGACTTGTTTGATCAGTTGTGTGGTGCAACTATCTTTTCTAAGATAGATCTAAGGTCGGGATACCATCAGTTACGTATTAAGGAGAGTGACATACCTAAGTCTGCCTTTAGGACAAGGTATGGTCACTATGAGTTCATAGTTATGTCGTTTGGGCTAACTAATGCACCAGTTGCATTTATGGAACTCATGAATAGAATATTTCGACCTTTTCTTGATATATGTGTAGTCTTCTTTATAGATGACATCCTGATATATAGTAGAGATGCTCAACAGCATGAGCAGCACCTCTGTCAGGCTTTGACTTTGCTAAGAAAGCATAAGTTGTATGCTAAGTTTAGCAAATGCGAGTTCTGGATACCAGAAGTCTCTTTTCTTGGACACGTAATATCTGCTTCAGGTATTTGTGTTGATCCTAAGAAGGTAGAATATGTCCTGCAATGGGAACAACCTAAGACACCGACAGAGATTCATAGTTTCCTAGGACTGGCAGGCTATTACAGGAGGTTCATTAGGAACTTCAGTTCAATAGCTTTACCCCTAACCAAGTTGACCAGGAAGGAGATTCCTTTTGTCTGGAATGACAAGTGTCAACAATCTTTCCAGTTACAGAAGGAAATGTTAACAAGTGCACCTATGTTAGTGCTACCTGAGCAAGGGAATGGGTACATAGTCTTCTGTGACGCATCTAAGAATTGCTTAGGATGTGTGTTGATGCAGGATAAAAAAGTGATTTCTTTTGCTTCTTGATAGCTTAAGAAACACGAGGAGAATTATCCGACACATGATCTAGAGCTAGCTGTTGTGGTCCATGCCTTGAAAATCTGGAGACATTATCTCTATGGAGAAACATTCTAGATTTTCATATACCATAAGAACCTAAAGTATATCTTCTCACATCATGAGCTGAACATGAGGCAACGCCGCTGGATGGAATTAATCAAGGACTATGATTGTACAATTGATTATCATCCAGGGAAAGCCAATGTGGTTATTGATGCAATAAGTAGAAAATCAGCAACACCAACCTTAATCAAAGCACAACTGAACTCCTTAGAGTGCTCTAAGAGAGATATGCTTATCTCCTTGCGGCAAGACAATGTACAGCTTAAAGTGTCATTGTTAGCTGGGTTGTTAGCTGAGATGCAAATAAAACCTACTCTGAGATAGCAGATTAAAGAAGCACAACAGACTGATATTGTGATTCAACAGATCAGGTCAGAGTATGGTAGTGAGAAACGGGATGGTTTCCATGATTCAGATGATCGGGTAGTCTGTTACCATGATAGAATGGTAGTACCGGATGTTGATAACTTAAGGAAGTTAGTTCTGGAAGAAGCTCATTCTTCGATGTATGATATGCATCCAGGGAGCACCAAGATGTATCATAACTTGAAAGATATGTATTGGTGGCTTGGTTTGAAAAAAGATTGAGCTAAGTTTGTTATGCGGTGTCTGGTGTGTCAGCAAGTTAAAGCTGAACATCAAAAGCCCACAGGAACAATGCAACCTCTACCTATACCGCAGTGGAAATGGGATCATGTAACCGTGGACTTTGTGGTTGGTTTTCCTAGAACAGCCAAAAGTCATGATTCCATTTGGGTGATAGTTGATAGGTTGACTAAAACAGCACATTTCATTCCTGTCAAAACAACCTACACTGCTGAGAAGATGGCCTAGATATACATAGATGAGATAGTGTGTTTGCACGGGGTTCTGGCTACAATTGTTTCTGATAGAGGTCCCCAGTTTACGAGTCATTTTTGGTAACGACTGCATAAATCTTTGGGTATGCAGTTAAGGTTTAGTACAGCCTTTCATCCTCAGATAGATGGACAATCTGAGAGGACTATACAAACTTTGGAAGACTTGCTTAGGGCATGTGTCCTTCAGTTTGTAGGAAGTTGGGATCTACATCTGAGTTTGATAGAATTTGCTTATAATAATAGCTATCAGCACAGTATTGAGATGGAACCATATGAAGTATTATATGGTAGACGTTGTAGATCTCCCTTATGTTGGTATGAAACCGGAGAGTACCAACTTTTGGGTCATGAACTTGTGCAGCAGACAACTAAGAAAATTAAAGTTATACAACAACAGTTGAAAGCTGCCCAGGATCGGTAGAAATCTTATGCTGATAAGCGTCATAGACCCTTATAATTCCAAGTTGGATATAGAGTATATCTCAAGGTCTCACCTTGGAAAGGTATCCTTAGATTTGGAAAGAAGGGGAAGTTAGATCCTAGATTTATGGGACCTTATCCAATCATTGAGAGGATGGGAAAGGTAGCCTATAAGCTGGAGTTACCACCAGAGTTGCATAGACTACATTTAGTATTCCATATTTCCATGCGGAGGAAGTGTCATCCTGACACTAAATTAGTTTTGCAACCTATGGAGGTAACACTAAATGATGACATATCATATGTTGAAGGGCCTGTGTTGGTTCTTGACAGAAGAATCAAGAAGTTGAAAAAGAAAGACATATGTCTTGTAAAAGTTCTCTGGCATCACCGTGGCATTGAAGAAGCTACGTGGGAGCTAGAGGAAGAGATGAGGAGGAAATACCCTACTCTTTTCTCTTGATGTTTTGTTGATGATTTCGGGGACGAAATCCTCGTAAGGGGTGGATAACTTGTAACATCCCTGACCTGGGTTATGTTTTAACCCTAGGTGTTTTGTTTAATAAAAATTATTATATGCTTGCTCTTATCTTTTGATAAGTAATTAAGGCTCAATAAGAACTTATATTGCAATTTTAGTCCTTTTTTAATATTGTTGAAATCAATGTTTAACTTATTTTGGACTAAAGTGCAAATTACCCAAGTTGAGGGGTTTAATTGCAAATTGTGCATGATAATATGTTCCTCATGTGTTGAAGCATCATGAGAGTGAAGATGATGCAGAGGCATGGCTTGTGATAGCCTGAATACCAAGAAAGAGCTGAGAAAGCAATGTCTGTGCATTAAAACCTAGTTTTGGTATAATGTGCAATTTACCCAAAACCTAGGGTTCAATATGCAAATTTCCACTTCAAAATGGTCCCTAATGTTTCTTGGGATCATGTGGAGCAAATAAAATGAGAGGGGTGTCTCATTTGTATCTCTTTGAAGGAGAGAGAATCTTGATATTCAAATAATCAAGATTTAAGCATAATGGAAACCTTAATTCAAATTAATGCAAAAATAAATAAAATAATTGAAGGACCTTCAACCAAAATTGAAATGGTTAAATTAATATATGTGTGGAAGTCCTTGTGCTTTTCAAGGGCCACGCAATATCTCAAGGAGGTGAAAAACCCATTTGCATTATTATAAGAAAAAGAAATATCCACTCACATATGGATAATACTATTAAATGGATTAAGGTGCTTAATTTGCTTTTCTTTAAAACATGGATAATTGAGACGAATAAGAGGCAAAGAGGATATCCTCGTCCCTAAGGAAAGGAAGGGGGCAAGTGGCAAGAATTTGGGAGAGATAATTCCTACTTTCTCACTCCTAAATGAATTTTTAATAAAATTCACATATAAGCTCATTTATCCATAGAGTAAAAGGGGAATTTCGAATTCACTTCCACCCTTTGCTTGAAAAACGATCAAGGAAGCTTTGAAGGACCATGAGGACGACCACCAACCTGTTGGTAAGCTTCTTGACCTTCTTTCATCTTGATTTCATGGTGGAAATCATAAATCAATGCATAATTTCTTCTTTCTTCACTCCATCTTCAACCCTAGCCAATCCTTTCACTCCAAAACTTGAGGACGAGCCTTGGGGGAGTTGCAAAAGCTTCTTTGACCATTGTTGATGTGAATCTCCAAGATTTGAAGCTCAATTGAATGCGGGTTATATGACTTGAACCCTTATTCATTATTATTGAATTCAATTTCTCAACCTTTTATGTTCAATTGATCTTTTTGAAATTCCTTTGATTGATTGATGGAATTACTATGAAGATGGAAGTAGATTTCGTGGGTTTGAAGTTTGAACATAATGACATCATCTTAGGCACACTTCACAAAAATTTTGAGTTGCAAACGGTCTTGGACCTTTGGTCCAAACGGTTTCACCAAACCGTTTGGAGACCAAACGGTTTGCAAACTGTTGGGTGACTTGAGTCCCAAACCGCATGAGAGGGTTGACCATTTAGTTGGGTTGACCATTTGAGATCTGAACCCTAGTACATGTTGGATGCGAATCCAATGGATCCAATTCATTAATTGAATGTGTGGACAATCCACCAATCACAACCCTATTCGATTTGTTGGAAATTCCATAAGTAATCCATTCGATTTCAAGACTTTAGGGGTCAAACGATCTTTAGACCGTTTGAGCCCAAATGGTCTTGAAACTGTTTGGGATCAAACGGTTTCAAAACCGTTTGGTGACCCAATGGTTGAGATTTTGAGAGTTGGAGATCCAAGAGCCAATAATTGTTGAACTTCAATAACTTAATTGATTGAAGGTTTCAATGCAGCAAATCATGTTCAACCAATTAATGAATGTACATAATGAACCCTTGCAGTTTTGAGACTGAATTGGCCCAAACGGTCTTGAGACCGTTTGAGCCCAAACGGTCTTGAAACCGTTTGGGGTCAAACGGTTTCAAAACTGTTTGCCAAATGGTTTGAAACCGTTTGGGATCAAACGGTTTCAAACCATTTGGTGATGAAACCTCAAAACTAAATGAAGGTTAATTGTGATTCAATCATTTGGAAATTGAAGGTGATGATTGTTCCAATGATCCAATGATTGATAGTAAGGGTAATCAATGGAGGTACAAAGGTTGAATCCCTAAAAGTACCTAATTGATTAATACATTTAAAGGGATAAACCCTATTTTGCTTATAAGAACAATAACTTAGTACACTATGTCAGTCATATATATATGTACTTGATTGAAAGGTTGATATAACCTAATCAAGTTGAGAGGATGATAGAATGGAATTCATACATGAGTATGATTCATGTGGTGATTAAGGGTATGATCCTTAGCGTATAGATCATGAAACCCTAATCATGAGCATAAACCCTATTTGACAATGTTATTGAACCCTAACCCTAATTCAGGGCAATTCTAAGAGAAACCCTAATCCACGGTAAGGATGTAACCCTAAACTAGGGTGATGATATGTGTAAACCTAATTTAGGGTAATGTGATGCAAAATCCTAATTGGGATGAATAGTAAACCCTAATTATGGGTAATGAAACATGAAACCCTAATTGGGATGAATAGTAAACCCTAATTGTGAATTATTGCATGTAAACCCTATCTTGGGGTGAAATTTATGTGAAACCCTAATTAAGGGTGGTTTTATGAGAAACCCTAATTTTTGATGTGATGTGGAACTCAAATCCAGGGTGATACTATGTAATGTTTTATGAAACCCTAATCTTGGACAATATGGTGATAAACCATAACCTTGATGTGGGTAATGGGATGAATGTTCCCAAATGACATGAAATGGGAAACCCTAACCCTAGTAAGGGAATAGTGGTGTTACCCTTGAATAGTGAATCCATATTTGTTCTGCATGGTACTGATATGTAATTGAATCTACTGTTATCATCTACACTAACCATGCAGCTATTCTGAAATGATGATCATGGCCAGGTATGAGCTATGATGTTTAATTCACTATTGTTTATTGGGCCTTGTGTGCCATAATATACCTTGCTTCCTGATAAGAGGTAACAAGAGAGTTAATGTGCCTCAAGTACCATGAGTGATGCTTGTAATAGTAAGTATCATGTTTACCTTGGTCAGATGACATGAAGGTGATAGTTACCTGGAAAAGTGGTAACAATGCTCAATGATGAGCTAAGGGTTGAATACCCAGAACCATATGATTGTGATAATAAGATTGTGAAGGGATGAGAATTCCCAGTATTGAAAATAGGGACTGAGTTCCAAATATCTTTTAAAGACTGATAAGAAATTGATAAAAATAGTATATGTTTCTTTATAGCATTGTCATAATAAGTTATGTTTGAGAACTTGGTTGATGCTAAAAGAATATGAAAATGAACTTAATTAAGCAAGTGAAATATGTTCATGTAGTGCTCTGACCATAGATCCATCATCGTCAGTGGTTGGTGATGGTGAAATAGGTTTTTCTATTAGTTTTCCTGGAATTCGCATATTTTGAATATGTGGGGGTAAATGGGAAAAAATATCCTTACATACTAGTGAAGAGATTGATGGAAGGTAAACATTAAACCTCTCAATCCTTCATGTGTTGAGATGGATGTGTCATAAATCTCCCGATGGTTGGGATGGATGTATCACTAATCTCCCATTGATATTTAATGTTGGGTCGATGAAGATAAACATTAAATCTCTCGATTGCCGATGAGAGTGAAGTTGACGATGTAACTCTATAGAGAAGTTTCCAGTATACCCTGGAAAGATATTTTGAGCAGTCGACATAGTCCTGCTTGTGGTCCCGTACTGACCGGGATGTGGGAGGCCATGGGAATCTGGCTCTTCCATTGACATATGTATGGTACCGATTTTGATTTAGCAATGGTTGGTTGGAGTATGAGCGGTATACCTCATCTCCTCAGAGCTTAAGTATGTTTGAAAAATGTAATCAGTTGTGTAGTGTATTTGCATAAGACTAAAATATGAGAATCACTAGTAGATGATTATCTTGCTTAACATATCCTAGATGGATAAATGTTATACATGTCCTATAATTCTTTATTGAATGTTAGACATGTTGTTTTATCAAGTTACAGCTGATAAGCTTAAGTGGGAATGTTACTCTAATCTGCTTTAAATAAGTGAGTTACCTGATGTTGATTATTATGATTCCACTGCTCAGTTTATTTCTATTAAACTACAATAATAATGTTTTGGCAGAGAGTTATATCTCCCGCTGGGGTAATTTTTATAATTGTCTCACCCCTATGGAATCCAACGTTTTTAGGTAGACGTAGACAAAGAGGAAGAATCTCTATAACAGAGGAAGAGCAGTAGTAGCAACAACAAGGACAACAGTAATATCCCAGGTGGGGATACTATTTGTCAGGCTTTGTACATAAAATTTGATGTGTCGTCTTTGTACTCTCAGGTCCTAGGAGTCAATAGTTTGTGATTTTATAATTGATCTAAGATTTTGGCATGAAGCCTCGAGGATTTTGTTACTTGTGCTTTTATCAAGCAAAGTGATGTATATATATGTCTCGAGAAAGAGATGGTACATGGAATGTACAATATGAACCAGGATGTAATGATTTACTTTGGTTATGAATGAAAGAGTTTTCCTGTGAATGGATCTCTTGATAAATGGTTTTAATTTTTAGTGATTTTCAGTAATCCGCTGTTAACGACCGCTTCCACTTAAGTTAATCATGTTTTTGTAAGTTGGATGCCACAATAGTAGTCTTAGAACTCCCTAAAGGTGAACTCTCATCTATTGTCCATGCGGAGACACTTCATTTTTTTTCTCTATCTCCCGCTCCAGCATGGTATGAAATTTCTAGAAACACTAAAAGATCAGATCATTGGTCCTCGAAAAGTAGACACACACCTTCCTAGATGTATCACTAATGAACGTGACAAAATACCTATTGCCACCCATTAAAGCCACCTCAAACGGGTCACAAACATCTTAATGAATCAAGTACAATAGGTTTGACTTCATCTTTGATCTATTCTTAAAATAAACTTGTCGATTCTTTCCTGTCTGATAGGAATACCTTGAGCTCATATTTATGTCCTTACCACAAGGAATCTATCTCTACTTTGATAAAATCTTTAGGCCCTTTTCACTCATGTGTCCTAACTGTCTATTCTATAGATATGCTTGGTGATCCTCAACTGCATGTATATCACCGGCATTGAGTACTTTAAGTTGGGTCATGTACAAGGTGTAACACAATTTGCCTCATACAATAACCAAAACCCCCTTTATGATTTTACATTTCTCACTACCAAAATCCAGATGACAACCTTCTCTATCAATGAATGAACCAAATATCAAACTCATTTGTAAATGGAAAGAGATGAACATCCTTGAGTTTGATTATGAAACTAGTACTTTTTTTAAAACAAATGTCAATCTCAATTATTCTAGAGAAGATGAAATATCTCATATTCACCCTCTCAAAATCTCTCTTCTAGTATGAAGTCACAAACTCCTTACTCAGTGAGGCATGATAAGAAGTTGCAGTATCCACAACCTACTCACATTCATCATCCGTGGAATGCAAACATTTTGTAACACACAGGCCCACTTCCCAAGGCTCTAGAAGAGTTTCAGGAATGACGAATGGCCCCAAATACCACCACTAGACTTAACTGTGCACTTTATCCTCACTTACGCGTAAGTCGAGGGTCAACTTCTCGACTGGTCACCCATCCTAGTACTACTCCAAGTTGAGCACGCTTAACTATGAAGTTTGTTAGTGATGGGCTCCCAGAAAAGGAGGTGCACCTTGGTGATATGGGTAGTCCAATCATTCCTTATATGATCATTTTATCTGAGGCCTCAAATCCTGAGATGTTACAATATCCCCCACATAAACTCTTGACGTCCTTGTCAAGGCTCAACTATATGGCCTCACAATATCACCCCATTTTAGTGCAAACCCAGAATGGCTCATGGACATCCAGCTCAAGATCATGAAATACCAGCACTAGGATGGCTACATCATCATAGACAGCCTTTTCCTACATGCCTGGACCGCATGACTCAAGATTGGCATGCCACATGCCCATGTGGGTCCCACCTACTGGAGGGGTTATGGCTCTGGTACCATTTGTAACACACGGACCCACTGCCCAAAGCTCAAGTAGAGTTTCAGGAATGACGGTTGACCCCACAGACCACCACTAGCTTTAATTGTATGCTTTATCCTCACTTACGCGCAAGTCGAGGGTCAACTTCCTGACTGGTCACCCATCCTAGTACTACTCCAAGTTGAGCACACTTAACTATGAAGTTCTTTAGTGATGGGCTCCCAGAAAAGGAGGTGCATCTTGGTAATATGGGTATTCCAATCATTCCTTATAAGATCATGTTATCTGAGGCCTCAAATCTTGGGATGTTGCACATTTCTCCTAGACTGACATCTTCACTATCGTCCCTATCATCTGAAATTGTCGTTGCAATATTCTTCTTGTCATCCTTCTTGTCTTTCTCTTTAGACCCATGTTTCTTTCTCAAAACCTTACAATTTTTTTAAATGATCTCGCTTGTTGAAATGAAAGCACCCTCTACTCTTCAACTTGGATCTACCTTGAGATTTCCCACAGTCCTAGGATTCACTACGGCTCTGACATCTACCATGGTCTCTCGCTCTATCATCACCTTGCTCTCTTTGAAGTGCACATCTGACCCCGTATAACCTGAGGTTCATTATCAAGTCTCTTCATTTAGTAGATTAATCTTCACTTGATCAAGTTTCAACTTCTCTTCCTATGTAGAATTACTGACTCTTACAACAAGCATCTCACAATTATCATATAATGATCTGAGAAGTATTGCATGGAGTTCATCATCAAGAACCATATTCATAGACCTCAATTGATTTATAAGGCTTTAGAATTCATTCATGTGCTCAATAGTTCTTATACCAAATGGATACTTTAGGTTCAACAACTTTTTGACCCAAAAAAATTATTTGTAACCACTACTATAGAACATGTCTTTGGCATCGGTTGTTTATGCCCTTTTAGCGATGATTCTCAAGCGACACCTATGTGGGCGTCGCTAAAGGTCAAACTCTTCGGCTTCGGTTTTATAACTAACACCAAAAGACTTCACGCCACCAAAAACATGCCAGCAGGGCATCGATAGGCGTCCGAGAATAACTAGTAAGCCGACGCCAAAAGGCTTCGCGCCACTAAAAGGGTGCCATCTAGGACACTATCTGCGTCAGTTTGCAACTAAAAAACCGATGCCATATTCCCAGATACCACGGTCGTGCTTCCCTGCACGGTCGTGTTTAGTTCTATAGGCATCGGTGTTATACGAATAACCGATGCCATTTCCACCACAGTCGTGCTTTCCTACACAGTCGGGTTGTTTGTCATATTAGGCGGCAGTTTTTATCCAATAACCGACGTTGTAAGCCTTTGATGACGGTGTTCTATAAATAACTGACGCCTATTTTTTATTTTTCTTATCAGTTTGCAGGCCTACTGTTGCTGGTCAGCAGGATGAGAACCTGCAGTTCAATTTTCTGAACTGCATGTTTATGACATTCATTGATATCAGCCAACAAATAGGCCACAAACCTGCAAAATCAACAAATATACTTTTCACACAAGTAGATACATTCATACATCAATTCAATTCTCACATTCACACATGTAGAAACATTCAGACATGTATAAACATTCAGAAATATTCATTTACAAAATATCATTCAACATCACTATCAGCATCCCAATTATATCTTACAATCGCCACTGCTTGTATGGCTCTTGCCCATTCTTCTCTTACTTCATTTAATACTTCCATCGTATATGGAGCATGTACATCTTTTAAGCATTTACCTATAGTGTGGTCAATTTTAAACACCTGCAAAGAGAATGATGTATATATAAGTAATAATATAAATATAAGATTGATATATTTCATACTAACTAATGAGACTATATATAATACCTCATGTATGGTATCGATGTCCAATGTGCATATTGGATAATCATCTGCATAAATCGTATCACATAGTATGTTCATGCCCAGTTGTTGTCTTGTGTAGCACACTATAAATTGAAACATACAAAATATTAAAAAATACAACTAAGCACAGTTCACATAAATAATATATACATTGGAGTCGGGAACTTACTTTTATGTTCTCCTAAATTATTGGCTGGTTCTTTTTCCTTGGGACCTTTCCTCCAGTCTTTTTGAATGCATCTAAACCCCTACATGTTAATGTAACACAGTAAATTGCATAATTAAATAGTAATGTAATAATAGATGTTAACAGATATAAAAATGAAATATTTCTCACCAGAATAATGGCAATCTCATTATGTGTCCAATTTTAGTATTCAATGTACTCCCCGTAGGATCTAGATAATAAACATTGAATGTCCCGAGGAGAATAACTAGTAACTCCCAATGCCTACCGCTAGAGGTAAAAAAAGTTAAAAATTAATACTCAAAATCCACAATAAAAATGTAATTTTCTTAAGTCCAAATTATAAGTAAAGGAAACTTACTTGACATTGAATGGAGCTATTATTATCTTCTTCTTTTACTAAATGAAAATTGTAAAAGCATCTATGTTGTATTGTTGAACACTATCAGGGTCTTTAGCTACCATACTAATCAATGATGGAATCAAAAATCCCACATGGTCAAATGCAAATTGTTTACATTGATTTTCGACTAAGTAGCTGCAAAACATGTATTACATATGCATTAATATATAAGAAACCAGATCATCGGATCTTACACAAGGTATATGGATGTATAAACAAGATCTCACCTTATCCATGTCTCTATCATTGATGTATTCATCCAATCATATATAAACAACTCAATAATATCTTGTATAAATAAAGAGCTTTCGTATTATTGACCTACATGATTCGCATCTAAAGAAATAATTATAGGGCAATGTATATTATGTGCCCGTAGCCAACATGCCATTCCCCTACAAGAAGGACCTAACGGGTATTTTAGGTCACTTGAAACCCAACTTGGTAATGCAAGAAGTGGAGGTGGAGGCCTAGGTGCTCTGGGTGTCTTCTTTTTAACCTGTATATATAATTTCAGATCAATTGACCTCATATATACACATTAACAATCTAAAGTAATGTAAATTTATCTTACAATTTTAGTAGTGTAGATGACATCTACTTTGGGCCATAATATCACCCTGCCTTCTGCCTCAGTAAGTGTATCAATATCCCGGTGGGCATATGGCAATGTAGCTTCCCTCCAATCGGGTAATACACGTATCGGGCTCACATGAATGTAGCCCTGTGGCATTGGAGTCCCGTGAAATGTTGCCCCAGGAAGGGACAGGTAAGTCTGTGCCTCTGCAACAACATAGTCTTGTATTCTTAAGCAGCATGGCTTCAACGCCTACAAATTTACGTAAAAAATATTATACATATCATCTTGAAAAGACTAGCTACAATGTCATAAACAATACTTACAACAGATGTGTTAGGCAGTGGGTCTACAGGATTACTCTCAGTCTGTGCATCAGGAGAAGAGTGGGTCGCCATAGGATGATTGGAAGCCTGAAATGCCTACCGCTGCACCATTTCTTCCTTGACCTTCTCAGCAACTATATCATTGACCTTCTTAGCAACTATATCCTCGACTCTCTTATTCTCCAATACATGGATAAAAGAAACATTAGCTTCTTATTATTGAATTCTCTTTTATAGTAACATTCTAAAAAAAGAATAGGTTACCTCTTCTTGTGAAAGCCTCGCTCTGGGTTTGCGCTGGGATGGCCCAAAGAATGCTTTGATGCCCACACGAGCGCCTGCACCCCTAACACGTCCAAGATGCTTTGGGTTACCCAGAGCAACTGTCAATTCCTCCCTTGTGTCCTGAGGGATGAATGTGCCTTGTTTCCTCTTCTCGTGCAGCTCCCGCTAATCACCATCAACAGATATGGGTAAGTTAACACCACAAATAATCAATATTCAAACGATTGCTCTAAGAGTTGTATTTTACCATTTTCGCAACCGCCTCAGCAATTACGGGCTTCTTTATTTCACCCTTCTTATTTTTCCTCCCAGCTATCCAGACATCATGGCGAGGCATGGGTGTGGCACATGTAGTAGAGGACTCCTGAGTAGCAGCGGACTCCGCCTGTAGTCTTTGCCGAACACTTACATAGCCCTTTGGACCCATAGTGTGGTCATGCACATTCAGTGCACGCCTTGCTTTTTGCACCTCACTGAGGGCCTAGTTAGTATGCACATTAATGATTTGGTTAGTAGCACTAAATGTTAATCTTGAATAGGTGAATACAACATATATTAATTAAATTGGGAGTGACGCCTAATACCTTGAATTCTTCAGATTTTCTTGAAGCAACAAACGTGTCCCAATATTCTTTGTCCAAGAAGTTCCACTGTTCAAGGGTTGACTTCTTCTTCTTATCACCATCTTTTATGTATTCTCTATTGAGATTTGTCCTATAGTTCCTTAGCATCTTTCCAGCGCGTTGCATCATGCTTTTACGATGCAGCTTCTCATCCAATGCAAATAGATTTTGTAAAATAGAATTGCTATTAACTGGTATCCAAAAATAGAATTGCAAATAATAGAATTTGTAATCTACAAAATAGAATTGCAAATAATAATAACTCATGCATAAATCCTTCCATATCATGTCTTTCTTTGCCTGAGGAACTTTATGCCAATTATCATACTTAACACAACAATGGCTTCAAGTGACAACCCCAAGATAGTTTACAAAATTATTGCGGTTCACTCCAATTGCATTTCCTCCATTATCAAACTCCACAACCAATCTGGATCCACTGCCACTTAGCGCTATTAAATTCTTCAACAGAGTGATGCCCCTTTTCTTGTTAAGTGTTTGGTGATGCGCATCAAGTTCCTCCAATGCTTCAGTGGGTACATGTGCATCATCAACCTAAAATTTGACAAAAATAAACACACTGAATTAGCCCAATATAGAAATATGGGATATATGATATAACTAGAAGATAATGAATTTTATAGAAATACAGGATATGTTTTTAGAACCTACATTGGTATCCTCTCCATGCTCATCATGGACAGCATGCTCATCATGGACTTCATGCTCATCATGGACATCATGCTCATCATGGTCAGCCATCTGAAAATGTCATTAAAAAGGCAAACATTTAGCATTTGTATTAACTAGAAGATAATGAAACATCAAATCTGAAAATGATATTGATATTAAAAAAGCAAACATTTAGCTTCAAAATATAAAAATATAAACATGCATGCCTCTAAAATTGTGATCTTTTATCAATTATCAATCCTTCATTGTGATCTCTGCACACATATAAGTCATCATTAGCTTCAATATTTTGTGGAGTTGGCAACAATTTCTTTACCCGATATGTTGAGACTGGCAGCTCGTTTCCTTCGGGAAGCATTTCTTTCAACAAAGTCAACAATGAAGTGAAGCTTTTGTCGCTCCATCTATTGATAGCTTTCAACTTATACAATCTTAACACAGCGCTAAGCTTCATAAACTTAGCACAACCTGTGTATAACGGTATCTTAGCATCATGCACAATGTTTCTAAAGATAGGAGGTGGATCGGTGTGCTCTACCCTATAACTATCCAGCATCGCATCAACGATGTCTACTGGAACTGGTTTGTTCACATCTATGTCATCGGAGGAAATTTCTTCTTCCACCCAAGCACTACTATTGACATCCACTGGTTTCGAGTTTGAAATCTCTCCATGCCAGTGTCATTCTGTATAGCCTTGTACAATCTCGTTGCACATGACATGACTTTTGATTTCGTCACCAGTGCTGACTTTCAAATTGTTACCGCAATGCCTACATGGACAGTAGAACCTATCTCCAGGTTCTTTCCTATGTTCCTCAGCAAATCTAATAAACTTATCAAGACCAGATATAAACTCTGGGGTGCAGCGATTGCGAATGGACATCCATGATCTATCCATTCTATGATCAAAGAGAAAACAAGTATATATTAGGACAAGATTAGGGTCTACAGTTAACAAATACATGTGATGTCATTCGGATATATAATAAATGTGTACCACCTATTGGTGCCCTGCTGGGGACTATCCAAGATTTACTCCTAATGAGTAAATCTTGGACGAGTTTCTAGGCCAACAAACACATGTGATGTCATTCTGATATATAATAAATGTGTACTGCCTATCGGTGCCCTGCTGGCGCATTTTTAGTGGCGCGAAGCCTTTTGGTGTCGGTTATAAAACCGACACTGAAGAGTTCGACCTTTAGCTAAAAGGGCATAAACAACCGACGCCAAAGACATGTACTTAGAGAACAAATGGGGAAATGCTACCGAAATTTTCTCGAAAACCCAATACACATTATACACTTACATCCTAAGTGAGATTAGGTGTTCAAGAACAGTCCCAAACCGGTGACTATCCAAGATTTACTCCTAATGAGTAAATCTTGGATGGGTTTCTAGGCCAACAAACACAATAATAGATATGTACATGTTAGGGTTTCATCAAAATTAATGTTAGGGTTTCATCACAATTGATGTTAGGGTTTCATCAATGTTAGGGTTTAATCAAATCAAATTAGGATGCCAGAATGGACAAGTTTAAATCTTATTTCAACATGCATCAAAATTTACTGAATTAGGTCAAACATTAGGATTAGAAACACAAATATATGCAAGCAAAAGATTTGTTTGTATTTTAGGATTTACATAAAGCATTACATAAAGATTTGTTCATATCCTTACCAACAGCAAGCACTGTCGTAGATGTGTTGGCCTACCACGATCGTGCTATCCATATAAAGATTTGTTTGTATCCTAGGATTTACATAAAGCATTACATAAAGATTTGTTCATATCCTTACCAACAGCAAACACGGTCGTGGCTGTGTTGGCCTACCACGGCCGTGTTGTCCAGCACGACCATGGTAGGCCAACATAGCCACGACCATGCTTGTTGTTGGTAAGGAGCTACGGAGAAGGAAGCAAAGAGGCTCGGGCTACCTGGAGCTAGTGTGGTAGTATGGAGAAGAGTGGTGGCGACCGACGGCAGCAGTGGCGACGAGCAGGCGAAGACCAGAGCAGAGCCGTGAGCAGAAGTGACACTAGCAGAAGAGCAGAGTAGATCGGCGAGCAGCAGTGGCGGCTGCAGGAGAAAGAGGACACGGCGGCGGCGGAGAGCAGAGCCGCACCAGCAGCAGCGGGGGTCGTCGGGCGATTTTAGGCGAGCGGCGATCACAGCAGAAAACTATTGTGATGAAACAGGAAGGAAGGGGAACAGTCGGGTGATACATGTCTATTAAGTTTGTCAACGACGTCGGTTATCTGGAAAACTGACGCCTTTTACCTTTAAGCGTCGGTTTATAGTCAAAAGCCGACGTCCAATTAGAAAATCTTTGCCCTTAATTATTTGGCGGAAACCATTATCAGCGTCGGTTATCAAAGGATAACGACGCCTAAATTGGAACTTTTCACGCACATTTTTATCTTATATCGGCGTCGGTTAGTAGTTAAAAAACCGACGATGTATGTGATACTTTGGGGAAAAAAAATTTCGCTCGAAAATTGGATTTTGTGGGCAATTTTAGGCGTCAGTTTGTTTTACCCAGCCGACGATGAATACAAAGCTGTATCCATGTCTGACTGGTCTTCTAATATAGACGTCGGGGTTCCTAAATAACCGACGTTGAATATTATAGACGTCGGTTTTGTTAAATAACTAACGTCCAGAAAAGTGATATTGAATGTTGTTTCTGTAGTAGTGAACAATCTTCTTCTCGTATAATTTCTTGAGCTTTACCCACAGATCTTTGGCGTTGGTCTCCTCTGAGATGTGATGGAACATGGAAATATCAAGATTATCTCACATTATTCTGACAATCTTCCTATTTAATTTCTTCTAGTTTGTATTAGCCGTATTCTATATCTTTTATCACTCTATTGGATTGTATTGATCTTTACAATAGAGAATATCCTCCATCTTATATTTCTAAATATGCCAATTTGTGCCCATCAACTTTATAATTTTTGCATCTTCATCCTTTCCATCTGGACATGTATCTACAACATGCGCTCTGATACCACTTCTTAGGGATGTTGTATCGATACGGTCCTGAATGTGAGGACAACTTGTTGCGGAAGCATTACTGACTAGCGCGTAAACCCAAAGTAGAAACACTATATTTAACGTGGAAAGCTCTCCTTACGACAAGTAGAGAAAAATTACGGGGTAAACTGACTAACAAGCCTATTTAATCAATATTACAACTCACACCACCCAGATTTAATTATCCCTAAATCTTGATACCCACACACGAGAACAAATCTGAGGAAGAAGAGAATCACACCAATGTGTATAAAACCTCCCTCTTAACTTTGTCACTTCACGACGACGACATTGTTGTTGCTGGGGGGCGCTTGATGCTAATCCGACCGCTGACTAGGTAGGAATGTTGCCACTATGGCAACAATGTGTCTGTAACCGCCAACTGCTATTTTACTTTAAGACAAAATCAATGGCCCTCTTTTATCCACAAAAGAGTTGCACTATCCGTGCACCCAATGTGCCACTGGCTGTCAGCCACTACTTCACTTCAAAACAAAGTCGTTGACCCTCTCTTACCAATAGAGAGCACCACCAGTTGTTATTGTTCTCTAGCTCTTATACCATAGAAGACACCAACAATCAACGACTGGTGGGATCACACACCATCTGGGATGTCTCAATGACCTCCCCCTAGGCTTCTATTTATAGGTCTTTCTGACATGTGGTTACAACTAGGAATCATCGTCCAAGTCTTAGTCCAACATCCTGACAAAAAAAAAGTCTTTCATGTTGCACATAGGGAGTCATCTTCTTTTCCTTTTAGATTTGGCTCCTATTGAGATTGATAATATAAGTCAACTCTTACTCAAGTCTAAATCCAACTAGCATATGGGTCGCAAACCCTTTCCTTGTCCAAGAAAGAATATAACTATGTTTTAGTTTTATCCAATGATATCTCATGAAGCATAAAACCAATTTAATTCACATTTTGCATACGCTCCTGTCATGGAATTATACGTTATGACGGCCATCTTTCATGTGATCTTCAGGCAGTGGTATGCACTGAACTTTCTTACAAGTGTC
Organism: Alisma plantago-aquatica; assembly: GCA_963693085.1. Lineage (NCBI taxonomy): Eukaryota > Viridiplantae > Streptophyta > Magnoliopsida > Alismatales > Alismataceae > Alisma > Alisma plantago-aquatica. Next base: position 766,482,770 of record OY856413.1, on the reverse strand, counting down.
TATGAACAAAATACGGACATGGAGAAGAACAATCGATTGTAATGTTTATAATGTTTTAACTAACAATGTAGACTTTTTTTACTCATAGTAATTGGCCCCCAGTGTTAGATTTCTGATTCCACCCCTGCTAGGTCCGACCCTTATATTGACGTTCCGTAAGATGTCAATAGATCTGGTAGGGAGTTCTATTTTATACCATGGATATTCAGATGATGGACGCCGAAATGTAAATAATCTTGTTTTAATCCTTCCATCTGTCCCACTATGTCGAGCATGACTTCAGACTACAGTTCTCGCCTGGATCAATAGCCGTAATATAAAATTGATAAATAAAATGTAGTTTATTTGAGTCGTAGGAAAATGCCAAGTGAGCATTGGCCAGTCAGGTACTAGTTGTCCAAACTAAACCTGCCATGGCGTTGGTGCTATGTGGATAGGTAGGAGAGAAATTGTGAAAGCAAGGAGCTGTAATAAAGTATTGAGGTCGACAAACGACCTTGGATTTCAACTGATTGTCTACCTTTTAAGTATTTTTTATAAGTCAAAAGTCCCATTTAATTTAGAACATGAAGAACGTTTCTGTTTCAAGTCGAGAGGGGGATGAACCCCTAGAACAAGAACACTTTGTAGTTGTTCACCCCTGAACGATCATTATAGTTCCTAAATCCCACCAGCACTGCTCTGATAATGACGTACAGTTGGCGCGTGGATCATATAACAAAGATAGCGTGTTTGTAGCGGATATAATTATGTAATTCGATATGGAATATATTATTTGACTTGTATGAAACCGCCAAGGTAAGCATTGGCGAGTCAGATACTAGTGCAACCAAACATGCCACTGCATCATGAGAAAATAATTACTCGGGTAATTAGGACATGAAGTAGCAAAGTATTCAGGTCGATCGGCAGCGGTTAGCCAAAGATAGTGGTTTTGAAAAAAAAAAGACCTTGTTTTCTACTTCTCTTAAAACTATTTCATTAAAATTAGAACATGGATACCTTGTAAGTTGTAAGTTGTAACAGTCAACCCTCTCCCTGCCCGCTGGACTACTATCAGCCAATATAAACATCACATACAGCTATTCTCTGGTCATACCCCAAACCATAAGCCTTCCATCCATAACCCGCTGGACTACTATCAACCAATATAAACATCTAATACAGCTATTCTCTGGTCATATCCCAAACCATAAGCCTTCCATCCATAGCCAACAAAATGGCACTCCACCTCTCTCCCATCCTGATCGTATCCCTGATTGTGTTCTGTTTCTTCACGGCGAGCGCCGTCCGGCTGCCTACGACGGCCTTGCCGCAAGGCACCACGACTCCTCTCCGGGCTGCCTGCAGCTCCATCGACGAGTGCCGTGGCGGCCGGGCTAACATCCCCTGCTGCAAGTCGATCAACAGCGCTATCGAGGAGGGCGGCTGCGGGTGCGCCTGCCGGCAGCTCAAGATATACGGTAAACCCGGACTCGCCTCTGACTGCAGAGGCAGCCCCAATTGCCCCAGATGCTTGACCTGCAACTGTGTCAGCGTGTTTGATGATCTTGGCTTCTACTGATTTATTGCCCTGAATTCGCAACATGTGATGAAGTTTCTGAGCTATTGCTGTTGTTATTTTCGGCGGCTGTTTACCTCTTGGATATAGGTTCGTGTAACTAAGATATAGTATTTATGAGGTGTGTTTGGCCGTTTGAGATTTGATCTCTGGACCTTGCAAGTCTTGTTCTTTCTTACGATGAGTAAAATACGACCCTGACTTGTTTACTACATCCTGCTGTGCCAATTTCTACTACTAGTTTGATTCGTTACTTCACATAAAATCAGTAAACGCTATAAGGTATTATGATCACTCTTTTCCTGCGCATTGGGTTATGTAAGGCTGAAATTAGTGAAGGATATACATAACAACACAATAACAATCAATTTTCATTAAGCTCCAAAGGCTAAGGGATCATGTGGCCCAGGAAAATAGACTTGTGAGAAGAAAAAAAACAGGGTCCAAAGGGCGAGGTCATAACACCGCGATCTTTGTGTGTAAACTATATACTGTGGTCTAACTTTGAATATTAATCATATTTGTTTCAACTTGTTTTCCTTTGAACCATACGATCATTGTAAATAAAAGTTCCCACACTTGTAGCCCAATTAATAATTGTTATTTGTGGACTACCACATGATGACAACATCAATCTATGACCCACATGGTGCCTAGGACAACCATCTCAGATTCGGTGTTACCTAGTATTATTACAGATTTTGTTTCAACAAATGCTAATCACCCATTTATTCCAGAAATCCACCCCTAGAAAATGATGGATCAGTTTTACGACTAGTATTAATCAAAACGGGTTTGTAACATGGAATTTGGAATAGTGAATCAACGCCCCATCCTTCTATGCTCTCATTCCCCTCCACACTCGAAAATGGTACTGTCACGCGCAACTTTGTGTAATACACGTTTCACGTGCTGCAGTTCGAGGGAGAAAATGTGGTTTGAGGGACAAAAATATGGGTGATATAGCGGGGCTATGATTGGTGGCAGGTAGTCAGTGATGTGGGTTGGTTGAAAATTTGAAATGATGTTTAGAGAAGAGATGAGTTGAAAGTGAGATAGAAATTTATGTTGCATATAACTTTTGATCTCGAATGAATTTTATTTGTTAAAAAAATATTTTTTAACAAGATCATTGTCGACATACTTTTGAGGAAAATAATACGTAAGATATGAGGAGGGAAGTAAACAGAGGAAAGTAAGGAGATGGGATTGAATGGAGGAGAGATGAGAGAAGTGAGGAGGAAAGTAAAGGGAAGAGAGGAAAGAAGTGAGGAGATAGATGAGAAGTAAAATGAGGACAGGAGGGAAGTAAAGAAAGTGGATCGAACGGAGGAGAGATGTGGAAAATGAGGAGAGAAGTGAGGAGGAAAGTAAAGGGATGAGAGGAAAAAAGTGAGAAGAGAAGTGAGAAGTAAAAGTGGAGAAGAGGGAAGTAAGGAGAGTGGACAAAATTATAGAGAGATAAGGGAAGTAAGGAGAGAAGTGTAGAGGAAAGTAAAGGAATGAGAGGAAAGAAGTAAGGAGATGGGTGAGATAAAAAGAGAAGAGGAGAGAAGTACAAAGAGGGGAGTGAATGGAGGAGTTATGAGGGAAGTGAGAAGAGAAGTCAAGGGAGGAGAGGAGAAAAGTGAGGAGAGAGGTGAGAATTAAAATAGGATAGGAAGAGAGTAGGAGAGACGAGATGAATCAGATGCATTACCACCATTAGTGGGCACGTTACTACAAATGATGGCCATATTAGCACCACTATTGGACGTGTGACTACAAACCTAGGGTACATTTGATATCATAGATAGTTATATAATTAATGTACAAGAATTAAGCACACTACCACTATAGTTAGGAGCATTAACAACATAATTAGATGTTTTACTACAAATATTGGTTGATTGTATTAAGATTTGTGTTTTTTTGCTATTATGAGAATATCCTAAGATTTGGACGCATTAGCACCATAATTGTGCGTAGTGCCGCCATAATTGTATGTAATATGTTATAATCCATGCTTAATCTCTATTATGTGTGTATTCTAAAAAGTAGATGCATTAGCACCATAATTGTGTGCATTAGCATTATAATTGGGGTTTTTACTATAAGTAAGGACATGCTATATTGATATTTTTGTTCTTATTTGTTATTATATGTACACACTACACACTACCGCCACTCTGCTCTTGAACTCGTTGCTAGTAGACGTAGGTGCATTCTATTAAAATGTAGATTGCATCAACTTGTACTTGTAAAACACCCACATTTAAGTGGAATGCACCAACTTGTACTAGAAATGCACCCACATTTGAGTGGAATGTACCCACTTCTACTAGCAACATAGTCAATAAAATGTGGAACATTTACTAATAGAAGTGGGTGCATTCCACTGGTATGTGGGTGCATTGCTAGTAGAAGTGGGCGCATTCCAGTCAAGTGTGGGCTCATCACTAGTAGAAGTGGGAATATTCCATTAAGATATGGTACATTTACTTCTACTAGTAACTCACCCACATTTGAGTGAAATGCATCCAATTCTACTGGAAATGCACCCACATATTAGGGGAATATGCCCACTTATACTTACAATGCACCCAATAAAATGTGGGTACATTACTAATAGAAGTAGGCATATTCCACTCAAATATGGATGTATTACTAGTAGAAGAGTAACATTACTTCCTTGTTATTGTCCCATTACTTCCCTCATATACATTCTCACTTCTTTATTCTCTTTTATTACTTCCCTCCTCCCCATTATCTTCCTTACTCTCTCATTCTATTCGCTACTTACTTTCTTCCTCTCTCCTATTATTCCCTCCTTACTTCCCTCCTATTTTATTTTTTTCCTCCTTACTTTCCTCCTCTCATCCTATTACTTCCTTCATCTACCCTCTCACTTTTCTTGTCTCTTTTATTACTCTCCTCCTCTCTCATTATCTTTTTTTGTCACCCAATTTATTCCCTCTTTACTTCCCTCCACTCTTCTTTTGTTCCTTTTTAATTCCTTCCTCCTTTATTATTTTTTTGAAAATTTTCATTATTGGTCTTGTTGGAATCTAATTTTTATAAGGATTCTTATGATTTAGATTTTGTTAAAAAACTCATTACAGATCAAAAGTTATAAGCAACATAAAATAAATACAAAAAATAAAAATGAAAACATATGGATAAGAGAGAGAGAGTTAGTGGAGGAGGCAATGGAGGGGACCACGCTAGTAGAGGTAATTTGGCAAGTGCATGAAACACATGTATTGTCCCCTGTGCGTAAAGAAATCTTAACCCCTCCTCACCCTTACACTCTTGATCACCCTTCAATACTCAATCATGAATATGGTAGTCAACAAACAAACACTTTCTCACCAAAAAAAATAATGTGACACCTCAGTCAAATGGATTTTACCCTATTTATTTTTCAATAGCATGTCTTGCTCATTTGACTGTCAAGTTGTTGACATTATGTGCATAGAAAAATCTTGCTAGAGTATGTGTACCTATTTTGGCGAAGGGGTGTAAAGAGGATGTGTCCAATGTTCGTGGTCACAAATGAATTATGGAAGTATCAACACTTGCGGGCTAGAGAAGTAATACATCCAAGCAAGAAACTCATAATGTGACTATGTTCATGAATTAGATTATGATACCAATCATAAAAGCTAGGGAGGAATCTACTCATAAGAGAAGGGGACTGGGAGGATGACAAAGGGGCGTGGAAGGATGCTAGTTGAAGTAATATTCTCAACTTCACAAGGATGTCGATGGGTGCAATGAAAATATGTAGGACTGTGGATTGTGTACGTCCATTTTTTTTTATATTGTTCTTTTGGGTTGGCCTAGTTGGTATCTCATCCTTGAACATAGCCTTTAGGGGTCTCTCTAAGGAGTACATCCCATTTACAATATGAATCTTATTGATCTTATTTGCAGAACATATCTTCTTGGTTTGAGCTCATGTCTATGGATGGGACACCCTCAGTGTCCATTCTATCATTATTGATTGGATCATCTTTTTGGTGAAAACTCCACTCAAGTTTTGACTTGTGTGATTACTTGATATTTTGATATTAGTATATTTGATAGTTTGTCCAAGGAAACACTAAGTCATGACATGGGTAGATAAATATCATGTCCAAATACAAAAAATCAATAAAAAAACAAACTTCTCATACAAAGTTGCAATAGTGTGATGAAAAAGACATAGTAACGATGAATGAATAAATGCACAACATATCCATATGATACGAAAGAACAAACTCAGGTATTGAGACAAAGCTTGAGACAAGGAAAACACCATAGAAGATATCAAAAACACCCAACTTGAGAATGTGAGAATACCAAATACGTATTTTGAAAAATGACCTTTTAGAGAGAGAACTCGAGATGCAACAAGAACAAAGTATATGGTAGAGAGTTCAGGGAAAAAAATTGTAGCAACACAATTCTCTTCCCTTTATTTTTACACATATTTCTCCCCTTAAAATATGGATGCATTCTCTTTCTTTTTGCACTTATATTTCTCTATTTCATATATGAAGGTTGTTAGAAACAATAACATCTATGGTTGTAACTCTTACTTACCTATGCAATCTTGTGTGTAAGTCCACCAACAACAGCAAGCCCTGATGGGCTTTGGTTCAACAAAGCATGTTGGCCCTAAAATTTCCCCATTCAACCCAATAAGGAGACTTCACTCTTGGATATTCATTAGATTCCAATAAGCTTACTATCCTTTCAAAAGAAGTGTAATGATAAGTGCATATTTATCCACCATATCACTATAGAAAATTGGGCTATTATTCAATAATATTTATGAGGAACAAAGAACCATGAACACTAACGTCTATTTGTGTAGACTCATCCCTCAAATACGGGATTAAATCCCTCAACCATATTTTTAATGTTAATATACATTTTCTAAGTATATGAATCCCTCACAAGTACATCATACATTAATTTTTTTGTGAAAAATTGTTTGTGACAATGTTCCTCCACATGTTTTTTTCCCTTCATATTTCCCTCCATAAAATGTTTATTATAAAAATTTAAAAAAATTAAAAAGCCATGATCATCCTCGCCTGCTCCTATTTCATTATGCTTTTCACCCCTCCTCCTTCCTCTTACAAGTTGCAACCATCGCTCATTGCTCACAGTGAAGATTTCCGCTGCCAAAGGGTAAATATATTCTTGCCAATCCCAATAGGAAAATAATATACTTGCCAGGAACGGGACGAGAATTGTTCCCATGCCCCACACCCACTTGCCCACCTACCCATCAAGCCCCACTTGTCACCTACTGCATCGTTCTGAATCTGTTATTATTGTTTCTTTTGCAATGTGAGGGTGAAAGAGGGAGAGAGAGAGTGGGAGGGGAGGGGTGGAGAGAGAAAGTGACTATAAGAGAGAGACAAAAAGAACATATTTGTGTCAATAACTTTTAAATGATAATGAATTTTTTGACGAAATAAGCATTGGTACACTACTTATAAAAAATTATTTACAACAAGATCAAGTCTGAAACATTTTGAAAGAAATAAAATGCACAAACTAAAAGAGGAGAGATAATGTGATTGTAAAAAGTCAAAAAGGATGAGAGAGAATTTATTTTACTTATAACTCTCATATTGTAATGAGTTTTTAATGAAATAAAAGTAATGGGTTACTAACAAAATTACTTTAAAATAAGACTAATGTCAATATACTTTGACAATAAATTTTTGAACGAAATAAATACAACACATGGGATAACATGTTATAATATGAGATAATACAAGATAACATATTATAAAATGGGATAACATAGGATACCATGTTATAACAAGAGTAACACATATTATAACATAAGGATAACAAGTTATAACACATGAGATAACATGGGATAACATGGCATAAAACATGTCATACCTTGTTTTAGAGAGAAAATACTAAAATAGGAGGAAAGTAGTGCCTTTACTTTTTTCCAAATTTAGTTGTTATCTCTGCTCCATTTTGTTGTTATCTTTGGTCCATGTCATTGTTATATTTGATCCCATTGTTGTTCTTTCTTATCAAGTTTATACAATTTTAGTTTATTTTTTATATTTAGTCGTTATCTCCAGTCTAATTTTTTATTATCACCGGTCTATATTGTTGTTATCTAGGTCCCAAAAATAGAATTGTTATCTCTAGTCGATTAACTTTTTCTAATTGAGTTCTTTGATCCAATTTGTTGTTATTTCTGTTCTACTATAATGTTATTTACGGTCCAATTTGTTGTTATCTTTGATCCAATTTGTTATTATCTATGGTCTAATTTGTTGTTATTTGTGGTCCACATGGATGTTATTTTTGGTCCAATTTGTTGTTATCTCTAGTCTAATTTTTTATTGTCTCCGGCCCAATTTGTTGTTATCTGTGGTCCACATGGATGCTATTTCTGGTCTAGTTTGTTGTTATCTCTAGTTCAATTTTTTATTTGCTTTGGTCTAATTTGTTGTTATCTCTAATCCAATTTATTATTATCTCTGATCTAATTTGTTATTATTTATGGTCTAAGTTGTTATTTTTGTAACAATGAGAAAATACTAGAAATAAGAGGGAAGTATTTTAATTATTTTTGTATTAGTTATTATATCTAGTCCAATTTGTTATTATCTCTGGACTAGTTTGTTATTATCTACAATCCAAATTGGATGTTATCTTCTGTCCAATTAAATGTTATCTCAAGTATGTTTGGATATTATCTTTAGTCCAATTGGATGTTATCTTAGGTCCAATTGGATGTTATCTCTGATCCAATTGGATGTTATCTTAGTTCATTTGGATGTTATTTCTAATCCAACTGGATGTTATCTCAGGTCCAACTAGATGTTATCTCCAATCTAATTGGATATTATCCCCAATCTAATTGGATGTTATATTGGTCCAATTGGGTTTTATCTCCATTTCGTTTAGATGTTATCATTGGATGTTATCATCGGTCCATTTGGATTTTATCTCTGGTCCATTTAGGTGTTATCGCCGGTCCACTTATATGTTATCTTCGGTCCAACTAGATGTTATCTCAGGTCTAATTGGATGTTATCTCCGATCCAATTAGTTGATATCTCTGGACCAATCGGATGTGGTCTCCAATTCATTGGAATGTTATCTCCGATGTATTTGGATGTAAACTCCAGTGAATGTGGAGGTTATTGCGATCTACTTGAATGTTATCTCTGGTCCATTTGAATGTTATCTCAGGTCCAACTTGTTGTTATCTCCGGTCTATTTTAATTTTATCTCCGATACAATTTTCTTGCTATATCTGGTTTATTTTTTTGTTATCACTTGTCCTATTTGTTGTAATCTCAGGTCCAATTTATTGCTATTTGTTGTCCGCTTTGTTATTATCTCCGGTCGAACTTGTTGTTGTGTCTGACCCAGTGTGTTATTATCTCTTTTCAATATTTTATTTTTCTATTTTCTCCTCATTTAAACAAAATAAATATTTCTTTCCTTCTCATCTTAGAAAATAAATTTCTTTCTCTTTTTTATTTTTTTTATTCAAACTGCTTCCTCTTATTTATATTGTATATTTTATTTTTATAATATATCGACATTGATCTTGATGTAATATATTTTTTGTAAAGAATGCAATGATTTTTTATATCATCAAAAATTCATCACGGATTAAAATTATAAGCAAAATATTTTTTTTCTCTTCTTTACTTTTCTATCTCCTTCCTGCCACTCTCTCTCCCACCCCCTCTCTTTCCCAATTACTCCCTCTCTCACTCACGGTCTCTCAAGCTCTCTCTCCCACTCCTGGTCTCCCACATTTCCTGTCAGCTGTTTTAGACATCGTAAATATCTGCCAACCTGTCTTGGACAGCGTGGAACAATTGGACAAAAAGGTCTCCGGATTCTCGTTCCATATCATCAATTATATAACAAAACTCATCCCGATATGAGCTTGTTATTTTGCACTTTGTTTTTTTATATACACAACGTGATGACCGTGAAAGACCCCTCCCAAATATCCCTTCCAACTTTCTCATCTTTTATATACTAGTAGGAAGACACGTGCTAAGCACGTGTAACATAATTGAATTAATCAGTAAAATAACATATTGAATAAATCTATTTAAAAAGAATATTTCAATTGATTTTGTGAGACATAATGGAGTTACTTGTGTTCTATAAATTATATAATTTAAATTTAACACACCATAAAAGAAGAACTCAATTAATTATCTGAATGACTCCCTTCAACATGTATATGTGGTTATCAAAATTGTCTTTGTTCTAAAATTTGTGTAATTAATATACTCACAACTCACTTAAAGAGAATAATCTGATTCCTGCGATTACTGGAGTTACTTATGTTCTAGAAAATTAATATATAGTACTCACACTAATAGAGAAAAACTTGATAAATTGTTCGGAAGATTTTTTCTGATTGTATGTGTCGTTATTAAAATTATCTATGCTATGTAGCTAATACTCACGACTCGATGAAAGAGAATAACTTGATTGATGGGGTTACTAACATTTTTTATGCTCTAAAAGTTATAGATATTTTACTCATAATAATTTAAATATAACACACTAAAAGGAAAGAGCACAACTAACTATCTGGTTGACTCCTTCCAATCTGTATGTGTGATTACCAAAATTGCATATGCTCCACAAAATATATAACTGATACTCACAGCTCACCAAAAAATAATATCTCAATTCATTTGATTATTGGAATCATTTATACTCAAGAAAATAATGTATATAACACTAATAACAACTTAAAACATTATACACTAAAAGAGAAGAACTCGATTAGCTACCTGAATGACTCCCTCCAACATGTATCTGTGATTATCAAAATTGTCTCTACTATAAAAAATTATGTAACTAATACTTACAACTCACTGAAATAGAATAACTTGATATATTTGATTATCAATATTATTAATGCTCTAGAAAATTATATACATAACTCAATATAACATAAATATAATATACTAAAAGAGAAGAACTCGATTGACTGTCCGACCGACTACCTCTATCATGTATGTGTGATAATAAAAATTTACTCTGCTCTAAGAAGTTATGTAACTAATACTCACAACTTAGTAAAATTTGACAATTTGATTAATTACCAACTGACTCACTCTAACATGTAGTTTGTCGTTATAAAGTTACACATACTCTCATTTTTAGCATGTCTATTGACAACTAATATATAACCAATTGTTGCTTCCCTCCCTACAACCAACAATGCTATATAAAACATGTATATGTGCCGCTAAAATATGCAAATAAAACTCACACACATACTAATGAAGTATGCAATAATGCAGATACATGGACTAAACATAAAACTCCTAGAACTTGAATAGTGATGAATTTAAAAAAAATAGTCAATCAGCCTGGTCGCTAGCACACAGGCTGGAATACCTTGCTTCGTTATAGGCACATGATAATTATACATATCACATTAAGAGAGAACAAATTAATTAATATCAAGTTAACTACCTATGATGTGTAACGACACATGCACTTTATATTGATAAGTACAAAAACAAATTGTTAGAATGCACAAAATGATTAGACCCATGAACACACAACCTGGTTGCTAGAACGCAGATATAAATTGAAACGATGACCACACAGACAAAAAATATGACACTTATATTGTAACTCCACCCCCTGTTCGTCGCATAACTAATTTTGAAACCCAACTTGTCTGTCATGTCGAGATGTCATCAGCCAGAAATCAACCTACCACCTCTTGTTTATTGAGAGAGATAAACACGTGTCATAGATTACGATTTTTTCGATAGGCGTAAGATGAATATCACACTACCATACACAATAATTTATATACATATCACCAAGAGAGAGTAACTCGATTGACAAGAGCGGACTCCCTTCAGTATGTAAGGATACATATAGTCTAAGATACATATTGTTTGGACTAATAATCATACAAACATACTTCTAGAATACAAAAACTAATAGCTAGATTGGCAAACACAAACTAGATTGATGCTTAAACAGACCCAAAACCTGGAGGCTCCTGTTTGACATGACAAAATAAAAAACAACCAAAAAAGTAATGAACGAAAGATAACACACACTTAAATAGTTCTACGATGTGCAAGTGATTGTCCACTCTAAACAAAAGGAGTTGTTTTATTATTTGCATGCTTACCCATATGAGCTATTCCCATGCTAATCCAATTGTACACTGATACACATACACACATGAGACTGTTTTTGTAAAGTTTATCCAATTGACGGTTTGGATACTTAAATACCGACGTTTCAAAACAAAGCAGCCGAGCACACAGGAGTGAAAGTACCCACATACTGTTGTTTATTTAGAGGATTATTATAGAAACTGACCAAGCATGAGGTGTTTATACAGCAGCGACGGGAGTTACTGAACGATACACATGTAATTTGGTGAACTTTCGCACGTATAAAATAAAGACGTGTCATGTATCAATAAACAAAGATATACTCGATACTCTTTTAACCGTCGTGAGCCACCTCATATTTGAGAAGAATGTGTTAAACCTTGCCGGTGTGAAAACAAAAAGATGTAAAAGAAAGTTGCCGGAAAACAGATTTTTACTCGGAAAAGAGGGAATGTCTAGCATCTTGAAAGCAGGCTGGACACTGCCTCTTATTTAGAAGGTCTAGAAAAGAAGGAGTGCCTAGCAGCTTGAAAGCAGGCTGGACACTGCCTCTTATTTAGAGGGTTACAGATATGCCCCAATGTGCTTTTTACTCTGCTCTACCGGCCGGCGGCCGCCCACCATACTCTCAGCCACCGTCCTTGACCCTTCCTCCGTCTAATGATCACAATTAGTTTTTCTCAACGTCTTCTTCATCTCAATACTGCCATTGTCGTATCCGTTCCATTTGACAGGAAAAGAAGGATTCGGTTCGTGTTTGGTCTAATAACCTTTGTCTCGTATCGTTCTGAGAGGTTTCTTTTTAATTATATTAGGGTGGCTTGTTTATATATTTTGGGATCGCATGTTACGTTAAATTGGATTGTGGGCATCTCACGAGTGATATAGTCCAAAAAAGAAAAATCGAAAAAAGGGTCAAACTGCAGCAGATTTCATGATACACCCCCGGGGTCTTCTCCTTTATTGTGAATCTTATAAAAAAAAATCGTTTTCTTATTTTTTATTCAGATTCACCTTCTCTGTTTTACATATTGTTCATTCCATTCTTTATACCATTCCTATCGCTAAGTCAAAATTCTGTTTGATGAATGACGACATGTATAAATTTATATGTACACATCCTTAATATTTGCTGCTTGCATATCAATGTTGTAACCCAGACACAAGGTATTGACCCAAATTTAAGCATCCAAAGATGAATGAATCTCTCTGCTCAAACAATATATGCCAGTCGAGTTCCTTGGTTTAGACATCCTTATAGTTAGGTCTATCAAGAAAATTGTATTTTTTATTAGGGAAAATTCCACACAAATACACAATATTTTTTCTTCTAAAAATTATATCATAATGATTTAAGAATTGTGTAACCAGTGAGGTTTATGTCTATTTTAACTTCTCCATCAAAACATGTTTCCATAACAGTACTTTTCCTTGGGCCAAAAGCTCATGCAACTTCCATGCCCGTGCAAGATGTAGCATCATCCTTGTCACCATTATCATATCCAAGCAACCAAGGAATTTCTAGTTTCCCGTCATAAAGCAATAGTACATTTGCGAGTATGCAGCACCCCCCCCCCCCCAAAGCGTAACTGTACATTAACAATTGTTTAAAGTCTCTGCTAAGCAAAACTAGTCCCTTGCAAGAAGTGACCCAAAGTGTATCAATATATCCCCCACAAAATGAATATACTAATAGGTTACAAGCATTAGTCCTTAAGACTATGAATGCCTAATACATAGCGACAAACCTTCCCTATAGGTCACCGAGAAAGCAAAATGAAATATATGTCCATGTCTTTTTTTCATGATGAAGCATAAACAACACAAAAAAGCATCTCATTTGTGAATGTCTAACACATAGTGCTTCAAAAAGATATTAGAATTAAGACACGGTGTATTAACAATTGGTTATTTTGTATTTGGTATTACAAAGACAATGATGGTTTTAGGTAATTATTGAGCATGTACCTCACAGATGTAAAGTGACAATATTTGAACACAATTCTTTTAATATAACACGACGTAGGAGATGTGTCAAGCTTCCGATATCCAAGTCGTTGAAGTGGAAGTATAAAACCATTGATAGGTTCTTAGATGCGTATGAGTTGATGGGAAATAGTGACAATACTCGAAGATAATATATGAAAATAATATCTATCACTGGATCGTCCATCTTGAATCTTGATCACATTGATGAAGGCATTGTCGTTGGTATCAGGGCTTGACCCTCCAGAATAGGTGATTGTTGCAAGTGGGATCAGCCATCCAGAACCCATTTTTTCAAACAATCATCAAGCATAGAATTTGTTATTTTCTGTTTAAATAGTTTTTCTTGCTCGATTGACCAAGGCAATTCACAAGTAATGGACCAAGCAGGATGGGATAGTAGGATGATATCTATATAATTTTTAAGTACCTCCCTAAAGTAGTTCGAGGAATGAGATTGTAATACTAGTACTAACAGAGTTGGTTAGAGCATTGGACCCAAATACGAATACCAACCAAGTAGGTATTTTATGAGTATGAATCACAACTATCTCTAAATCTCTAATCTATACAAATTTTGCAACTACAATGCAATGCAATATCTATATTGGTGTGAAAATTTGTCTATTCTAGGACCTCAAACAATTCAATAAAGGAAATAATTAACTAAGAAAAGGGACTACTTCCAAGGTGTCAATTAACTCAAACTTTCAATTGCTTTCCTGATTATATTTTGGCATCAATTTCTTGATTATAGTTTTTTGTGAGCCTTTGGTAGCTTATGTTTTCCCTACTTTCAACACTATGCAATACATAAACTATCTCTTAGGTCACTTCCTTGTATTTTCTTAGGCGATAAGGACAACTACAAAGGTTACAAATGTCTCAATACATATCGAAGAATGCATATTCAATGAAACTATAGTATAACTAATATCCCAACTAGGGAATACAACTTGCAATTTTACTTCGAATCGAACATTTTAAAGTGGGACCTACCTACACACATGTGCCCCTTTGTAATGCCTCTTTTCTATTTTGTATTTCACTTTGTTCTATTTTACTTCTCTCATTAACTCATCATTGACCTAATTTGAATGATTGACGTCGACATCCTCAACCAACTTTATGGATCTCATACTTGAGCATTCAAAAGCAACATGTTCGTGTATGACAAATCCTCTCTCCAACAAATTCATCCTATATGACAACTCATCTCGCCCAGTTGTTGGACATTTTCTTGTATGTCGTAGTCGAGCATTCAAAAGCAGCATTTTCCAGTATAACCCTTTTTCATCCTCCTCCAATGTCATATGTGTTTCTTCCCCTACTCTCCCCCTTACCTCCCCATCCTTCTTGTCCGTCCATTTGCATCTTCCATCAACTATCTCCTTTCCCTCCTCTTCATTCTATTCCAACTACTATGGTTTCTCTCAACATGTAAATTATAATTAGAGTAAGGGATACATTACTCAAAAAAGGATGGTGAGTTACCACCACCACGGAACCTGCTCCAATACATGCTTTTATGACCTACCAACATCTCAAATGAGTAAGTCAACAATCACCAGGCTAACACCATATTCCCTATTGTAACAATCTATTGTTTGGACTCATCTTTAGTTTACCATTCCTTGTCTATGCTAGTTCCAATCACCTGGCATCGCTTTTTAACATTTTAAGCACCTAGTTGTTTCCCCTTATTTAAACATTGCTTGAAGACTTTGTCCTACCCCATCCTTTGACATGTTAATGATTTGTTTTGCAGTCTAGTGTTCCTATTTCTTGAAGTATGGATGTGTGGTCTAATCAATTAATGGAATCCCTTAGTTACTATCATATGCAATTTTTTCAAAAATCTTCATGAGTAGGAAATGATCACTTGGTAAAATATTGAACATGTAATTTTACATGTCATTATCTTACTTCTATTTTGAGACATTATATTCACTATGGACCACATCTATTTATGTTGAAAAGGTATATTTCTTTCAAATATGGATTTAGACCCTCAATGAACCTTAGATTAGACCAAAATTGAATAAAGGGTAAGTATATTTTCATGTTATGATTTATGTACTTATCAACCTTTGAAATTATATTATTATAGTCATATGTGTCATTTTTAGGAGTATGACATGTCATATTGATGAATAGAACCACACCATTTGAAGGAATATACAAATATTATAGATATTAGGAGTTTTAGAAATGATTATGTTGGTTGTTATCAATATCAACTTTATTTTTTTTTCTTTAGTTATGTTAACATTTACCACACAATGTATGGATAATATTTTGATTCAATATTAAATATTCATTATTGGTGATTTGAAATTCTTGTGTAAAGGATGTCATGTGAATATGATACACCTATTTCTTGGGATATTATATATTTTTTTATCTAAAATTTGATATTTGATAGTGTATTTCCTACACATAAATAATAAATAATGTCTAATAATTTGTCATATATATAAATATGAAAATTTTAGTCTCTCAAAATGTAGTGATTAAGACCAAATTGATCATCAATATTGTTTAATGAGGATCAAATATCCCCTAAGAGAATAATATTAATGAAGGCATTTGCTCCTCAAAATATATTTGATAGATACATCAAGTCCCTCAAAAATATACTTATGAGAATTAAACAAGCCCTCAAAAGTGTATTAATGAAAGCTACATAGTCACTGAATATAACATTTTAGGGTCTCTTACTCCATGACAATTTTATTTCTAAGGGCCTTGGTATTTGTCATAGGGGTTCTCTTCATGACCCATTTGTGAGGGCCAGTCCTTAATAGTTTCTGCTTATGAAGGCATGAAGAGAGGAGTTTTCCACATGATTGACCCTAAAGAAAACTAGTTTTTTATAGTGATAATTGCATATTTTAGATCACTTTTTAAGAATATTTTATTTTTATTATTTACTTTTAATGTTAATTTTTCGAATTTATCTTTTCTCCCTTTTATTTGGACTTTTTACTAGTTTTGGGATGACTTTTGTAGGGAAATGACCAAATCTGTCCAAAGTCGATCTCACAAACCGACCGTTTTAGATACAAGTCGACTGTTTCATGTACGAGTGGACCAATTCAGATCATAAATTGACCATTTTGTGCCCAGACTCAGCCAAATTGCTTCCACCAACAACCATTCTAGGGTTTCATCAAACCGACACCAATGTTAAATCCAATTGACCAACTCAGATCCTGAGTCAATCGATTCATGCCATATTCAAATGGTTAAAGCAGGCAATTCAACAAATCTCTCTATTTTGGGCAAGCAATTAAAGCCCAAAAGGCCAAGAGTCAGGGGTTCCAGATTCTCATACCCAGTCTCATGAATCGACCGTTTCAGATATGATTCTACCATTTCAGATCACAAGTTGACTATTTCAGATCATGAATCGACCGTTTTATACCTAGGTCCAATTAAAAGTTGAATAAAGGTCATTATTGTAGTCAAACTTTAGTCAATGTAGATCCAACCACTACCACCACCACAAAGTCTCATTTTAGGGTTTTTCCCTCCTTTCTCCTATAAAAGGAGGGGGGACTCCAAAGCAAAGGACATCTCTTTTCCATCATATCTTGTATCACTTCTTATATCACTCTTTCTACTTTGTCTTGGACAATTTTGTGTATCCTCTTATGTTCGAGTAGTTTTCTTCTGGGATTGGGGAATAACCCAAAGCATGTTTTCTACATGAGTTGTACTATCTTCATTTTCTTAATGAAAGGATATTTCCCAATCTATTTCTACTTCAATCAGAAAAGTGGATATCTACATTAGTTGGCCTTTTGAGATTTAATCTCTGGACCTTGTAGGTCTTGTTATTTTTGACGATGAGTAAAATATGATCCTACCTTATTTACTACATCTTGTTGTACCAATTTCTAGTACTAGTTTGATTTGTTACTTCACAAAAGTCACTCAACACTATAAGGTATTATGATCACTCATTTCATTCGCATTTGTCCTCAGAAAACCATATTTCATGGGTTAATGATAGGCTAAAATTTGTGAAGGATATACATAACAAACACAATAACATCAATTCTCATTAGGCTAAAAAGGCTTAGGGACCATGTGGCCCAAGAAAATAGACCTATGAGAAAAAAAAATCCAGGGTCCAAAGGGCGAGGATTTAAGAGTGTGAGCTTTGTGTGTAAACTACTTACTATGGTATAGCTTTGAAAATAAATCATATTTGTTTCAACTTGTTTTCTTTTGAACTATACAATCACCGTAAATAAAAGTTCCAACAATTATAGCTTAATTAATTATTGTTAGTTGTGGTCCACCACATGGTGATATCATCAATGTATGACACACATGGTGTGTAGAACCACTATCCTCCTATGCGTAATACAAATTTCATGTGCTGTGACGAGCGGTTTGAGGGAGAAAAAAGTGATTTGTAAGAGAAAAATATGGTTTGCGGATAAAATTGTGGGTGATGTAGTGGGGCTATGATTGGTGACAAATAGCATTGATGTTGTTTCGTTGGAGTGATGTACGAAGAGAGGATGAGTGGGAAAATGAGATAGAAACTTATGTTGTGTATAACTTTTGATCCCAAATGAATTTTTGACGAAATAAAAATTATTATATTTATTAAAAAATACTTTCCAACAAGACCCTTGTCTACACACTTTTGAGAAAATAATACATAAGGTATGGGGAGGGAAGTAAATAGTGATAAGAAAGGAAAGAGGATTGATGGAGGAGAGATGAGGGAAGTGAGGAGATATATGAGAAGTAAAATTAGTAGAGGAGGGAAGTAAGGAAAGTGGATTGAACAGAGGATAGTTGAGGGAAGTGAGGAGAGAAGTGAGGAAGAAACAAAAGGGAGGAGAGGAAATAAGTGAGGAGGAGGTGAGAAGTAAAAGTGGAGAGGAGGGAGGCAATAAGAGTGGTCCAAATGAAGGAGAGATGAGGGAAGTGAAGAGAGAAGTGTGGAGGGAAGTAAAGGGATGATAGGAAAGAAGTAAGGAGAGGGGAGTGAAGGAAGGAGAGATGAGTGAAGTGAGGAGGAAAGTCATGGAGGAGAGTAGGAATGTGAGGAGATAGGTGAGAATTAAAACAACAGAGGATGGGAGTAGGAGAGGAGAGATAAAGTAGTAGAGATGAATTGGGTGCATTGCCACTGTTAGTGGGCATGTTACTACAAGTAATGGGTGCAGTAACACTGCTATTGGGTGTGTGACTAAAACATAGGGTGCATTTGATATCATAGATAGTTACACAATTAATGTGCATGTTACCCTAAGAATTAGGCATATCACCAATATAGGTAGAAGTATTAGCAACATAATTGGATGTTTTACTACAAATATTGGCCGATTGTATTAATATGTGTGTTTATTTTCTATTATGTGCATACCCTATTATTTGGATGCATTAGCACCATAATTGGTCGTAGTACCACCATAATTGGATACACTATGTTAAAATTTGTGCTTAATCGCTATAAGCGTGTATCCTAAGCATAATACACATTAGATACATAATTGAATTCATCAACATAATAATTGGGGTTTTTACAATAAAATATGGGTCATATTATGTTGATATTTTTGTTCTTATATGTTATTATATGTACACACTACACATTGTTACAACTCTTCTCAAATGTGGGCTCATTGCTAGTAGATATAGGTGCATTCCATTAAAATGTGGATTGCATCAACTACTACCAGTAAGGAATCCATATTTAAGTGGAATGCACCCAGTTGTACTAAAATGCATTGACATTTGAGTGGAATGCGCCCACTTCTAGTAGCAATGCATCCAACAAAATGTGGGACATTTACTAATAGAAGTGGGTGCATTCCACTTATATGTGGGTGCATTGCTAGTAGAAGTGAGTGCATTCTACTCAAGTGTGGTTTCATTACTAGTAGAAGTGGGTGTATACCATTAAGATATGGAATACATCCACTTGTGGTAGTAACACACCCACATTTGACTGAAGTTAATCCACTTCTACTATTAAGGCACCCACATATTAGTGTAATATGCCCACTTTTACTTGCAATGCACCCAATAAAATATGAGTCATTACTAAAAGAAGTGGGCATATTCCACTCATATATGGGTTTTTTACTAGTATAAGTGGGCAAATTACTTCTTTGTTATTGTCCCATTACTTCCCACATATACCTTCTCACTTTTGTATTCTCTTTCATTACTTCCCTCCCCATCATATTCCCTACTCTCTCATTCTATTACCTCATTACTTCCCTCCTCTCTCCTATTATTCCCTCCTTACCTCTCTCCCCTTTATTCTTTTCATTGTTATTTCCCTCCTCTGATCCTATTACTTCCCTCATCTACCCTCTAACTTCTCTTGTCTCTTTAATTACTTCCCTTCTCTCTCATTATATTCCTTCATCACTCATTTTATTCCCTCTTTACTTCGCTCGACTCTTATTTATTCCTATTTAATTCCCTTCTTCTTTATTATTTTTTAGGAAATAGTTCATTCGGTCTTATTAGAATGTAATTTTTGAAAGGATTCTAATAGTTTTTATTTCATCAGAAAATTCATTACATGTCAAAAGTTATAAACAAAATAAAAAAACACAAAAAATAAAAAAGGTGGATGAGAGAGAGACAGTTAGTGGGGAGGCAAAGGACGGGACCATACTGGTAGGGGCTGCCAAGTTGTTAGGGTTTAGTTTGGCAAGTGCATGAAAGCTAGTACCACCCCACGTGTGAACAAATATTAACCCCTCCACACCCTAACGCCCTAGATCACCCTCCAACACTCAATCATGAATATGACAATGAACCAACAAATGCTTTCCCACACTAAGACGACTAACCTTAATGTGACACCTTAATCACACATATTCTACACTATTTATTGCTCAATATCATATCTTTCTCATTCAATTGTCAAGCTGTTAACATTATGTGCATAGTAAAATCTTGCTTGAGTATGTGTACCTTTGATTGTGAGGAGATGCAAAGAACATGCATCCAATGTCAATTGGTCACAAATGAAATTTGGAAGTATTATCAGTTACATTCTAGAGAAGTAATACATCCAAGCTGGAAACTCACTATGTCACAATCTTCGTGAACTAAATTATGTTGCCAATCATAAGAACTAGGGAGGAATATACTCATAAGAGCAACAGACTGGGAGGATGAGGAAGGGTTGAGGAAGGATGTTAGTCAAAGTGATATCCTCAACTACACAAGGCAGTTGGATAGGTCTGATGAAAATATGTAGGATTTTTGGTTGTGTACCTCAACTGTTTGTGATATTGTTCTTGTGGGTTGTCTTGTGGGAATCTCATCCTTGAACATAGCCTTTAGGGGCCTTTCTTCAAGGAGTACATCCCATGTACAATATGGATCTCATCGATCTTGTTTAGGGAACATCTCCCCTTGGTTTGGTCTCAGGTCTATGGTTTGATCGGACAACCTCAGTTCCCCCTATATCATTATTCATTGGATCATCCATTTGGTGAAACTCCAGTCAAGTTTTGACTAGCGTGATAACTTGATCTTTTGATATTATTATATTCAAAAATTTGTCCAAAGAAACACTAACGACATGTTTGGTTCATGGTATTATATGTGGGATATGATTTGAATCCTTTTAAAATTATAAATCTCATGTTTGGTTGTGTTAAAATGCCACAAGGATTCTAATCCTTTAAGAGTAAGAATACTAACTAGATAGGACTTTTGAGTTCTGCACCCCCTAGATATTAACTGGTATAAAAATTCTTCACGCCTCCGATACCAACCTATGATTTTTTTTACGATGGTTCCCCCTACGCTTTCTCCCGCTGGTCATCGTTGCACTCTTCATCTGCCGGTGGAATCTACTGTGTCGCCACACTGGGTCATTGCGATTCACTGACGGAAACCACTACAAAACATAATTCTTTTTTAACAAGCTCCACATATTCATCTTCTTTGACACATTGTATACAATCACCTGTGATTCTTTAATATTGCAAAATTATGGGTGTTAATTCTTCTTGCTAGCACCACGACCACGACATGGCAAGAAGGTCTCTACGTTCTCATTCCTATTATATTCATCAAATGTCAATGGATTAATACCACCACGCCAGTCAGGACGGTGATTGTGTTATTCCTTTGTGCATTAATTCCCATCAATTAAACACCATGCATAAAAAATGACATCGGTTGCTTTACAAATTAATTATGAAACCACGTTCAATTCAAAAACTTTGATTCATATTGCTATCTTTAGATCTTCACAACCACGACACAACAAAAATGTGTTTTCTTCCTCCTTGCACCAATTTCCTTTGATGAACTTTCATAAGCATGACATGACATCAGCTGCTGCATTAATTTTTTGGAAAATTTTAATTTTAGATCAATAAGAGATGGTATTATAATTGTTAGAATGTTTGCTAATATCAATTCCTAATCAATCACATTATGTGGTCTTTAGCTTCACTATATATATATATATATATATATATATATATATATATATATATATATATATATATATATATATATATATATATATATATATATATATATATATATATATATATATCACTACTACAGGAATGGTCTACAGCGTCAGTTTTTTTAAGCCTGTGGCATCACTTTTTAATCGACGCCTAAGTGGCCGTCGCTATAGAATTTTCTCTATAGGGTCAATTTTTTTAACCAAAGAAAACCGACCTTGTATAGTAAAAATCGACCCAAGAGGCTGTAAAAAACTGACCCAAGCGAGAAAGAAACTACACCTAAGGCGCCTTTAAGGTAGGTTATTTCTAAAAAACTGACCCAACAGAGGTACTGTAAGACCCTATATGGTTGATTATTCTTAACAAATCGACCCTAGAAAGGACCTGTAAGGACGGTTATTGTCAAAAAACCGACCCAAAAATGACCAAGGATCTGTAAGGTCGGTTTTTAAAAATAACCGACCCTAAAAAGGACTTGTAAGGACAGTTATTGTCAAAAAACCAACCCAAAAAATGAGATGATCACCCCGGGATCTATAAGGACATGTAAGATCGGTTTTTTTAAATAACCGACCCTAGAAAGGACCTGTAAGGATGGTTATTGTAAAAAAACTGACCCAAAAAATGGGTTGATCGACCTGAGATCTATAAGGACCTATAACATCGGATTTTTAAAATAACTGACCCTAGAAAGGACATGTAAGGTCAGTTTTTGAAATAACTGACTCTAGAGATCTATAAGGTCGGTTTTTTAAAATAACTGATCCTAGAGTTTATAATTTTTTTTAAAGAAAAATTTTGTAGAACAAAAATCTTCAGAACAAAAACCTGTAGAACAGAAATCTGGTTTACACAGATCAAAACATGCAATATAAAATAGACTTACAAATGCAATGATGCAAGCCAGAAATTCATTCCAAAGCCCCATTTTCTAGCTTTTATGTCCAATCCTATTCGAATTAATTATTAATTTCCAAACCACACACATTCATAACAAAAATATTTCATATATATTCATACACATAACACATCATAACAATCACAAAGTGATAGATTGTAAGTCTAATATGATATTAAAATTCATGTCAGATACAAAAGTACATTTGAAAAAGTTCCAAAACCACATACATAAATGGAGCTGACATATATGCTATTCAATCTGATGTTATATTGACTTCATTTAGAAAAGCATTTGACCACTCTTCTCGGAATTCATTTAAGTCCTCAGGTTGTAAGGCTAAGTTGTAAGGATCTACAACATAAAATACAAATGCTAATATTTTATAAAATGACTACAACTCACTTGTAAATTTATGATGTTATTCTTTATTACCTGATCTATAGTCTGAATGTCATGTGATGCTCTGATAATAGTTTGTATATATTTCATTACATAGTAGCCACAAGCTCAGTCATTATTTTGTATAAGACACTAAAAATAATGAATTATACTTAATGTTAGTAAACTACTATAAACAGAGTTGAGATAAGACTATAAGAGTTGACATATAAGAGTTGAAATTAATACATATATGACTAAGCAGTCGTCAAAGTAGCTACCTTGACATTTTTCAAAGTCAATGTCTTTAACTTTGTGGGTATTTGTCCTCCACCTTCACGAAAAGCCTTTATACCCCTATCAATTAAATGATAGTTGGTAAAATAGAAATTCTAAATAGAAATATCATGTTGAAGAATAACAAATGACTAAATTTATGCTTACTCCATAGGTGGCAATTTCAGTTTGTGGCCCCTTATTGTTTTTCCCATTGGGTCAAGATAATAAAGAGTCATCAATTTTGGGACAACCACCAATAATTCCCATTGCCTAGATCTGAGTAAGAATCAAACAAATATTAAAATAAAGAAATTTATTCATTATTACAATTATATTGAATAATAATACTTACTAGACATTAAAAGGAATTAGAATAATTTCCTTTCCCACACTAATAAAATATTTGAATGCAGTAAAGAAGTACACATTCACTTCATCAATATGTGTCTCCACCTGACTAGTGACTGAAGGAACTAAGAATCCAATATTCTTTATATCAAAGCTTATGGCCTCAATATATAAGTGGTTGTATAACATTTATAATCATTTCATATATAGAAATAATTTAAAAATGTGTATTGGAATTTTCTATATTGATAGATCGTTACCTTATGCATACTTCTAATATAGAAGTATTTAACCAATCATACCGGAACAACTCTATAATATCATCAAGAAAAATATAATTTTCAAAGTCCCTCCCAGTTTCATCTTCTGTTAAATTGACCAACGTTTGTGATCCCGAGCTTTGGTTGGCTAAGTATCGACACAAACATTTACATTTACTTCCCAACTCGTTGAATGTTAAATCTGGAATAAAAGATGGCTTGGGCATAGGCGGATGACCAGTAGAATTTTTACTTTTTGGTTTACAGACCTATTAATTAAATTACACACTTATATTACACAAGTTCATATATGTAGTCAAATATGAAAAACATGGTAGAATTCAGGTATACCTTGTCATTGATAACCAATTGTCTAGGCCAACCCACCATAACACCTTTTGTTTCTTCAATTGTACTATATTCAGGATTATATATGGGTAATAGTTTGTCCCCCATTCTGTCATATACAATATGGATAGACACACGACAAATGTCATCAATAATTGGTTGGCAATGCAATGTACCACCAAGGTTGTATACCTTGCCCACTACCACAACATTATATTTTGGAACCTTCACTGCAAGTTTACAGTTCATACCAACCTAGAATTAAAATAATATAAGTTATATAAAAAGTGGTAAACCAGATACCTACTACAACTATATATATATATATATATATATATATATATATATATATATATATCATACCAATAACACAACATATAGAACAAACTTACTGTAGATTGTTGTGGTGGGTCATTGGGAGTGCTCCCACGACCTTCTACAACTGGAGCATGGGCTTGTACCTCATCATATGAGAGATGCACAGTTTGAATAGGTTGAGAAGGTTGACTTGGCTGAAATGAAGACATTATTTCTTTTACTTTCCGTGCTACTAATGCTTCAACTTACTCTTGTGTAAGACCTCTTGTACGACCTCTTCTAGATTGTGAGGGGCCAAAATAAGACTTCAATCCTATGCCAACTCCTAATCCCCTAACACGGTCAGAATGCTCCTTCATACTAAGAGCAACAAATAGTTCATCAATGAGGCCAGTTGGGATGAAATTTCCTTCCTTCCTTGGATCATGGAGATCAATCTATTCATAGTTAATAAAAATATTAAATCACAATCAATTAGATATAAATAAATCAAAGTTGGTGGGAGTTACTCTTTACTTAGTTGTGATGAACTTACCATCTTTTGTGCCACCTCCTTAGTTGAAGGGTTGGGAATTTCACCTGCTCGATTTTTTCTAGCATCAATCCATTGCAAGTGTCGGGGTGGATGCTCAACTTGAGTTGTACTAGACTCTTCTCTATAAGAGAGTGTCTTCTCTTGTAGTTTGCGGCGGAAGGCATAACCACCAGGCCCCAAGCGATGGTCATGCAGATTTTTGTCTTGTCTTTCCTTTTAGGCCTTGTGAATAGCCTGATCATTTAAAATGAGGTATTGCAATTTAGACTTGGCATATATATATATATATTATAAAAAGATTCATACAAAAACCACAATCTTTATTACCTGAAACTCTTCTGATTTCCTAGATGCAACAAATCTTTCCCACACCTCAGGAATTATAAAAAAATATTGATTTGTTGCTTTCTACTTTTGATTAGGATTATCTATATAATCCCTTTTGAGATTGGTCTTAAAATCCCTCCATCGTACACCACAACGTTGTAGCACTTTTTTCTTGTGAACTTTTTCACTTAGATGAAAAACACCCTATACATATAAAAGAAGAAATAATGTTATTTCAAAAAGGATATGTCTTTCCAAGCAAACTAAATTAGAATCAATAAATAAAAACATATTAAAATAATACCACTTCAACTCACAGATATATCTTTCCATAGGAGGTCTTTTAAGGCAATAGAAACATCATGTCAATTTTCTATATCTATTGCCACCTTACTGTGCGTGGTCGCCCCTATGTAATGCTTGAATTCACTAGCATGTTCCCCAATAGGTGCTCCTGTGACATCAAACTGGATTGGCAATTTCACCCCTTTGTCCCTGAGCTCCTGCATCCTACGCATCGGTGTGGGACCTCTACATCTCTTAGCATCACCACTACCATCCTCATGGTGCTCATGCTCAGAATGTTCATCTTCACTTGCCATTTTAGAACAACCTACAAGTATACATGATAAAAGAAACATAAGTGATAATAAAAGCACAAGTGGTGATATGATGTATATTTAAAATATTATGTGCTTGAATGATAATAAAATGTATAATTCAAAGAATACCTGCCTCTAGTATTGGTTGAGTTGTTAGTCAAGTAAAATTCCTTCAGCATGGCCTTGATGTTTATAGTATTCATTAGTGTTAACTTCAAAATTTACTTTTGGCAAACCAACTGAGAATGGGATGGAATCATCATACTTTTCATAGTATTCTTCTTCATTTATAGGATCTACAGTAAACTGTCTTTTCCATGAAGAATGACAAACCAATTTTTATTTTCCAGGTCATCAATATAGAATACTTATTTTTCTTGGTCTGCCGTGATGAATGGTTCATCTTTCTCACCAATCTTTTCAAAACTCACCAATGTGAAACCCAACTCATCCACTAAAACTCCTTTGTTGTTATCAACCCAATTACATCTAAAGATAGGAACTCTGAAATTTATATAGTCCAATTTCCATATGTCCTCAATGACACCGTAATATGACATCTCAATTTCACATGGTCTTTTATCTTTGACACTAGAAAAATACAACGAATAAGCTTGAATAGTGACCCCACTATGTTGGAATACACTACTTTCATCTTGATGCTTTGTGTAGTATGAAAATCTGTTTATGTCATATCCTTCATATGACATGCCATCCATTTTTGGCTTAAAGGCGAGCCATTTTATGTTCTCAGAAACATTATTCAGTGATTCAAATAGTTGATTAAAGACTATCTCTTCAAACCACCTAATAAATGTTCAATTATGCTCTCTTACAAGCCACATTGAATTGGATCACTGATGAGTTCTCTTGATAAGATCATTGTGTTCTGTGATGTAGCTACTAACTTCATCAATGTTGTGTAAAATATACAAATGTGCTTGTTTCAACAACGCATGACTAATTCATTTCACTCGTGCTCCCAAAGTTCCTTTGCCACAATAAGATTCAGTGTGATGGGAATTTTTTAGATCTCTAGAAGTTTCATTGGAATTCAAAAATCATTGTAAAAGTCCATCACCTCCCTAGCCACGAAACCCTCAATAATACTCCCTTCAGGATGATAACGATTCTAAACATCACCTTTAAAAACACTCATGTAGCGTTCAAATGGATCCAGTGTAAGAAAATTAGACCCAACATCTTTGTAACACCCCACTTTTCATCACATGTATAAATCACTGAGTGGAAGCACTTTACTCAAGGGGGTGTCACAAACATGATATTTGTTTGCAATTTGAATAAATGAAACACTTTGCATTATGTAAATCTGATTCATACATAACTTTTTGGCAAAAGGAAACTACATCAAATACACTTAATCTACTTTGGTAGCAAGACCATACATGATGTAATGCTATCTAAACTTTGGATCATCTGAGTAAATGGAACCCCACTAGGTCTTTTTCTCTTGAAGATTCCTTGAGCTATCCCTTGCACTTCTTGCTCCTAAGCTTTCTCCTTACCTGCAGGCATCGCACCCCCAGCCATGCATAAAACTAATGGTAAGTGGAATTGAACATATTATAACATAAAGAAAACTTGTAAACTAAAAAATAAACTTTGAACATTAGACATTAAACCTTAAACATTGAAAATACATATAATTACTTTTAAACATCTTTTATCTTGACCTATATAAGGATCCTCAGGTTGCACATAAGTGCCTCTTCTCTTATGCACCAAAGTGCCTCTTGGGTTGCACTGAAGTGTCTCTTCTCTTATGCACCGAAGTGCCTCTTGGGTTGCACAGAAGTGCCTCTTAAATTTTTTCTCCGAGGAGCCTCTTAATGAGGACCTTATATAAGCTATCTTTTACATTATCTTTCTCTTGAAAAACTCTTACTTTGCTCTTAAAACTAAATTTTAACTTTACTTTTAATATTCATGAAGATGATACAATAATAAGAACAATAAAAACATTCAATTCATTTAATGGTACATTCATTAACTTTAAACAATTTAAATAGATAAAACATTCATAACATTCATTGCATGCATACATACATAAAAACAAGCATTACCTATGTTCAATTAACATGGACCACTTACCTTGCACTTGGGGAAGATCTAATTTCTCTTCCTAGGTTCAGTAAATCCTACTCACATCCTTGGGGTTTGAAAACCCTAAGCATCATGTTCATAACATTCAACATGTCAATCCATGTTCCATTTATCACCTAAAACCCTAATGTTGATACACTTGTATTCTTACTCTCAATTTAGGTCTAATATTCTCTTTTTATCCAAAAAGGGAAGACTTTGACTATTAGGATCGTTTAAACAAGTGATGGAATTAAATCCATGAATCTAGGGTTTAGATGCATTAGATCATATTATAGTAAGCACCTTTATGCATTTTTGAAATAAGAAGCATTATCAAGTATCAATTATATTTTATTTGTGTTCCTCTCATTTTCTTGATCAACTTTCATATAAAACTTATTTTGATCTGACCATCCTAGCAATTTCTACAAATTTTGCAAGATAAACATACATTAGCCAATAGGAAAAGGCCATGTTCGCAAAAAGGAAGACTGTACCTTATTTTCCACGTGGTCTCCCTTGGCCAATAGCCTGTGGCCTTCTCAACGCCGCATACCAAATTGGCAGGCACTCAAGGAGGGTGGAGATGACTCGTGTGCCCTTTTCTCTGACGATTAGGCATTCATGGATGTAGGGGTTGTATCGTCTTTTGGCACGCAATCATCTTCAACCCCAGACAACCATGAGCCCGC
Organism: Alisma plantago-aquatica; assembly: GCA_963693085.1. NCBI lineage: Eukaryota > Viridiplantae > Streptophyta > Magnoliopsida > Alismatales > Alismataceae > Alisma > Alisma plantago-aquatica. The sequence goes on along the minus strand of OY856413.1, from coordinate 766,453,501 downwards.
CTACAAGTAGACCTGGGCGAGTCAACTAGATGGTTGACTCTGGGATACTGGAGCTTTGAGAGGAAACCGAGGGCACTGGGGCCTCCGCCTTGACGGGATGAACTCGACGACGGCTTGGATTGCACATCTTCTTAGCCGGAGTAGTGGGAACGGAGAGGGGTTCTCTGGTGGCGGTAGTAGAAGAATGAAGAGGGGAAAGTTGGTGACGGATGAGGAATTGAAGGCAAGCATAGCAATGGTTCGGTCTCACAGAGAACTACAAACGAAAATGTGGTCTCAAAGGGGATCATTACTCCCTATATATCCCTGGTCCAAGGAGGGGTAGTCGGAGAGCAGTCTGAGAATTGGGGGATTCTCACATTGCCTTCCAAGTAAGGTAAAACCGTAGATGAATAGGCACCGATTCTCCTCCCAAATTCAAAGGATGGCTTTCCAAAATCTCAAGATCATTGATGAGAGAGGGAAAAGCAAGAGAAGGAGTCGAGTTACTGTTCAGACTTGCCCGTTACGCCGTGAGCTGGGTGACAATACAGATGTCATTGGATTATGATCCAATGGCCATCAGATCGCATGACACTCAAAAGGGATGGGCCCTAAGTTTCCAAATCCAAATAAAATTGTTACAGTTAATGTCTTTCCCTATAAGCCCTTTCACTTTAGAAAAATCCAAATGATTCATAACTCTATCTCCTTAATTCCAATTGGTCCCAAATTTTAAAGAAAAGTTTATAATATCTAAATCTATATGTGGGCAAGATTTGGGGTCAAAATACGAAAGTTAAATATCCTTTTCTTGCCCCTTAAGCAAAAGACTTATTTGATTTATTTGAGGCATTAATTAATGTATGTTTTTATCCAAACTTGGCAAGAAATCCTATTTGGGTGTATTAATTCTTTTGGGTACATATTAGGATCGAATTATACTCATTGGTTACTCTCATCCTACATTTTTCTAGAAATTTCCACACAATTCCTTATTAGTCAATTAACTTTAACATTAATACATTAATTGATTAGATATTGTAAAAATGACTTTCCTTTGTGAAACTTGGATCCAAAAATTGAGATAATAACTCATTATCCATGTCATATATATTCTTTACCCTTTTAAACAACTATCATGGAAGGAGAGAGAAAAAATAGAGTAATTGTACCTTTCCCTTATATTAGGACTATATAAAGGAAAAAGGACAACATTATGTGCAAGAAATCTATTTCACATATATATATTTCAGATTCCAATTATTTCCTATTTCTTTTAAATGTTTTCAAGGACATGGGAGAGAGAGAAAATCAACATTTAATATCTTTGAGTTAAATGTGACACATAATACACATACAAAAGAGAAAACATATTTTGGGCCTCATTTTGTTCTTTTCGCTCTATTATCATTGAAAATTTCATTTCATGGTCGTTTTGCATTAAGACCCTCAACTAATTCTATTTAAGAAAAAAATTCAGATTCTAAGGTTCAAATTATTCTTGAAATTTTGGGATGTTACAATCTTCACCTCCCTTGTTATATGTACTATAAGATGAACCATGATATTAAAAAAATGAAGGAGGAAATTACATTTCAAGCTGACACATGGTGACAATTACATATTTTTGTAATTTATCGAGAGTATCAAGATGTATCACTTTGTTGCATATTTCATTGAAGAAGAAACAGAGTCTTGTGATTGCAAACCTTACATGCTTCGCCAATATAGATCGAATAGCCACAGGTAAAATTTGTTGCATTAAGGTGTGACAATCATGAGATATGAGACCTATCAACTTCAGATCCTTCTTTGATACCAATCTACAAATATTAGAAGAGTATCTTTGTGGAACCTTAATATTAGACAAGAACTCACAGCAAGTCTTTTTCTCCTGCTTTGACAAAGTGTAACAACCTGGTAGTAAATATGTGTGGCGACCCCTGATCTCCACTGATAATTCTTTTCTTATACCCATTAATTCTAAATCTTTTCTAGATTTGATGTCGTCTTTAGTATTCCCTGGTATATTTAATAGCGTCCCAATGATACTATCACAAATATTTTTTTCAACATGCATGACATCAATGCAGTGTCTAATTGACAAGAATCTCTAATAAGGGAGATCCCAGAATATTGACCTCTTCTTATATAAAGATTTGTCACATGCGAGAATACGACTACTTGATCTCTTTCTGAATTCATTGACAATATCTTTCACCCTATCATATACAACATTTCCTCGTATAGGTTTAGGAGCACTCTATTCCTCAGTTGATCCATTAAAGGTTTTGTGTTTCCTTCGATAAGGATGCCCTTGTGGGAGAAATCTTCGATGACCAAGATATACAATTTTACCATAATGTTTCAGTCAGATTGAATCAGTGTTTTCCATACAAATAGGACATTCTTTGTATCCTTTTATTCTATATCTAGACAAATTTTCATAAGTTGGAAAGTCATTAATCATGGAAAACAACATAGCACGCAAACTAAAGATCTCTTCACGTGAAGCATCATATGTCATAACACCTTCTTCCCATAGTTTCATTTGGTCATCAATTAGAGGTTTTAGGTAAACATCAATGTCATTTCCAGGTTGCTTGGGCCCTGATATCAATATTAACAACATGACATACTTATTTTTCATACACAACCAAGGAGGAAGATTGTATATAAAAATCATAACAGACCAAGTGCTATGTTGGCTGCTTAATTACCATAAGGATTCATTCCATCTGTACAAAGTCCAAGTCTTAAGTCCCTTGTTTCTTTACCAAATTGAGGGTATAATAAATCAATTTTCTTCCATTGTGGTGAATCAAATGTGTTTCGTAGGATGCCATCATCATTGGCCTTTAACTCCCCATGCCAAGACAAATTTCACGCATCTTCAGTATTAGCAAATAAGCGTTGAAATCATGGTATTATTGGCAGATACCACATCACCTTGGCAAGAGAGCCATTCTTAACCTTACCTGAATTTGTGGTCTTGTACCTTGATGCACCACATTTTGGACAATTTATTAAATTACTATAGTCCTTCTAAAATAACATACAATCATTTGGACATGCATGAATCTTCTTAGCCTCCATTCCCATTGGGCACATCATTTTCTTTGCTTGATATGTTGAAACTGGAAGCTCGTTGCCTTCAAGAAGAATTTCCTTTAACAAAGATAACAGTGAAGTGAAACTCTTGTCGCTCCACCGGGTTTGAGATTTAAGAGTATATAATCATATCATAACACTCAACCTTGTGAACTTAGTACAACCCTTATATAATGGTCTTTCAGCATCATGGACAATGTTTGCAAATAAAGAAGGTGGATCAATGACATTGTCCCGACAACTACATATCATCTCATCAACCATATCATCCTAAATCGGTTCATCCTAAATCGGTTCATCATTGACATTATCATCATTGTCTATATCTTCTATGCCACAACTATTAGTATTGACATTTTCTGATCCATAATTAAATTTCTCTCCATGCCAATACCATTCATTATAACCTTGTATGATCCCATTGCATATGACATGATTCTTAATTTCCTCAACAATATCAACTTTCAAATTGTTACCACAATTTCTACATGGACAATAGAACCTATCTGTAGGTAGTTTCCTACGTTCCTCAGCAAATCTGATAAATTCATCAAGACGTTTGGCAAACTCTGGACTGAAACGGTTCTTGATAGACATCTAACTTCGATCCATTTTCTAGATCACATTAAAATTAATTATAAAATTGAGCATATAATATGGATACTATAAGTTGTAAGTTTTTATTGATAGGAAGTTAATTACTTTTATACTAAAGTGTACCACCTATCCCATTTTTTAATATTTAATCTCACTAGTAACTATATAATGTATGTTTAGTTTTGAAGAAAATTTTAGCAGCATTTCCCCTAATTTTGATCCTAATTCCTAGATATCTTCCATCTATAATCATTCGATCACATAATGTGCTTTGTTAACCAACTCAGAAGACCAACAACAACAACAATTACTACTGCATCTACAACTATGTCCCGGTTGATCCTCATCATCGTTGTCTTGGCTCATCATGTGGGAGAAGAGAAGCAAATTAAAGATGCACAAGTGTTCGTGATGGCTCATCATGTGGGAGATATATTTTTGTATTACTATATGAAGATGAGAATAAGTAGAATGAAGCTCACGGGAACCCACTAGAATACAATACTTCTATAAAAAGGTTTGTTTCCATTCAAGTTAAATTAACTATTTATAAAGGAAAGAACAAATATAGAGATCATAATAATTGAAGCATCAAGTTTTATTAGAGATACTTTAATACTAAAGTGTACCACCTATCCCATTTTTGAATATTTAGTCTCACTAGTAACTGTATAATGTATGTTTAGTTTTCAAGAAAATTTTAGTAGCATTTCCCCTAAGTTCTCCAAGTACATCGATGTAAATGGCAAATAACCACCCCATATGTACCCAGAGAACAAATGAGGAAATACTACTAAAATTTTCTTCAAAACTAAACATACAAATACACTTACATCCTAAGTGAGATTAAATATCCAAAAATAGTCCCTGACCGGGAACTATCCATTTTGAACGGGTTTCTAAGTTAATATATAAATGTATTATTTTCATATTAAGTTAAACATCATGCATCGATGATCTCATCTATAAACCCTAAAGTGTCAATCAGAGACTACACAATGTCTACCCTCATATTTCTAGAACGTATACAATGATTACATATGTGATTGATAATAAAAAAATGTCAATATGAATGAATACATATTTTTATTATTGGTTGATTTACTAGTCAAATAAAATGAAAAAATAATGTAACTAACTTGAACCGCCGAGATGAAAATGAGAGACCACCGTGGGAAGTGGAAGGTGTGGAGGTGGCAAAGAGCAAGAGGACAACCGCCGAGCGTCAGAGCTACTATGAGCAAGAGGATGACTGTCATGAACGATATGGGTAAATCAAGAATACTTCCATAGATAGATTCATTATGTGTAGACAAAATTCCTTGTGACTCAATCATATGGAGTCGGCCGCACATGAGGCGAATCTGAGTCCTGGGAATTGTAGGGTTTGCACACGAGCAGTTGATTGCATTTGATGGTGAACTAAATGGTGTGGATCTTGGATCTGGGGATGGGGTGGAGTGGAGGTGGTGGAGATGTAGTGCGGGGGATATATACTAAAACCTAGATGTACCTATATTGGAGACCCAAACACCATGTTTTCAATAAATAAGTTCAAGGGATAGTTCTTAACAAGATGTTATCCTAGAATTCATGGAAACTCATAAATATACTAATTACTTCTGTAAGGGATGAATATGAACAAATACCCCTAAGTATGCATGTAATACCCCAAACATATGTATAAGTTAGAAGTTAAATATTTCCACCATATAAGTGAAACATAAAATAGACTTACTTTCATTGAATGATTTATAGAAATACAAATTGAGAAAATGAAATAACTCTAATAATTAGGTAACTAAATAAATGACACCATATACATATCAAGAACTAAATAAATAACTTTAAGTATTAGGTAACTAAATAAATACTATAACTACTTTACTCCCTAATGAAAGAATATATCTCCCATTTTGAGTATCAATCCATCAAGAAATTAATATACATCCAAAAACAACTATCTAGCCTAATAAGAAAGAAGGTCAGTATATATTAGGAACTTTTGATAGTGATTCCTCTTCACTTGAATTTTATTATGATGGCGATGAACTTTTTTCGAACTGAAAGCAAAGGCTATTGTGATTAACTGGTGAGGTCGGTTGAGAAAGGCAGGCGGAAAAGTAAGATGTAGTAATAGTTACATGAAGAGCATAGCTTACGAGAATGATTAACACAAAACACCAAATACCTTGGGTGCAGTTAGAACATGCACACAGATGGCAGTAGCTCAGCAGCCTCTGTTCGGTTGCTGCCGTTTTGACTGTGGTACCGATGAAGTGTTGGTCACGATTCCACGTTGTGGGAGATGAAGTCGAGAAAACCCACAATAGAGATGATGGTAGTAGCTCAGTAGCTCACACCACCACAACCACGCCCTGCATGCACACAAGCAGATGGAGTACACACACATCCAGTGGCCGTGCCTATTAGGTCAAAAGTAAAGACAGAAGCAAAGAGCACCTTACCTCTGTGTTTGGGTGGTGGTGGCGGCGGCGAGGGTTCTTTTTCTTCATGGGCACGGCAGCATGGGGGATCGTCGGACTGACATGGCAACATCAATGTCTTCCTCTACTCACCCAAGGGTGGCAGCGGCAGCAGAAGCTTGCTAGCAGCTAGCTTCTTTACTCACCCAATCGACAAATTAAATGAACTATGCATGCATGTCGTTCCACTAAGGTATTAACCGCCTGACCTCTAAGGTCAGTTCTGAGATCTAAAACTGACTTAATAGTCACTGGTGCCTGCACTAACACCTACAAGGTTGGGTAAGTGCAAAAAACCAACCCTACAGAGACCTCTAAGGTCGATTATCCTACAAAACCGACCCAATAGGTCCACCGGTACCCAACCTCTAGGTCAATTATCCGATAAAACCGACCCAATAGGTCCACTTTCAAGGTTGTTTTTTTTTTAAAACGGACTCAAAAGAGTTAAGAGGTGCCCGAATTTTTTTGTAGATAGCTAGGTCGGTTATTTGGCAAAAACTGACCCTATAGCTCAAGACACGAAGGCAAATTCGAGCCAATTTTTCCGCAGGAAACGTGTTGGGTCAGTTTTATGATAAAACCAATGTAATAGAGTATTAGATCGGTTTTTCTTATAAAAATGACGCTTTCGACAGTGACGTTATTGGATAAAAATGTAGTAGTGAAAGTAAAGAAAAACATTATCTCCAACCTTCCAATGGGCTATAATTTTAGTTGTCTTGAATATATAAAGCAAGTAGCTCCCAACAAGCAAGCCGCTAGAATTAGTTTTTTGATGTTGATTCTAAAAATTCTATCTTGTATGAAATATGAAAATGTGATATATTTAACTTACAATTACATATACAAACTTGCAAATTGAAATAAACATCTTAATACAAACATGATTTTAGAGATAACTAGATCTGACTTAGTTAAATTTGTTCGACTTGATTTAAGTTGTCAATAATCCTATTTTGCGACCCATCCAAACGTAGGATGGCATCAACCTACATCCCATCCTCCACTTATACCTTTCTACCCCATCCTCCTATTTATCCAATCATAATCGTTTCCCGCAAACCAAACATATCGTAAGTATCAACATGGGTATATAAATATATGTTCAAATATGAAAAATAAATCACAAGAAAATCAACTTTCGCATACAAAGTTGAAACAATGTGACGAAAAAGACATGGGAACAACCAACGAATAAATGCACAACATATCCATATGATATGAAAAAAACAATCTCAGGTTTTGAGAAAAAACATGAGGTAAGGAAACACCATAGGAGATATAGAAAACACCCAACTTGGGAATGTTAGAACAACAATACCTTTTTGAAAAATTACCTTTTATACAGAGAACACAAGATGAAACAAGAAACAAGTATATGGTAGAGAGCTCAGGGAAAAAAAATTCAGTAACACAATTATTTTCCCTTTATTTTTACACTTATATTTCTCCCCTTCAAAACGCAATGTATTCTCTTTATTTTTGCACTTATATTCCTCTATTTCATATATAAATGTTTCTATAAAAAATATCATCTATGGCTGCTACTCTTTGCTTACCTATACAATCTCGTGTGTAAGTCTACCAACATCAGTAAGCTTAGATCAACTTTGGTCCAACTAAGCATGTTGTCCCAACAATATCACCATCCAACCCAATGAGGAGACTTCATTCTTGACTACTCATCAGATTCCAATACAATGGGCCTACTCTTCTTTGAAAAGAGGTGTAATGAAAAGTCCATAATTATCCATCATATAATTGCATATTTTAGATCTCTTTTAAGAAAATTTCATTATTATTATTTGGTTTTAAAGCTAATTCTTCTAATTTAGATTTTATCCATTTTATTTGGAATTTTTATTAATTTTGGGCTGACTTTTGTGGGGAAATGGCCAAATATGTCCAAAGTAGGTCTCACGAATCAACCTCTTTAGAAAAAATTTGATAATTTCAATTATGAGTCAACCAGTTCAAATCATGAATTGAATGTTTCGTGCCCAACCTTAGCCAAATCGCTGCACCAACAACCATGCTAGGATTTCATCAAACCAAAACCAACGTTAAATCCAATGCACTAATTATGATCCTGAGTCAATTGATTCACGCGATAGTTAAATAGTCAAAGAACACAATTCGACAAATATCTCTATTTTGTGTAAGGAATTAATGCCCAAAAAAGTTAAGAGTCAGAGGCTTCATATTCTCATCCCCAGTCTCACGAACTAACTGCTTCAAATATGATTCAACTATTTTAGATCATGAGTCGACCGTTTCATATCACGAATTGTCTATTTCATATTACGAATCAACCGTTTTACTCCCATATCCAGTCAAACGTTGAATAAATAAGACCGTTATTACATTTAAACTTCAGTCAAAGTGGATCCAGTGACGGGCCCCATCATAAAACCTCATTTTAGGATTTTCCCCTCCTTTCTCCCTATAAAAGGAGGGGGGACTCCAAAGATAAGGGCATCTCTATTTCCATCACATCTTCTATCAATTCTTATGTCACTTTTTACTTTCTGTAGGATTTCTTGTAATCTTGTTATTATGTTCAAGTAGTTTTCTTCTAAGGTATGGCGTGTAGCCTGTTTTATACACTAGTTGTACTATCTCCATTTTCTTAATGAAAGGATATTTACCAATCTATTTTCACTTTGATCATAAGAATGGATACGTTTTTGTGAGGTACTGAAATCCTAGAACCCAACTAGGATGAATTGCATAAATTCTTGACAAACTTATGATTTTTACTCATTTCCTAGTTAAATTGGATTATATTGTTGTGGGGATGCAGAGATCTCAAATTTTAACAAACAACAAACACACAATTTTTTGACACAATCAACTGATTTAGGTTGTGATAATTTTTATCTAGTTTCTTTGTTTGGTATAACCTATGGTGACGTGATCACATGTTCCATGGGTTTGAACATAAGATTGGGATTTACATGTTCTTGACACGATCACCTGAAAGAACTTTGTTGGATGGTTGGATGAGGATCCTAAAACACCATGACCTAGGGTTTGAGAGAAGTCTAGCTTTTGTGTGATTTGTGATCCCAAGGGACTCAAATCCAATAATTATGATTCAGTCATTAAAAAATGGAGTTGGGTCAGATAATATAAGAACACGATTTTTGGTGTGGAGATCCTTCAGATCCCTAGTTCCTTCTATCTTTGATTAGTTAAATTTATTTTAGCAATTTACTTTTGTTCTTAGTTTTTCACCAAAATCTAAAAATCTGATTTTTACTTCCTTGATCTTGTGATTGGATTTGAATCTCAACCATCTTCTTTGTTGATCTTGGGATTGATACTTTACTATATTCAGGTTGAGTTGTACTTGCATCAAGTTGAAAACCTGTTTAGAAGATTAAACTTTGGGACTTTTCTTATAGATTTGTTGTGTACAACAAAACACATCTAATTTGGCGTTGTTTCCAGAGACAAAACACATTGTTTTTTGAACCTGGTCGCTTGTTTATTTAGGATTTCATATTTCTTTTTTAATTTTAATTTTAGTTTTTTTTTATTATTTTTAGTTTGTTCCGTAATTTTACTTATCCATCTTAATTTTTATTCCTTAATTTTAATCTTGTTTCGTAATTCTTTAGCTTTATTTACAATTATAAGACTTGTTCTATAATTTTGTTCCTTCCTTCTTAAGTTGTTGTTTTTTTTTTATTTTTTTTATTTTCACCTACTGAGTCCCATTCAGGTAGTGCTACTCCTCTTTTTACTGAGCTTCCATTTCATTAGTATTGCTTTCTAGTTTATTTGTAATTTTAGTTCTTTGTAGTTTTGTTCTATAATTTTCTTTAGTCTTGTTTTTTAATTCTTATTTTTTTCTATAATTTCTTTTTTGATTTGATTTCTTTATTTTTAATATATTTGTAATTTACTTTCAAAAATTCCTATTGAGACCCATTTAGTTAGTTTATCACCTCTTTCTATCTATCTTAGATTCCTTTTTATAATTTGTTTCTTTAAAAGAAAATCTTTTCAAATGCAATGGTCAACACATTATGGTTCACAATGTCAATTGTGTGGTTATTACAACAATACATCACTAGGTTGTCCAAATATTTCCCCTCATACTGTGGTGGCTTCTTGTAATATCAAGTTTTCCTACCAAGGTAGATATAATGATGATTATAATCAACAACCTTTTGAAGAATATAATCAGGAACAATGCCACACATATCAATATGACGAATGCGATGACCTAGAATGGTATGGGCGTATGATGAGGATAACTAACTAAATTTTTAAGGGTATGAATCTTATTTTCAAGCCAATATACACCTCAGAAGGAGGAATAAATTAAAGCCCTAGAAAAAATAGAGCAACATGAAATAATAGAAACCTGACAAGGTGCTCTGGTATTCTAACCCTTCCACTAGATGTTTTATTACTTGAGTATGAAAAATCATAGTAGGAGAGTCGTCCTTATCTTGGAACTACAACAATTTTTCCTAACATTGACATTGATCCCAATGCTATGAATGACCAACCAACTTTGGTTGAGTCTATTCTAGATAATAAGCCACCATACTCCAATGATGAAACAATTCCTCACACTCTGTTACAGCCAATTCTTATTTCACATATAGTTGGTCTAGATGGGGGAGACATCATCTTTAGAAAAAAGTTCACATGCCCCCTTTCATTATTTGCAAAGATGATATCCCCATTTTATTTCTACTTGAACCCTTTAAAACTTCTTGCATAGAGAAACTTAGGCTACATGCTATATCAACAATGAAGCTCACTAATCCCAATGTTGATTGCAGAAATTTTGAGGAGAGGAAAACTGTGTATGATGCTGGTTTAAATCCATTTTTTTTCTTTCATATCAGAGCCACTTATTCTATGTGAAAATTTAGCTGATGAAAAGAAACCCAATATAGGTCCTCAGCTTGAGTCTTGCAAAGTCGGCACTACATGTGCTACCATCCCGACCCCCACTAATATCCCATTATCCAAATTCATAACAAATATTTCCTTCACTACAAAAGGAAAATATGTGGATCGTATTGGAGGGACTATGAGTCACATGGCAATATGACGGCCTTTTTAAGTTTCTATAACCACCCAACCATTTGGTGCACTATGAAGATCCATTAATCAAGGTTCCCTTCATCATAAACATTCCATTTAGTTGGACAATCAATGATCTCTGCACTTTTCTCCCTTTCATTCTGTATTTAAGTTTTTCTCAAAATGAGTAAAATATTTGTTTGAGGTGGAGGTGGGTGGTATGTACTCATTATCCCATGTCTATCTTAAATTCTTACAATTTCCATTATGTTATATATTTTAGATTTGAATTTTTTAATAATTTCCCTTTAGTTTTGACCCTAATCTAGTCAGCCATGTTTTGTGCCCAGACTCAACCAAATCTCCACCACCAACAACCATTCTAGGATTTCGTCAAATTGACACTAACATTAAATCCGATTGACTGACTCAGATCTGGGGTCACTGATTCACACCATAGTCAAATGGTCAAAGAAGGCAATTCGAAAAATCTCTCTATTTTGGGTAAGAAACTAAAGCCCAAAAAGATTATTCACACCTTACAAAATATTGAACACCTTAACATGCGGCCAATGTACCTACAAATAAAGAAATAAAAAGGTCTCAAGTTGAATAGAGGAGAAACCACTTCCTTCAATACCTCCATTAACTTCATTTTATACCCAGGGGAAAATACATAAACCCCAACCAATCAAAATAAGACTTGTTCTTGTGCAATTACTATAAGAATATGTGGGATTCAAAATACAAAGGGAATATGAAATCTATTTTATTGCTAACTTTAAAATGAAACCAAGTTATGAAATAGTCTTGAAGTAGAGAATATAAAAACTACTTTCTATAAATCCAAGAAGTCAAGGTTGTTTGTCCATATAAGGTCAAAGGACTCAAGTGGCGTTATGTGACTGAGGATGATAGGCCAAAAGTATTAGGCGGCAATATTTTAAAATCTGTGTTGCTCAAGAATGAGTAAAGTTTAAGTTTGGTGTATATTGATAAAAGCATATTTATCCATCATAATTTGTTATTTTAGATTTCTTTTTCAAAACATTTCATTATTATTATTATTAGTTTTAAAGTGAATTTATCTAATTTAGCTTTTCTCCCTTTTATTTGGAGTTTTTACTAGTTTTTGGTTGACTTTTGAAGAAAAATGACTAAATATTTTCAAAGCCAGTCTCATGAATCAATCGTTTTAGATACAAGTCAACTATTTCATATACGATTCAATCAATTCATATCACAAATCTAATGTTTCATGCCCAGACTCAGCCAAATATCCACCACCAACAACCATTCTAGGATTTCGTCAAATTGACACTAACAATAAATCCAATTGACCAACTCAGATCCTGGGTCATTGATTCACACCATAGTCAAATGGTCAAAGAAGGCAATTCAAAAAAGCTCTCTATTTTAGGTAAGAAATTAAAGCCAAAAAAGATGATGAGTCGAAGGCTTAAAATTCTCATTCTTAGTCTCAGGATTTGACTGTTTCAAACATGATTCAATTGTTTTAGATCACAATCTATCATTCCAGATCACACATCGACCATTACACACCCAAATCTAGTAAAAAGTCAAATAAAGAAGGACATTGTTGCAATCAAGCTTTGGTCAAAGTAGATCTAATGGGCGTGATGACCACAGAGCCTCATTTTAGGGTTTTTTTCTCCTCCTTTTTTTCTATAAAAGAAGGGGGGAATCCAAAGCAAAGGGAATCTCATTTTCCATCATAACTTGTATCACTTTTTCTACTTCTTATTGTAGAATTTCTTGTAATCTTGTTCTTATGTTCGTGTAGTTTTCTTCTGGGGCATGGGGAATAACCCCATATCCCATTTTCTACATTAGATGTACTATCTCTAATTTCTTAATGTAAGGATCTTTCCAATCTATCTTTTCTTTAATCAGAAGAATGGATATGTTCTTGTGAGGTTACTAAGATCCCAGACCCCAACTAGGATGATTGCATAAATTCTTAAAAAGCTTTTATGATCTTCTATCTTCTGATCCATACTCATTTTTCTACTTTAATAGAATTATATTGTTGTGGGGATGTCGAGACCTTGGATTTCAACAAACAACAAATGAACAATCTTTTACTGCAATCAACTGATTTAGGTTGTGATCCTTTTATCTAGTTTCTTTTGTTTGAAATAACCTATGGTGATGCAATTACCTAATCCATAGGTTCAAACATTAGAAGGGATTTTCATGTCCTTGATGTGATCACCTAATAGAACTTTGTCGGATGGTTGGTCGAGGATCCTCAAATGATATGACCTCGGATTTTAAAGAAGTCTAGATCTTGTGTAATTTTTGTTCCCAAGGGATTCAAATCAACATAAACTTGATTCGTTCATTAAGAAATGGAGTTAGACCGGCTAATGTAAGAACGTGGCTTTTGGTGATGATCCTCCAGACCCCCACTTCCTTCTATCTTTGATTATTTAAATTTATTTTAGAAATTTACTTATGTTCTTAGTTTTTTACCAAACTCTCAAAATTGAATTTCTACTTCCTTGTTCTTACGATTAGATTTGAATCTCAACCATCCTCTTTGCCATCTCTTGGAATAGATACTCTATAACACTGAGGTTGACTTGTTTGTTACAACAAGTTAGCAACCTATTTAGAAGGTTAAACTCTAGGATGTTTCCTAGTGACTTGTTGTGTATTCAACGACACACATCACTTAACGATTCCCTTCTATTGTGATTTCTAATTAAGGTGAACCAGAAAGACAAGGATCCTTATCATTATTTCTAAGATCTAAATTTATAACAAATGACAAATAGTCACTAATAATTTCCTCAAAATAGGTATTGCTTTCAAAAAAGATTATAAAGATCCTCAAATGGAGTATAAAATATTTTTGAATATTAGAAAATATGAAAATTTATGAAGCAAGCTATAGAATGAAACTATTTACAATACTTGCTGGTTTTCTTCTTATAACATTATTCTTTTCTTGCAAAGTGATTTATAACTTCAAGTTGGCATACTTAGCCTAAAATGTCGACAAGCATAATGTGGTTAGCACATAATTATGCTAAGTATGTGATTGTAACCAAAAAGTATGCATGTATTTTGTAACACCATACATGTAACTAAATTCAAGTAATGGAAAATATCATAACTTCCATACATTCATAATATTTCCACACATAATATTTCTTTTCTCACTTGTGAACCAATAATTAATCTGTAACTAGATTCCAAAGTGGATGTCATGTCATCATGGTCGTCTATGTGTATCACACCGTTGGACTCTTCCACCTTACTTCATATTGGTTTTTGGATCACCCTCAAGGTAGTTATTTTAAATTATAATCAGGAATGGGTTTCTCCCCAAAACACCCTTGAGGTATCAATTATTGGGATTTGTTATTATTCCTTAGTGATATACATGAGTCCTTATGGATTGTAGGTTATAAAGCATTCATGTCATTCATCATATTAATTTAGCATTTAAAAAACCTTAAGAATTTGAGAAGCATGTCAAAAAAGGTTATTCATGATTTAACCCAAATACCTTGTCCACATTCAAATAATCCAAGAAAACAAGCATTAATCTGAAAAATAGAACACTACACCCATTTTTACTATTATCATAAAATTCCTTAGATTTTGAAATCATATTTCTAGTGTGGTATGTCAATTAGTATTTGGTTTCATAGGTTCTCAATTTAATTGTTAGACACCCAAAATCAGCATGTCGATCCTTAGGTCCCTTTATACACATTCTCATTGTTCAAGAAATCTTACGCTAGTCTTGGGGAGGTCATTATTTCCTCAAATGGTGAACATATACTTGAACATTAGATCCATTTTTACGGGCATAGATTGATAGAGTTCAATATAATTAGGTTCTATCACATATTGATTTATACTAGGTATTTAACCCCAAGTTTGCTTCATCATAGTTTTAAAATGGTATAAATCTTTAGACCCACTTATATTATTTAATATGATTTCATACAGTCAAGATTAGATGATTAATTATACTTCAATCATCTAAAAATGGTATTTCGTCATGTCAGTGAACTAGATTTGGCATCAGAAAGTGATAACATTAGTTTCCTCATGTTTTTTTATGAAAAATAACACACTGGATTGATTGGATACATTCACACAATGGTACATATTATTTCTTAACCATTACCAATGGTGCAACTTTCAGATATTTCACTAGCATCAATGGACTTCCTCAAGGAGACCCACTATCCCCATACCTTTTCATCCTAGTTACCTCCATTGTGATTAATCTATTTCAACTTTGTATCCAATATAATTTCATCAAATCTATTCCTTATGGCTCACAACCAATCATACAATATGCTAATGACACTTTACTCTTCCTTAAACCCACAATAAGATGTCATCAATACCATTCACATTCTGGGTATTTTCTCCCATCTATCTGGACTCACTATGTCTCACATAAAAATGTATTGCATAATCAAACACCAACAAAAATTATATTTTGTGCTGACATATTCTTACTAAATATTACAAAACAAATCTATGGAAAAAATAAATCACTAAGAAGCATTAATTCTATGGCCATATATAAATAAATTCATACACATCATTTGAAATGGTATCTAATACGACCATATTCCTCTAGATTCAATTGACTATGGACTAATCCTAGAATTTTTTGAAATTTTGTGACTAATATGAAAATGAACATTGACGTCCCAACAAAACATATCAACATCACCACCGAAAAGGATCTACAACTTATTTCCCCCAACAAAAAATCTATTCAAAAGACACCTTACAAAATATTTCACCAAAAAAATATATTGAACACATTACCTCCATTTAGGCTACCCATAAGACTAATAGAACACCAATGACTTGGGAAACACATATAAATCCAAACAAACATATAAATACTACATTCATCTTGACATAAAAGTAAATTACAATCATAAACTATAGAAGATCAAATGTCCTCCAAAAATTCATATATTCATCTGGCTCATAGGAAATAACAAACGATTAGTCTCATGTGTAGAGTATTTCAAGAATTTATAGACAATTCATTGGCACATAAAATATGGATTGTATATTTCACACACAATCAAACATCAAAGAGATCAATCTTTAGACTGTACATCTCATTATAAAAACAAACAACATTCACAACACACATAGAACCAAAAATTGTTGCTTGCACCATCTTCTAGATAATATGTAAAGAAAGAAACACAATATTTTTTGACAGTGAGATCTCCATTTATGAACATATTCATGTTAACATCAAAACTTATACTATGATACTCACTATGTTAGTTTTTGTATAATGTCATTGTTAATTAATTATCAATTAATCTATTGATTGATTTTCAATTAACATTTCAATTGACTATATTTGCATAGTATATCCTTTATTGTATTCATATTGTTGATTGTCAGTTACTCTCACACATTCATTGTATTTACTATTTTAAGCAGGGTGTCCCCTCCTATATAAAGGGGCATACTTCTTGTAACTCATATATAGGGAAATATACTTGTTTCTAAATTTTATATGTATCAAAGCCTTAAAAATATGGACAACTATTCTTTTGTTTGTATTATTATACACCCATTCATATTTCTCCTTTCTTCTTTATTTTCTCTCTTAATCTTATGGAAAGTGAGATGGAACACAAGAGGGATATTATCTACCTGTGTGACATATTAATTGAAGATTCTTCCTGATGGATTGTGTGATCTTCGGCAATCAAAACCACTCTATTTGGTCTTAATTTAAAGGACCATTTTTTGAGCAAACAAAACCTCCCAGCGCCACATTTGTGGATATTGCACTAGTTGTTCTCGATGCAGAACTAAAAGAAGTGACACTATTACATCAAATGGAGAAAGCCAATAAACTATGTATTAAATGGAAACTTTGCAATCTATGTGTTAGAACATATATTGTGAACTCAATCGACCATGCCATCTGACATAATTAGTGGGATAGAGAGGATTCCACTATGATCATCCTAAATTGCTTGTCCGAAAGGAAGGAAGACTTGGAAGGAATTGAACTCTAGATTTATAACCTGAAACCTTCAAGGACCCCCGCAACTTTATTATGGGGTCGAAGTAGATATTCGGGATCAAACACAAGGACATGGGGACACTTAGGACACTTAAGATTTCTCTCTTGAGTAAGATAAGCTAATCCAATAGTCGATAAAAGTGAGGAGCTAGTACTAGTCCAACCGGTTGTCACAAAATAAAACAAAGCAAAGAAAAGAAAATGAAACAGAGTCTGTAGGATTCTACTATTCAGAGAGAAGGAGTTCCTGGCGATATAACCATAAGTTGGTCAGTCTATGCACCCATTCTCAGGCATAGACAACCCTTAAACACCTCAGTAAGCAACCTACATCCAAACATAGCACGTACTATGGTATCTGTTCCTGTGGGGTCATCCCACTTGCTTTCATGTAGCGTGACTAAAACTCATCAATGATGTGAAACCTCTTTTGAGGATGACCAATCAACACCTTAGAATATTATAGATACCCTCTCAGGTCTGGAATATTCTAAGATGCTAGGAATAGGCGTGATCTGGGTAGAACCAGCTAGTGGGCCCGACTGAGTCCAGGTATATGGTTCTGCACAAATCACCTTGAACCATCCTCCTTTCAAATTCCGATCCAAACCACCTTCTCTTATCTATTTCTACCATGAATCTCTCGATATAGGTAGAAATAGAAATTCAAGCAAGAAAGATATCAACCAAACTAGAAATCATAACCAAAAAGAGAAGATAGAACAACAAACGTACTAGATTTAAAATAAAACTGCTCGCTTAAGGTCAAAGTATATAAACATGCCTAAAACGGGCTACATAGCCAAGAAGGAGCTCAATTAGCCATGGACAAGCATAGTTGGCACCGAACAAAGATGAAAGAACATCATTGTATAGAAACAAAGGAGAACAGTAAAAGAAAGGAGAAGAAGAAGAGATTTATCTCGTAGCAGAGAGGTGACTCTCACTCCTTAGCCTCTGTATGGGCCGGATCTCATCTTGGGTCGTCCTCCTTGATCTTCTGGACTCCTCAGCTTCCTTTCTCCTTGATTCCACCCCAAACAGTAGCTCAGTGGATGTGTGGAGGTGGAAGATGGCTGGAAATGGTGGGAAATGGGTGAATAGAGGTGTAAGTGAAGATGGATGGAAGCTAACTGAAGAGACGGGTGTAGGACGAGCTCTCCAGCCTTTCTAGATTCTTCGAACTCTCCCACGGGGCTCTGGGAACCAAGAGGGGTTGGAACCACAAGGTGGAAACTCCCCAGATCAGAACCTCTCTCCATGTCGTGCAGGGGGGGTGTATTTATAGGCGCATATCACCAACTAAGTACTGCGGTCGACGTGTGCAACAACTTAACTTGAGGTCGCGGTCAAGGTTGAGGTTGCAATCGCGATCGTAATCGAGGTTGCGATTGCGGTCGTGGTCGAGGTCACAGTCTATCTTCCAGCATCGCGGTCGTCATCTATCTTCCAGCATCACAGTCGTGGTCTATCTTCCAACATCGCGGTTATGGTCTTGGAAGACATACCACGGGTCGCGGTATCATGGACCAAACCCACCCCCACAGGGGGGGCTATTACTAGTTGTCGATGGGCATGTGTCGATGAGCTTTCTAATTGGTGAGGATACATCCTGATAAAGGACTGGCCATCAAAAATAGGGTCTAAGATATCAAAAGATGGTACACCTAGTGTAATGCTTAGTCCATAGTGGTCACGACGGACGGAAGTCTAGCTGCTACAAAAACTGTGTTGGGGAGAAATCTTGGAGAATAGATGTCTTTTCAGGTTTGGTGCCTGCAAGTCCCAGAATTGGCTAGTTTGAGTAACTTTATATATAAAAATATACAAATTAGTAAAAGATAAGAAATATGGGTTATTTTGGACACATTAGGGCTAAAGTGACGCAAAATGATAAATAAATGCTTAGCATAAATGCATAAATTTGGGTGTTATCAACTACCCCAAGCTTAAAACTTTGTTTTTCCTCAAGTAAGACTATGCTCAAAGAACAAAAAGATAACATCCAAATTAATCTTGAAGGTAAATGCTAAGGTTAAGAAAAATTGTTAAAAAATCAACTCTCCTGATCCATGTTATTTCAGAACAAACCCCCACCAATCGAGCACAATCCTGCCAAAGTGAGATCAAAGAGCATCCAGGCAAAATTAAGCGAATTCACTACAACTTGTTGATACTCATGAGGGTTTTAATCATAGGTATACAACATAAAAGTATTGTCACATAGGTGATCACGTGGGTGATGAGAAATGAGCCATCATCATGTATTCATGTAGACCAATCGGGAACAATGCACCTCCCACTTATTCAGGTCCTAAGAAGAAACAAAAGCAAAAGGACTCTAATGACTTCTGAGGATCCTGATCTACGTCAAGTTGGTCCATGTAACGAGCAACAGTCCCTGCAGTCCGAACCAGTTGGCCCAAAGTAGTGAGATGAACTTCTCGTACTATGCTCGAACCAACCCTACTACTGGGATGATCTCATAGGTCTCCTAGGGGTTCGTAGTGACTCTCTAATGAGAATTCGGGGTGGAACTACTAGGCACGACATACCTACATTCATGAGCGCAGCCATATACTGGATGGGCACCATCCTCAACTCTCCTAAAAGAGAAAACAACACTCATTTATGCACTCTTAGGCTTTTATTCTCTGCATTCTATTTTTATAGGTTTGGGTGAGAATGATTTTGATATTTTTGGGATTTTTGTGGGCGGCCAAGCCTCTTTTCCAATTTTTAATTTTTTATCTTTTCAACTCAATCTAAGATGAGAGGGCATGTAGTCCATCAAGAAAAACACTTTAACCTGATTATAGCTCAAAACTCATCATTATCCTCTTGATATCTGTGTGAAAAGTAGTAATTATGATTCAAGGATCCTTAGAATAGAGGCAAGTTCATGAAAAACGTAGCTTGGAGTTTTGATCAAACTGTAGATCTTTCCAATGGTCCTATATCCTAGATTTGTCATTCACAACATAGATCAAGAAAATAATGTTTTAAGCTATGAAAAAGGCACATAACCTTAGATTTATTACCAGACTTAAGGAAAGAGTCAATGAGCAAGTCAAGAAGAAGATCAAGCAGTTTAAGAAGAAAATTGTGCATTTAGGCTTAAGGATAAGGATTTAGTTATTATATTCGCATCACATAGACTTAATTGCAAATCTACAAATTACAAAACAAAGTCTGTAAAAAAATTAAAATTTATACTAAATACAGGGAGTAAACATGCATGTGTGAAAAATGAAGAGGTAGAAGGGCGAATAGGCCTAC
This sequence comes from Alisma plantago-aquatica, assembly GCA_963693085.1. Classification (NCBI taxonomy): domain Eukaryota; kingdom Viridiplantae; phylum Streptophyta; class Magnoliopsida; order Alismatales; family Alismataceae; genus Alisma; species Alisma plantago-aquatica. The sequence goes on along the minus strand of OY856413.1, from coordinate 766,432,930 downwards.
CACCCCAAGCTTAAGACTTTGCTCATCCTCGAGCGAGGCCTAAGCTTAGGATAGTAGGGTGGTAATGCATGGAAGTTAGGGTGGGAAATCTTATTAAAGTTCAAAAATGATGCATGTATGCAAGGAAATATTTAAGCATCTAAAACAAGAGTTTATTTTAATAAAACAAGAAGAAAAGGAAGGAGTAAGAGAAAGGGGGTGGTTGCCCCACGATACCGACACTGGGATCCCAAATCCTAAGTTTTAGGATTAGTGTCGCATGTGTCTCATCGACGGTTTCCACCACATAGTAGGAGTAGAATAGACATATATTTGGGCCCTTCTGAGTCTTAAGGAGAGGAATAAAATTGGAAGACTCGATGAAGTCATCTCTCTATTGGATCTGATTTGAATTGCACTGAGATGAATTCTTCAGAAAACCATCTTTAAGGTACCTTCCAAGATACAAATCTGAGAAGGAAGGCCCTAGGATGTCGACACAGGATGAGACGGAGGGGAGAGGTTGAAAGTTTTCTATAGGGCCCCTCACTTCTCTCTCCACCTTTGAGCTTGAGGTTGATGCTCAGATAAGTCTTCATGTACAGTCTGAGTCATCCAATCATCTTTTGAACAAGAAGTATTCCCAGTTGAATCTATTTGTAGTTTTACCACCCCAATCTTGTCACCTTCTATGGGGTCTGTGGTATCGTCATCCTCAGCTTCCATGTTGTAATGGATTGTCCATCCTGCTCCTCCAATGTCCACCAAGCCTTGTAATGGGATGGTGGTGAATTACAGCTCATGCTATTCCAGCTCATCTTTGTTAGTATACTCATTGCTCCAATTCAAATAGATGTCGTCCTCCTCCTCCTTGAACAAGTTATTCCATACCATAGTAGGTGTGTGGGTGGTGGCTAAGTAACAAGTCTCAATGTGAGAGTTATCACCTTGGTCTAGATCAGTTTTTGATTTAGGTTCTTCAAACTGATCCCATGTTGTGAGGTTGTCTGACGTTTCTGGTGAGGATAGGAGTCATCGTCCTCATCATCTAATCATTCATGTGTGCTACTAGTATCTTCCATTGGTTGATCAGCTGAATCATCTAGATAAAATGAAGAGTTCCCCCAGGTTGGCGGTTCTTCATAGATTAATACCGGTGAACCCAGTTGATGGTCTGAATAGGATGGTAGGACAAGCTCCACTTCAGGCCCAATGGAATGGTTTTGATGACTATAATCTTCATGATCATGTGATGGCATTTGTAACCAAATTGTAACCAAATTGATGAGCTCTTGGAGACTCCTACCTTATTCAACATATGTATCATGAAGTTGTTGTACTTGAGCAACAATGCTTTCAAGACCGATCAATTTTTCCATACACATCTGATGGGAATCCGCTGTATCAAACTGATATTTTCAGATGAATCCTTGTTCAAAAGTTTGAAGTATACTTCTACTACAGTCTGCAATCTCTATTGCTATTTGGAGTTGATGCTCCTACTTTTCTAATAGTTGCTGGAGCGGATTGACATTTTCTTAGAGATGAGGAGTTAAGGAGGAGGTCAGTGCGTTGACACTTTCTCTGGCTAGCTTCACTGTTCAGATCAACTCTTGATCCCATGTCAACATAGAAGTTGAGGGTTGATCCTCCATCTCCTTTATTGGGACTTCAACATATGATGATAATGGAGGAAAGTATAACTCAACTAGCTATAGTGCACGACCTTCAATTATTTTCCAACAGTCAAAACTGTAGAAAAACTTAGGAGTATAGGTAGACAAGATAACTTGTCTTACTGAAGCAAGATCCATGGCTGACAAAGGTATAAGAAAAATAAAATCTATTCAGTATATATGAAAAAATATGTGTAAAACAAAAGAAGAACTATGCATATATATAGGCTTATGGATGATAGAAAAGAATCTTTTAGGCGTGTAAACATGGAAACCACATCCCCAGCAATGGCGCCAAAAAGTTTATCGGCCTAAATCACACGTCCGGAAGGGAGGAGGACTCAGAAGGAATCAAACTTTAGATTTATAACCCGAAGTCTTCAAGGACCCCCACAACTTTATTATGGGGTCGAAGTAGATATACGGGGTCGAACATAGGGACGTGGGGACATTTATGATGCTTAAGATCTCTCTCTTGAGTCAGATAAGCCAATCTGATAGTCGATAAAAGTGAGGAGGTAGAACTAGTCCAGCAGGTCATCACGAAATAAAACAAAGCAAAGAAAAGAAAACAAAATAGAATTCGTAGGATTCTACTAATTAGAGAGAAGGATTTACTAGCTATGTAACCACAAGTTGGGCAATTTATGCACCTATTCCCGGGCATAGACAACCCTCGAACACCTCAGTAAGCAACCTACATCTAAACATAGCACGTATTGTGGTATTCGCTCTTGTGGAGTCATCCCACTCGCTTTCATGTAGCGTGACAAAAACCCATCAATGATGTGAAACCTCTTTCGAGGATGACCACTCAGCACCTTAAAATATTCTAGATACCCTCTCAGGTCTAGAATATTCTAAGATGCTAGGAACATGCATGATCTGGGCAGAACCAGGTAGTGGGCCCGAACGAGCCCATGTCTATGGTTCTACACATATCACCTTGAACCATCCTCCTTTCAGATTCCAATCCAAACCACCTTCTCTTATCTATTTCTATCACAAATCTCTCGATATAGGTAGAAATAGAAGTTCAAGCAAGAAATATATCAAACAAACTAGTAATCATAACCAGAAAGACAAGATAGAACAACAAACATTCTAGATCTGAAATAAAACTGCTCATTTAAGGTAAAAGTATACAAACATGCCCAAAACGGGCTACATAGCCAAGAAGGAGTTCAACTAGCCATGGACAAGCATAGTTGGCACCGAACAAAGATGAAAGAACATCATTGTACAGAAACAAAGGAGAAAAATAGAAGAAAGGAGAAGAAGAAGAAGAGATTTATCCCATAGAGGAGAGGTGGCTCTTGCTCCTTAGCCTCCGTATGGGCCAGCCGATCTCATCATGGGTCATCCTCCTTGATCTTCTAGACTCCTCAGCCTCCTTTTTCCTTGATTCCACCCCAAACAGTAGCTCATTGGATGTGTGGGGTGGAAGATGGCTGGAAATGGTGGGAAATGGGTGAACGGAGGTAGAAGTGATGATGGATGGAAGAAAACTGAAGATACAGGCGTAGGATGAGTTCTTTGGCCTTTCTAGGTCCTTTGAACTCTCCCACAGATCTCTAGGAACCAAGAGGGATTGGAACCACAAGGTGGAAACTCCCCAGATCTTAACCCCTCTCCAGGTCAAGGGGGGTGTGTCTTTATAGGTGCATATCACCAGCTTAGTACTACGGTCGAGGTGTGCACCGACTTAACTCCACAGTCACGGTCGAGGTTGCGGTTGCGATCGAGGTCAAGGTCGTGGACACGGTCGTGGTCGTGGTTGAGGTTGAGGTCATGGTTACAGTCACGGTATGTCTTCCAGCATCACATTCGCGGTCTTGGAAGACATACCGCGGGTCACGGTATCATGGACCAAACCCACCCCCACTAGGGGGAGCTATTACTGGTTTTCGATGGTGTTGGGTTTTATGGGAGACAGAGAAGGCAGTGGAAAAAAAATTATTCTCCCCAAACCCAGAATAAAAGAATCGCGTCAACATCTATACAATAAGAAAGATGGTTTGTAGAGGCATACCTTGTCTCGAGGCTTGCTCGGTGACGTTACCTCACAGCTTGCATGGTCTTCACCTCTGGTCTTGGACGGTGTCTGTGCAGCTCCTGGTCTCACCGGGACTGTCAGGATTGACAGCTATCCTCTGAGTGGTAGAAGTCTCCCGCCTCTGAAGTAGTCCACACGGACCACCTAGAACTTCGATCTCCTTGTACCACAAGGAATCGAAAGGAGTCGTACCCTCCTGTTGGTGTACTAGTCACCAACACACTCTCCTACAACTAGTTTCCTTTCTGCAGTTGTCTTTCCCTTGTTGTGCCTCCCTTATTGGGTAGCACTTGCTCGGGCTCTCTCGGTTACCACAACCAGATATAACGACAACTTTACAGAGCAACTGGTGTTCTGAGTTGTTGTTTCTGAGAAGCCCCCAATACCCCTATATATATCGGAGGGTCATCAAACATGGTTCTCTTCCCCGGGCAATGCGGGATTAAAGAAGGAGTAGAAGGGTTTGAGATTTTCCACAAAACAACCAATCTGCGCCAGTTGAACCGATCGGTTCACGCCCTGAAATGATTGTTTCGTGCCCTGAGCCGATCATTTGGGACCTGAGTCGAACATTTGGTGCTCTGAGTCGACGGCTCATTCCTGAGACGATCAGTTCGTGGTCCTAATCCAACTCAAATTGACTTTCATATTTGTTTCTGATTAATAAAATATTAATTCTTGTCCAAAATGAATTTGTACAAGTGAAACAAATTGTATTTGAAAAATAGTCTTCTGACTTTCCAAACAATCTCGGTTGGTTACATGAATTGACCAGTTCAACAACTGAGCCGATCGTTTCATGGCACATGAGTCGATTGTCTCACCAGATGAGGCGATCGGTTCACCAACCTGAGCCGTTCGGTTCATCCCATGAGCCGATCAGTTGGGGCAGCAGACTATGCAAAATCAGTTAATTGTAGTTCCAATCAATCTGATACTCTATTCAATTGGTCTAACACCTTGAACACTATGATATTGATCTATCAATTGATTGAGTGTTTAATTGAACTATAAACTTCTTTAGTAATCAATCTAAACATCATTTGTGGATAAACTCCTCTTCCAGGTTAAATCCTATGTGTGTGACCCTACAGGTCCATTTCACGTTGGCAGTGAAAGTTCATAACACTTATGACTTCACTAGCAAAGAACGATGCCTAGTCACAAATCAGTGCTACCCAAGTGAAAAGGAAAGTTGGAGAATAACTTTCAATCCTACAATCCGTGAATGGCGTTACAGTGAATGTATAATTCCTTTGTCACTGATATCCCAAATGAACTCAAGGCATGGAATAGTCATCCTGTCAACATTCATTCACTTTCTTATTCTCAGAGTAGATTGGAGGAGATATGTATGACATCAATATCACATACTGATTCACAGATTCATGCACACCTATATCAATCCTACTCATCAAGTGGCCATGTATATCAAACTCCCTCAGGAGGGACAAATCCCATATCTATCACTCACCCCTCAAAAGCACCATGTGTCAAAGCCACCCAATCATCACCTTTATAACAACCCATGTTTCAGGACTGCGTTTGATGATGTCAAAGTGTACCCAACGACATGTGTTGAGTGTAGTGATTTCAAGTCAAAGAATCACACTCACCACCATCACTGTCAGAACTGACTGTGACTACCATGTCATGGTCCCATGTGTCAAACTCACGGTGGGTCTGTCCGGTACACTTGTTATCTAACAAGTACCTGTGTGTTTGGTTTGATATCTCCATATCATAACTAATGAGATTTTATCATCAACCAACACCACAATCTAGTCTTGTGTGTCATTGTTGTCTATCTACCTTCCATAATAACATCCGACTAGGGACATAATAAGAATGTACAAACTCTTAGCATCTGTATGATCTCATCGTTCAGGTCCTGAACCTGAAGGCATACGTCATTGAGTATTGTCATTCTCTAGATATTAAATATGTTCTATCATTATCTCATATGACCGAACCAAAAATAATTGGAAGCTTGCCTTTGATGTTTATCAAATCAATCTCAATGTATCCCACCAATCAACCCATGATTGGCTCTCAGGGCATACATACCAACAGACTCCCACTTGCACTGCGAGCCAATCACCCTTGAATCATATTCTTAGTGATCTTCAAACATGTCCCACATGTTATTGTGCTCTAGTGCTAACATAGTGAGTTATGGAAACACCTTGCCAAAGTTGGTATTAACTGCATGTCTCTCATCTCTTCATTGTACGTCACACGTATGAGATGGAGTTGTTGTAATATGCGATCTAGTATTCCTTTGCTACCCTTTAGCCACATTGCTTGACCAAGCGCTCCTAACTTGTCATTAATGACTGGAATATCTATAAGTTCATCTCTATGAACTCCTAGATCTATATAGTATCCACTGATGTTCTTTAACATACGAATACTCATCATTTCCTTTTAAAACAACTTTATTGGAACGTTTCCATTATTCAACAAACATTCACTTTTATATATCCCATATATATTTTGTGATTAATTTTCTATCCTTTTCGGAGGTCTGTATCAGTGTAACTCTTTACAGTGAACCCTTCCTAATTTCCATAGAAAGAGTACTTCTCAAGTACTTATCAAGTTCTTATGATATTCCAGTAACCCTTACTAGAACTAGACAGACATCCACTCATCATGTCCCACATACAAGTTATCAGGATGAGCACATCATATTGTCATGTCCTACATACAAGATGATGAATGCGTTTTATTCTTGCTATGTCCATACATGCAAGATAATGGGATAATTACATACATGATATATCCATATCTATTCTTAGTGTTCCCATTATTCATAAGAATTGGACACTTGGCTTTGGGATACTAACTCCATGTAACATGGATAAGTTTTCTCCCACTGCATCTGTGCATGCTAAACCTTTCAGTATAGATCACCAATGTATGCTCTCTCTTTTCAGGTCAAGAGGTTTTTGAGAACTATCTCTATAGATCTCTATTCCTATCACATAGGAAACGTCTCTATCTTCCCTAAAGATAATTTCCACTTTGGATTTCCATTCTAGAACATTTCCATTTCACATCAACATGTGAAATGTGAATATGCTCCCACGAAATCACAGATCCCTTCTTTATCTTTGTCATATCAGTCAAACCCTTTGACTACATTATCAAAGTAAAGATCCCAGCTCTAAGTTGCTTATACTCAATCAATCACATCGATTAGTCCATTGTAACTTATAGACTTTATTTGCATTAATGGATTCATAAACCTTATAGGTTGTGTCACGTACACATCCTTGTCTTATTCCTCATAGGAATGCGGTTTTAGTATCCATATGCCAAATCTCTTAGTCATTAAGTTGCAATCAACAAGCATCATACTTCTCAAAATGTTATACATGTGTCTTAATGCTTAAGACTCATTTTCACTTATGGATTTCATCCCAATGGGTGCTACCATCAAGGTCATACCTTATGGTTCACATGGAAGTCATTTAGGATGTAATGGTCATAAACCATAACTCAAAATCCGGTTCCTCATATTCATCTAGATAGTTGATTCATCACATGACCAACTCATCACATGGATAATCGAAGTGTATCTGTCAAGGATATAAGAACTCACAACCCTTTGTGATTCTTAATGTCCTTTATTAGTGTGGGGTATTCTTTATTTAAGAAGAAATTAGTTATTTGATAATCATCCTATAACTCCTTAGAGTATGACTCCTTTTGATTTAAACATCACCATGCCTTAATCACGAGCTCACTATGATACATTATCATAATAACTCACAAGGATCTCAAACATTTGGTTCAAGTATTTCATTCATTGATCTCATCAAGAATTAACACTTTACCAAATTTGTACCTCATCTATGGTATTCTTGAACACTTCAAGATATTCATATTGGTATTTCTCTAAACATCATTTGAAGTATTAGCATTAACTCTAATAGGTATGTAAATACATAACATGTATTATACCTAATAGGATAATCATTCTCCCAATACCACTAGTGAAGATTAATTAATCGAGTCTAAGAGATTCATGTCTCTTATTGGTTCTCTAACCAAAAGAGTCTAGATTTATCCATCATATGGAAACTAGAACTGAATTTCTCATGATTTATGCTAATTTGATTGTTTGAGTTATCAATAACTTTTAGGTATCATTTTATCTTATGCATACCAAGTACCACAAGATAAACAAGGCATTTCCATAAAGATCATATCTTTGAAATTGAAACATCAACTTTATTAATTACTATCATTGTCATACAATATGCAAAAATAATGTGTTTCTATCCATTGGCAAATATGAAATAGCAGTTCATAACTCTATTACATGCCTTCAAGGCTGAAAATAAACTAAAGTACTCCTATCTATGGCGGCAACACTTACCCCATGTATTGGGTGCTTTACACTTTATATCTAGGTATCATATACCTTAAAATTGTTATAAGTTTATTTCATGAAACCTTCAGGTGGAGACATCTGTCACCTCCTTCTTCTTTAGTTCTTCTAGATAGAGTGGGCAATTTCGTTTCCAATGTCATGGCTTTTGACAATGGTGGCAATTGCCTCTCTTGGTCACGCCTCCCTTGGCCTTGAGAGTTGAAGACGACTTGGGCTGCTGGCTAGCATCAGAACCTTTCTTAGCCTTGCCTTTGTCCTTGCACTTGGACTTGCCTTTCTTGCTGCTGATCATCATCACAAACTTAGGTTTGTCCTTCTTCATCTGTGCCTCAGTTGTCCTCAACATGCCCAACAACTCTGTCAACGGTTTGTCAAAGTTGTTCATGTTGTAGTTCATCACAAACTGAGTGTAGGATTCTAGCAATGATTGTAGTATCACGTCAGTAGCGAACTCTTGGCTCAGGGGAAATCCCAGTCTCGTCAGTTTCTCCACATACCCAATCATCTTAAGCATGTGAGGACCAACTGGATCTCCTTCTGTCATGACACACTTGAATAGCACCATGGAAGCATCATATCTCTTGTCGTGCTTGATCTTCATACATGTTCTTGAGATGTTGAATCATCTCAATGAAACCCATGTTCTCATGTTGTCTTTGAAACTCGTGTTTCATGGAGCACAACATCAAGCACTTTGCATCAATGGCATCATTAGAATGCTTCATATAAGCATCCCTTTCTACCTTTGGTGCGGTAGGAGCAGGTTCCTCTGGAATTGGAGTATCCAGGACATAGAGCTTTCGCTCTTGAGTGAGAACAATTCTCAATGTCCTAAACCAGTCATGGAAGTTAGTCCCATTCAGCTTGTCCTTTTCAAGGACCAATCGCAATGAAAAGTGATTGTTGTTTGTTGTCATTTTTTCTACAAAAGGAAATATATGCAATTTAGTCCAAATCTCAATTTTTGATTTATTTGATTGATTTGAAAGGTTGACGATATAATTAGGACTTTAATTAATTATCACTCCCACTATTTTTTATTCAAATCTATAGCCCTCATCATCAATTCATAAGATTGCATCGTACAATCTTCTAGTGGGTCAAGATCCATATTTCATCAAGTCATGAGTCAGCTTTGGCTGATCGCCCACAATCTTGACTATTTAGGTAGGCCATCATGCCAATTGCATCATATGCAACTCTTGATGAATGAACATGTACAACACCTTGCCATGAACATTCTGTGCCTTTGGGATTATACGCTCTAAGAATCACTAGTTAAGTCTAACCCAAAAGCCGACACGGTAAACATGCACCCTGCTTTGGAAGAACCTACATGTTTACCCTTCACACTTCCACGAGATAGACGGAACACCATGCTTTGGCGTAACCTACGCTTGGTCGATCAATTTTTTCATGTGTGTCGATAATGGAAGGTGTAAAAGGCTTAATATTTAGATGAGGGATTTGGTTTTATAGGTACATATACATATCCAATCACCACAATATATAGTATGTATCATATACATGCTATATCCCATAGAAAACATGTGAAATGATAAAAGCGATGATTATGGCCATCCTAATGTGATCCCTCAAGCCAAGAGGAATCACAGTCATATAGGTCTACATCACATGCAACCTATCCATGATGAAGTGTTATAGCCATCTGAATTGATCAACTCATCACATGAATGACCTGCTCATCCTACCCGGTCGTCTGGGTGCCACCAGCCGATCGGTTGACTCCTCCAACTGATCGGTTCGCTTGGTCATCGTGCATCTCCTCATGTCCCCACCCGCTCATGTTGCTCCTCGAGATGATCATCTGGATCGCCAACCGATCGATTCACGCCTTGAACCGATTGTCTCAGTTGTCGTCAGGTTGTCTGCTGTTCTTTGACATAATAGGAAATAAAAGATCTATCCTTTTTTCATTTGAATTGGGAAACTCCGAGTTACATTCGGGGGGAGCAAAGGTAGGAAAGAAATCTCGAGTTATTTTAAGTTACATTAGGAATAAGGAGGTAGGGAATCGGTGTGTAGACTGAGATGCAAGCAACCACATACAACCAAGCACACATATATATGGTTTATTGGCCATAACCACGCTATACATCCACCACAAAACTCATTTAAGAGCGATGTGTATCGAGTGCATTCATATTACATATCATATATGTATATTGGGATTTGTGGATTTAGGATTGGACATGCATTTGGCCAATTTTATTCACATCGTATGCAATAAATAAAGGAGACAAACCAAAATCGATCACATCGATAATCCTAAAGTATAGAGCAGTTGATGTGGCTCTGATACCACTGTTGGGTTTTATGGGACATAGAGAAGGCAGCGGAAACAAAAATTTTCTTCTCCCCAAACCCAGAATAAAGGAAACACGTCAACGTCTATACAATAGGAAGGATGGTTTGTAGAGGCATACCTTGTCCCGAGGCTTGCTCGACGATGTTACCTTGCAGCTTGCGTGGTCTTCACCTCCAGTCTTGGACCGTGTCTGTGCAGCTCCTGGTCTCACCGGGACTATCGGGATTGACAGCTGTTCTCTGAGCGGCTGAAGTCTCCCACCTCTAAAGTAGTCCACACAGACCACCTAGAACTCCAATCTCCTTGTCCCAAAAGGAATCGGAAGGATTCGTACCCTCCTGTCGGCATACTAGTCACCAACACACTCTCCTACAACCAGTTTCCTTTCTGTAGTTGTCTTTCCCGTATTGTGTCGCCCTTATCGGGTAGCACTTGCTCGGGCTCTCTCGGTTGCCACAACCAGAGAGAACAAAAACTTTGCAGAGCAACTGGTGTTCTGAGTTTTTGTTTCTGAGAATCCCCTAATACCCCTATATATAAGAGGGTCATGGGACTGGGTTCTATACCCTGGGCAATGCGGGATTAAAGTAGGAGTAGAAGGGTTTGAGATTTTCACAAAACAACCAATCTATGCCAGCTGAACCGATTGGTTCACACCCTGAAACGATCGTTTCGTGCCCTAAGCCGGTCATTTGGGACCTGAGCCGATCGTCTGGTGCTCTGAACCGATCGGCTCATGCCTGATCCGATCGGTTCATGGTCCTAATCCAACTCAAATTGACTTTCATATTTGTTTCTGATTAATTAAATATTAATTCTTGTCTAAATCGAATTTGTACAAGTAAAACAAATTGTATTTGCAAAATAGTCTTCTGACTTTCCAAACGATCTTGGTTGGTCACATGAATTGACTGGTTCAACAACTGAGCCGATCATTTCATGACACATGAGTCGATCATCTCACCAGATGAGTCGATCGGTTCACCAACCTGAGCTGATCGGTTCATCCCATGAGTTGATCGGTTGGGGCAGTAAACTATGCAAAATCAGTCAATTGTTGTTCCAATCAATCTGATACTCTATTCAATTGGTCCAACACCTTGAACACTATGATATTGAACTATCAATTTATTGAGTGTTTAATTGAACTACTAAACTCCTTTAGTAATAAATCTAAACATCATTTGTGGATAAACTCCTCTTCCAGGTTAAATCCTATGTGTGTGACCCTGCAAGTCCATTTCACATTGGTAGTGAAAGTTCATAACACTTATGACTTCACAAGCAAAGAGCATTGCCTAGTCGCACATTAGTACTACCCAAGTGAAAAGGAAAGTTGGAAAACAACTTTCAATCCTACAATCCATGAATGGTGTTACAATGAATGTATAATTCCTTTATCACTGATATCCCGAATGAACTCAAGGCATGGAACAGTCATCCTGTCAACGTTCATTCATTTTCTTGATCTCAGAGTAGATTGGAGGAGATATGTATGACATCAATATCACATACTGATTCACACATGCGTGCATGCCTATCTCAATCCTACTCATCAAGTGGCCATGGATATCAAACTCCCTCAGGAGGGACAAATCCCATATCTATCACTCACCCCTCAAAAGCCCCATGTGTCAAATCCACCCAATCATCACCTTTATAACAACCCATGTTTTAGGACTGTGTTTGATGATGTCAAAATGTACCCAACGACATGTGTTGAGTGTAGTGATTTCAGGTCAAAGAATCACACTTACCACCATCACTATCAGAACTGACTGTGACTATCATGTCATGGTCCCATGTGTCAAACTCACGGTGAGTCTGTCTGGTACACTTGTTATCTAACAAGTACCTATGTGTTTGGTTTGATATCTCCATATAATGACTAATGAGATTCTATCATCAAACAACACCACAATCTAGTCTTGTGTGTCGTTGTTGTCTATCTACCTTCCACAATGACATCCAACTAGGGACATAATAAGAATGTACAAACTCTTAGCATCTGTATGATCTCATCGTTCAGGTCCTGAACCTGAAGGCATACATCATTGAGTATTGTCATTCTCTAGACATTCAATCTGTTCTATCATTATCTCATATGACTGAACCAGAAATAATTGGAAGCTTGCTTTTGATGTTTATCAAATCAATCTTAATGTATCGCACCAATCAACCCATGATTGGCTCTGAGGGCATACATACCAACAGATGGGCCCGCGTCGATGAGCTTTCTGATTGGCGAGGATACGTCCTGATAAAGGACTGGCTATCGAAAATAGGATCCAAGATATCAAAAGTTTCTTGGGCCCGTTAGTCGGTTAGTGGGACCACCGTCTCCTAAGCTGGTGCACCTAGTGTGATGCTTAGTCCACAACAGTCGTGATGGATGGAAGTCTAGCTACTACAAAAATTGTGTGTTGGGGAGAAATCTTGGTGAATAGATGTCTTTTTATGTTTGGTTCATGCAAGTCCCAAAATTAGCTATTTTGAGCAACTTTATCTATGAAAAGATACAAATTACTAAAAGATAAGAAACATGGGTTATTTTGGGCACATTAAGGCTATAGTGGTGCAAAACCATACATAAATACTAAACATAAATGCATAAATTTCGGTGTTATCATGCTGCTCGAGTATCAAGAAACATTTCTCAAAATTTTCTTAAGATAAATTCTTCCAGTGAATGGTCTGATTATGTACTTTTACACATATTTACCATTAGTATTCGTTCAAAATTCAAAACTTCAGCACAACAACTTATTTCGCATGATGATATTCTATGTCTTGAGGATGCATTGGTGGAGTTCATAGGCACTGAGACACATATGAAGATATTATCCTCTTATGGTAAATGACTCCCTTTAACCCACGATGCTCCTATCCCTACGAATGAGGAGGCTATATTCATAATTTTTGCTCCAATATCTTCTTCAAGAGAGGCTAATTTAAAGATCTATGTGTATTGTGTGACACACCATCACACTAAATGAGATTACTCAAAACAAAACATGTGATTAACAGTTAATTATCTAGATCACCAAAAAAGTGAGTAAATTCAAATCAATTTAAACATTGCAAACATGTCCAGAAAACCTTTACATATAAGTCCAACAACCTTCATATAGGCACCTACAATATCAGGTATTTGCATATATATCTAGTGGCTGAGCCACAACTTGTACACAAAAGATGTGTCCCACATATACAATCCATATACAAAAATCAATATACTGCCAAAAACTCAAGTCGATGTATAAATATCACATGTAAAACATCCCCAACCCGAACCTGAGATTACAAGGATGACTCTAGGACTCTACTAACTACTGGACAATCTTATGCTCCTACTATTCTCCAAGCTTCTCTTCTTCACCTTCATGGACCTGAACACGTTGATGGTGACCACCTAAAAAAGATGTAGTAACCCACGAGAGTGAGACCCATGTCCCAATGAGAGATATAACACTCAACAATGATTATTAATTATAATAGATTATACTATTAAACAAGTTAAGCAGATTAAGTAGGTTAAGTAAGTTTAATAGATAAGCATAGGCATGATTAACAAGGTATATAAAGGACAAGTAAAACAATCATTCACTAATAGTTAACTACTCTTGTTACATTGTATAACATCCATCAATATAAGAAATAGGGTAAGGGTTAACATCCAATGTGAAGGGCATTTAACCCTTACAAATATACTACACATCTATATTATGTCCTTTATTAAGCCCTTGGGAGTTTCAATCGTACCACTAAAAGTTCAACTGACCACCACTTGGTCACAATCAGTTCTATAAAAGATCTAAGAGAGTTGGAATCCTAAGATCTCACCCCCTTGGTCAATATGAGTCAATTGCAGTAACATATCAGTCAAGTTGCTAGAAGTGGCATATAGTCAAGCTGCTAACAACATAGTCCATCATTAGTACATGCCACAACACTAGAAACTAGGATATACATAACCCAATCATCTGAAGTACAATCGAAGATGTCCTCAACCACATCACATATACAAATTCTCAAACCGAGGTATGACCATAGCCATCCTCCATAACCTTGGGATTAGCATGTCAAGGATATACACTCCATGCAACCACACATACTCAACTGTTATGTATGTGACTCAGAGCATCCCTCAGAAATACTCATTTCCCCATCCAACAAGTCCTAACATTGAATGGTTCCACGGCACTGAGCACTATATGAATATGGTTTCACTTTATTAGTTAATAGCAATCGGTGAATTAAGGCTACATCAAACAATAGGACATACAAACCTAATTCTTTTCTAACAATCATTTAATATATAACAATTCCAAAAGATGTAAAACATATGAGGTATAAATCTTGCCACATCACCACACAATACCAATCATTGTCACGTAAGTAAGAGCACCACAACTCCATTAGGGATCAAACCATGCTCGGGGGTCATTATGACCATTCTCACCATAATCACCTCCAAGAACATCATTATATTTCCACCTTATAACACAATTTAATAGACCATTACTGTACCTGTGATACATAGGTTTAGCTTAACATTGCATTGAAAAGCTTGTGATGTGCATATAGCAACATATTAGGATTACAAAAATCATTGAGATATCATTCTAACATCATGACAATCACACAAGGAAGCCAAGTGTGATTACCATCCTCATCTATTTTTAATAGGGTTAGGTTTAGCAAGATAGAGTAGAATAGTATTGCACATCAGAATATTGTGGTGACTATTATTTTACATTAATACAAGGGCAAAGGTAAGACTATAAAGTTATGGGCATATACCCATCGATTCTTCATCAACCAAACCAAACCATCAAATTAGGGACCTCACTCATTACCATAGGATGTTGAGTAGGTGAAACCATCAGTTACAACACAAGTGAAAACCTTGAGAAAAACACCTATGGAATCCATCGGGTTGTGGCTTAGATTAGTCACCAACTTAACCTAATCAATCCATCATTTGTTAGCACAAAAGACATATCAATTTTTGATCTTAAAGAAACCATCAGTTGTGAACGTTGGATCAAACATATGTTGTGACAGATAGAACCATCATTGATTGTAGTGTCCAATGCCACAATTGGTTGTAGTGTTTAGGATCACCATTAGATCTTGAAGTCAGAAGGACCGTTGGTTGATAATGTCAACCTAAGAACGAGTACTACAATCGGTTGATGATACTTTGTTAAAAAATCATTGATTCATGGAGTCAGAAAAGCCATTAGTTGTGGTCTCATAAGAGACTTTGAGTTTGGACCCAGAATGACCATCAAGTTTTGTCAACAAGTGGTAAAACAAGCTCCAAAAACCATCAGATCTGTAGGGAAAGAAGACCGTCAAGTTCACCACATAAAGGGGCACTAAGACCAATGTTTCATGAGAACAAGAGAGTCCAAAATAGCAAATAAGTCATGACCATCTGTTGAAATAAGAAATTCATGAAAATCAGCACCAAAAACAAAGCCATCGATTCTAGAAAGGTAGTACATCATCGGGTCATGCACAAATTAGAAAACAGCCCCAAAATCCTAAAGGAAACCCATCATTTGAGAGAGAAAAACCATCGTTTCTGATATGCAAGAAAGGTCTAAAACCTCCTCTACCAAAGGAAGGTTTTGTAAAAGAATTAAGGTACATCCAAGAAGATAAACCATCCAAGAACTAACACCTATGCTCAAACCCTAGGTAAAGATACTACCTTCCTACTTAGAACTTCATTTTAGAATAAGATCTAGCAAATGCAAGCTATAAGTAAGCAATAAACGTGGAGAAAGTTATATAACTCACCTCTAGGATGAAAATGAAGCTCCAAACAACAAGTTATCTCAAGAAAAAAAGGAAGAAACCCTAGCTTGGGCACTCCACACGGCCAAGGTAGCTCCCTCTCCAAGAAAGGAAACAAACCCTAGGTCAAGGAAACAAGAAAGAGATGTTCTTCAAGCGCTCGAAAGAAGAAAGGAAAAGATAGGATAGAAAAGAAAATGAAGGAAAGGAAGGAGATCTCACATAACTAAGCCAAGAAACTAAGAAAGGAAGCACCAAACGACCTCTATTAGGCTAGATCTGAGCCCTAGGTGTACATGCAAGGAGATCGACCACCTTCTTCTACCTTGGGAACCTTATTCTCCACCTATCCAAGGAGGGAAGATCTCTAGACATCAAGGAAAAAGAAAGGGAGTCCAAAGGGTTCATTTTCATGGAAGGGGGAAGGTGTATAAACCTATGGGTGTGAGAGAAGAGAAGGTTAAGGTGTCCTACCAGGTTTTCCAAGTGTCCATGGCCCAGGGACATCACGTCCATGAAATAAGTAAATCCATCGATTGTGGGAGTCTTTTGGGCCAGCAAATATTGACTAACTAAGGTGGACATTGAGTTCCAACACATGGTGACCATCGTTTGTTGAAACCCTAGGTTACAAGGGTGGAAACTGTCATTTGTGCACCTTCTCAAGGTAGACCATCGATCGAAGGAGATCAAGAGAGGGAACCATAAAACCTCACACTTCTATGGAACACCATCCATTACCAACACCCAAAGGGAACTATTAGATGTCACCCATGTAGGAGGACCATCAAGTGTAGGCCTCCAAGGTAGCTCATCCATGAGCGCAAAACCCTAACTCACCCTAGATAGATGTCACCAACAAACCAAAGTGCATCATGACACCCCAAGGAACAACCAACTCCAACATGATAAGAAAACAAGTAAGGAAAAACTCATGTCACAAATTGCAAGAAAATCATAGATATGGGTGAATTGTAGAAAAGTCCAAAACAAGCACAAAATTTCATAAATTGCTCAAATAGTGTCCAAACTAGACTAAGATTGAAATTAAGCTTGTCATGTAACTTAAAACACATATTATGGTTAGATTAACATTTTAAGCATCCCATTAAGGTAAAAAAGCATGTTTATCCATTAAGCCATGTCATAGGGCTTACAACCATAAACCCCTAACAACGGCTTTGCCCCTGAAATCCTACACAAACAAAGACGGGTGCTTCATACATATCTCATCCTCTAACTCCCACATGTTTTCCTCCACACCATGGTGATTCAACAAAACCTTCACTAAGACTATATCCTTCTTCTTTAGCTTCTTCAGTCTCCTATCCAAGATCAACACATGACGCTCCTCATAAGACACGTCTTCCTCCAACTCAACCTCCACTAGTTGTACTTGCTCAGTTTTTGGATGACACTTCCTCGGTATAGAGCCATGGAAGATAGGGTGTAACCTGTGAAACTTTGGTGGTAACTCAAGCTTGTATGCCACCTTTCCATCACGTGCCAAAATAGGGTATGTTCCAAATATACCTAAGAGCCAACTTACCCTTCCTGCCAAACCTCAACACACCCTTCCAAGGGGAAACCTTAAGGTATACATGATCTCCCACTTGGACTCGAAATCTCATTTGTATCCCCATAGCAGTATGCAGGCATTCCTAAAATTGAATTGTGCACTATGGACCTCTATTAGACACTATAGTAACTTGAATACCATGCAGATGAACTATCTCATCAACATATATCTGTGTCAACTTCTCTATTGTATATGCCATCTTAATAGAAGGCAGTGAGTTGACTTGGTCAGTCTATCAATTATCACCCATATGGAATAATGACCTTTGGCTTTCCTAGGAAGACCAACCACAAAGTCCATGGTGAATGATCCCACTTCCATCGTGGTATCGACAACAGTTGTAACGTTCTTATAGGCTTCTAATGTTCAACCTTGACCTACTGACAAGCTGGATGGTCAGTAATGAACTCTGTTGCATCATGCTTCATACCTGACCACCAATACAGATCCTTCATATTATTGTACATCAGGGTACTATCAAGATGCATTGCATACATTGAGGAATGAGCCTCCTCAAGAACTACTTCCTCAGTCAATCAACATCTGGAACCACTATTTTGTTGTGAAAACAGACTGTCCCATCGTCTAACATGTGAAATTCGTCATACTTCCTGTAGTCGAATTCTGAATTGATATTTTATATCAAGACATCACTCTTATGAGAATCTCTTATCTATTGCATCATGGTAGGCTTCACCTACAACTGTGCCAACAACCCTGCCAATAAGGAAACCTCCAATTTCATGTTCATCTGGCAAAGTGACACTAACATATCCCGCTTGTGACACACTAAAGCACGTAATTGTACCTTGTCTACAAACAATGATGAAGATGACTTCCTGCTCAACGCATCAACCACCACATTTCCATTCTCAAGATGGTAGTCTATTATGTAATCATATTCTATGATTAGCTCCATCAATCTCCCCTACCTCATGTTTAGATCCTTCTTTGAGAATATATATTGAAGATTCTTGTGGTCGCTGAAGATCTGGAACTTCTCCCCATATATGTAGTGCCTCCAAATCCCCAAGGCATGAACCACTACTGCAAGCTCTAGGTCATGTGTCGGGTAGTTCTCTTCATGTTTCTTAAGTTGTTGTGACATAAAAGATATCACGTTCTTGCCTTGCACAAACACACATCCCAAGTTGTTCTTCAAAGCATCACAAATATGATATAACCTTTCTCTTGTTCTGGAAGCACTAAGATTGGTACACTGGTCAACTTCTCCTTTAACATCTGGAAATAATGCTGACACTTATCATCCTAGACAAAAGGAACACATTTCCTAATCAGCTCCATTAGGGGTAATGCTATGGAACTAAAAGTTCTTAATGAATCTCTTATAGTAGCCTACCAAACCTATGAAACTTTGAACCTCCTTTGGTGTCTTGGGATGCTCCCACTCCAAAATAGACATATCCCTCTTCAGGTCTACATAGACAACCTTGGTAGATATGACATTCCCCAGAAAAGATACCTCTATCAACTAGAACTCACACTTGTTGAACTTAGCATACAACCTGTGTTGCCTCAAAAAAGTCAATGCCTGGCATAGATGCTTCACATGCTACTATATGTCTCTAGAGTATATCAAGATGTCATCTATGAACACAACCACTAACTGATCCAGATACAGCATAAACACATTATTCATCAAATCCATAAAATTTGTTGGTGCATTGGTCAACCCAAATGACATAACCACAAACTCATAGTTACCATACCTAGTCCTAAAAGAAGACATGGGTATGTCATCTACCTTGATCCTCATCTAGTGATATCCTGACATTAGTTTTATCTTTAAGAACATTGTAGTACATCTTAACTGGTCAAACAGATCATTAATCCTTAGTAACAGATACTTGTTCTTTATTGTGACCTTGTTTAGTTGTCGATAGTTTATACAAAGTTTCATAGAACCATCATTTTTCTTCACAATCAACATAGGAGCACCCCAGGGGAAGTACTCGGTCTGATGAAACCCTTATCTAACAACTCATGCATCTAATTCTTCAACTCTTGCCTCTCTGTTGATGCCATCCTATAAGGTGAGTATGTTATGAGTTGTGTTCAAGGAACGAGGTTGATCTCGAAATCAATCTCTCTAGGATGGGGACCACCAAGAAACTCATCTAGAAAGACATCCCCAAACTCATGTACCATGGGTATCTCCTGGATACTAGGACATGTCACCTTGGTATCTACAACATGTTCTAAGAAAGCCTCACACCCATATTTCATCAACCTCTATGCGATCACAGCTAACACCAAATATGTAGGGAGAATCTTCCTATGTCCTTAGAAGATCCAAGAAACATCTCCATCATAGAACGTCACCACCTTGGAACAAAAAATACAAATCAACCTTGTACTTCTCTAAGGGATCCATCCCTAGGATCACATCGAATCCATGCATGTCAAGTGTAATAAGATCCACTTCTATGATGTGTCTTGAGAAAGAAAGAACGCAATATGGACACACTCCCGTAACTTAGCGGAACCAACTAAAGGGGTTTCTAGTTGAAGACTACCAGATCTACTACAAACATGGAGATTACAACTAGTAATCACCTCTCTCATAATAATAGAGTGTGGCACACCTGGGTCAACCAAAACAAATACAAAAGATGAACCAAATAAGTCAGAATGAAATAGTTCCATCTGACTTGTCTGACCTGTGAATTGACCGCTCTCTTTGTTTGACTCATAGCATAGAATCTAGTTGTCTCTTGTTGTTGTGCATGACCTCTTCCAGTTGGTCTAGAAAATCCTATCTATGATGCCTAACCACATCCTCTACAACCACTACTACCAAACTATTGCTACTAGGTACCTCGCTGGCTCTACCTCAGCTTGTGTATCACTTCCTCATCCTTCATAGGGAAAAACCAATTCATATGTCTGACTTACCTACACTTGTAACAGGTCCTTGTATCGTATTGGGGATTAGAGGGCCCAGTCACTAACATTGATGTTGCACTATGAGATCATGCATGTAGAAAACTATGACCTCTGCCCTTACTCAGAGACCACTGAGACTGCACTCCTAATCTTGTCTCAGAAAAAGTTGATCATTGTTGTGACTATTGGTACTATCCTGAAGAAAACCTTGGTTTCTTAAAGCCTCAGATGACTGTCCTTGAAACTGAGATGGCCTCTTCTTAGCATTAGCTTCACGCTTCTTGAGAGAATACCTCTCAATTCTCCTCACATACTCTATGAAGGTAGAAAACCTCTCCCTGCTCAACAATGCACTACTCATTGTAGACAACTTTGAGCTCAAACCCTTCTCAAACCTACAGATCCTCTCTTTCTATATCGCCACCATATGAGGATAAAACCTTAAAAGCTCCATGAACTTCACCTCATACTCATTAATGGACATCAAACTGTGGCAACACATCCCATTATCACACAGATAACGAGGTGTTACGTAAAAACGTGCAGAAATCACCATAACCACAAATTATGAAAACACGGGTTAATTAAAACTGATTTGTGGAAAACTGATAAACTTTGAAACTATTACTTTCCAGTCCTCAACCTGCACAGAAACATGTCATATATATATGCATACACAAGATCTGATGTGTGTCCACAGGTCAGAAACTGTTGTTCATCCATCACATGAGATCACCACCTGTTCATATACAGAAAAGGCCCACATCCGGCCAACAACAGGATATACAAACATCATCGATCAGTCATCGTGAAACAACGTCAAAACACTGCCAAGGACCTAAGAGTACAGGGATGCGCTTTCCTTCTACTGCTCGTCAAGCTGCTCGGCCGTAACACCACGACCACGACCACATCTACCTCGACCACCTAAAAAGGGGTGAAACCAGTGGGGTGAGACAATTGAACAATTGTCCCAGCGGGAAACATAACTCCCCACTGCAACTACAGAACCTCAGCAAGATAGATTATAACAACAGATATCTAACAACAGGTATAACGAGAGCAGTCTATATAAAACAAATTATTCTTACCGACAAGCTTACCAGCTATACAAAAGCATATCACCAGATATCTATCAATGAATATGATTAGAAAGATAAGATATATCACTATACGACATGATTGTCAAAACAAGATATAATGTCACATAACCTGCTTATCAAGATCAGACATATTATCACATAACCTGCAAGATATAACAAAGATATTATACAATCAAGGCCTCAACCAATGTTACATGTTTATCTTAAGCAGTAAATACTAAACGGATGTATTACATATTATTATGCCCTGAGGATTTGAACCGTACCGTTCAAATCCAACATTCGGTTACGAAACCCAAGCCGGTGCCATACAAGGTCAATGGAAGAGCCGGACTCCATGATGTCCCACCTCGTGGTCAGTACACGAGTACAACACAAGCAGGACTGCAGTCACATGCTGAAGTGGTCTAAGCCACAGGGTCAGCTCCATAGGCTACCCTCACTCTAGCCCGCCTTGGTACAGGTCTCGGCGCTAGTAAAACTGAGCCACGGGCCTGTTCACCGTGCTCTGAGCCATGAACGCATTCATGCTCCACACATCACATATCCTGAGCCATGGGCCTATTCACCATGCTCTTCATACATATCTGAGTCTGTAACCGAAGTTACACTCTTACCTCCTCATTTTCAGGCTAGGAGCAACCTACACATATTCAACAATATGCGCTTACAGGTTAACCCGTAGGAGAACCTGTTTCACCATCACCAAGTCCTGACGATGATGGATCTATGGCCAGGCCAAACTACATGATATATTTCACTGTGATTAATTAGTATCTTTTAGATGGATTGCAGGGTTCAACCAAGTTGTATAACATGCAAGATATAACGGAAAGTAACCAACATTATATCATTATTTAATCACATCAACCTGATTCATCACAAGGATCCAACATCACATGTTACCACTTGGCCTCTTCCCAACCATCCAGATCCATCTTGAGGATCATCACATACCATGGGATATCAATTCTTCATCATGTACTGTCAATGCCTCTCAAGGCTCACATTATCATCATGGAACTGAACACATTATACATATCATTATATTAACCAGAGTAATTACCAAGTGATGTTACTTATCACATGTGTCTCATAGCCCTTTTCAAGGCTAATCATCACCTGCACGGTTAGAGTACACAATAATCGTAGATTCAATCATAAGGAATATGCTACCATCATGAAATGCCATTCAAGATACTCTACTTATCATTCTTACCCTATTTGGTAATCAAGTCACATTATTAACAAGCCATATACATGCTTACTCTTAACTCAAGATTATACAAGTAATCAAGGTGTCCAAACATACAAAACAAGTACTATTGTGACCACTACCATTATGTCACCATTCACTACAATCATTATTATCATTATGCAAGCTACTAGAATAACTATCACCATTCTCATTTAACAATTAGGTACAAGGATTACTTCAAGCATATCATTACTACCTTTATTGTCATCATTATTATGATCCACATTACTATCATCTTCTTTATTATTAACAAATAAGCATAAGGATCACATCATGCATCTTATTACCATTTCCTTCCTTATTACCATCACTACTACCATTATCATCATTATCCACATTATTAGTATTGGCATCATTACTAGTATTAGTACTGTTATTATTGCAAGGCATCATACTCATTGTTGTTATCACTAACAAGACACCATCATCATTAAGCATAAACATCCATTCATAACATATGGAACCGTTACTCTAGGATTACAAGATTCTCACCATGACTCATCACCACCCTCACTAAACCTATCATGACCTATCGATCAACACACACTCAACCCTATCGGCCATCACCACCCAAGGCTGTCGCCCAACATGACTATCGGCCATTAGGGCTATCAGCCACCATGGGTGTCGGCCAGCATAGATATCGACCTTCATACCATGCATGGCTATCGACCAACCAACCTCCAAGAACTTAGGTCTATCACCCACCATGAGGAAGAGGATGTCTCTCAACACAAGAAGGACCATCTCGCCCATCATGATCACCATGTCGCCCATCACAAGGTACTCATCTCACCCAACACCAAGTCAAGATAGGGTCTCGCCCAACTCAAAGGACCATATCGCCCAACATGGTCACCACATCGGCTAACACAAAGAACACCACTATGTCGCCCATCACAAGAACAAGGGTGTCGCCCAACACACCCAAACCAAGGGAGGATATCGCCCATCACAAGGCAAGAGAGGATGTCACCCAACCAAGGGTCATCACCTACCTCCAGCACAAGGAAACCCTAAACCATAGAAAGCAAAGTGCACAAAGTGACCCTAAACCCTAGAAAGCAAGGTGCACAAAGGAACCCTAAACCCTAGAGGGGGATCGGCCACCAAAGGAAACTCAAGCAAGGCACAAGTCTAAGCCACTAGTCTATGAACATGAATAAGAACAAGAGGTAAAGAAGTTAGGGTTAGAAGTTATGCAACCCGCCTTAAGCTCCAAGCTCCAAGGAAGAAGATGCACTTCAAGCTCCAAGGGATGTTGTCCACCAAAGCTGATCCAATAGAGGGTATCAGCCACCACTGCAACTCTAGGAGAGTGTCTCGGCCGACACAAGCAAGAGAGGGAGGACTGTCGTGCACTCAAGGTGGATAAGGGACCAAAAGAGCAAAGGAAACTAAGGCAAGGGAAAGAGCCACATATATAGGAAGAAGGGGAGGAGAAACCAAGGTAGATCCATGCTAAGTGTCGTCCACCCAAGGGACACTTGTCCTAGGGTTCAAGTCAACACACTAGCACACCAAGAGACACTTGTCAAATATACACACCAAGTGTCCACCAAACATGGTCAAGGCTGGACCAAGCAACATGGGTGACACAACTAGCAGCTCTGCTGGGCGACACGCCACCTCTAGGTCGACACAAGCAAACCTAGGGTGACACACACAACAGCTTGGGCGACACAAGCTTCACTTGGCCGACACAAGGCTCAAGAAAGCCCAAACAAAGCACCTCAAGGCCCAAACAAACTCAAGAAAGGCCCAAGAGACTTAAACAACAAGCCCAAGCCTTCCTCTCAACCCTAGAGGAAGCAAAGAGAGGGAAACATCTCTCAAGATGGCAAACTTGCACACAAAACCCTAAACTTGGGTTATTTGCAAGTAGCCCCTCGAACTCTCAACAAAGCACAACAAAACCCCTAATCACCACTCAAAGGTGATTAGCAAGCATCAAACCACCAAGGTTAAGCAAAACAAACAGGGTAAACCCTAAACGCTGGTCAGGGTCCTTACAAGCTAACCCCCTTTAAGGGATTTCGTCCCCGAAATCCGAAGAGAAAAGCGAGGGATACTTCCTCCTCATCTCTTCCTCAAGCTCCCACGTGGCTTCCTCAACGCCACGATGCTGCCAAAGAACCTTCACAAGAACCAGGTCCTTCCTTTTCAGCTTCTTGATCCTTCTGTCAAGGATCGCCACAGGACCTTCCTCATAGGTCACATCTGCATCAAGCTCAACCTCAACTGGCTGTATCACTGTACCTAAATCTGGATGACTTTTCTTCAGCATACTAACATGAAACACTGGATGCAACCTGTGCAACTCTGGAGGCAACTTTAACTCGTAAGCTACCTTGCCAACATGTGCTATCACTGGGTAAGGCCCCATATACCTGGGTGCCAACTTACCCTTCCGTCCAAACCTTAGCACACATTTCCACGGCAAGACTTTAAGATATACTTTGTCTCCTACGTGGAATTCCAAAGGTCGTCGGCGATTATCTGCATAAGACTTCTGCCTATCATGTGCCACTTTCAACTGCTGCTGTATCACCTTGATCTTATCTGTCGTCTGCTGAACTAACTCAGGACCCAAAAGCTGATACTCACCAGACTCATACCAACACAAAGGGGATCTACACTTCCTTCCATACAAAGCCTCATAAGGAGCCATGTCGATGCTCCGCTGATAACTGTTGTTGTAGGAAAACTCTATCAAACTCAGATGTACATCCCAATTGCCTAGAAACTGTAAAACACAAGCTCGAAGAAGATCCTCCAAAATATGAATAGTCCTCTCAGACTGTCCATCTGTCTGCGGGTGAAAAGCAGTACTGCACCTCAACTGCATTCCCAACGCTCTGTGCAAATGTTCCCAAAAGTGACTCATAAACTGAGGACCTCTGTCTGAAACTATCGTTGCTGGCACACCATGCAAACGTACTATCTCATCCACATATACTCGAGCTAGTTTCTCAGCTGTATACGTCGTCTTCACAGGTAGAAAATGGGCAGACTTCGTCAATCTGTCCACTATCACCCAAATGGAATCATGATTCCTAGTTGTCCGGGGTAGACCAAATACGAAATCCATGGTTATATGATCCCATTTCCACTTTGGTATCGGCAAAGGTTGCAACGTACCTGCCGACTTCTGATGTTCAGCCTTCACTTGCTGACACACCGCACATCTTGCCACAAACTCAGCTACATCTCTCTTCAAACCGGGCCACCAATACAAGTCCTTCAGACTATGATACATCTTGGTGACACCTGGATGCATCGCATACATCGACGTATGTGCTTCCTCAAATACCAACTTCCTCAGATCATCATCATCTGGAACCACCATCCTATCACAATAGCAAACTAGTCCATCCTCGGACTCATGAAACCCATCACGCTTGTCGCTGCCGAACTCTGATATGATCAACTGTACCGCATCATCTGTCTGTTGTGCATCCTTGATCTGTTGTCTCAACGTAAGCTTAACTTGCATCTGTGCGAAAAGACCAGACAACAAAGAAACTTCTATCTGCACATTCATCTATCTCAGAGAAACAAACATATCTCGCCTATGGCATACCAGAGAACTCAATTGTGCCTTCTTTAAAGAAAGAGAATTAGACTTCCTGCTAAGCGCGTCAGCCACCACGTTCTCCTTACCAGGATGATACTCGATAGTGCAGTCGTAATCATTGATCAACTCCGTCCATCGTCGTTGTTGCATGTTCAACTCTTACTGCGTAAAGATATACTTTAGATTCTTATGATCCGTAAAGATCTGACACACTTCCCCATACAGATAGTGTCTCCAAATCTTTAACGCATGAACCACAGCCGCTAACTCCAGGTCATGAGTCGGATAGTTCTCCTCATGTTTCTTGAGCTGTCGCGAGGCAAAAGAAACTACATGATCTTCCTGCATCAACACGCAACCTAAACCTTTTTTGGAAGCATCACAGAAAACAACATAGCCTTTCTTAGGCTCTGGCAAGATCAATACTGGAGCACTGATCAGCTTCTCCTTCAGACTCTGGAAAGCTTGCTGACATCAATCATCCCAAACAAAAGGTACATCCTTCCTGGTCAACTTCGTCATCGGCAAAGCGATCACACTGAAGTCCTTGATAAACCTCCGGTAGTATCCAGCCAAACCAAGGAAACTACGAACTTCTGTCGGCGTCTTCGGTTGTTCCCAATCTACAACGGATTCCACCTTCTTTGGATCTACTCTGACGCCTTCAGCAATTATCACATGACCTAAGAAAGTTACTTCTTCCAACCAGAACTCGCACTTACTGAACTTGGCATACAACTGATGTTGACGAAGAAGAGTCAACGCTCGAAGAAGATGTTGCTCATGCTCTAGCCTGTCCTGACTATAGATCAAGATGTCATCTATAAAGACTACAACAAACTGATCTAAGAACGGACGGAACACTCTGTTCATTAGATCCATGAAAGCAGCAGGTGCATTGGTTAACCCAAACGGCATAACCACGAACTCGAAATGACCATACCTCGTCCTGAAAGCTGACTTTGGTATGTCATCTACCTTTATCCTCAACTGATGATATCCAGATCGTAGATCGATCTTCGAGAACACTGTAGCACCACGTAACTGATCGAACAGATCATCTATCCTCGGCAATGGGTACTTATTCTTGATCGTGACTTTGTTCAACTGTCGGTAATCTATACACAACCACATCGAACCATCCTTCTTCTTAACGAACAACACAGGAGCACCCCACAGCGACGTACTCGGTCGGATAAAACCTTTCTCCAACAACTCTTGCAACTGCTTCTTCAATTCTGCCATCTCTGTTGGAGCCATCCTATATGCTGACTGTGCAACTGGCTGTGTTCCAGGAACCAGATTGATCTCGAAATCAATCTCTCGGGGTGGAGGAACACCAGGAAACTCCTCAGGAAACACGTCTACAAACTCTCGAACAACTGACACCTCCTCAAGACGAGGACCTTTCACCTTGGTAACCACAACGGTATCCACCACGTGAGCTAGGAATGCCTCACATCCTTGTCGTAACAACTTATCTGCCACCATAGCTGATACCAAACATGTCGGAAGAATCTTCCTATCTCCATGGAAGATCCACTTCTCTCTAGCAACATCAAACACTGCCTACTTGGAACCACAGTCCAAGACAACCTTATACTTCTCTAAGGTATCCATCCCAAGGATAACATCGAAACCATGCATATCAAGTGGTATAAGATCCACTTGGATACGATGTCCCGAGAAAGACAAGACACAAGATGGGCACTCTTCTTGAAGTAAAGAGGAACCATCAAGAGGGGTTTCTAACAACAAGCTATCCTTCTTACAACTAACAGGAAAATGACAGTTTTCAAGCATACTATAGGCGATAAAAGAGTGTGTAGCACCCGGGTCAACCAGAACAGATATAAAGCAAGAAGAAGACATATCAGAATGAAATAACTCCATCTGACCTGTCACCATTCGCGGGTTGACTATCGCCTCTGGCTGATTCATGGCATAGAATCGAGCCGTTGCTTGCTGTCCACGACCTCTGCTTCCTTGAGCAGACGATCCAGCTTGAGATGCTTGACCGCGTCCTCGACCTCTACTACCACTGGGTTGCGGTCCCTCAGACTTCTGAAAACTCTGCCTCGGTTGCTATGTCACTTCGACATCTCTATTCAGGCAATTAAACATGAAATGCCTGACTTGTCCACAAAGATGACATGACTTGTCCTCAAACCGTGGCCTAGCTGGCCCTGTCACTGCCACAGAAGTTGAACTGTGCGCCTTAGATGGCGAAAAAACATAACCTCTCCCCTTACTCGGAGACCACTGAGATGGTACACCAACACTTCTCATTGCTGACGGTGCTGAAAACCTGGACTTCTTAAAGCCATCAAACCTACGTCCTTGAAACTGAGCAGGTCTTTTAAGAGACATAGACTCTCTTTTCTCCCTTACTGTCCTCTCGATCCTTCGAACAGATTCCACGAACGTAGCAAACCGCTCTCGGTTCTCCAACGCAGACACCGGGGTTGTCAACTCAACACTCAAACCCTTCTCGAAACGTCTGATCCGTTCCTCGTCTGTTGCTGCCATGTGAGGACAAAACCTCAACAGATCCATAAACTTAGCTTCATACTCGGTGATGTTCATCGTTCCTTGCCGCAACTTCTCAAACTGACTGATCTTCTCATCCAGATACGTCTTGGGAAAGTATTTGGTGACGAACTCGCGTCGAAACACTTCCCAACAGATCACCTCACCAGGCCGCTTCTCTTCCTTAATGGTCCACCAGTGACCAGCACTACCCTTCAGAAGGTAGAAAACATGCTTTACCTTGTCTGCTTCGGGGATGTCAAGAATCCGAAAAGCCTTCTCGAGACTTGTCAGCCACAGATCTACATCCGCTGGATCATCCGTTCCAGCATAATCTGAAGCTCCAACTCGGTGAAGCCGCTCAAAGGTCTTCCCAATACCCGATGCTTCTCCATGGGGAGCCTATGCTCTCGGAGGAGGCACTGGTAATCGCTCAACCATGAGATTCATCGTAGCCATTAACTGCCCCATAAGCTGTTGGTAAGCAGGATGTTCAAATATGGCTGGGTTAGGTTGGGGGACCTCAGGCACCAGATCTTCATGTGCCTGTCCATCTACTCCATCAACCGATGCAACATCACTATACTCAGCAGAGTGTTCTTCATGGTTTCCAGACATCTTGACTTTTCTTCCGCTGAGGGCAGAAGATATTGTAAGAAAACCTGGACACTCATAAGAACAACTCAACCTAGTCCTAAATTCCTGTAGACTCAGTGAACCTAAGGCTCTGATACCAAAACTTGTGGCAACACATCCCATTATCACACAGATAACGAGGTGTTACGCAAAAACGTGCAGAAATCACCATAACCACAGATTATGAAAACACAGGTTAATTAAAACCGATTTGCGGAAAACTGATAAACTGTGAAACTATTACTTTCTAGTCCTCAACCTGCACAGAAACATGTCATATATATATGCATACACAAGATCTCATACGTGTCCACAGGTCAGAAACAGCTGTTCATCCATCACATGAGATCACCACCTGTTCATATACAGAAAAGGCCCACATCCGGCCAATAGCAGGATATACAAACATCATCGATCGGTCATCGTGAAACAACATCAAAACACTGCCAAGGACCTGAGAGTACAGGGATGACTCTAGATGCTACTACAAAACATCCAAAACAGCAGCATGTCCAACGCTTGCCTTCTACTGCTCGTCAAGCTGCTTGGCCGCAACACCACGACCACGACCACGTCTACCTCGACCACCTAAAAAGGGGTGAAACCAGTGGGGTGAGACAATTGAACAATTGTCCCAGCGGGAAACATAACTCCCCACCGCAACTACAGAACCTCAGCAAGATAGATTATAACAGCAGATATCTAACAACAGGTATAACGAGAGCAGTCTATATAAAACAAATTATTCTTACCGACAAGCTTACCAGCTATACAAAAGCATATCACCAGATATCTCTCAATGAATATGATTAGAAAGATAAGATATATCACTATACGACATGATTGTCAGAACAAGATATAATGTCACATAACCTGCTTATCAAGATCAGACATATTATCACATAACCTGCAAGATATAACAAAGATATTATACAATCAAGGCCTCAACCAATGTTACGTGTTTATCTTAAGCAGTAAATACTAAACGGGTGTATTACATATTATTATGCCCTGAGGATTTGAACTGTACCGTTCAAATCCAACCTTCGGTTACGAAACCCAAGCCGGTGCCATACAAGGTCAATGGAAGAGCCGGACTCCACGACGTCCCACCTCGTGGTCAGTACACGAGTACAACACAAGCAGGACCGCAGTCACATGCTGAAGTGGTCTAAGCCACAGGGTCAGCTCCATAGGCTACCCTCACTCTAGCCCGCCTAGGTACAGGTCTCGGCGCTAGTAAAACTGAGCCACGTGTCTGTTCACCGTGCTCTGAGCCATGAACGCATTCATGCTCCACACATCACATATCCTGAGCCATGGGCCTGTTCCTCATGCTCTTCATATGTATCTGAGTCTGTAACTGAAGTTACACTCTTACCTCCTCATTTTCAGGCTAGGAGAAACCTACACATATTCAACAATATGCGCTTCCAGGTTAACCCATAGGAGAACCTGTTTCACCATCACCAAGTCCTGACGATGATGGATCTATGGCCAGGGCAAACTACATGATATATTTCACTGTGATTAATTAGTATCTTTTAGATGGATTACAGGGTTCAACCAAGTTGTATAACATGCAAGATATAACGGAAAGTAACCAACATTATATCATTATTTAATCACATCAACCTGATCCATCACAAGGATCCAACATCACATGTACCACTTGGCCTCTTGCCAACCATCCAGATCCATCTTGAGGATCATCACATACCATGGGATCTCAATCCTTCATCATGTACTGTCAATGCCTCTCAAGGCTCACATCATCATCATGGAACTGAACACATTATACATATCATTATATTAACCAGAGTAATTACCAAGTGATGTTACTCATCACATGTGTCTCATAGCCCTTTTCAAGGCTAATCATCACCTGCATGGTTAGAGTACACAATAATCATAGATTCAATCATAAGGAATATGCTACCATCATGAAATTCCATTCAAGATACTCTACTTATCATTCTTACCCTATTTGGTAACCAAGTCACATTATTAACAAGCCATATACATGCTTACTCTTAACTCAAGATTATACAAGTAATCAAGGTGTCCAAACATACAGAACAAGTACTATTGTGACCACTACCATTATGTCACCATTCACTACAATCATTATTATCATTATGCACGCTACTAGTGTAACTATCACCATTCTCATTTAACAATTAAGTACAAGGATTACTTCATGCATATCATTACTACCTTTATTGTCATCATTATTATGATCCACATTACTATCATCTTCTTTATTATTAACAAATAAGCATAAGGATCACATCATGCATATTATTACCATTTCCTTCCTTATTACCATCACTACTACCATTATCATCATTATCCACATTATTCATATTGGCATCATTACTAGTATTAGTACTGTTATTATCGCAAGGCATCATACTCATTGTTGTTATCACTAACAAGACACCATCATCATTAAGCATAAACATCCATTCATAACATATGGAACTGTTACTCTAGGATCACAAGACTCTCACCATGACTCATCACCACCCTCACTAAACCTATCATGACCTATCGGTCAACACACACTCAACCCTATCGGCCATCACCACCCAAGGTTGTCGCCCGACATGGCTATCGGCCATTAAGGCTATCGGCCACCATGGGTGTCGGCCAGCATAGATATCGACCTTCATACCATGCATGGCTATCGACCAACATACCTCCAAGAACTTAGGTCTATCGCCCACCATGAGGAAGAGGATGTATCTCAACACAAGAAGGACCATCTCGCCCATCATGATCACCATGTCGCCCATCACAAGGTACTCATCTCTCCCAACACCAAGTCAAGATAGGGTCTCGCCCAACTCAAAGGACCATATCGCCCAACATGGTCACCACATTGGCCAACACAAAGAACACCACTATGTCGCCCATCACAAGAACAAGGGTGTCGCCCAACACACCCAAACCAAGGGAGGATATCTCCCATCACAAGGCAAGAGAGGATGTCACCCAACCAAGGGTCATCACCTACCTCCAGTACAAGGAAACCCTAAACCCTAGAAAGCAAAGTGCACAAAGGGACCCTAAACCCTAGAAAGCAAGGTGAACAAAGGAACCCTAAACCCTAGAGGGGGATCGACCACCAAAGGAAACTCAAGCAAGGCACAAGTCTAAGCCACTAGTCTATGAACAAGAATAAGAACAAGAGGTAAAGAAGTTAGGGTTAGAAGTTATGCAACCCGCCTTAAGCTCCAAGGAAGAAGATGCACTTCAAGCTCCAAGGGATGTCGTCCACCAAAGATGCTCCAAGAGAGGGTATCGTCCACCACTGCAACTCCAGGAGAGTATCTCGGCCGACACAAGCAAGAGAGGGAGGAGTGTCATGCACTCAAGGTGGAGGAGAGACCAAAAGAGCAAAGGAAACTAAGGCAAGGGAAAGAGCCACATATATAGGAAGAAGGGGAGGAGAAACTAAGGTAGATCCTTGCTAAGTGTCGTCCACCCAAGGGACACTTGTCCTAGGGTTCAAGCCAACACACTAGCACACCAAGAGACACTTGTCAAAGATACACACCAAGTGTCCACCAAACATGGTCAAGGCTGGACCAAGCAACATGGGCGACACAACTAGCAGCTCTGCTGGGTGACACGCCACCTCTAGGTCAACACAAACCAACCTAGGGCGACACACACAACACCTTGGGTGACACAAGCTTCACTTGGCCGACACAAGGCTCAAGCAAGCCCAAACAAAGCACCTCAAGGCCCAAACAAGCTCAAGCAAGGCCCAAGAGACTTAAACAACAAGCCCAAGCCTTCCTCTCAACCCTAGAGGAAGCAAAGAGAGGGAAACATCTCTCAAGATGGCAAACTTGCACACAAAATCCTAAACTTGGGTTATTTGCAAGTAGCCCCTAGAACTCTCAACAAAGCACAACAAAAACCCTAATCACCACTCAAAGGTGATTAGCAAGCATCAAACCACCATGGTTAAGCAAAAGAAACAGGGTAAACCCTAAACGCTGGTCAGGGTCCTTACACAAACCTTGATGTATCTTCTCAAACTGCATTGTCTTCTCATCTGGATACGTCTCTGGAAAGTAGCGGCTCACAAACTCGTGCCAAAACTCTTCCCAACCTATAACAACTCTAGGTCTTTCTTCCTCTTTTATGGCCCACCAGTAGCCAGCACTTCCCTTAAATAGATAGATAGTGTGCTTCACCTTGTCCTCTTCTGGGATGTTGAGGATCTTGAAAGCCTTCTCAAGCTCCATCAACCACATGTTAATGTCTTTCAGGTCTGCCATACATGCATACTCAATTGCTCCAACATGTCTCATCCTCTCAAATGTCTTCCCAGAACACTGGGATTCTACCTTAGGGACAACTACCCTAGCTTGTGATATGGGCACTCTATCATCTAAATGCATAAACATGGCCATAAGATGTCCAAACATGGACTGGAATGCTAGATTGGCCATGGTTGTCGAGTCAAACTGAGGCATTAAAGGTTGCTCCAACCCCATCTCATGCACTCACTAATACAAAAAAAAATTACAACGAGAGAAACACAACAATTCTACTATTTGTGTTGTAGTTAGCATACTTATTACAACAAGTCCATTTGTGTGTTGTATATTGTATATTTTATACAACACAAGTTATTTACAACATGTCAAACCCGTTGTAGTATACATGATACTACAACATGTGGTAAATTGTTGTAATGCATTGTAGTATCACAACATACTCAAACCTGCTATAAAATACCTTAATTATACAACATATTGTGACTCATTGTAATAGTCACACATGATAATATGTTGTAATAAACCATCATTACACAACATAGACTAACTCATTATAATATATCATAATCACACAACATGCATTCACATGTTGTAATAGACCATAATAACATAACATGTGAAACCCATTGTTATATACCAAGATCTCACAACAGACTCCTACCTGTTATTATATACTATAACTACATAACATGTTGTGATCCGTTGTAATAGTCACACATGATAAATCATTGTAATAGACCACCATTATACAATATAGACTAACCCGTTGTAATATACCATAATTACACAACAATAATTTACATATTGTAATAGCTACATGTTGTAATAGACGACAAGCACACAACATGTTGTAACTTGTTATTATATACCTAGATAATACAACAAACTCTGACTTGTTTTTATATACTATAATTACACAAAAGACTCCAAATCATTGTTAATCACATGTGTCCTTATTATTCAACAAATCCCCTTAATATAAAAATACAAAATCTTTCTCTCTCCCCGATCCCTTGACATCCTCTTTTCTTAATTTGATGAAATGAATACATCCTCTCTTTCCCTCTCATTCATCTTTCTAAAACATGCTTCTAGGACTTTCGTTGTTACATCTCCAATTTTAACATTCTTTGTCAGCCAAACGTCATTCTATAAATATCATAAAAAATTGATGTCCTTTTACAAATTACCTACTTAGTAAATATATAATTTATTCAAAATTATATTCTAAATATGAAAATTATTACACACAAAGTGTATTTTAATCATTTTTTCCTTATATGTGTATTGCAAGTCATTTTTCTTGTTTTCAATTCAATAAATAATAGTAAGGCAAAAAAATGCCTAAATATTTAGTCTCGGGTTTTTCCCCATTACACGTGTCGATCCCCTATTCCCCAAATTATGCGTCAATTGTCCACTTGCGATCCTGACTTTTTTAATTTGTTGCAGATATTGCCTGGGGTCTAGGGTGAGAAAATCTTGATCCAGACCGTAAAACTGGATGGGACTATACATTCTGTCTGGTTTGGTCCTGGACTAAATAGGAAGTTGGGCTGGTCTACGCGATCCACAAAATGAAAATTTTTGTTCCACGATCCAGTCCGGTCCAAATCTAGACCACGAACTCGATTAGTTGAGTAACCTGAACTAATTTAGATAGACCAATATTTAAGGTTGTATATGGGTCCAAATATATCTGCATACCCACATATCCATATCCTTTAAAACTCGTCACGGGTATAAAATTTTATACCCATAGATATGTATTTAAGAGGGTCCACTAATGAGTATTGTTACATTAACATGTAGGGCTTTACAAGAGTACGCCAAAGCTGGAGGAAAGATCCCCAAGAAAAAGAACCAGCCACTAACTTGACAAAATGTGAAAATAATGTCCCGACTCCAATGTATATATTATTTATGTGAACTGTACTTATTTGTATTTTTAAATATTTTGCATGTTTCAATTTATAGTGTGCTACACAAGACAATGGATGGGCATGTGGATACTATGTGATGTGATTTATGAGTATAATTATCGAACATGCCGCAATGGAAATCGATACCATACATCAGGTATTATATGTAGTTTCATTAGATAATATGAAATATATCAATCTTATTATATATTATTAATTATATATATACATCATTCTCTTTGCAGGTGTTTAAAACTGACTTCACTACAGGTGAAAAGTTATTAGATGTACATACTCCCTATACGATGGATGAGTTAAATGATGTAAGAGAACAATGGGCAGAAGCCCTACAAGTAGTGAGAATTTTTAAATATAATTAGGATAATGATGATGATGAATAAAGAATGATATTTCTAAAATTTATTCTCATAATTATTTTTGTGTGAATGTGAATGACTGTTTATGAATTGCCATATGTGTGAATGTAAAGATGATCAATGCATGAATGTTTCTACATGTGTTTGAATGTGAAAAGAGATGAAATGAATGGAACTGCATGTTGCTAAATGTGTGTGAAAATGGAGGAAATTTGAAATAGAACTACTGGTTTCTAGATGTGTGTGATGAAAAATAATATGAATTAAATGTGCTTATACATGTGTGTGAATCACATGATAAATATATAATATTGTCTATCTTGTTAATTTTGCAGATTTGTGGCCTGTTGTTGGCTGATATCAACGGATGATGTGAACCTACAGTTCAGAACTAAACTACAGGTTTTGCATTCTGCTGACCAGCCATACAACAGGCCTGCAAACTAATAAGAAAAAAAATCAGAACATAGGCGTCAGTTATTTATGTAAAACCGACAACAAAACACATAGGCGTCGGTTGTTAGTATAAAATTGACGTGTTTATCCCCTTCTGGAGTCGGTTATCTGTAAACCCGACGCCTATTGTGGCCAAGTACCACGGTCGTGCTGGGTAGCACGGCCGTGATGGCAGGAGATATGACGTCAGTTATTAGTATACAAATTGATGTCGATGGTGTCGATTATTAGTAGATTCTGGCCAGGTACCACGGCCGTGCTGGGTAGCACGGCCGTTGTGGCTGTGGATATGGCGTCAGTTACCTATATAAAGCTGACGTTGATGATGCCCTTGCTGGCGCCTTTTTAGTGGCGGGAAGGGGTATGACGTCGGTTGTTACTTAATAACTGACGTTTTTAATAAAGTTATCGTGTCGGTTTTCTTTAAGAACCGACGCCGATAGTCCCCTTGCTGGCGCGTTTTTTGTGGCGGGATGGTTTATGACGTCGGTTGGGGGACCGACGCTGAATGTGTCGACTTTTAGCGGCGCCCACTTAGGTGTCGATTGGAAACCGACATCTTATGCCTTAAATAACCGACGCCAAATGTTATTTCTGTAGTTGTGAGACTAGCATACTCACATTAATATATTAATTAATAAATAAAATTACAAAGAAATATATCATTTTAAATCTAAGGACCAAAAGTCTCTATTATCCTATGATCTAATGGCTGGCGGCTAATATGAATTGAAGACTAAAGTCCTAAAATCCTAAGAAACGTGAATCAATTACATAAACAAATGACTCACGAATCATCCGGTCCACTCTGGTTTGTAGTTGGCAACCAAGGTGATGCGGCGGGAAGTGACACCATTGACTCCTCCCCTTGGAAACCCTCATCCCCGCCGCCGCCAATCGTTTACCTTCGCCCATGCCAATCTTATATCCCCTGCGTCTAGCTCCAGCCACGAATAGTCACTGGTTGCATTCCCTCACTATCTCCAACTCCATGCATCGATGACTCCAAGGGCTTCAGCTCAAGCACCACCAAGTCCAGGCACGCCTTGCCAATCCTACCAGCTTCTCTATCCCAGCGGAATACAACTGCCCAGATATCAATTCCTTCCCGATTGAGGAAATAAGATCTAATCACGGCAACATCTACCCAATTCCTGGTGGCTTCCTCATCCAAGAGCTCAGATCTGGGCCGTGGCGACGGTGCTTCCCTTCTTTCTAAACTTCAGCCGAGTTCTCTGGAATCCTCCCCAAGTAAGATGTAAGTCTGATCCCTTCTCGTGTTGGCCATTACATCCTTGTGTTGAACCTACTTGTTGATAGATTGTAGATATTGATTCTATTTATTTGGTTCGTACAGGCTAGATCTGTTACCTCTTCCTACTATAGGCTTCGTTCTTTTGCTTTTCCGTAGATTGCTCTTGATATGTTTTGCGTTGCTCCTATAATGATTGTTCTTTTGGTCTTTGGTTGCCGTTGACTGTGTCCAATATCAAAATAAAACGAAACTAGTATTGAAGCAAACAAAATGATATTTTTCACATAACAGTGTCAATGTATCTTCGATTGGAATCTAGTAAAATATTTTTTTAATGTTAGGTATCATAATTTTAAATTCCAGAACCGGTATACCCATAGATCCGTAGCTTATACCAGCATTATATACGGGTCCAGCCACAGTGTGAGTCTACTTTTAAATAATGCGTGTTTGGACACGTACACATACCCTCGAAATCTTAATAGGTATGGTTCTTGGTATGTTTATACCCGTACCGTACTCACAACCCTACCAATATTCATGCCCAACGTCTAACCATCTCGTGCAAGTTGAAACTCTTCTATCTCAAAATCCCCATTAGTCAGAAGAACAAGAGATTCGGGCTCGATCCAGTCATTTTTCTCGTTTTCAATTCAATGAATAATAGTAAGACAAAAATGAAAACTACTTCAACATTTAGTCACACGTATATTTTCCCCATTATGCGTGTCAACCTCCTATTCTCTAAATTTTGCATCAACTACCCACTCACGATCACGACTTCCTCAATATGTTATAGTTATCGCTTGATATCTAAGGGTGAGTAACTTTTGGTCCAAACTACAAAACCAGACTGGACTGTACATTTGGTCCGTTCCGATCATGAACGTAATAGTAAGTCGGCTCGATGCGCGGTCCACAAAATCTAAATTTTCGATTCACGGTCCAGCCCGGTCCAAACGCGATAAAACCACAGTCTGGATCGTGAACCAGATTAGTTGATTAAATAATTAACCTGAATTAATTTAGACAAACCAATATCCTGACCTACACCCAACCATCTCGTGCGAGTCATAACCATCTTTGAGGAAAGTCAACAACTAAGACTTTGATAACTTGACAAAAGTTGAGTTCATCCGAAAATTTAATGTGATTAGTTCCGCGTAAGTTAGGAAGTAGAGTTTTCTTGTTTTTCCTAGACTTCTGAGAATATAAATAAGATTCAATTTTGAAGTTCCGCTGGAAACTATATGAAAAACAACTCCCTCCGGGACTTGACTCCTGACTACACTTTCCCCCTTTCTCTCGTCAAGCAACAACAATGACTAAATCATACGAATAGACTAGCGGCGGCGGGGATTGAACGACTGAAAATTCGATAATCAGAATAGAGAAGCATTGTCTTGTAACCCTTTTCCTCCCAATTTGTCATCTCTTCTTGCCGCTGGAAAAGGAAGGTTCGTTCTTTCAAAGATCCTAATCAGCGAAAGCCTTATGACCTAATGGCCAATGCCTATACCGAATAGTTCCCAGTAATATTTTACATTTAAATCTCTTGGTACACATCTATATTATATTAGAACCTACCGACTGCAACAAATCTTAGACATTCCATGTCATTAGATAATTTGAGATTCTTTTCCTATTCATGTGTTTATGTTATCAGGAAGCTTCTACTAATATATCTGTATAACTCAAAATCTATTGTGATTTTTTTAAAATATAATGTGGCATATGTCGTATATATAGCATATGTTTGTTATGAGAATGTGTTCAGATTACAATAAATTAATCTCTCAAATGTCATTATTTTTAATATTGAAATTCCAAACCTATCATTGGCAATTGAGTTCTTTGCAACTCAATTTCAGTCCCTTGGATTGGACCCTAACTATAATGCATTTTTATTTGACTAACAAAAAACCAATCACATGGAAGTTATTTTTTTGGAAAAATTATAATTTTAACCAATCACCTAAACTCATTTTTCTGGAACTGAACTCAACTTCTTACCTCCTTCGATCTCTGGTTGCAACCTACTTTATGGGATGTGCTTCCTTCTTTATCTGGAATACTAAAAGTTTTGATCTAGAAGATGGTGTGGTTAGCCTACCTTGTGGCAGGAGGACACAGGAAAGACCAGGACTGTATGTACATCTGAGTCATACAATTTATATGTTGTCTAGATTAGTCTCACTCCCAATCAACATGTATCAAAGCCTAATTCCGTTCTCAAAATGATTGTTTTAGTTCTATCGGTCATCCACGCAAGATATACCATGATCAAGATCAACTAGAAACCTCGCATATATCAATGTACATAAAGTAAGTTTCTATACAAGTGATTATTAGACTATTATTTTCAAAGATTATATATGTGTTTTTTGTTGTAGGCATTTGTTCAACAAAGTGACCTCAGGAAATTTACTTAATATTTTTGGATTTATATGTCCACATTTCATAGATTCGTTGTACACTGAAAAAGAGGAGACTCATGCACAATATATAGCAGGTCAGTTCATAAGAGGGAAGAAGCAATATGATCGGAATTATTCTTTTTATCTTATAATAGAATTTATTTATTTTAAATATTGTTGAAAAATATATTATATCAAATCTGATGTTTTGTAAACGTAGGGGACATTGGATACTTTATATCTTCGACCCTACATGGGGTAGATGCTACTATGTTGATCCACTAACAGGAAAATTACGTCGGAACATGGAAACACTCATGGATTTGTAAGTGCTTTGTAAAAAAATTTCATTACATAATACATATTTCAAGACTACCATATACTTTTACTTATGCATAGAGGTATGGATGTGAATTTGAATAAGACTCATAAATTATATCAAAAGAGAGATGTGCAACATAGAAAGAATTTGAAATGGAAAATTATCAAGGTAAGACACCATTTTCTTTGTCGTTGTTGCAAATTTGGATACTTGCATTATACTTATATTATCCTCTCCCACAAATTAGAGAAAATATGTGTATAATCATGTCTTGTATAATAGTTTCAAAATCATTTCTTACTTTACTATGACATGTAGTTTAATACGATACAAAACAATAACCATTTACCGTGTTATGGACCGGGTCACATCATAGATCTGTATTTTGAACCATTAGCACATTGAAATATTATTTAGACATCTCATATTTATTTTTTACAGTGTCAAAAGTAGACGAACAACACAAATTATGGGTATTATATGTTGAAGTACATGAGAGACATCTTTGATGTGAGAATTAAAAATATTCATAAATATGTAAGCTACCTATCATTATATTCTTTTAGTTTGTTCAAATTTCTAAATAAATTTAATAAATGAGAATATGATGATATATTTGACATATAATTGTAGTATTATTCGAAGCATATTGGCTGATGCTTCAACCAAGAAGAGATCGATGAGGTCTGAAATGAGTGGGTGACGTGTGTTCTTGAGCACACATATATGTGACATGAGGGGAGACATTTGTTATTTAGTATTACTAATGTGTGAAACCTTAATAGTTAATTTCCAATTTGATTCTAGAGTGTGAGTTCACTACTTTGTATTATTGAATCTTTATATGGATGATTGATTGTTTATGCAATGCAAGTTTTTTTCAAAGTTTGATAATTTTATTCAATATTGTGCTTGTTTGTGAAATATGGTTGTTTTAATCAATAAAATTTTGTATAATCTCATATTTATTATAATTCTTTTAAATATGGTTAATTTGATCAATAAAATTAGTTTGGTATAACCTGTCAAACTCTAATCATATGAAACAGTTAATGATATGTTGTAAAAGGTGTGATACTACAACAAACAACACATGTTCATTGTGTTATCCACACCTATTAACATGGCCATACATTTATAGCTCAGGGCTCCATTTGCAAGCTTCACATATAATGTCTAATGGGTGTGTTTGGAAAATGGATCCCTTTTATAACAAGGGTGTCTAGTAAACTACAACATTCACCACCTATGTATAAAATGCGTATATTAAAACAGACACACCACATGTTTTCTAAGTACCCCTATTACAACAGACACACCACATGTTGTATAAGAACCCCTATTACAATGGTTGTATTTATCAAAAGACAACATGTTTTTTTTGTTGTATAAATATCTATTTTACAACAAGCACATTGCATGTTGTAAAAAAATACCCCTATTACAACAGATGTGTATATATTAAAAGGGTGCACCACATGTTATAAAAAATACTCATATTACAATAGGTGTGCTTTGTGAAAGACAACATACCTCAATTGTTGTATAATATTATATTACAACGAGTGCACCATATGTTGTATAAAACACCCATATTACAACGACCCATTCATTAAAAGACAACAATTTTCAACTCTTGTATAAAATGCTTGTATTACAACATGTAATCACATGTTGTATAAAGTAGCCCCCATGAGACCACACGATCTAATACAATGATTAACACCTATTGCAAAATGAAAAAATGAACTATTGTAAAAAAAATCTTTTGCAGTAGTGACTCTCTCATCACGTGCATTCCTCCTAGTGCCACCTCCTAGCACGACATAGCTACTCTCTGCATGTTCTTTGCATTCTCCCCACATACCTGCATAAACAGAAGCTATGATCAAATGTGTTGGATTACGTAAGAACAGACACAAAAACTAAGTCATATGTCCTTGTAGACTCAGCAAACCTAGAGCTTTGATACCAACATAAAATGTGACACACCGCCACACTAAATGTGATTACTCTAAACAAAATATGTGATTAACAAGTAATTATCCACATCACCAGAAAAGAGGGTAAATTAAAATCGATTTAAACATTGCAAAAAAGTCCAAAAAGTGTTAAATATAAGTCCAACAACTTGCATATAAGCACGTACCATATTAGGTATTTACATATCTATCTAGTGGTTGAAGAACAACTAGTACACAAAAGATGTGTTACACATATACATGCCATATATAAACATTGGTATACTACCAAAAGCTTGAATCTCTATATACATATCATCAACAAAACATCCCCTATCTAGATCTAAGAGTACATGCATGACTCTAGAACTCTACTAACTCTAAGAGTACATGCATGACTCTAGAACTCTACTAACTACTAGCCAACCTTCTACTCCTACTTTTCTCCAAGCTACTCTTCTTCACCTCCACAAACCTGACCACGCCATTGGTGACCACCTAAAAAAGATGTAGTACCCTACATAACTGAGACCATGTCACAGCGAGAGATACAACTCTCAACATTGAATATAGATTACAACAGGTTATATAATTAATAAGTTACACATATTTAAGCAGATTAAGCATGTTAAGTAAGTTAATAGATAGGCATATGTATGATTAACAAGGTCTATAAAGGATAGGTAAAATAATCATTTACTAACAGTTGACTACTCTTTTTATATAGTACAACATCTAGCAATATGAGAAATAGGGAAAGGGTTAACATCCAATGTGAAGCACATTTAACCCTAACAAATACACTACAAGGCTATATTACATTTTTTATTAATACCAAGGGGTTTGAGGCACACCACTCAAAGTCCAACTGACCACCGATTGGTTACAATCAGTTTTGTACAAGATCTAGGAGAGTCAGAATCCTAAGATCTCACTCCCTCGGTCTGTACGAGTCAACTGTAGTGACATATCAGTCGAATTTCATGAAGCAACATATAGTCAAGCTATTAACAACCTAGTTCATCCTTGGTACAGACCAAAACATTAGAAACCAGGGTATATAGAACCCAACCATCTGAGGTACAACATCATATATCCTCAACCACATCACATATACAAATTCTCAAATAGAGGCATGACTGTAGCCATCCTCCATAGCCTTGGGATCAAGATGTCAAGGATGTACACTCCATGCACCCACACATACTCCACAGTTATGTTTGCAACTTTGAGAATCCCTTAGAAATACTTGTTTCCCCATTCAACAAGTCCTAACACTGAATGGTTCTATGATATAGGGCACTATATGATTAGGGTTTCACTTGATTAGTTAATGTCAATTGGGTGAATTAAGGCTGAATCAAACTAGTTGACATACAAACCCTACTTCATTTCTAGCTAGCATTTAATATATATCAAATCCATAAGATGTAAAATATATGAGGTATAAATGTTGTAACATCAACACATAATACCGATCCTTGTCACATAAGTAATAGGATCACGCCTCCATCATGACTCAAATCATGCTTGAGGGTCATTGAGACCATTCCCACCATAATCACCTACAAGAACATCATTGT
Source organism: Alisma plantago-aquatica (assembly GCA_963693085.1). Lineage (NCBI taxonomy): Eukaryota > Viridiplantae > Streptophyta > Magnoliopsida > Alismatales > Alismataceae > Alisma > Alisma plantago-aquatica. Next base: position 766,388,500 of record OY856413.1, on the reverse strand, counting down.
ATTTCCTCCTTATAACAAGGTTCAATAGACCATCACAATATTTTTGATACATATGTTTAGCATAACATTGCATTGAGAAGCTTGTGATGTTCATATAACACTATATTAGGATTACAACAATCATTGAGAGAACATTTCAACATCATATCAATCACACAAGGAAGCTAAGTAAGAATACCATCCTTATCTATTTGTATTAGGGTTGGGGGTAGCACGATTGACTAGATTAGAATTGTACATCAACTTATTGTGGTGACTATTATCTTACATTCATATGAGGGAAAAGGTAAGACTATAAAGTTATGCGCATAGACCCATCGATTCTTCATTAACCAAACCAAATCAATAAATTAGGGACCTCACTCATGACCATCGGATGTTGAGTAGGTGAAACCATCAGTTACAACACAAGTAAAAACCTTAAGAAAAACACCTAGGGAACCCATCAGGTTGTGGCTTAGATGAGTCCCCAACTTAACCTAATCAAGCCATAGTTTCTTAATAGAAAAGACACCATCAGTTGATGATCTTAAGTAAACCACCCATTATGGACATACAATCCACCATTGGTTGTGACACATAGAACCACCATCATTTGTGGTGTCCAATACTACCATTGGCTATGGTGTTTAGGATCACCATTGGATCTTGAAGTCAGAAGGACCATTGGTTGACATCATCGACCTGAGAACTAGTACTACCATCATTTGATGATCATTGATCAGAGAACCATCGAGTCTTGGAGTTAAAAAATCCATCGATTGTTATCTCAAAAGAGACCTCGAGTTTGGATCTAGAATGACAATCAAGTTTGATCAAAAAGTGGTGAAACGAGCTCCAAAACCCACCAGATTAGTAGGGAAAGAAGGCCTTCGAGATCACCACTTAAAGGGGCACTAAGACCATCATTTCATGAGGACAAGAGAGACAAAATAGAAACTAAGTCATGACCATTTTTTGACATAATAAAGGCATGCAAAAGAACACCAAGAACAAATCCATTAGTTCTAGCAAGGTGGTACACCATCGGGTCATGCACAAGTTAGAAACAACACCAAAAACTTAAAGGAAACCCATAGTTTGAGATAGAAAAAACCATCATTTGTGACATGAAAGCAAGGTCTAAAACCTCCTATACCAAAGAAAGGTCATGAAAAAGGTTTAAGGTACATTAAATAAGATAAACCATCCAAGAACTAACACCCCATCTCAAACCCTAGGCAAAGATACTACCTTCCTACTTAGAACTTCATTTTAGAACAAGATCTAGCACATGAAAGCTATAAGTAAGCAATAAACGTGGATAAAGTTATATAACTCACCTCTAGGATGAATATGAATATCCAAATAGCAAGTTAGTTCGATGAAAAGAGGAAGAAACCCTATCTTGAGCACTCCACACGGCCAAGCTAGCTCCCTCTCCAAGAAAGGAAGCAAACCCTAGGTCAAGGAAGCAAGAAAGAGATGGTCTTTAAAATATAAGACAAGCTCCACCATGGAACACCATGTGAAAGACTAGAAACAAGAAAGCATAAGGTAGGACAGTAAAGAAAATGAAGGAAAGGAAGGAACTCTCACATACCTAGGCCAAGAAACCAAGCAAGGAAGCACCAAACGACCTCTACTAGGGTAAATCTGAACCCTAGGTACACATGCAAGGTGATCGACCACCTTCTTCTACCTTGGAGACCTTATTCTACCCCTAGAAAAATAGGGACGATCTTTAGACAGAAAGGAACAAGAAAGGGAGTCCAAAGGGTTCGTTTGTGTGGAAGGGGGGAGGTTTATAAAGCTATGGGAGAGAGAAGAGAAGGCTAAGGTGTCCTACCATGTTTGCAAGTGTACATGACCTAGCGATATAACGTCCATGAAAGAAATAGCTCCATAGGGGATGGGGGCCTTTAGGGACATAGTATATTGACTAACTAGGGTGGCCATCGAGTTCCAACACATGGTGACCATCGTTTGTTGAAACCCTAGGTCACAAGGGTGGAAACCATTATTTTTGCACCTTCTCAAGGTTGACCATCGATCCAAGGCGATCAAGAGAGGGAACCATAAACCCTAACACATATAGGAACCACCATTGGTTCCCAACACCTAAAGGGAACCATCTGATTTCACCCATCCAGGAGGACCATCGAGTGTGAGCCTCTAAGGTAGCTCATCCATGAGAGCAAAACCCTAACTCACCCTAGATAGATGTCACCGTCAAACCAAGGTGCATCAAGGCGCCCCAAGTACCGAAAAACTCAAACACGATAAGAAAACATGTAAGGAACACAAAAAATGTGACAAATTACAATTAAAACCATATATATATGGGTAAATTGTAGAAAAGTCCAAAATAAGCACAAAATTGCATAACTTGCTCAAACAATGTCCAAACTGGACCAAACTTGAAACTTAATATTTTCACATGATATAAAAGCACATATTAGTGTTAGATCAAGGTTTAAAGAAAATATTCAGGTAAGAAATCATGTTTATCCATTAAGCCAAGTCAAGGGCCTAGCATATTGTAGGAAAATAGGTCACAAAAAGATAACTTGGTGGAGTCTATATCCTAAAAAAAACAAAACTAATATTTAAAGAAGCATTCTTATCAAAAGGGTTTTGCAACCTCTACATTAACCTCATTGTCGTTTGATTTACAACAAATATTACATATGCTCCAACATATGCAGTCTTTCAATTAAGCATATGTAGCATCATCGTCCTTTCTAAAGGAAAATGGTAAATATTCTGATATTTTTATATGGACTCTACGGGTGTCTAGAAATATGACTCATGATGGTACATTCCTTAAATGAAGTTCCCCTTCTACTCATATGGCCCCTTGTCATACTGGTAATGCAACATTTTTGCCCATTAGGCAAATTGGGACACTTAACAATACAACAAAAAAAATTATACCTTTTGTTAGCACATACCATATCTCACAATGAATTTATTTTCTGTATCATCAATATGTATCTATGTTACAAAGTGGAATTTGATTCCTCTTTATGTATTGTGCAACATCTGGGTGCTAAGAAGGTCATTGGTTGAGCACATCAGAGAGGATATTTATATCAAGTTGATCAACTGTCTATTCCAGTATCTCCTTCAACTATTGCATCCACTAATTCCACTTTATCTCATGTTTCCCTTTAGAATAGACATCTAGGCCACATGTCAGATTCGCGTATTAGAATTCTTCTTGGGTTAGGATACTTAGGAAATTTTTCCAAATTTCAAATTAAGTCCTTGTATTAGTTGCAAACTAGAAAAACAATTGTGAGTACCTTTTTCAAAATCATTAAGTGAATCATATTTCACTTTTGATCGTGTGAATTCTGATATTTTGGGTCCAACACCAACTGATTCTCTTATTAGTTTTTGGTGCTATGTAATTTTTATTGATAACTATTCAAGGTATACCTTTATATACTTAATGAAGAAATTCTCAAAAGTTTCCTTTCAATATACCCCACTTTTACCAACCCTATCATAAGTGCATTAAGATTTTTCAATCTAATAATTCACATGAATACACTTCTTCATTCATGCACCCCATGTTATAGGACCATGTCACTTAGTGGCAGGCAGCCCACACACTCATCGGAAAAATGGTGTGGCAGAGAGGAAACATCATCACATCATTAAAACAACTAGATCCTTTCTTGTTAATGATTCCTCTCCTTGATCATATTGGGCATATGTTGTTGGTGTAGCCATCCATGTTACCAATTGGATGCCCGATCCTATCTTGAGTGGCCTTTATCCCTACGGGAATTTTTTCTCTAACTCCATATTACTCCTTTTTTAGAGTTTTTGGGTCTACATGTTTTGTCCTTTTTCTTGGACGCAAGAGAGACAAACTATCACCCAAGTATGTTCGTTGTGTTATTGTTGGCTATACTCTAGAGCACAAGGGATATTGTTTTTATCACCCTCGTATTGGACATATGTTTACATCTAGACATGTCTCATTCATTGAAGATACTCCTGATTTTTCTCTTTTGATTTACACTTTCTATCCATGGATGGTCATCTTCGAACACCTTCAAATGGCATTCCCTTATTAGGTAGTTGGGATTAGTTAGTATGTGAACAAGTACCAGCTCCTGGAACACATGAAAGTCTCACAACCACGAATCTAAATTCTTTACTGGGACCTAAAAAGGTGTTCCCACCTACTAAATCTACTCTTCTGAGACACCTTTTCATAATAATAATCATGTTGCTGATACTAACCACATGTATCTCCCTCTTCTATAATTCTTGTTGATACTTTAGATCCTAGGTGCTTTACACACATTGGACAATCCACACAAAGTTATGGATAGAAAGATGACAATGAGACTTTTGATCATAGTAGCATTGACTTTCACTACTACAGAAACGGCCTTTGGCGTCGGTCGTTTAACCCCATTTGGCGTCGGTTTCCGACCGACGCCTATGTGGGCGCCGTTAAAGGTCGAACACTTCGGCGTCGGTTTTTTAACCGACGCCTATTTAATCTATAGGCGTCGGTCGTTTAGTAGAGAACCGACGCCAAAAGGGTTCGCGCCACAGAAAACGGCATCATCTAGGGCACTTTCTGCGTCGGTGTTTTAGTAAATAACCGACGCCACTATGGAATATAGCGTCGGTCTTTTAGTAGATGACCGACGCATAAAATGCCCTAGATGACGCCATTTTTTGTGGCGCGAACACTTTTGGCGTCAGTTATATACTAAACGACCGACGCCTATATGTTAAATAGGCGTCAGTTTGATATGAATATCCGACGCCATTTCCAGGACTGCTTTGGCCACATCAGGCGTCGGTTTATTGAAAAAACCGACGCTGTAGGTCTTTCCTGACGGTTTTCTATAAATAACCGACGCCTATTTATATATTTTTTTTTTCATATCAGTTTGCAGGCCTGCTGTGGCTGGTCAGCAGGATGAGAACCTGCAGTTCAGTTTTCTGAACTGCAGGTTTACGACATCCATTGATATCAGCCTACAAACAGGCCGCAAACCTGCAAAAGTCACAAGCAAAATTCTACACAAGTACATACATTCAGACATCAATTCAATTCTCACATTCACACACATATAGAAACATTCAAATACATGTATTAACATTCAGAAATATTCATTTACATAGTATCATTCATTATCGCTATCAACATCCCAATTATATCTTACAGTTGCCACTGCTTGTATGGCTTTTGCCCATTCTTCTCTTACTTCATTTAATGCTTCCATCGTATATGGAGCATGTATATTTTTTAAACGTTTACCTGTAGTGTTTTCAGTTTTAAACACCTGCAAAGAGAATGATGTATATATATAAGTAATAATATAAAAATAATATAAGATTGATATATTGCATACTAACTAATGAGAATATATATAATACCTCATGTATGGTATCGATGTCCAATGCAGCATATTTGATAATCATCTGCATAAATCGCATCACATAGTATGCGCATGCCCATCCATTGTCTTGTGTAGCACACTATAAATTGAAACATACAAAATAATACAACTAAGCACAATTCACATCAATAATATATATATTTGAGTCGGGAACTTACTTGTACGTTCTGCCAATTTATTGGCTGGTTCTTTTTCCTTGGGACCGTTCCTCCAGCCTTTTTGAATGCATCTAAACCCCTACATGTTAATATAACACAATAAATTGCATAAGTAAATAGTAATGTAATAAAAGATGTTAACGGATATAAAAATGAAATATTTCTCACCAGAATAATGGCATTCTCATTACGTGTCCAATTTTAGTGTTCAATGTACTCCCCGCAGGATCTAGATAATAAACAGTGAATGTCCCGGGGACAATAACTAGTAACTCCCAATGTCTACCGCTAGAAGTAAGAAGTTAACAATTAATAACTCAAAATGCAAAATAAAAATGGAATTTTCTTAAGTCCAAATTATAAATAAAGTAAACTTACTTGACATTGAATGGAGCTATTATTATCGTCTTCTTTTGCTGACCAAAAATTGTAAAAGCATCTATACAGTATTGTTGAACATTATCAGGGTCTTTAGCTACCAAACTAATCAATGATGGAATCAAAAATCCCACATGATCAAATGCAAATTGTTTGCAATGATCTTCGACTAGGTAGCTGCAAAACATATAGGCGTATGCATTAATATATAAGAAACCAGATCACCGGATCTTACACAAGGTATATGGATGTATAAACAAGATCTCACCTTATCCATGTCTCTATCATTGATGTATTCAGCCAATCATACATAAACAGCTCAATAATATCTTGTATAAATAAAGATCTATCGTATGATTGACCTGCATAATCTGCATCTAAAGAAATAATTATAGGGCAATGTACATTATGTGCCCGTAGCCAACATGCCATTCCCCTACAAGCAGGACCTAACGGGTATGTTAGGTCAGTTGGAACCCAATCGGGTAATGCGGGAAGTGGAAGTGGAGGCCTAGGTGCTCCTGGTGTCTTCTTTTTAACCTGTACATATAATTTCAGATCAGTTGACATCATATATACACATTAACAGTCTAAATCAATGTAAATTTATCTTACAATTTCAGTCGTGTAGACGACATCTGCTTTGGGCCACAATATCACCCCGCCTTCTGCATCAGCAAGTCTATCAATATCCGGGTGGGGACATGGCAATGTAGCTTCTCTCCAATCAGGTAACACACGTATCGGGCTCACACGAACGTAGCCCTGTGGCATTGGAGTCCCGTGAAACATTGCCCCAGGAAGGGACGGGTAAGCCTGCGCCTCTGCAACAACGTAGTCTTGCATTCTTAAGCGGCATGGCTTCAATGCCTACAAATTTACGTAAAGAATATTATACATATATACATATCATCTTGAAAACATAACAACTTGAAAAGACTAACTACAATGTCATAAACAATACTTACAGCAGACGTGCTAGGCGATGGGTCTCCAGGATTACTCGCAGTCTGTGCATCAGGAGAAGAGTGGGTCGCCATAGGCGTATTGGAAGCCTGAGATGCCTGCCACCGCAGCAATTCTTCCTTGACCTTCTCAGCAACTACATCGTTGATCTTCTTAGCAACTAAATCCTCAACTCTCTTATTCTCCTATACATGGATAAAAGAAACATTAGCTTCTTATTAATGAATTTCCTTTTGCAGTAACATTCTAAAAAAAGAATAGGTTACCTCTTCTTGAGAAAGTCCCGCTCTGGGTTTGCGCTGGGATGGCCCAAAGAATGCTTTGATGCCAACACCAGCGCCGGCACCTCTAACACGTCCAGGATGCTCTGGGTTACCCAGAGCAACTGTCAATTCATCCCTTGTGCCCTGAGGGATGAACGTGCCTTGTTTCCTCTGCTCGTGCAGCTCCCGCTAATCACCATAAACAGAAATTGGTAAGTTAACACCACAAATAATCAATATTCAAACGATTTCTCTAAGAGTTGTATTTTACCATTTTTGCAGCCGCCTCAGCAGTTACAGGCTTCTTTATTTCACCCTTCTTGTTTTGCCTGCCAGCTATCCAGATATCATGGCGAGGCATGGGTGTGGCAGACTCCTGAGTAGGAGCAGACTCCTGAGTAGCCGCAGACTCCGCCTGTAGTCTTTGGCGAACGCTTGCATAGCCTTTTGGACCCATAGTGTGGTCATGCACATTCAGTGCACGCCTTGCTTTTTGTGCGTCACTGAGGGCCTAGTTAGTATGCACATTAATGATTTGGTTAGTAGCACTAAATGCTAATCTTGAAACAGGTGAATACAATGTATATTAATTAAATTAGGAGTGACACCTAATTTATAGGAGTTGGCAATACAATATTTTGTGGAGTTGGCAACCCAACTGAGAATGGACTGGAGTCATCATACTTATCATAGTACTCTTCTTCATCTATAGGATCTTCAATGAACTGTCTTTTACCATGAAGAACAACCAACCATTTATCATTTGCAGGATCATCGATATAGAATATTTGTTTCGCCTGTGATGCCAATATGAATGGTTCACCCTTCTCGCCAATCTTTTCAAAGTTCACCAAAGTGAAACCCAATTCATCCACTATAACTCCTTTGGTGTTATCAACCCAATTACATTTAAAGAGCGGAATTTTGAAATCTATGTAGTCAAACTCCCAAATGTCCTCAATGACACCGTAATATGACATTTTAGCTTCACGTGGACTCTTATCCTTTGCACTTGCAAAGTACATAGTCGACGCTTGAAGAGTGACCCCACTATTTTGGACGACACTCTTATCATCTTGGCGCTTTGTGTAATATGTGAATCCATTAATGTCAAACCCTTCATAAGACATAACATTCGGTTTTGGTTTAAAGGCGAGGCATTTGATAGTTTCTGTAATATCATGTGGTGTTTGAGATAGTTGATGTAAGACTTTATCTTCAAACCACTTAGTAAAAGTCTTATTATGATCTCTAGCAAGCCACATTGAACTTGCTCGAGGATGTTGTCTCTTTATGAAATTGGTATGTTCCTCGATATAAACACTCACTTCATCCATATTGTGTAAAATATACAAGTGAGCTTGTTCCAACTGCTCACGGCTGATTACTTTCACCCGTGATCCCAAAATTCCTTTGCCCTCCTCAATATTCTTGTCATTATCAGGAGTGTCATTACCACTGAGAAAGTCATTGCAAAAATCCATAACCTCTCTCGCCACATAACCTTTAATAATACTCCCTTCAGGCCGATAACGGTTTCGAACATCACCTTTAAAAACGCTCATGTATCGTTCAAAGGGATACATCCAATGCAAGAAAACTGGTCCCAACATTTTCACTTCCCTAGTCAAGTGGACAACAAGATGTACCATGATATCAAAGAACGAAGGAGGGAAATACATCTCAAGCTGACATAGGGTAACAACCACTTCTCTTTGCAAATTATCGAGAGTATCAGGGTCAATAACTTTGCTGCATAGACTGTTGAAAAAGAAACAAAGTCTGGTAATTGCAAACCTTACATGCTTCGGCAATATAGATCGAATTGCCACGGGCAATATTTGTTGCATTAGAGTGTGACAATCATGAGATTTAAGACCTATCAATTTCAGATCTTTCATTGATACCAATCTACGGATGTTGGATGAGTAACCATGTGGCACCTTAACATTTACCAAGCATTCACAAAAAGTTTTCTTCTCCTTTCTAGACAACGTGTAACAAGCGGGAGGTAAGTATGTTCTTTTATTACCCATTTCACGTAATTCTGTTAATTCTGACCTTATTCCCATTTCACGTAGGTCCAGTCTGGATTTTATCCCATCTTTAGTCTTACCTGGTATATTTAATAGAGTACCAATGATGCTATCACATACATTTTTCTCAACGTGCATTACATCGATACCATGCCTGACTGTCAAAGAACTCCAATAAGGAAGATCCCAAAATATTGACTTCTTCTTGAATGAAGAATTGTCACTCCGTGTGGCCATACTACATTGTGATTTCTTACCAAATTCATTGACAATGTCTTTTACTCTTTCATAAACAACATCCCCTGGTATAGGTTTAGGTGCACTTCGTTCATCATTCCATCCATTGAATGCTTTGCGCTTCCTACGATACGGATGGAATTTTGAAAGAAACCTTCGATGACCAAGATATACAGTCTTGCCGCCATGTTTTAGTCTTATTGAATCAGTGTTTTCTTCACATATAGGACACGCTTTAGCTCCTTTGACACTATATCCAGACAAATTCCCATATGCTGGAAAGTCATTAATAGTGCAAAACAACATAGCGTGCAAACGAAATGTCTCTCTTGCTGAAGCATCATAGGTCATCACACCTTCAGCCCAAAGTTTCTTTAAGTCATCAATCAAAGGTTCAAGATAAACATCGATATCATTTCCGGGTTGTTTAGGACCCGATATCAACAATGACAACATAACGTACTTATTTTTCATACACATCCAGGGAGGAAGATTGTATATAACAAGCATGACTGGCCAAGTGCTATGTTGGCTGCTCAATGTCCCGTACGGATTCATCCCATCTGTACAAAGCCCAAGTCTTAGATTCCTATCTTCTTCACGAAATTTAGGGTACAATAGATCAATCTTCTTCCACTGTGGGGAATCAGACGCATGTCGTAGGATCCCATCATTATTTTTCTTAACATCTGCATGCCACCTCAAATTCTTCGCATCTTTCGGATTTGCAAACAAGCGTTGAAACCGTGATATTATAGGTAGATACCACAACACCTTGGCAGGAGAACAAGTTTTGGACTCCCCCGAAGTCGTCAATTTATACCGTGACGCACCACATTTTGGACAATCTTTTAAATCTACATAGTCCTTTTGAAATAATACACAATCATTCGGGCATGCGTGTATCTTCTTGGCCTCCATTCCCATTGGGCACAACATTTTCTTTACCTGGTATGTTGAGATTGGAAGCTCGTTTCCTTCAGGAAGCATTTCTTTCAACAAAGTCAACAATGAAGTGAAGCTTTTGTCGCTCCATCTATTGTTAGCTTTCAACTTATACAATCTCAAGACAGCGCTAAGCTTCGTAAACTTAGCACAACCTGTGTATAACGGTATCTCAGCATCATGCACAATGTTTGTAAAGATAGGAGGTGGATCGGTGTGCTCTACCCTACAACTATCCAGCATCGCATCAACGATGTCTGCTGGAACTGGTTCGTTCACATTTACGTCATCAGAGGCAATTTCTTCTTCCACCCAAGCACTGCTATCGACATCTACTGGTTTCGATTTTGAAATCTCTCCATGCCAGTGCCATTCTGTATAGCCTTGTACAATCCCGTTGCACATGACATGACTTTTGATTTCCTCACCAGTGTTGACTTTCAAGTTGTTACCGCAATGCCTACATGGACAGTAGAACCTATCTGTAGGTTTTTTCCTATGTTCCTCGGCAAATCTAATAAACTGATCAAGACCAGATATAAACTCTGGGGTGCAACGATTACGAATGGACATCCATGATCTATCCATTCTATGATCAGAGAAAACAAGTATATATTAGGAAAAGATTAGGCAACATTTCCCTAGTATATAATAAATGTGTACCACCTATCCCATCCTTGAACACCTAATCTCACTAGTAAGTGTATAATGTGTATTGGGTTTTCGAGAAAATTTCGGCAGCATTTCCCCGCTGTTCTCTAAGTACATATGTACTTAGAGAACAAACGGGGAAATTCTACCAAAATTTTCTCGAAAACCCAATACACATTATACACTTACATCCTAAGTGAGATTAGGTGTTCAAGAACAGTCCCAAACCGGGGACTATCCAAGATTTACTCCTAATGAGTCAATCTTGGATGGGTTTCTAGGCCAACAATAATAGATATCTACAATGAAGCCGGATTCCATACAAACAGTATATAATTTAGTGATTGTTCATTCTAATTTATACCAATGTACAAGTAATATAAAAAACAATGATTGTTCACATTCTAGGCCAACAAACACATGTGATGTCATTCTTATATATAATAAATGTGTACCACCTATCCCATCCTTGAACACCTAATCTCACTAGTAAGTGTATAATGTGTATTGGGTTTTCGAGAAAATTTCGGCAGCATTTCCCCGCTGTTCTCTAAGTACATATGTACTTAGAGAACAAACGGGGAAATGCTACCAAAATTTTCTCGAAAACCCAATACACATTATACACTTACATCCTAAGTGAGATTAGGTGTTCAAGAACAGTCCCAAACCGGGGACTATCCAAGATTTACTCCTAATGAGTCAATCTTGGATGGGTTTCTAGGCCAACAATAATAGATATCTACAATGAAGCCGGATTCCATACAAACAGTATATAATTTAGTGATTGTTCATTCTAATTTATACCAATGTACAAGTAATATAAAAAACAATGATTGTTCACATTCTAGGCCAACAAACACATGTGATGTCATTCTTATATATAATAAATGTGTACCACCTATCCCATCCTTGAACACCTAATCTCACTAGTAAGTGTATAATGTGTATTGGGTTTTCGAGAAAATTTCGGCAGCATTTCCCCGCTGTTCTCTAAGTACATATGTACTTAGAGAACAAACGGGGAAATGCTACCAAAATTTTCTCGAAAACCCAATACACATTATACACTTACATCCTAAGTGAGATTAGGTGTTCAAGAACAGTCCCAAACCGGGGACTATCCAAGATTTACTCCTAATGAGTCAATCTTGGACGGGTTTCTAGGCCAACAAACACATTTGATGTCATTCTTATATATAATAAATGTGTACCACCTATCCCATCCTTGAACACCTAATCTCACTAGTAAGTGTATAATGCGTAATTGGTTTTCAAGAAAATTTCGGCAGCATTTCCCCGCTGTTCTCTAAGTACATATGTACTTAGAGAACAAACAGGGAAATGCTACTGAAAGTTTCTCAAAAACCCAATACACATTATACACTTACATCCTAAGTGAGATTAGGTGTTCAAGAACAGTCCCAAACCGGGGACTATCCAAGATTTACTCCTAATGAGTAAATCTTGGACGGGTTTCTAGGCCAACAAATACATGTGTTGCATTCTTATATATAATAATTGTCTATAAACTACATGCAACATGGTTAATCCTAATCAACAGAGCATTATTAAATAATAAATCAAGAAATCAATAGTTTCAAACAAAAGGTCTAGGAATCTTTACTAGACATTATATGTATCCCTAATCATCATATTTAACATACTACATTATTATGAACATCCAGATCAGATTAAGATCATACTATGTTATAACATATTATCGAAGGAAACATATTCTTCATGTAGTGTTGATTCTAGAAGTCTAAGAAGGGAATCTGAGAATTTTAGATGCTTACAGTCTCTAAGGGATAGAAGTAAGGAATAATTTATACCTTTTCTAGTTAAGGATTTTGTAGATACTTGGACTAGTCCTAAATGAAGAAAGTTGTATCTTAGATTATTTTTTATCATGTTTAGATCTCTTTCAGATAGAAGTTGTATGCATTCCTATGAAGGTGTAACTCATATAGTTTTTTCAGTATCCTTAATGTAATAATTAGATATCAAATGAAAACTACCTTTTGAGTAAATGGTGGCGTAGGAAGGTCCAGTTTTGCATTGGAATGAATGGTGACATAGTAAGGGGCAATTTACATTTGGATAATCGATAGAAGTGAGTGACTAGAGGTGAATTAGGGTTTGTAATTAAAGGGTGTATAATTTTCTTAGGATTTAAAGGAGAATATCTACATAAAATTGCAATAAAAAACAACAACATGATGAATATGATTGAAGCAAAAATGAGCTGTGTAACTAGGTATAAAATCGTACCTGTAAGTAGCGAGCTCGTGGAGGAAGAAGAGGAGTAGCTCTGTCGGTAGCGAGCTCCGTTAAGGAAGAAGAGCAGTGGAGGCGGCGACGATGAGCAGTGGAGGCGGCGATGTAGGCAGTGGAGGCGGCAGCGGCGTAGGGCAGTGGCAGCAGCGGCGGAGACGCGGGGGTCGTCAGGCGGAGAAGGAGCAGGAAGGCGACACCGGCAGCAGGGAGCGGCAGGCGGCGGCGGGCAGGAAGGCGGCGGAGAAGGAGCAGGCAGGCGGTGGCGACACCGGCAGCAGAAGGAGCAGGAAGCGGCGGCGGCGCACAAGCAACAGCAGCAGCGGAGGGTCGGGCGACGGTAGCGGAGGGTGGCGGGCAGCGGCGTCGGTGAGCAGCGGAGGGTCGGGCGATGAAGACGATGAAACAGGAAAGGGGACCTAAAGTCGATCGATCATGCGTCTAATAAGTTCGTAAAGGGCGTCGGGTATCTAACAAAGCCGACGCCTAAGGTCTTCAGCGTCGGTTCCTATTACAAAACCGACGTCCAATTAGATAAAATTTGCCCCAAATAAATTGGCGGGAACCACTATAGGCGTCGGTTATCTAAGGATAACCGACACCTAAGCTGTAAATTTTCGCGCAAATTTTCATCTTATATAGGCGTCGGGCTTTAGGTAAATAACCGATGCCGTATGTGACATATTTTTTTTGCTCGAAAATTGGATTTCGCGGCAGTTTTAGGCGTCGGTTTTTTACCAAAAAAACCGACGCTTAATACAAGCGGTACCCGTGTCTTGGCTACAGACGTCGGATGACCTAGATGACCGACGTTGAATGTTATAGGCGTCGGTTTTCCTAAATAACCGACGCCCAGAAAAGCGACACTGAATGTTGTTTCTGTAGTAGTGTTTGTAGCTTTTATGACTGCTTCATATGCAAAAATTGAGCCATATACCTATCAAGAAGTAGCAAGTCAACCAAAATTGTAAAATGGGAGGTTGTTCCTTTTCTGTCCTTAATTAAATCAATTAGTTGTATATGGGTATATAAATCTAGTCGCGTTCGTATGGAGTAGTTAACAAATACAAGGCTCATCTTGTACTCAAGGATTTTGATAAGAGCATGGCATAGATTTTGAATAAACTTTTGCCCATTGACCGGCCTAAATCGTGCGTCCAAAAGGGAGTGGATTTGAAGTTGTCGGACTTTTAAATTACCCGACTCTTAGGCCCCCGCAACGATGACGGGGTCCGAAGTAGCAATCGGGGTCGAACCACAGGGACAAGGGTAGTAGTGTTAAGAACATGAAATCGACATTTTACACTCCGGTAAGGATAAAGTTCCCAAAGGGAACAACAGGCGAAGATCGATAAAATAAAAGAAAACTATCTCCAACTGGAGTTATAAGGAAAATTAAGGTTTTTGGCATTTAACAGTTTTTAGGGTTTTAGCGCAACAGAACTAGAGGAGATAGCACTATTGCTTTAGTAAGGAACGAAGGAGGAAAACCTCGATAAAACAAGCGGCAGCAGGAACATCCAATACCCCTTCTCTCAAAGAGGGTACCTCTAACTAAGCACCAACACCTCTCTCAAGGTTGTTGGACTTGGGTTAGAGTGGAAAGACCACTAAAGCAATTCCGATCCTGGGTACTCTCGTACTCCCAGATCGGACCAAACACTAGAGCCACAACACCTCTCTCGAGGTTGCTACAACGGGAAACACGATTCGATAGCTAGTCAAAACATGATCCAAACATACAACCTAGAGTTCAGATGCTAAACAGAGCAATCATCCAACAAAAAGGAACCAAACATAAAGCAACATGTATTTAAAACTTCTCTAATTCCATTAGCATAATCATTATATAAAGGGGTTTGGTTACATTGCGTAAGTAAAGAAAGTAAATGACTGAAAAAGGAAAGATAGGTATCGCCTCCTTGATTTAGGAGATCAAAAAGCAGCAGCAGATCCCTAAGGTCTCTCTAGCCCGATACCGAGCGGGAGCCTTGCCCGATATGCCTGTGTCGAGCGGCGTCCCCTGTCGGGCGACACGCCATGACGGGCTAACGTATCGTTCAATGCGCTCATGCCCGACACATCGGTGTCGGGATGCCACCCTCTCGGGAGACACACTGTAACAGTTGATTCGTATCGGGTACGGTATCGTGTCGGGCTAGACACCACTCAGAGTATCGGGTTCCTCGTATCAGGTGGCCGTTCTGGTTGATATCGGGCTGCTGCGGTGACTGGGATGGATTCTAAGTGAGCCATTCCCGTCCTCTCGGGTCGGGGAAGTGCTCACCTAGTATCGCTCGGTACACCTCTGGGACGCGACACGCTAGCTCCAGGTGCTTTCCCAAGTTAGCTTTCGTGAGATTCTAATCCATCCCATCGGAGTCCTGTAGCTACTATTTATAGGAAGTGGTTGGAAGAGGTTGCGGTTCTCTGGGTGCCACGTGTCTTCCATTAGTTCTATCAGCGTGGCTTTAGGGATGCCCGATGTGTGTGTCACTCGGCACAATGAGGGTCGGTCAACAAGCATATCGGGTATCGTGTCGGGTGGGTGCCTGCCGGTGGGTGGCTTGTATCGTACGACACGCTTCAGTAGTCGTGGCGAGTACTGCTCCCTGTCGGGTAAGTGGCGTGTCGCCCGTCAGAGCCTTCTTGTGTGGCATACCCGTGTCGTGCAGCATCCGTATCAGGCTGCTGTGGTGAGGTGTGAGTGTATCGGCCGACTAGTAGGAAGGCCGATGCAGGCAAAACACGTTCATGGACCGGGATGAGCTTTTTGCTGATAAAAGAGTGGAAGAATGAGGAAAACCCTACAAAAGATGGTAAAAATGGGATAAGAGCGTAGCGTGGCCTGTTTATTCAAAAACATGACAAAAAGGAGAGGAAAACAGTTTAAAAGGGAAGTTTTGACAACGAAATAAGGGCCATAAACATCACAAAATTTGGTGTTATCAACTCCCCCAAATTTTGCATTTTGATTGTCCTCAATCAATCTTTTAAAACTGTGTTTGTGATGCTTCTTCTTAACTGGTATAGTTTTCAGACAAAGGGTTTGAGTGAATATTGAGATGTCTTAAAGAGAATACTGCCTGACCACGAACAACAAACTTTACTTTTCCTTCCTTATTTAAGCAAAATTCTTCTCCACAACTTCGGCGAGATTTGGGTGCATGATTTCGAAGTTAGCTTTCACACCAAACAGCTTTTGGGAATAGAAAGTTGTGTATTTGGGTAGACGTAAGGATTTTTGGGTTTTTCTTATTTCCCATCAGTCCATCGAGGTACAGGTCCGTTAGCGGGCGAGTGGTCCCTGCAGTCCAAGCCAGTTGGCTTTAGAGCAGTGATTTCACATCCTACATACCACTGCCCCAGATCTTCCATGCCTAAAGATGGGTAATTTTTTAAAATAAGTGTGTATGTATATACTCTTTTTTTTCTTGGCACAACTCTCATGCTTTTATTCACTCTCATAAGACTATTCTCTCTTTTGGGGATTTTGTTGGGTAAGGAAAAACAAAAGAAATTTTTGCTGTTTGGGCAACTTTTTCCTTCTGCATGCACGTCTCTTAGCTGTTGCGAGATTATTTTTTGAAATTTTTGGCGTGGAAAGTCATAGTCTTTTGTTGTTTGAGACTGCATTTTCGAAAAGACATAACAAAACCTGCATCTCTTTGGACACAGAGAAAACAAACTGGCAAGAAGTCGCATCAAGTTTTTAACTATAAAGTGTCTTTGTACATATGTATAGAGACAAAATAAGCAAAATTTTTGTATGAGGCATGTTTTGTGTGAGGCATGTATATATATATATGTACACATATTATATGAAAAGAACAAAAAGAACAAAAGGGTGAAGTTCGAAAGACTTTTAATACATCCCTCACTGGTACATAGAATCCCCCCTAAACTTATTCCACACTCTGTCCCAGAGTTGTAAAGTAGATCAGGTAAGGTAATGTTTACTCAGTGAGGGTTAGCTGGTGAGTGCACCTTTGCGAGATATAAGCTCCCACACATATTCTCTGTGTTTGCTATGGTAGTCGATGTGGTGGAGCTGGTCAGGTGTCTCTTTATTTGATATCCATTCTAACATGAAGATGTCATAGTCGTTGGATAAAGGAATTTGTTGTGGACTGCGGTGGCAGAACTGAAGCTCGTGCCATTTGCTAGCTGGTGTCTCGAGGAATGGTTGTATCAGTGCCGCCACCTCCTCATAGTATTTTCGTACTAAGCGCTCGAGGGATGTCAACGCTGTCGATGTACATTGTACTAGATGATCTTTGTTGTTGTCCGAGTTGTTGTAGAAGATTCTTGCTCGTTGTTGAGTGTACATCGTTAGGAGCGTCCAGTGGTTGTAGTGCAGGATGGGAAGGAAGATGGTGCGCGGAACACTGCACTGCAACTCTGCCAGAAAGGATTGCTTCGCTCCTAATTCATCGACTAGGTAGATGTCATTGAACAACATTGGATGGACTATGTATGTGTGTTCAAACTTCTTCTGAATTGTCTGGATGTAGGCGGTTGTCAGTGATATCGCCAGACATCCTCCTTTTACCATGTCCCTCAAATTTTCGACTGGGACTATGACACTGCCTGCCTCGTAGATTACGTCTGTGGGGGTAGAGTCGGATAACTTCATAAGTACTTCATTGACATGTTCTCGTGTGAGCGTAGAGCATGAGAAACAGTCAAAGTTGTTGATCAATTCTTCTGAAGTGTCGGGCAAAGCGGGGTCTTCCATTCTGCATACTTCTCGCAGTATTTCTAACTGCTTGCCCGCCCCGTAGGCGTCTACTTTTGTCTTGGCTTCTACTTCTGGTGTGCTGCTGGGTTGTGATGATTTGTCTGCATTGTCGCTATCCAGCAGCTTGTCCAGTACCCCTGCGTCTTGGAAGTAGTACTTGTCTTTGATCAGCAGTAGAGAGTAGATGCTCCTGAGTTGGAAGAAATCTTGGCCCTGGAGGTGCCTTATATTTTCAAATATGTTGAGAAGCTCCATGGTGCGTAAGACGACAAGTGCGCTATTCCCACTTCCTGATTGTACTTGGATGGGGAAGTCTCTGATAGAGAAGAAGTTCCAAACGCCGCTGTGATGTTGGACTCCTTACTTGATAGCTCGGAGAAGACACATTGGTAGAAGCCCGAGATGTTTATCTTCTGGGCGACTGAAGATAAGTCCTGAGCATGGCACCTCCTTGTTGCAACAGCTGAACAACTGGACAACATGGTTCCAGAGGTCTTCCACACATAGGAACTAGTTTTTGGGGTGCTTGTATGGGGCCAACATGAGGTTCATGTTGTGTTCTTCAATATGTTGCAGCATGTTGGCCACCGCAATGGAGTCTGATACTCCCATCATCAATCTCATTGCCAAGGTTGGGGTGGCGTTGTATATTGTCTTCCGACCTATCCTGGTGTTGATGTTCTCGATGATTGCACCCTCCAGGACCCTGAACAACTTTTTCTTGACGACGGCTGGGGAGTTGAATAAGCTTCTAAGTGTTCCCCGTTGTACTGAAAAGTAGTCGTCGCTCCAGATTTCTTCTTCTTCATCAGCCTGCGACCTCAGGACCTTATTCAGTAGCTTCTGGTCCCTAATTGTCAGGTATCTGATGGCCCTTCTGTCGAAGTCCGCCATCTCAAAGGAATGTATCTCTGACGGCATATAGAATTCATCTGCCGTCGAGCTTTTTCCTCTGGGGGGTGTATTTGGTTGGCAGCTTCAATGTCCCCCCCATCTCCTTCTGATTCGTCAGAAGAATCCTCCCTGATGCTCACTGATTCATCATTATCTTCGGCTTCATTAAGGGAGGTGGAGCGAGCGAAGTCATATATGCCTCGGGATCTCTCTTGTCCTGCTGGAGACCCGTCGGCAGACCTGTGTGTCGTCTCTGTGTCGGGCGTTGTAGAAGGCCCTCTTGAAGAAGACCTGGGGAAGGCACCTGAAGTTGAGGGTGCGGATGAGGAGGGTGTAGAGCTTGAGCCTGGGGGTGACAGAGACCTTCTCGGCTTCCTTGGGCACGGATGGTCGTCCCCCCTGTTAGGCCTCTCCTCAATCGCGTCAAGGTGCTAGAGGGCCTGTTGTAGTGTGGTGTTGAGTGCCTCTAGTTGGCCGAGAAGACCAACTAGAGTCAGCAGTTGCTGCTCCTGGCTATTCAACCTCTGCTGGAAAATGGAAAACGTGCGGGTAAGTGAAGAAAAAGTAGGAGAGTGTCTTTCTGTTACCTCCTGCAAGTTATCGAGTTCTTTCTCCAGCATATGTCTGAGCGACGGAGGGGCTCCTACAGATCTCCCTCTCATCCTCGCGACAATTTTCCCACGTGAAGATCTACCCGACGAGTGTGCCGCCTCACTCGGGGTAGTGTCGATCTGCATTGTTCGCGAGGTAGATGCTTCGGGGTGAGGCGTCAGCAATTTTGCGGTTGTCTCAGCCTCACCTGCTTGTGGTGGTGGAGAGGGTCGCGAGGTGGGTGGATGCTGCTCCACCTGTGTGTTTTCAGTGACCTCCTCTGTAGCTTCCATAGGGGACGCCGGCAGCGGTGTCAGCGTAGGGTGTGCAGCTCTGAGCTCCATCTCAAGGATCTCAGGGAACGCCCCATTACTGGCGCCCAACTTTGCTTCTTCTTCTGCCACTAAGGGCACCACATAATATTATGGAGTTGTGATTGTCTCTTCCGCGACCACTTCCATTGGGGTTAGTGTGGTTTTCGCAGCCCCGGTTGTCTCGGCGACCTCCACAATCGTTGGTACTTCTTCAGCCGTGGCAAATGTTGTTGTGGTTGCGGCTGGTATTGTAGGAGCGACGACAACTCTATTAATTGTTGTCGTCGGTGGCTCTAGAACAGTGGGCGGCTCGGCAGGAGTCGTGGAAGATTTGTCCTACCGAGTGTCAAGAGGAATTGGTTCTACTCTTGTAGCTGCCCTCTCTTATATACTAGTGGTGGCGGCGTAAGCGGTTTCGACTGCCACTGCTTCAATCTCTGCGTTGGTGAAGATCAGCTTTTCTGCGTCGTAGTTGGCACAGCTAGGAAGCGGAAGGAGGGTTTTTTTTCTCTTGAATTTGTAGAAATAGTTTCTCCCCTCCTTCTTGATGATGTTGGCTCTCATGAGGAACTTGAGGTCGATCTTCTCGTCACCCCTTGTCCTTGAAAGATTGCATGGTTCTCTTGGGTAACCTAACCCGACCGCAACCAGATTGATGATGCCACCCATGCAGTACTCCTTGGTGGCATCCTTTATGGGGTGCATCCTATTCAGCAAGAAGCGCCCCAGGTTGATCACCCTACCCTCCATCATGTGCCACATGAGATGGAGGTCTTCGTTGTAGATGTTGCTTGACTCGTTCTTGTTGAAGAGCAGGCATGCCACGAACTTGTGCACTATTCCCCAGAAGCAGGAGTGCACTGTCACCACATTGCTTCCCGGCTTGAATGATGACTCACTGGTCAACTTTCTCTAGACCTCCACGGGATTGAACCTGTCTCCTTTGATGATCCTAGCATCGTTGTTTAGCAGCTCCTTCTCTTCCTCACTGGAAGAGAAGATCTCATTGAGCAGCTTCTCAGATATGGCGTGCTCGACATTGTATAGCCGCCCCTACAGTCTGTCTGCTCTGCCATAATCTTTGATTTCCTCGGGTTTATTCTACACCCAATGGACAGACGACATGAACTCCCTGGTGAGTTCAGTGTAGGAGGCGGAGTGGCTGAAGTAGATCTTCCTCATCCCTATTGCAGCTAGGACATTTTCAAGTCGGTCGAAAATGCCTAGTTGAAGGAAGGACGACTGGTGGCAGAATATGCTCAGCCTGTATATTTTTGTTGCAAGTTCTGAGTATCGACGTCCATGGTCATTATATATGGGAACGAACCTGCCTGGTGTGTGATCCACAGGTTCTACCGTCACGGTTGAAGCTGTTGTTGGAGCCGTTACTTCTTCCATCCTTGGTCTCTTCTCAGTCGTGGATGGCCCAGCTGCCTCGGGGTTTGGGCATTTCTGCCCGACCGTCGTAGCTCCTGTTGTGACCTTGGTGTCGATCCTCCGACTGTGTTCGTCAACTTGAACAAAGGTTTGCTTGGTACGACCATTTCTGTTATCATAAGATGAGTTTATTAAGCATTTAAATGTTCCACCTTACCCGACATCAGGTAGGTAAAACTTAAAGTTGATATCGGTGTCTAAAAGAAAACTGACTGCATGATAAGAAAAGTTTGGCCCGATACAAAAGCTACCCGACACCACCGTATCGGGCTTCAAAACTGAGCGATATGATGCTTGCCCGATACACTTGTGTTGGGTGATATGAAGTTCGGCTCAAAATCGCCATAGGTTCATCGTGAGACACTGGGCATCATCACGAACGGATATCATGCCCGATACGATCTCCTGAAAAGTGTCGCCCGTCATGCGAGGTAATACAAGACTGGGCGACACGGGAAAAATCGAACGTCATAGCCATTGCCCGATACACTTCAAGTTCAAAGTTGACCGGGCAACACAGCCACGTGATGTGAAGTGCCCGATATGGTCGCTCAGAAAGAAAAGGTGTCGCCCGACAACAAAAACACGTGAAGCGATACAAGACTGGGCAACACGGGCATTGCCCGATATGAGGTATCGGGCAAGCGCGCATTATCGATGTGTCGCGCGACATACTCAAAAGGTAACTCTGCTAACACAAGTGTGTGTCGGGCGATACTACGAAACCAACTAAGGTCATGAGTTCGATATGAAAATGCGCGACGTGAGGGTCGTGTCGGCCAAGCCAAACGATACGGTTGTCAGGTTATACCTTTGTGATCTGAAAATAGCTTGCGCGACATGGGAGCGGAAGCTAGGTGGCTGATACTAGAGCGAAAAGAGAAATTACTACACGATACAGGAGTAGGTGAGGAGTAAATGTCGTTGCCCAACACAGTTTAACCTCAGCTACTATATATAGCAATCTAAGTCAGGGGTAAAATAGGTAAAATAGGGGCACGTGTCGGCCAAGGAGACAAATCATTCTCGAGACGGGCAGTAAAATCAGTCCCATCCATCAAATCAAGGGTCATTACTCATGTCGCCCGACTCGGTTGATCGCTGCTTGGCGTATCGCCCGACATGGCCTATTGCTGAGGTGTGATGTCCGGTACGACGTCGCCCGATAGGAGCGTGTTCTGTGATGCGCTCAAGTTCCCTTGCCCGATACCGAGCGGGGAGCAAGGTATCTTTTCCCGATATAAGGCTTCAGAACTAGATATTTGATGAAAAACTGAAAATAAAGCAAAGGAAAAAGCAATTGATGGGTAAAACATCATTGGCCTAAGGTGAAGTTCCCAACCTCAGATATTACTCATCAATGCTCATAAAACTGAGTGGTGGCCCATAAAACAGAAGAGTCAGAGCCTGTGACGCATGCGCTGACTCGGGCCTTATTGCAATCATAATTTTCATAATGTTTTTCTTGCAGGAAAGGAAATAACGTCCTATTCTAGGAAAAGTAAAAACTCGGGATGCCTCCCGAGGAGCGCTGTAGTTAGCATCGTCAGCCCGACAGCTCCAGGTCCTTTACTTTGCATCTTCAGTTGTTTCTACATCCTGCAAACTTATCTCCGTCCTTCTCACAAATGCTTCATCTTCATAGAATCTTTTTACTTTGTGCCCGTTCACTAAAAAAACTTTGGATGGATCATCTTTATCATACAACTCTATCATTCCTGATGGATATATCTTTTCTACGGTGAAGGGTCCAGGCCACCTTGTTTGCATCTTACCTGGAAAAAGTCGAATAGAAGATTTAAATAATAAAACTTTGTCACCTTCACTTACATCCTTCTTCCTCAGGTGGGCATCATGCCACACCTTGGTCCTCTTCTTATAGATCCTTGCATTCTCGTAGGCATGCATTCTCAATTCTTCGAGTTCCTATAACTGTAGATATCCTTTCTCCCCTGCCTTTTCTAGATCCATATTCAGGAACTTAATCGCCCAAAGAGCCTTGTGTTCAAGCTCTAGGGGTAGATGACAGGATTTCCCATAAATCAATTTGTAAGGGGTGGTTCCAGTGGGTGCTTTATATGCAGTTCTGTAGGCCCAAAGGGCATCATCGAGCTTCATTGACCAATCTTTCCTCATGTGGATGACAGTCTTCTCTAAAATCTGCTTGATTTGTCTATTTGAAACCTCCACCTGCCCAGAAGTTTGTGGGTGGTAGGGCGTAGCGACCTTGTGTTTAACACCATACTTCCGCAGGAGCGCTTCAAACTATTTTTCCCTGAAATGCGATCCACCATCGCTTATCACAGTACGAGGTACTCGGAAGCGAGGGAATATAGTCTTCTCAAACAACTTGATCACTAATTTGGAGTTGCAAGTCTGGGTGGCAACAACTTCCACCCATTTAGACACATAATCTACCGCGACTAAGGTGTATTGATATCCTTTTGATGGGGGAAATGGCCCCATGTAGTTAATTCCCAATACATCAAAGATCTCGACTTCAACCCAATTGGCCATAGGCATCTCATTTCTTCTTCCAATGTTTCCTGTCGATTGGCATTCTTTACAAACTTTTACATAATCTGCAACATCCTTGAACAAAGAGGGTCAGTAAAAACCCGATTGCAGCACATTGGCGGTGGTTCTTTCGCTCCCCAGGTGTCCTCCATATGGAGAGGCATGGTGTGACGTCCTTGGATTTTGATTTCTCCAAACCCTATTGGGAATGAGATGTTAAAATCCGAAGACATCATCCAATCATATCAGAGAGCGATGCGGAAGCATAATACGCATACCTGAACATACAACCATAACATACTCAACATTCACATGTATATTTATACAATATGAATTATTACAAATGATTTACGTTTACAAATTGAATGAAAATTCTACAAGTCTATGAACATGTATGCTAACAGGATCTTAACACAATAGGTACAACCTGGACAACTGCTCACTTCCTTTCTTTTTCTCCCATGCTAGCTCTGAACCTAAAACATACGTGAAACAACGAATCAACACACAAGGTGTTGTGTACGTGGGTAGAAAGATACATACTAATATACTTGCATAATTGAAATAATCTTGAGAAAGAAAGAGTAAAAGAAAACATTATTTAAAGCGATAATTAGGTAAACACATTTTTAGATGCCTTTTGATGCGTTTGTACTACTAAGTGGTGTCACACTTCATTTTTCCCCGCCCCTTGGGCTATGGGGACCGAGTTTCGACCTTATATTCAGAGGGGAGAGAGAGATGTCGCACTTCATTTTTCCCCGCCCCTTGGACTATGGGGACTGAGTGCCGACCTTATATTTAGAGGAAGAGAGAGAGGATTGAGGGAGAGAGAGAGCATATATACACTCAGTAGCTACAAACCATCTATATTCTTTTATGTTCTTTAATGTTTTGCAGAGCATATACTACTAATACACATCCAAGAATTTATATGCAAACACAAGCATCCAAAGTACATCATATCATTATGCATTCATGAAAACTAGTCTTATACTTAATAAAAACCCCACGTACCTGAGTTCAGAGATTTCTAACTTATCCTTGATCATCTAGAAGTCTGGTCATCACCTGATTAAGACAATACCACATACTATCATCATATTCTCATCATCTTAACCCTAGTCGTGTTCATTAGGGTTTATATTATCTCATTAGGATATTCCAACGTTTACTTGCATTATTGTCTTATATTTATCTTACTGATGTCATTTTTCATATTATGATTCATTATCTGAATATTAGGTTCCATATCTTTTTTTTGTGTGTACACATATTAACCCTAGTTTATATACATTATTCAATTTAGGGTTACAACCCATGTATTAAGGGTCATCTTCATATAACATGAATTCTATGCATATAACTGATCTCATATTTATATATTATATTCCAGTTACAAATATGAGGGTTTTCTGTAAATCTCATCATTTATTGAGCATGTACGCATTTAATACATTATCTTTAGTGTTATTAGCCCTAATTAGCCATATTAATCAAATGATAAGCTTTCGTGCACCAACATGACCATATCTGACATCATATGAACTATAAACATGATTATATACTTACTGACATTTTTCCATAATTTTATATCATCATTTGATATTTATTATCTATGAAACAAGCATTACAAAACTTACATGATATCTCTATTATTAGTTCTTACAAAGCCTTATATTATTCTTTCATTGTGTTCTACTCATTTTTCTAAGAATTTCGGTACCTTATTTGTATTTTTCTAATAAGCGAGTTATTTACTGTGATTTATTGAAGATCTGGGCATTTACTGAATTATTACCTTTTTCTGGCCAATCATGTGTCACCACATGGCATATGAGAGGTGTAGCTCCTTCTTCCCTGGTCTGCACTGATCCAGGTTCTACTGGGTTTTCCTTGGTTCAGCTAGGTTGGTCTGGTTCAAGGGATTACTCGGCTGTATTGGCCCAGAGTCAAAAGCCTCCTTCGGGCTCTCTCTCTTGCATCGTGATCTCAAAAGCATCCTCGCTCCTCTTCAATGAATGCCACCGCGGAAAGAGACCACGGTGAGGCATCACCGGAGTCTGCAGCCTCCTTGAAGCCTAGACATGGTGGGGTCTTCTACATCTGCTCCCTGCGCTCTGCTTCAGAAACTTCACCATCGAAAGAGAGGGAGGGATCAGCAGATTTGTGGGGATCTTCAGTTGGCCGCCACCCTAGGCATCTTTCGGCAAGGAGAACAAGGCACTGCGAATCCCATGGTCATTCTTCAGGAGCGAATTGAAGTTTCTAAAACCTTCTCTTCTCTAAACTAGTAAGGTCAAGAGGGTTCAAAGCTAGTAGGGCTTCTTCCCCGATTAGCCAAAGCCTGGTGGAGCGCTGGGTAGCAAGCCTTCCTCGACATCCTCCTTCTCTAGATCGATGCAGAAGGTGGTCGGTGATGGCTGTCCTAGCCACGATATCAAAGGGAGCTTCAGAGCTCCATGGCGGCACCCCATATCCTTGAAGGGTAGGTGAGGACACAGGTCTGGCGGCTGGCTGCTTCCTATACCGCCACAGGGAATAAGAAGAAAGGGAAAAGAAAGCTCGTCCCTCCTCAAGGCTAGCGAAGAGATCATGGAGGTCTGACAGAACCTTATGCACAAGGGTCTTGGCTCCGGTTGTGATGGGAGACCTCAAAGCCTTCTCTTCGTCAGCCACAGTGGACGATCTCTGAGGCCATGAAGACAGTAAACGTAGGAGAAACAAGTTGCCTATTGTATGGAATAAACACGGGGGAGCACAACTGAGTACCCCATGTCTAGGACCTATTATCAGAGATCCTCAGTCTCCGTTGCTACCTGTGAATTGCAGTGGAGAGTTGGAGAGAGTTGAAGGGTGCAAGGGCTCATTCTCCCTCGATATTTCTAGGGAAACACTTAATCCTTGGGGTCGATGGACTTCTCCTGGCATCACGGAGATGGTAGTTGAGCTATTATGGGCTCAGTCTTTCCGAGAGTAGTGGATCGAGCAATAGTTGTGGGGCAAGCTTAGTTATCTGCAAGGAGCGGAGCATGAAGACGAAGTCAAGGGTATCTATTTGTATCTAGCGGATATAGAGAGTCCACGTTTGTAGGCCAATGGTCACTCCCAACTGAAATAGTGCCCCTTTTATTAAGTCGGCAGGTTGCGTGACATCAGAGAAAATCAAACCTGGTTTTAAAATTAGTTGAAACCTTAGTCATTTAATTAGAGTTCAAACATCAATACCTCCCAAACGGCTAGCCCAAAATTCATGAAATTTTAACCATGAGTTCGTCATCACATAAAGCCTTGTATTATCAAGTTCAAACTCAAAATTATAAAATTTGGCCATACAACTAAATTCCTCAGATAACCTCATAAATAGTTGTGCTGATCTCAAATACAAGTTAATTAATAATCAACCCTTGACCAAACAAGTTCAACTTATATTAGTTGACCACATCACACCTCAAAGTCCTATGCTAAATAATTTTTACTTAGGTAGGCCTCCAGACACTATATTGGATATCAAACTCCTAAATTTAGGGTCATCGCACATGGCATTCTTTCAGGATGTTTGGAACTTCTTCTTCAGGGATACACCTTCTGTACAGGTTATCTACGCATCTCCTAAAGAGGAGAGGGTCATCCCAGTAGTAGTTCTTTACATCTGAAAATAGCTTCTTCTTTTGATTATACGTTATATTCGGAGGCAACTCCCCACATGCAAGATAATTACAAATATCTGCAAACCAAGGCAAATTCTCATCTTTGGTTTCAACCATTAGCAAGGCTTCATCAGCATAGTTATCATTAATAGGTTGCTCCTCCTGCCCTTCCACTATGATCCTTGATAAGTGGTCGGCGACCACATTTTCCGCACCCTTCTTATCAACGATCTCGTGGTCGAACTCTTGAAGTAACAAAGCCCACCTTAACAGCCTGGGCTTGGTATCCTTTTTTTGCATAAGATATCTTATTACCCCATGGTCTGTGTAGACCTTTACCTTTGTATCGATAAGATAAGATCTGAACTTGTCAAAAGTAAAAACTATCGTGAGCATTTCCTTCTCTGTAGTCGTATAATTTACCTGAGCCTCGTCCAGAGTGCGACTGGCATAGCAAATGATGAGGTGCCTTTTGTCCTTTTTCTGTCCCAAGACTGCTCCTACAGCAAAGTCACTGGCATCACACATAAGTTCGAAAGGAAGCTCCCAATCTGAAGCTTGAAGGATAGGCAGTGAGATAAGTGCATCTTTTAAGTCCTGAAAAGCATATAGACAATCGTTAGAGAAATCAAACTCAACATCCTTTACCAGAAGGTTTGACAATGGTTTTGAGATCTTGGAGAAGTTTTTTATGAATCTTCGGTAATATCTGGCATACCCAAGAAAACTCCTCACTCCTGTTATAGATTTCGGTGGAGGAAGTTTAGATATAGCTTCAACCTTGCTAACGTCTACCTCAATGCCACGCCTCGAGACTTTATGCCCTAGCACAATGCCTTCTCGTACCATAAAATGGCACTTCTCCCAGTTCAGGACTAAACTCTTTTCTTCGCAACGTTTCAAGACCAGAGATACGTTTTTCAGCTAGGCATCGAAGTCCTTCCCATAGACAGAAAAGTCATCCATGAAAACTTCCACGATGTCTTCCAGAAAATCTGAAAACATCAATATCATGCAACCCTGAAACATTGCGGGAGCATTGCACAGGCCGAAAGGCATTCTTTAGAAGGCGTAGGTCCCATAGAGACAGGTAAAAGTAGTTTTCTCCTAGTCATCTGGTAAGATGGGGACTTGATAAAACCCAGAAAAACCGTCCAAAAAGCAGAAATAGTCATGATGTGCCAATCTTTCCAGAACTTGATCAATGAAAGGAAGCAAATAATGATCTTTTTTCATGGCTTGGTTCAGTTTTCAGTAGTCAATATACATCCTCCATACAGTGACGGTCCGAACCACCACTTCATCGCCTTTATCTCCTTTTACTACTATTATACCTCCTTTCTTTGGTACCACATGGATCGGACTCACCCAGTTACTGTCACTGATTGGGTAAATGATCCCTACATCCCTCAGTTTGATTACTTCTTTCTTAACGACTTCTTTTAGCATCTGGGTCAATTTCGTCTGGGGTTGAGCCAGAGGTTTAGCAGATTCTTCCAAATTAATGTGATGCATACATAATGCAGGGCTAAGGCCTTTGATATCCTCTACCGAATATCCTATAGCCTGCCTGTGGAGTCTCAACTCCTCGAGAAGCTTTTCCAATTGATCTTTCGTAAGATGGGCATTAACGATGACATGATTTCTCTCTTCTTGATCTAGAAATTCGTACCTCAAACCTTCAGGTAGTTGTTTCAACTCTGGTTTAGCCTTGGATGCCTTTTCTTCTGGTTCCTCCTCTAGAGAGGCAAACTTAACTGTTTCTATTACCTCTTCCCCGTCACTCAGATCTTCATCAAACCGATTGAGATAGTTGAGAAACTCGACAAGTTCTGGATCTTCAGAATCTTTAGCATCAGAATCTTGATTGCTTAACACTCTCACAAGAAGATCTACCATTACGATATCTTCCTCCATCTCTTCACAAAACTGGTTGTAGCTTTCTACAACGTAAGCAGATTCTAGTAGGGATGGTTCCTTCATAGCATCCTTTACTTTGAAATCTAAGTGATCGTTTCTGACCCTTAGAGTGATTATTCCTTCGGCAACATCAATCAACGCTCTTCCTGTAGCCAAGAAGGGGCGTCCAAAGATGATAGGACAGGTAGGGACCTCCATAGTGTCGATGATCACAACGTCGCAAGGAATGAAGAAACTTCCCACACAGATCGGTACATCCTCAACAACTCCAATGGGTCTTTTGAAAGAATGGTCTGCCAATTCAATCCTCATGTTGGTCTTGACCATCTCCGTCAAACCCAAACGTTGCGCCAGGCTTAGGGGCATAAGGCTGATGCTAGCCCCTAAATCAGCAAGACCTTTCAGCTCGATGGTATCTCCAACGGCAAAAGGAATGGTGAAAGCCCCTGGATCCTTCTTCTTGTTGGGTAAATCCACTTTGACAAAAGCAGAAGACATACTAGCTAGATGCATGGTCTCAATCCTTTCGCCTCTTTTCTTCTTAGTGATCAGATCCTTGAAAAACCTTGCGTAGGTTGACATTTCCTCTAAAGCATCCAGAAAAGGTACTTTGAGGTGAAGCTTCTTTACTGACTCCATAAACCTCTCGTAACGCTTTTTAAGATGTGCCTTTATAAGTTTGTAAGGGAAAGGCAACTTAGGAGAGTAAGGACTTCTTTTACCAAACAGTTCCTCCATAGATCTGGGTTCTGGCTCCCTGTCATGAGCCTGTTGGTTGCCTTCCTCTGTGAGATTTTCTGTCAAAGTCCCTGATTCAGGTTCCTCGGGTCTGGCTTCTCTAGGGCGTTCTACTATCTTCCCTGATCTCAGTACCACCATTTTAGCGGATTCAGTGTTGGAGGGTATCTTACCTGAGGGATTCTTTATTAACTCGGCCATTTGGGCCAGTTGTTGATCGATTTGGTGTTGGTGCGTCTGCATGTCCGCCATATGAACCTGCATCGTGTTTAGAACTCCTGAATTTGACAGCGCGCTTTGTGCCAGCTTGTTGTTGATAGTATCCCGTCTTTTCACAAAATTGAACAATTGACCCACCAAGTCTGGTTGGTTCGAGTTCTTGTCCTGACTTTGCTCCTTGGCTTGACCCTAGCTTTGACTAGGGTTAGTTGCTTGGCGACTTTAGTACTTTCCTTGCCCTTGGAAGTTTGCCTTGTTTGATTGGAAACTGGTAGTTCTGGTGAACTGACCTTGCCCGCCCCTTTTCTCAAAACCTTGCGATTGCTTGGTGGGGTTATTCAGCTGATGTGAGTTTTCGGCTGCATCCTTGTTGCCATAGTTAAAACCAGGGTGATCCGGTCTCTTGAAGTTGACAAAAGAGATGTTCTCGACTTCCTCTGCTTCGGATTCACTTTCAGTTGACTTGTCAGGCCGAGTGTAAACGCAGTTATCAACCCCATGTCCACCTTCTCCGCAGGTGACACATTTCATGACTTTCTCAACCTGTTTCTTCCCTTTTCCACCCAATTCTTTCAATTGTCTGACATCAGTGGCTATCTTCTGAATTTGAGTAGTAATAGCTTCCAGAGCTTTGGATTCGACCGAGGGCCCTTCGCTAGCGGCCTTCTTAGCATGTCCTCTATCAGATCTGTCGTAGTCGGTGCCGACCTATAACTCGGCAATGTTTTCGATGGTCTTTTTGGGTCTACTGGGCTTCTTCCCCAGAAAGTCGCTTCCTGCAGCTGCATTCAGCGATACCCTTTCTTTAGGGGTTAGACCATTGTAGAAGGTAGTTATCAGAAAACCCTTCTTGTAGTTGTGATGGGGGCAGTTCCTATGATATTCTTGATACCTTTCCCAGGCTTCGTGAAGATTCTCATTCGGCTTTTGTATGAAGGACGTGATCCTTTGTCTATTCCTGACAGTTTTCTTTGTAGGATAAAACTTGTTCACAAAAGCATCTGCCAGCGCATTCCATCCATTCAGAGCTTGATGCGGTAGCCCGAGGTACCAGGATAGAGCCTTGTCCTCTAAAGAAAAGATGAAACCCTTACAATATATGACTTCTTGTGGAACTCCCCACATTTTAATGGTATGACAGATATTCTTAAAAGCATCTAGATGATGGTAAGGGTTATCATTCTTGGAATTCCCTCTGAAGCTCTTATTCAGGATCATAGATATAATAGATTGTTTTAGCTCAAAGTTTGTTGCATTGAACCTTGGGATGACAACATGACATCTTGAATTATTGGCCTTTGTGGTAGCCAACTCCCTGAGGGTCTTTTGTTCTTTGTTAGAGTCTTCACTGTCACTGTCCCCATGGTTCTGCTCCTGGTTGTGTTGATTCCTTCTGCGTCTTCGGTGGTGATGACATCTCTCGTTGCGATGGTCATCCTCAAATTGTTCTATTTCAGGTTCTTCATGTTGATGATCGTCGTCATAACGGTCATTGTCCCCATGCAGAGGTGAGTGAGGTCTAACTCTAGCGCATTGTTCACCCTCTGAAAGAGGTGGTTCGACGTGAGGCGGCATGACTAGCAGTGTCGATGCTCAAATGAGCAGCTTCCTTCCTGAGTACCTAGTATAGAATGTATAGTCAAGTTAGAAAGCTTGTATTAATAAAATGAACTACTCTATACTCATTTCAGGTTAGAAGATCAAAAAGGAAAAAGTGATGTCAAGCTCATTACTAAGCTTGAGGCACGGGAGTGTAGTTAGTGGATTCGAGTTCATTAACAGTGTTATTTCGCCTTGTCCCCAGCAACGGCGCCAAAAAGTTGACCGGCCTAAATCGTGCATCCAAAAGGGAGTGGATTTGAAGTTGTCAGACTTTTAAATTACCCGACTCTTAGGCCCCTGCAACGATGATGGGGTCTGAAGTAGCAATCAGGGTCGAACCACAGGGACAGAGTGGTAGTGTTAAGAACACAGAATTGTCACTTTACACCCCGGTAAGGATAAGGTGAGGATAAAGTTCCCAAAGGGAACAATAGGTGAAGATCGATAAAATAAAAGAAAACTATCTCCAATTGGAGTTACAAGGAAAATTAAGGTTTTTTTGGCATTTAACAATTTTTAGGGTTTTAGCGCAACAAAACTAGAGGAGATAACACTATTGCTTTAGTAAGGAACGAAGGAGGAAAACCTCGGTAAAACAAGCGGCAGCAGGAACATCCAGTACCCCTTCTCTCAAAGAGGGTACCTCTAACTAAGCACCAACACCTCTCTTAAGGTTGCTGGACTTGGGTTAGAGTGGAAAGACCACTAAAGCAACTTTGATCCTGGGTACTCTCGTACTCCCGGATCGGACCAAATACTAGAGCCACAACACCTCTCTCGAGGTAGTTGCAACGGGAAACACGATTCGATAGCTAGTCAAAACATGATCCAAGCATACAAGCTAGAGTTCAGATGCTAAATAGAGCAATCATCCAACAAAAAGGAACCAAACATAAAGAAACATATATTTAAAACTTCTCTAATTCCATTAGCATAATCATTATATAAAGGGGTTTGGTTACATTGCGTAAGTAAAGAAAGTAAATGACTAAAAAAAGGAAAGATAGGTATCGCCTCCTTGATTTAGGAGATCGACAAGAAGCAGCAGATCCCTAAGGTCTCTCTAGCCCGATACCGGGCGGGAGCCTTGCCTGATATGCCTGTGTCGGGCGACACGCCATGACGGGCTAACGTATCGTTCAAGGCGCTCATGCCCGATACGGCCGTGTCGGGATGCCACCCTCTCGGGAGACACACTGTAACGGTTGATTCATATCGGGTACGGTATCATGTCGGGCTAGAGACCCCTCAGAGTATTGGGTTCCTCATATCGGGTGGCCGTTCTGGTCGATATCGGGCTGCTGCGGTGACCGGGACAGATTCTAAGTGAGCCATTCCCTCCCTCTCGAGTCGGGGAAGTGCTCACCTAGTATCGCCCGATACACCTCTGGGACGCGACACGCTAGCTCCAGGTGCTTTCCTAAGTTAGCTTTTGTGAGATTTCGACCCATCCCATCGGAGTCCTGTAGTTGCTATTTATAGGCAACGATTGGAAGAGGTTGCGGTTGTTCGGGAGCCACATGTCTTCTTTCGGTTCTATCATCGCGGCTTCGGGGACGCCCGACGTGTGTGTCGCCCGACACAACGAGTTTTGGTCAGAAAGCATATCAGGTATCGTGTCGGGTGGACGCCTGCCGGTGGGTGGCTTGTATCGCGTGACATGCTTCAGTAGTCGTGGTGAGTACAGCTCCCTGTCGGGTAAGTGGCGTGTCACCCGTCATAGCCTTCTTGTGCGGCACACCTATGTCGTGCAACATCCGTATCGGGCTGCTGTAGTGAGGTGTGAGTGTATCGGCCGACTGGTAGGAAGGTCGATGCAGGTTAAACGCGTTCATGGGCCGGGACGGGCTTTTTGCTTATAAAAGAGTGAAAAAATGAGGAAAACCCTGGAAAAGATGATAAAAATAGGATAAGAGCGTAGCGTGGCCTGTTTATTCAAAAACATGACAAAAAGGAGAGGAAAACAGTTTAAAAGGGCAGTTTTGACAACGAAATAAGGGCCATAAACATCACAAAATTTGGTGTTATCACCCATGTTTCTCATATGACTACAATTAATTCTCTTTTAGCTATTACATCTTCTCGCATGTGGTTTATTTTTCAGATGGATGTAAGTAATTCCCTTCTACATGGTGATCCTATAGACAATGTACATACAACCTCCACCAAGTCTAAGAATTCCTCTAGAACATGTATGTCATCTTCAAATAGCCATCTATGGGTTTAAGCAGGTTCGAGATTATGGTTTTGGTGCTTTCATAAAGCTATGGAAAAAACAAGCTTTATATAGAGTAATCATGATCACTCAATGTCTGCTACGACATTGACACGATGGCGTGCCACTCTTCTTATCTATGTTGATGACATGATCATCACTGGAGATAACACTGTAGGCATTACTAAGCTGAAAAAGCTTTTAGCATTCATTTTCAAATGAAATATCTAGGAGGTCTTCATTATTTCTTATGTCTTGAGATTTAAGAAAATTATTGTGGTATTTTTATATCTCAACAAAAGTATGCATCTAAAATTATATCTAGGGCAATCATTTTAGAAAATAGGAAAGTTGAGACACCACTGGAGGTTCATGGAAATCTCATTCCTAATGATGTGACATATCTAGTGGATGGTACTCGATACAGGAAATTGGTTGGCCAACTCATCTACCTGACAATCAGTAGACGTAATATTTCTTATGCAGTGAACATTGTTAGTCAGTTGATGAGTGCTCCTTGTCAATCTCATTATTAAGTTGTATTGTGAATTCATTGTTATGTCAAAGGAACGATACAAAGATCACTTATGATGTGTAGAACTTCATATCTCATTCTTAGAGCATATTCATATGTAGATTGGGTTGGATGCCCAACCACCAGCACTTTAGGACGAGTTTCTAGTTTTTTTGGAACCATCACTAATTTTTTGGTGTTGTAGGAAGTAAGACATCACTGCAAGATCTAGTTGTGAGGTAAAATATAGAGATATTTCTGAAATAGCATCTGAGATCATTCACTTGAGATGGCTTCTTTCTGACATGGTTATTGTTATGAATAACAATACTCCACTCTTTTGTGATGATAAAAGTGTCATTTACATTGCGATGAATCCATCATTTCGTGATAGAATAAAGAATATTGTTGTGGAATTTCATACGAGAAAAGTCACAGGATGGTGTCATCTCTTTACCTCATAGATCTTTGACAGATCAAACTACTGATACCTTTACAAAGTCACTTTCTTCACCTAGACATAATATTATCATTTCCAAACTCAAGGTGTTTGATCCATCTTGAGTTTGTGGGGGCGTGTTAGTTTCTATTTTTGTAAATACCAATATTAATTAATTATGAATTAATCTATTGATTGATTGTCAATTAATGTTAACATTGAATGTATTTATATTGTTGACCATTGGTTGTATTTATATTGTGGAGTGTTGGTTACACTCACACACTCATTGTATTTACTATTGCAAATAGGGTCTCCTCCCCTATATAAAGTGGCATACTCCTTGTAACACATATACAATGAAATATATTGGATTTTAGAGTTTCATTCTCCACTC
This sequence comes from Alisma plantago-aquatica, assembly GCA_963693085.1. Classification (NCBI taxonomy): domain Eukaryota; kingdom Viridiplantae; phylum Streptophyta; class Magnoliopsida; order Alismatales; family Alismataceae; genus Alisma; species Alisma plantago-aquatica. The sequence continues at coordinate 766,352,984 of OY856413.1, read as the reverse complement.
ATATTTGATACAAGGATGAAATTGAATTATCAGGAGATCAAAGTAACACACATGACTCATGTCATAGTTGAAGACAACAATCACCACATGTACTTTCTTTAAAAGATCCTTACCGTTCAAGACAAAGACTAGCACATATGCACATTTATTTTGTTATTTGAGTTAATGAGGCTTATTATAAGGGCTCCCTCCCCCATATAGATGTTTACTCTCATTTTACTATCTATTCACTAAATATTTTTTAGTTTATGGAACTTCTTGTACCTAAAGACAAAATATATGATTCCACCCTCACTTCTATATTATCTGATATTGCAGTTATGATACTAGATTTTTCTATCATTAATGTATAATTCTTATCAAAATAATACATGATTTCCAAAATTTACACGACTAAAATAAAGATGTAAATCACCATCAACTATATTGATGTAATAACATTTTAAATATAATAATAAAAAATAGTTAGGAAAATTTGAATGAAGAAATTGTTTTACAATATGTAAACTTCACATTTCTTATTGTTAAAAAATGGTTTGTGGTGTAGTAAGCTCTTTGTCACAATCTAATTTTTTTTATCTTTCTTATATACGTCGTTAGACTTCCTTTCACAACCAAAAAACTCTTAAATACACATATATGATAAATGATACTATAAACTGAGTAAGAGGCAACCCTAACGTAACGACATTGTTAGGATTTGAATGATAGAATATGACGAGTTAGAGTGAAATAACAAGATGAAAATAAAGTGAATGATAAAAAAACCAAAAAATGCAATATTTACATGGTTCGGTCGGAATGACCTACTCCACAGGAGGGGGGTGAGATTTCCTTGTAATCAAGAGATTACAAGGAAGAGCACTCTCAAAAGAGAGAGATTACACTCTAAATACAGTGATTGTCATCTATGTAAAAAGAATATAAGATGATTGGAAAACCCTAACCAGGGCACATGTACTTATACATGTAGAACCATAATCAGATTCCTATTCGGATCTAAAATTGGGACCACACCCATTAATCGGGTTGGTGAAGATCCATTAAATTTTGGACCAGATCTACAATTAGATCAACATAATTCTTTGAGGCACACACCAATCTCCACCTTGACAAGAAATTTGTAGCTCTCTGAACAAGAAGAATAGTATATCATCACTCCTCCTCCATCCCTAAGGGTGTCATTTCAAGATGTGTAGACTAACCAAGTCCAAACAATGTTTGAACTTGGACTAGCAACAACTTTGTCATCATATCAACATGATTTTCTTTACTTGCAATCTTCTTCACCATAATATTCCCCTACACTATCACCTCTATGATGAAGTGATACTTGACTTTGATGTGCTTTGTTCTTTCATGAAACATCTAATCTTCTCTAAGAGGAAGTGCACTTTGATTGTCATAGTAGATGGTTGTTGTCTTCTCAAGAATACAAAATTTATCACAAAGTCCTCTAAGCCATGTAGCTTCCTTTTGTGGCCTCTGTCAATGCCATGCATTCGGCCTCAGTAATAGACAATGCAGTAGTGGGTTGTAATGTAGCTTTCCAACTTACAACACAACCAGTGAATAGATAACCTAAAAGAGAACGTCTTTTATCACAGTCATTTGCAAAGTCAGAATCAATGTAACCTACATGTGTCTTTGTGCCCTTGTCGAAACCATGGCATATAGTAGATGTATCCTTTAGGTACCTAAGAATCTATTTGACTTCTTTCCAGTGAATCCTTCCTAGATTTGACATGTATCTATTCACCATGCTAATAGCCTAAGCAAAATCTGGATGGGTGCAAATCATAACATACATCATGCTACCAACTGCACTAGAATAAGGTACACTAGACATATAATGATCATCCTCTTCATATTGTGGAGACTCAATAGATGAGAGCTTCTTGAAATGGTCATCCAAAGAAATAGATACAGGAAATGGTTCATATATAGAAAACCTTTGTATCACTTTCTTCTCATACTTCTCTTGACTGAGAAATAACCTTCCAACTTTGAGGCTTCCAATGATTTCCATCCCCAAAATTTTCTTTGTTGCTCCCAAATCCTTCATCCTATAGATTTTGGAAATATCTCTTGTTGCAATCAATATGTCATCAACATAAAGCAAGAGGTAAATAAGAGACTCCATAGGAAGTTTCTTTAAGTAGACACAAACATCATATCTACTCCTGGAGTATCCATGATTGACCATGAAAGAATCAAATCTAAGATACCGCTGACATGGGGATTTCTTCAAACCACAAATAGACTTCTTTATTAAGCACACATGATCCTTCTTTGTAGCAGAAACATAACCTTAGGTTGTTGTATGTAGATATATTCCTCTAAGTCACCATGGAGGAATGCAGTCTTTACATTAAGTTTCTTAAGCTCTAAATCATACCTATAAACTAATGTCAATAGAAATTTGATGGAGATGTGTTTGACGAAAGGAGAAAAAACATCCTTGTAATCTATACCTTTCACTGGACTGTAGCCTTTTGCAACTAACCATGCTTTGAACCTTACAGTAGTATCTCCAGGACCAACTTCTTTCCTTTTGAATACCAATTTACATCCAACAATCTTTTTTCCAGTAGGAGAATTTACAAGCACCCAAGAGTTGTTCTTTTGAAGAGAGAACATCTCTTCCTTCATAGCTACAATCCACATGGAATAATGTGGATTAGACATAGCTTTATCATAGGTAGATGGTTCACCACAATCATTATGTCTCTTTTGCAGTAGCCAAGACATACGCAACAATGTAATCTGAATGCCTTACATGTGGTTTGATTTGTCTTCTTTCTCTTCTAGAAGAAATGGTATATGTCTATTCTTCAGGAGTGTCATATTCATCATCATATGGGTTTTCTTGTGTAACAATAGGAGGTGTTGGGTAGTGTGCACTAACTTCAAGCTCCACCTGCTCTGTGAAACTTTGAGAATGACCTGTATTAGAAGATGTCGTACCATCGGATTTTGTAGAAAACATAGCAGACCAATCAAAAGTTACATTTCTTCCAATCAAGAACTCTCATGAATTTGTCTTAGTGCACCAAAATCTGTATCCCTTCACACCATCAACATAACACAAGAAAAATGCAATTTTTCGCTCTAGGCTTGACCTTCCCTTCATTTAAATAGGCATATGCAGGACAACCAAAAATATGGAGATTTGAGTCATTTGTAGGATGACCAGACCATACCTTTTCTAGAGTTTTAATACCCAGTAGAGAAGATGGAGAATGATTTATAAGGTAGGCTGCAATAGACATGGCTTTGGCTCAAAAATATTTAGTAAGACCTACACTGATCTGCATGCATCGTACATGCTCTAGGAGAGTTCTATTCATGCATTCTGCAACACCATTTTTCTCAGGTGTATGTCTCATTGTGTAGTGTCTTGAAATATGTTTAGATTGATAGAATTTGTTAAATTCAAAAGAACAAAATCCTATGTCATTATTTGTCCTCAACTTTTTAATGCATTATCCTATTTTCTTTTCAACCAACATCTTCCATTTCTTAAATTGAACAAAAGCTTCATATTTATATTTTAGAAAATACATCCACACCTTCCTTGAGAATTCATCAATGAAAGTAAGCATATACCAGGAACCACCCTTAGAAGGCACTTGAGAAGGACCCCATATGTTGGAATGAATATAATCAGTAGTACCTTTAGTAATATGGTTTGTAGTTGAAATTTTGACCCTGTTCTTCTTTCCCATTACAAAATGCTCACAAAAATCCAACTTTATTAATACATATATCACCTAGAAGTCCTCTCTTGTTTAATAATTTGAGACCTTTCTGACTTATGTGTCCTAGTCTCATATGCCATAATTTTGTGGTATCCATATTTGAAGTGGGTGAGGAAGAAACATCAGTAGCTACACCAGTCATAGTTTCACCATGCATCTTTTAAAGGTTTTTCTAAATACTTACTCCCTTAATCATTTAGTCATCTCCTTTGGTAATTGATAAGATTCCATTTTCATCCTTGTATGGAAAACCATTTGCTTCAAGCAAGCCAATGGATATGGGATTTTTTTGGAAACCTTGAACATGACAGATGCTTGAAATAGTTCAGATGAATCCATCAAACATCTTGATACGGTGTCCAGTGCCAAGAGTCTTACAGGTAGTATCATTTTCCATGTTTACAATACCACCATTAAAATATTAATGAGAAGAAAAATAATCTTTATGTGGGAACATGTGTGTGAGCAGTCTGAGTCCAGAATCCATGAAGTTTGAAAATTTGTGGATGAGGAAGAAGACGATGACACCATAAGAACATAATTTGGATCTTCTTGTGCTACATTAGCATATGCATTTTGTTCTTGTTCAGCACCACCGTTCTTCCTCTTCTTCTTATTCTGTAACTTGTAGCTTTCATCAAAAATGTGTTTAGTATTCTTACAATATTTACTGAACTTCTTTGATTTTAACATAGTTCAACCCTTCACTCCTGCTAGAATCAGCCATAAGGTCTTTATCAACCATGGTCTTTGACAACAACGAGGACGTAATGTCCTCCACCTTGATTGAAGATGTTTCATACAAAATAGTTTCACGAAATTGCTTGTATGAGGAGGGCAAACAATTCAACAGAATAAGAGCATTATCTTCATCTTTCGAGTTTAATATCTATGTTTTCTAGATACATAATAATAGAAGTAAACTTGTTAATGTGATCATGAACAAAACTACCTTTCACATGCATAGTAGGTAGAGACGTTTCTTATGATAGATTTTGATTTGGTGAGACTTTGTCAAGTAGATATCTTCAAGTTTCTTCCAACCTCCACAATAGTAGTCTCCTTGGCAACTTCAGTCAGAACCTTGTAGTTCAAGGATAAATGGATGGCGGTAAAAGCCTTCTGGTCCATCTCCTTCTTATCTTCATCCTTCATAGTGGTTGGCATCTTCTCGATGTCTTCAAGATCCATAGTGACTCCATGTTGAAGAATCACACCACGCATCATGATCTACCACAATCTGAAATTAATTTATCAATCAAACTTCTTGATCTTATATAGACTCATCATCGTTCAGATCTTGAACATGAGGTTTTGATACCAATCTGTTAGGATCTGAATGATAGAATATGATGAGTTCGATCAAAATAACAAGATGAGAATAAAGAGAATGATCATGCAATCACAAAACATATGATTTACATGGTTCGATCTGGGTGACCTACTCTAAGGGAGCGAGCGTTATCTCCACTATGTTAGAGAAGAGAATACGTGGAAGAGAACTCTCAAAAGAGGCAAATTACACCTTGAGTAAATATAATATAAGATGATTGCAAAACCCTAACTAGAGAGCATATACTTGTACGTGTAGAATAGTAATCAGATCCTGATCGGCCTAAATCGCACGTTCACAAAGGAGCGGATCTTGAGTATTCAGACTGTTAAGATAGTAACCCGATACTTAAGACCTCACAACTTTTATATGAGGTCTGATGTAGTAATCGGGTTTAAACCACAGGGACAAGGTTAGTAGGTGTTAAAAACACAGTGTCTCACACTCATATACTCCGGATAACAGATGTCTTAAAAGGGTGTTCCCTAAAGGAACGATAGTACACAAACCAAAGTAAAAGAAATAATCTAAAGAAAAGAAGAACAAAGCGTACAAAAATAAGATGGAAACAAAGATATGGAAAGGAAACTTGGACTGGGTTTCACCTACTAAGACTTCTCACCAACATGCAAGCATCATCTCTCCCTCTCATATACTCTATCAAGATTACAAGCAATCGTAAAGGTGTGTATTCCTCTCTCTCTAGAGATGAGGATAGATCTGAGTCAAGGGACAACCTCTCTCTCGAGATGACTATCCAAAAACTACAAGGAACAACATATTCTCATAAGCTTTAGCATTCCAACATTTTCATGCATTCATACTACACCATAACACAAAATATTAGTGATACTACTCTTTCAAGGTACCAATGATCAAACATCAAAATATGGTAGCTAAGCATACAAGTGAAGCATTAAAACTGGTGCATGGAGATAATCTTGATGAGAGTATATATGCATTCAAAAAGGAGAGACAATATACATGTTGGGAGAGCCTTAGTGGCTATTCCCAACTCAAGTTAAGCGTTTAACCACACATGTTTACGGGAAGCATAACGAAGTTACAAAATGATAGATACATCAAGTTCCACAAAGAGATGAGAGAAATACAGCGAGATGGAAGTGATAGATCTAGATATAGAGAGAAGAACATGATACAACTTAGTACTTCTTCAGATCTAGATCTAGGAGGTTGATGGCATCGACATCCTCCTTCTCTCAAAAAAGATGGAGCCTTCAGTCTTCTCTCTCCTCAGCTTTCGGCTTTGGAGATCTAAGGTTTATGGGAATGAGTTTGGAAAATGGCAACACTTCGTGGTCCTTTCAGATCTAATGATTTGACAAGACGTGTAAGTGGCCTATTTATAGTCGTGCTCCATTGGCTTAACTCCTTGACTGCAATCAAGGTTTGGTCTTGGCTGGAGCTAGGCCTCGATCGAGGCTTCATTGCCATCTTCTCCTTGCTCGTGGCCTGGTTAAGATACCTTCTTGGTCGTGGCCTGATTGTCGTGCCCTTTGGTAGAACCGTGGTCTAAGGCTCAGTCGCGGCTTCATGTCGCGGGTGTGTGGGTTGCAGATGCAAGGGGTCGAGGCAATTCTGGTAGGCCTCGACCACGGTGGGGTGGCTCTAATGGTCGAATGGGCCGCGGTCAAGGTGTCGACCGCGACCTTGGCTCGATGTGACCCTGCAAACAAGGGAAAAGTGGGTAAGTGAGATACTTGGCATAAAGTACTAAAATAAGTGGAAAAATCTATAAAAGGTATGCTAGGGGAGGCATAAAATATATGTGAAAATTGTATAAAATGAGGTGTTATTGTTGTGTGATTTATATATCATCTTTTCACATGCTATCACACACAAATTTGGTTCATTTTGATATAATTCAGTCTCTTTTCATATTACTTTTGTCATCTTTTTGTTATTCTACTTATTTCATAACTTCCATTGTAGATTTACCCCAAAAAGAGCTGAATTAAGAGTTTAGTTCTGCTGAAATAGTAGAATGCACGATGTGTACCTTTCCAGAGAAAACTTTGTTCGCCCAGCCAGGAGAACACACGGTGTGCACAGAAAAAATGCACGGCATGCGAGTTTCCAGAAGTGCACAGAAAGGCAAATGCACGTCGTGCATACCGATGCACGACGTGCACCTGGAACGTAAACAACCAAAGAAAGTTCTAGAAAGTTGCACAATGTGTATATCCTCAGTGCACGCTGTGCGCAGTTTAGCCTGATGCAAACTACACTTCTTGTACACGACGTGCACCCCAGATGCACGACGTGCACCTGGCAGTTTTAAAATCCAAAAATTGAGAATTCAATTTTAAAAGAAGGTGGGAACTTAAGGGGCGGTTATGTTCGGTCATTTGAGGAGTTTTCTCTTGTCCCAGAGCTAGAGGAGACCAGAGGAGGACAATTTTGGAGAGATCTAAGGTGGTTTCTTGCATAAGGAGACCATTTCTTCTCCTCTACTTCTCCATTGTCTTCTCCAAGGTGCAACCAAGCTTCCCCAACATTGAATAGCTTCTTGGGAAAGGAGCTTGTCCATCTTGGAGCAGCTAAAGAAGGAGAATTTCATCCTCAAGTCGGAATTCTTACTTCTTGTGGTTACATCTTTAGTTCTCTTTGTCTTTTCCCTTCGAAATCATGTTTAGAACTAAAATCTCTGTAACAAATCTACAAGACATGGTTATGGATGAGTAATTCTTCTTTTCTTGGGCATGGGAGAGTATCTCCCATGTCATAGCATGTATGGAATAAGTACTTTCGTACTAAATACTATGTTTCTTGTTTCTTAACAATGAAAGTACCGGTTTACCCTTTTCTTGCATGTATTGCTGGCCACTTTATGTGCATGTTTTCTGCTTTCTTTCTTGATCTGAGAAGATACGTAGGAACATATGGAGGTGCTCTTCTTGGCAACTCTTCCTCTTCTACGAGAGTAGAGAGGAATGAGTTGAGGAACAATTTGTGATTAAAAGCGAAATTCACACACGAGAGTGTTATTTTAAGTTGTGATCGTTGCATTTACACCGGGAGGTGAAATGTAACACAACATTTCCTTGAAATAAGAACTTATGTATGTTTAAATTATTGTGTTCCTTTGATTGCTATGATGTGTGAACGAAATCCTAATGTCCAAGATTCCCAATATTTCTAAAATCAAACTTCTTTTAGTAGTTCTTGCTTGCTCGTTAAAATCTAAATTTTCTGCTGTTAAAATATGAATTCTCTGCATTTAGACAAACATTTTCATTTCCTTAAAATTGATCTAGATTGTTGAACTTTAGTGTTGTTGCACTCAATTAAATTAATTAAGCTCCTTGTGTTCGACCTCGACTATACTACCTCCATATACTTGCGGAGATTGGTTAAGTTGGGTAAACTATCCTTTGTTTGGATTAAAACTCGTTAGCCTAAATAGCTAGCAAGTTTTTGGCGCCGTTGTCGGGGAGCTACGGTAATTTAATTGGAGTAATAAGTACTAATTAGTAATTCGAGACTAGATCATCATTTCCATATTTTGAAATTTCATATACCTTTTAGTTGTGTTATTAATTCCTTTTGCAATTTTTCAGGTTGTATGTGTCACTCACAACGAGGTCTTCAAACATCTTCTTTGTTAGACCTTGAAATCGAGCGTACTCTTTCAAGCTTGAGAAGAGCAAGAAGAGTGGAACGTACACTACTAGAAGGTACTCCGCCGTCACCATCATCACCACCACCGTCTTCTTCACCTTCTGCGGTAGCTACACCAAGCAATCCAGCCATGGAAGACGACCGTCCTTTAAAGGATTTCACGATGCCGGTTGCCACAAATATCTGTGGAGCCATTGACTTGCCTACTGTAGAAGCAAACAACTTCTCAATTGCTCCTTCTATGATGCAAATGATACAACAGAATCGTTTTGAGGGTACTACCAATGAAGACCCAAGTCTTCACGTTGTCGAGTTCTTAGAATATCTAAATACCTTCAAGATTAACGGAGTGTATGTTGATGGAATTAGACTCATGTTATTTCCCTTCACCTTAAGAGATAGAGCCAAGGCATGGCTTTTGTCTCTTCCCAAGAAGTCAATTAAAAGTTGGGACCATCTCCTTAATGTTTTCCTTGCAAAGTATTTTCTGCCAAGCAAGACAGCCCATTTGAGGAACCAACTCACCAATTTCTCTCAGAGTGAAGGAGAAACTCTATATGACACATGGGAATGGTTTAAATATTTTCAACGCCTTTTCCCACACCATGGTTTGACAAACTGGCTTCTACTTCAAACTTTCTATAATGGACTATTTTACAATACCCGGTTGACTTTAGATGTCACTGCTGGTGGTGCATTAATGACTAAGTCTTATAGAGAGGTTTATGATATTATTGAAGATATATCACTAAACCACTGCCAATGGGGAGGAGATAGAGGAGTAAAATCAACCTCTACAGCAAGTTCTTCAACCGGAAAACAAGGAGGAAAACACACTGTTGATGCCTTTGACCTAATTGTTGCCAAGCTAGATGTGCTTACACAGAAATTTGAGAAGATGACCACTTTGCCAATTCAATCCACTGAAGCAACATGTGAAGCTTGTGGTAATGCAGGACATACTTCTTCTTCATGTTTTTTCCCTAATGCAATGGAAGGAAACTTTGAACAGGTCAATGATGTTGGGATGCAAGGGAATAAGCAATACAATCCCTATTCCAGCCAATACAATCTAGGATGGAGAGATCATCCTAATTTCTCCTACCGGAATACAAACAACACTCAAAACTTCCAGCAAGGACAACAACAGCTGCAACAACAACATGCCAACTGTCAAGGAAATCTACCGAGTTTCAACAACAGGGGTTATCAATAGACACAACAACCCCAAGGTTCTTCTCTAGAAGCTATGATGGAAAAATTCATATCTACACAAATGCAACAGAATGAGGAACTCTGGGGCGAATGACAAGCTTTTGAAAGATGTTATTGCTCAACTTTCTACAAAGGTGGATGGAATTTCCACTCACACCAAGATGTTAGAAAACCAAATAGCACAACAAGCTCTAAACCAACAAAGGACTCTGCAATCTGGTTCGCTTCCAAGCCAACCGGAAGTGAACCCAAGGCAACAAGCTCATGCAATTATCCTAAGAAGTGGAGCTGAGATTGAAAGACCTTCTCCATCCAAGGAGAAGAACATAAAGGTAACTGATGAAGAGGAGTCCAACACTCCTAATTGCAGTAAGGAGAAAGGTAAAGCTGAAGCACCACCTTCCTTCAAAGCCACTGCACCTTTTCCTCAAAGGTTAGCCAATAAGAAGGAAGACTAGAAATTTAGTAAGTTTATGGACATAATCAACAAATTGCATGTCAATCATCCTTTTGCTGAAGTTATTTCTGAGATGCCTTCTTATGCTAAATTCCTTAAAGATATTTTGACTAAAAGAAGAAAAGTTGATCAAGTAGAAATAATAATGCTTTCATAATGAGTGAGTTCTATTATTCAAAATTGTCTTCCAAAAAATCTTGATGATTTGAGAGCTTTTACACTGCCATGCAAGATCAATGATACCACTTTTGATAAAGGTCTAGTAGATCTCGGTGCCAGTATTAGTCTCATTCCATTTACCTTATGGCAAGAACTAGATCTTGGGGATTTGAAGCCCACAAGGATGGCTATTGAATTAGCTGATCATTCTATTAAATACCCAAAAGGTATAGTGGAAGATGTACTTGTACAAATTGAGAAATTCTATATACCTTGTGTGTAACATCCCTGACCAGGGTTATGAACTAACCCCAGGTGTTTTTCTTAATCATGTGATTAAAATGCTTGTGGTTATCTATTGATAATGTAATTAAAGCTCCTGAGGAATATATATTTCCCTTTCTGTCCTTTTAAACAATATTGTAATATTGTTTTGTTAAAAGTGGACTTATGTGCAAATTACCCAATTAAAGGGGTTAACTTGCAAATTTCACATGTTCAGATGTTCCTTTGATGATAATACATCATAAGAATGAATTTGATGAAGTATTATGGATTCTCCAAGCTTGGGCACCAAAAGGTAGCTTGTGGAGCAATCCTTGTGCTTTAAACCCTAGTTTTGGTATAAAGTGCAATTTACCCAAAACATGGGGTGCAACATGTAAAATATACCTTATAGAATATCTTTTATGACTCTTGGCATCAATTATAGTAAAAATGATAAAGGGGGCACTTCATTTGAATAAACAAATAAGAAGGATAACCCTTGTAACTAAATAACCAAGTTATAAGCCTAATAACCCTTCTATATGTGCAACTTAGTAAAAAGTTGGCTTTCTTCACCTTTAGACCTTGGGTTTAAGATGAGTTTTGATTAAGTATGGAAGGGAGAAATGTGTCTTAGAAGAAGGGAAGGACCTAGATGAGAAATGGAGAAACAAGTTGTCCTTATGTTGGAATTTCACCCAAAGTATATATACACCTTTTCTCACTTAGCAAGGATCGTTTCCTTCACTTCCCTTCTTATCCCCTTGCTTAGACCGACTTAGGACAGAGCTCTGGAGTAGAGGAGGACGTATAAGGAGTTCTAGGTAAGCTTTGGTCATCTTCTTGCTCGGATTCATGGAAGAATTCATGGTGCAAGGTTGGTTTTATGGTCTTCCTTACTTGTTTCCTCTTTCTAGCCATCTTTTCCCAACCTTTCCTTGGAGAAACACCCTTGGCCGACCTGTGGAGCTCAAGACACCATTAAAGGCTTGAAGCTTCGAAGCTTGGAGCTCTAGATCTGGTTCTAAGGCGGGTTTTATAACTCTAAACCTTTTGCTTTCTTATGCATATCTTTGTACTTGCAAAAGTAGCTTGTTCTTCTTTTCCCCATACTTCCTTGCTTTCTTGCAACTAAAACTGAAGAACATACCTTGATCTGGAGGTAGAAGAAGATGGGCATGATTACCAATGTTACTTTATCAAACGGTCTTGTTTTCCCCCCTTTGGCCAAACGGTTTGGGGCAAACGGTTTGCAAAACCGTTTGAAGGGCAAACGGTTTCACAAGGTCGGTTGGAGAAAACGGTCTCCAAGACCGTTTGAGGGTGTTGACCAAGCGTTGACCGTTTGGGATTTCTGTTCATAATTATGTAGGCTAATGACCCACCAAATTTGAGGGGTTAAATCCAAAGAAAACGTAGGTTGAAGGCCAATTAATTAGGCAAATCGAATTGAATTAAATGTTGATTTTCAGTCTGATTAACTTGACCTGTTTGGGCAAACGGTCTCAAGACCGTTTGAGTGAGTTGACCAAGCATTGACCGTTTGGGATTCCTGTTCATAATTATGTTGGTTGATGAACCTACAAATTTGAGGGATTAAATCCCAAGGAATCGTGAGTTGAAGGCTAATCAATTAGGGAAACCTAATTGGATTAAGTGCTGATTATCAATCTGTTTTAATAGAACTTTTGGGCAAACGGTCTCAAAACCATTTGAGTGCGTTGACCAAGCGTGAACCGTTTGAGATTACTGTTCCTAATTATGTTGGTTAATAACTCACCAAATTTTAGGGGTTAATTCTCAAGGAATCATGAGTTCAGGCTAATCAATTGGGAAAACCCTAATTGAAATTAGTGCTGAAATTCCAACAAGTTAATTTGAGATTTTGGGTTGATTATCCCAAACGGTCTGGATCACCCAAAATGTCTCAAGACCGTTTGGGGGTCACCCCAAGACCGTTTGGAGTTCTGGGGTAAAGTATAGTTGATCAATTGAAGGTCCAAAGGTACCAATCATATTGCAATTAAGTGCTGAATTGTTGATCAACTCGATAGACCAATCCTTGATGATTTTTCACTAGAATCCAAAGGATGGACGGGCCAAACGGTCTCAAGACCGTTTGGAGCTCATACAAATGGTCTCAAGACCGTTTGGTGGTCACCCAAGACCGTTTGGAGGTCTAGGGTTGAGTATGGTTAGGTGTTTAAAAGTCTAAAGGTACCAAGTTGATATACAATGCAATGTTGATTTGGTGATCAATCCAATGATTCAAACCTTAATTGATTGACTTGGATTTTGATGATATGATGGGAAAACGGTCTCAAGACCGTTTGGAGGTCATCCAAACGACCTCAAGACCGTTTGGGGTCAGGTCATACCCAATTTGGATGATGTTTCTATGGTTTCAAAGTAACTAGTCTTACATTGATTAGTATTGAAGGATCATCGATTCCAAACCCTAATTCAATTGAATCAAACCCTAATTGATGAACGATTGAGGGTTAATTAAGGGTCAAATCAGTTGAAGGTTGACCTATTAAACTCAATTTAGGTATGAGTATAGGTCCAATTGATGTTTGGTTCCATGAATTCAATGATTGAAGTAATCAACATTGGAAACCCTAATTCAATTGGATACCTTATGTAATGGAGGTCCAATGTGATTAAATCTTTGGGAATTAAGATGATGAATGTTCTATTGATCCAATAATGATCAGTAATGATAATCAATGAAGGTATGAAGGTTGAAACCCTAATAATACCTAAGTGATTAGAACCAATTAAAGGGAGAATTCTTAATTGTTTATAGGATTAATAGCTTGATACACTATGTTAACCATAGTAGCATGTACTTGATTGAAGGGTTGATGTGACCTAATCCAGTTAAAAGAATGAAAGATTAGAATACACATATATATATATGAATCATGGAATGATCTTATTTAGCACGACCGTGTAAGGGAGCACAGCCGTGGTAGCCTTAACTTGCACGACCGTGTAAGGGTGCACAGCCGTGGTAGCCTTACTTTGCACGACCGTGCAAGGTGGCACGGCCGTGGTGTCCTATAAAGAAATTGAAAAGTTTTGGTATTGTGTTGACATTGTTATATATGAATGTCCTTATTTGTATAAGTCATACATGTTGATATTATGAGGTGATCATAGCCAGGTAAGAGTTATGATGTCATATTCCTTGAAAACAATTATAAGCTTTTAGAGTAATGATATGTGAAAAGTATATACATTGCCTCAATCAAGGTCATGTTGTTAGATGACTTGATGCTTATATGTCACTTGGTAACAAGTGTTATGATAATATGAGGGTTTGAATAACCATGTTCCTGAATCATTTTATGCTTAATGCCTTGAAGGCTTAGATGGTTCAATGGTTGTTTAATCTAAACCCTAATGATACCTAAAGACATTAAGGGGTTAAGTGATTAGTAGATTGACCCATGTTATGATTATTAAAGAAGATTACCAAGGTACCCTTGAAGGGTTCAAGTAGATAACAACCCTTGATCAAGCAAACCCTAATGATTATAATGGGTTGACTTAATCTATGTTAATCAAAGATGACTTGACCTAATCTAACCTAGAGTGATTTAAACATCATCTAGTAGTAAGAAGAGAGAGAAATCTCCTAATATGAATGAGAATCAAGTAACATACTTTCAATATGTAAGAATGTACATGATTAGGGTATGATCCATCAAGGTAAGATCATGGAAATCCTAATTATAATGATTAATGAATCTTAACCTAATTTGAGGGCATCAATGATGATAATTTTCATATATAATGATGCTATGAGCTCAATTCACTATGAAGTGAATAGTAAACCCTAATTATAGGGTAATAACATGCAACGTGAATAGTAAACCCTAATTTAGGGTGATCTGATAAATGGAGTAATTTAGGGTTATGCCTTTGAGTATGAAACCCTAATTACAAGTTGTAATATGAGAAATCTTTATGCCTCGAGAGCTAAGAGGTTCTATAACCCTATGTTGAAGTAAAAGAATACAAACCCTAACTCTACTTATGCTTTTAATCATGAATCTTCATGATTAAAGTATGAGATGAGGAATCATTATTCCTAATCATAAAGAAAGGGATTGAATAACTCTAATTGATGTAAATAAGGGAACCTAGCCTTAGTATAAGCATGAAGGTACTATTCCTGAATTGAAAGGTTAATTCTGCTTTATAAATTGCTGATATGGAAATGAAATGTTTATTGTTGTCAATTGAATTAACCATGCAGGTTCTTAAAAAAAGGATGATTATATCCAGGTAAAGGTTATGATATCATATTCATTGGAAGCATGTTATTAGCTTTATGAATAGTGATATACTATGTTGCCTAGTTAAGTGACATCATATAAGATTGATAGGATGTGAGAGCCATGAGTAACATCAAGGCCATGCTAATAAGATGACTTATGATGAATTAAGGGTTTGAATACCCTATTCTTGAATCATAGTAATGAAATGGTTAAGAAATGATATCCAATTGATAATTGATGTGAGTTAGACTTGATACATTTAATATTCTACTTTTATAGCTGTTGTTCTAATGATTAATGCTTGGAAACATGCTTGATGCTAAAAGAATGCTAGAATGTACCTAACTAATCAAGTATAATCATATCATGTAGAGCCCTGACCATAGATCCATCATTGTCATAGACCAAATGATGGTGAAACAGGTTTTCCTAAGGGAACTCCTGGAGCATATACTTTTGAGTATATGGGGGTATATGGACGCGAATATCCTTACGTCCTAGTGCAGGAATTGATGTAGATGTACTTTAATCTTTCAACCCTTCACTATATATTCATACCGGGTGATGTACCACAAATCTCCCGAAGAAATTACTAATACCACATCGATGAGAGATAAACAAGAAATCTTTCGATGACGATGAGAGTTCAGATCTCCACTGTAACTCTATAGCGAAGTTTCCAGAATACCCTGGATAGCTACTACAGTAGAGACACAAGATGTTCTGCAAGTAAATCCTCTTACTGACTGAGGAAGATGAGGTCATAAGAATCCGGCTCTTTTGATGACCTATGTATGGTACCGACGCGATTTTTTTAAATGGTCGGTTGGAGTATGAGAGGTATAACTCATCTCCGCAGGGCATAATGATGTTTGAAAAATATAATCAGCCGTATAGTATAACTGCTTAGGTTGTACTACGAGAAACAATGATTGATGTTACATTGTTGACTTTAATAGTCTGTTCAAGTTTCTAGAATACATGTTCTACATATGCTTTAATGAAGTGATTGCTTAAGTAAATGTTGTTTTACTTATTACCAAAGTGCCGTTGATATTTTCAGTTACTTTGCTTCTGTTATTCCTTATATGCTATAACAAAGCCTCTGGCGGAGAGTTATAACTCTCGCTGGGACAATTATCTAAATTGTCTCACTTCTGTGGGATTCTACTTTTTAGGAAGACGCCGAGGACGAAGGAACCCATCAGTGGGTGAGCAGCAACAGCAACAGTCTCAGGGACAACACTGATCTTCAGGTGGAGACACTGTCTGTCATGTCGTGTAAATAGTATGTCCTGTGTCGTCACTCTCAGGTCCTAGGAGTCAGTATATCTGAGATTTTGGCATGATGCCTCGAGATTTTGTATCTTACCTTGTACAATTAACAAGGTGGGTGTTGTTGTAATGCTCGAGATGTGTTTATTACAGAGATGTATCAATGGATCAGTTTGTAAATGACCTATCATGTTGTTTATGAAAGAGTTTTTTTTATCTTTTGAAGATCTCTTTACAAAAGTTTTAAATTTTTAGTGATTTTTTATAATTCCGCTGCTAATCGCTTCCGCATTCTTTAATTTGATTGTCAGTTTGGTGTCGATCGTTTCAAGTGGTATCAGAGCTCTAGGTTCCCTGAGTCTACAGAGACATAGGACTTAGGTAGTAGAGTCTGTTCTAAGTGTCATCTAGTGTATCTGATGGTAACGTCTGCTCACATAGGAGGAGAATAACTTGAAGATGACTGGATTGGATGAGGAGTTGCGGAGAGCAACAATACTACACCAAGAAGAGGTGTAGAGGAGCAAGCAATAGAGGGACAATTACCTGAGATTCCCCTAGCTAACCCAACCATGATAAGGAATTCTTCCTTAGGAATCACTGATTGGGGAATTTAAGGCTACCATGATGTATCTAGTGGATCAAGAACTAGCAATACAACCCAGATTACCAGCTCCTAATGATGATGTTTTGGATATCAACAGAATATGTGAACCACAACAACAGGTTGAAGCAATGGTAAATGATGAAGCTTTGAACCTAGAGAAAGTCAGTGCTCAACCTCAGTCTGATGAATCAGTATACGGTAATATAGGGGTTCGAATAGAACCATAGACCAGGACCTGCTATAGGTGTAGGAAGCCTGGACATATCAGAAATAATTGTCCAGAAGAGAAATATAAAGGAAGAATTGAGAAAAGGCCTATCCAAACCCAGGAGCAGAGACCTGGTAGTTCCAAAAGGAAGACGTTTCTGGTGTCACCAACACAACCAGGACCTAGTACACCAAGACAATGGTCATCCAGAAAGGGTAAAGAACCCTTCAGACCATACTGGGCACCTAGAATTTGCTACATATGTAGGCAGGTTGGACATCTGGCAAGAAATTGCCCAACCAGAAATGTTATGGCAAATCAACCTCTGAGGCAGAATCAGCTTGAGACAATGAATAATCCTCGAGTCATGACAGGTTAGACAAAATAAATGTTATTCTTATATGTCTTTTTATGATCTCTTGGACAAAACCGAGAAAGTAATTGATTGAACGTTTCTTGATTCATCCTATAAGGACTTATAATGTTGTATAAAATAGATGTTTCATGTTACATGCTTACCTCCATAAAAAGGATGAAGTATTAAAGAGATGTCTGGATAAAATTCAGTAATGTTAGATCTTATACTTGTGATAATAGGAAAAGAGAAGGAAAATGGTAGTATACAAATGCATATTACCTTATCTCAGTATTTATATACCCTGGCCAGGTATACAATTGTTGATGATAAAGTAAATATGGAAACTCTTAGATTGTTATCTTTTTGATTGCTCTGATCAAGTAGTCATTCTGAAACAATCTAATGAGTATCAATAAATAAGAAATATAGGAATAAGGGAGGTCAACCCTGTCCAGTAAAGATGTAAGAATAATAATAAAGATCCTCCCCATAATGTGAAAATGTGATGGAATCATAAGATGTTTCATGAATGGTTGAAAATACATGATATAACAAGAGGAATATGATCCCTTATTCTCTTTCTTTCCAGGGACATGGCAATCAAGTGGGTCTTAGGACACTTGATGTGCATAATATAAAGATGTTTATGTGAAGTATACCTAGAAAGGTATCAGTTTATCTTGGACTTTAGTTCCAAGTTGAGAATATATGTAACAAGTAATGTCCCAAGATGAAAGGAAGATAACACATGTGATAGGTATCAAGATAAGAATGTAATAATATATCAAATGACTTATGTTGATTACCTGGAATGGTCAACTATGAAATCAAATTAAACATGTAAAATAATATGAACATCACATGTTAGGGGTTTATGTTTTTCATAGACAAAATTCTTTCTAAGATATCTTTCAGATAAATCCTTGATTGATAAGTAACTTTTCCCTATAATAAGAGAATGTACAACTAATGAGTTACTTAGTGTAAGTAATAAGAAAAGTTAGTATGGTGTTATCAGGTGAGATGACACAATCAAGGTATGAAAGGACTTATATAGTCTCAAAATAGATGACAGAGTATGATTGTGATTTTAAGAAAATGTTGATTTAACTAAGGAACATGAGAATATATGTCCCATGTGAATCTTTCCATGGAAAAACTTGAGTGGAGAAACTTTGTATTGAACAAAACTCTATGATGTTCCATAATAATGAAATGTCACTTGAAGACATAATGGTATAATGCTTAAATAATATCTGCTTTCCCTTTTCTTCTGGGATTTCGGGGACGAAATCCTTGTTAGGGGTTTATAATTTGTAACATCCCTGACCTGGGTTATGAACTAACCCTAGGTGTTTTTCTTAATCATGTGATTAAAATGCTTGTGGTTATCTGTTGATAATGTAATTAAAGCTCCTGAGGAATATATATTTCCCTTTCTGTCCTTTTAAACAATATTGTAATATTGTTTTGTTAAAAGTGGACTTATGTGCAAATTACCCAATTAAAGGGGTTAAATTGTAAATTTCACATGTTTAGATGTTCCTCTGATGATAATACATCATAATAATGAATTTGATGAAGTATTATGGATTCTCCAAGCTTGGGTACCAAAAGGTAGCTTGTGGAGAAATCCTTGTGCTTTAAACCCTAGTTTTGGTATAAAGTGCAATTTACCCAAAACATGGGGTGCAACATGTAAAATATACCTTATAGAATATCTTTTATGACTCTTGGCATCAATTAGAGTAAAAATGATAAAGGGGGCGCTTCATTTGAATAAACAAATAAGAAGGATAACCCTTGTAACTAAATAACCAAGTTATAAGCCTAATAACCCTTCTATATGTGCAACTTAGTAAAAAGTTGGCTTTCTTCACCTTTAGACCTTGGTTTTAAGATGAGTTTTTATTAAGTATGGAAGGGAGAAACGTGGCTTAGAAGAAGGGAAGGACCTAGATGAGAAATGGAGAAACAAGTTGTCCTTATGTTGGAATTTCACCCAAAGTATATATACACCTTTTCTCACTTAGCAAGGATTGTTTCCTTCACTTCCCTTCTTATCCCCTTGCTTAGACCAACTTAGGACAGATATATGGAGTAGAGGAGGACGGATAAGGAGTTCTAGGTAAGCTTTGGTCATCTTCTTGCTCGGATTCATGGAGGAATTCATGGTGCAAGGTTGGTTTTATGGTCTTCCTTACTTGTTTCCTCTTTCTAGCCATCTTTTCCCAACCTTTCCTTGGAGAAACACCCTTGGCTGACCTGTGGAGCTCAAGACACCATTAAATGCTTGAAGCTTCGAAGCTTGGAGCTTTAGAGCTGGTTCTAAGGCAGGTTTTATAACTCTAAACCTTTTGCTTTCTTATGCATATCTTTGTACTTGCAAAAGTAGCTTGTTCTTCTTTTCCCCATCCTTCCTTGCTTTCTTGCAACTAAAACCACGAAGAACAGACCTTGATCTGGAGGTAGAAGAAGATGGGCGTGATTACCAATGTTACTTTATCAAACGGTCTTGTTTTCCCCCCTTTGGCCAAACGGTTTGGGGCAAACAGTTTGCAAAACCGTTTGAAGGGCAAACGGTTTCACAAGGTCGGTTGGAGCAAACGGTCTCCAAGACCGTTTGAGGGTGTTGACCAAGCATTGACCATTTGGGATTTCTGTTAATAATTATGTAGGATAATGACCCACCAAATTTGAGGGGTTAACTCCAAAGAAAACGTAGGTTGAAGGCCAATCAATTAGGAAAATCGAATTGAATTAAATGCTGATTTTCAGTCCGATTAACTTGACCTGTTTGGGCAAACGGTCTCAAGACCGTTTGAGTGAGTTGACCAAGCATTTACCATTTGGTATTCCTGTTCATAATTATGTTGGTTGATGACCCTACAAAGTTTAGGGATTAACTCACAAGGAATCGTGAGTTGAAGGCTAATCAATTAGGGAAACCTAATTGGATTAAGTGCTGATTATCAATCTGTTTTAATTGATCTTTTTGGGAAAACGGTCTCAAGACCATTTGAGTGCGTTGACCAAGCGTGGACCGTTTGATATTACTGTTCCTGATTATGTTGTTTAATAACTCACCAAATGTGAGGGGTTAATTCTCAAGGAATCATGAGTTGAAGGCTAATCAATTGGGCAAACCCTAATTGAAATTAGTGCTGAAATTCCAACAAGTTAATTTGAGATTTTGGGTTGATTAGCCCAAACGGTCTCAAGACCATTTGGGGATCACCCAAACGGTCTCAAGACCGTTTGGGGGTCACCCCAAGACCGTTTGGAGGTCTGGGGTCATGTATAGTTGATCAATTGAAGGTCCAAAGGTACCAATCATATTGCAATTAAGTGCTGAATTGTTGATCAACTCGATAGACCAATCCTTGATGATTTTTCACTAGAATCCAAAGGATGGATGGGCCAAACGGTCTCAAGACCGATTGGAGCTCATACAAACGGTCTCAAGACCGTTTGGTGGTCACCCAAGACCGTTTGGAGGTCTAGGGTTTAGTATGGTTAGGTGTTTAAAGGTCTAAAGGTACCAAGTTGATATACAATGCAATGTTGATTTGGTGATCAATCCAATGATTCAAACCTTAATTGATTGACTTGGATTTTGATGATATGATGGGAAAACAGTCTCAAGACCATTTGGAGGTCATCCAAATGACCTCAAGACCGTTTGGGGTCAGGTCATACCCAATTTGGATGATGTTTCTATGGTTTCAAAGTAACTAGTCTTACATTGATTAGTATTGAAGGATCATCGATTCCAAACCCTAATTCAATTGAATCAAACCCTAATTGATGAACGATTGAGGGTTAATTAAGGGTCAAATCAGTTGAAGGTTGACCTATTAAACTCAATTGGGGTATGAGTATAGGTCCAATTGATGTTTGGTTCCATGAATTCAATGATTGAAGTAATCAACATTGGAAACCCTAATTCAATTGGATACCTTATGTAATGGAGGTCCAATGTGATTAAATCTTTGGGAATTAAGATGATGAATGTTCTATTGATCCAATAATGATTAGTAATGATAATCAATGAAGGTATGAAGGTTGAAACCCTAATAATACCTAAGTGATTAGAACCAATTAAAGGGAGAATTCTTAATTGTTTATAGGATTAATAGCTTGATACACTATGTTAACCATAGTAGCATGTACTTGATTGAAGGGTTGATGTGACCTAATCAAGTTAAAAGAATGAAAGATTAGAATACATATATATTTATATATATATATATATATATAAATATGAATCATGGAATGATCTTATGTAGCACGACCGTGTAAGGGAGCACGGCCGTGGTAGCCTTAACTTGCACGACCGTGAAAGGGAGCACGGCCATGGTAGCCTTACTTTGCACGACCGTGCAAGGTGGCACGGCCGTGGTGTCCTATAAAGAAATTGAAAAGTTTTGGTATTGTGTTGAAATTGTTATATATGCATGTCCTTATTTGTATAAGTCATACAGGTTGATATTATGAGGTGATCATAGCCAGGTAAGAGTTATGATGTCATATTCCTTGAAAACAATTATAAGCTTTTAGAGTAATGATATGTGAAAAGTATATACATTTCTTCAATCGAGGTCATGTTGTTAGATGACTTGATGCTTATATGTCACTTGGTAACAAGTGTTATGATAATCTGAGGGTTTGAATAACCATGTTCCTGAATCATTTTATGCTTAATGCCTTGAAGGCTTAGATGGTTCAATGGTTGTTTAATCTAAACCCTAATGATACCTAAAGACATTAAGGGGTTAAGTGATTAGTAGATTGACCCATGTTATGATTATTAAAGAAGATTACCAAGGTACCCTTGAAGGGTTCAAGTAGATAACAACCCTTGATCAAGCAAACCCTAATGATTATAATGGGTTGACTTAATCTATGTTAATCAAAGATGACTTGACCTAATCTAACCTAGAGTGATTTAAACATCATCTAGTAGTAAGAAGAGAGAGAAAGCTCCTAATATGAATGAGAATCAAGTAACATACTTTCAATATGTAAGAATGTACATGATTAGGGTATGATCCATCAAGGTAAGATCATGGAAATCCTAATTATAATGATTAATGAATCTTAACCTAATTTGAGGGCATCAATGATGATAATTTTCATATATAATGATGCTATGAGCTCAATTCACTATGAAGTGAATAGTAAACCCTAATTATAGGGTAATAACATGTAACGTGAATAGTAAACCCTAATTTAGGGTGATCTGATAAATGGAGTAATTCAGGGTTATGCCTTTGAGTATGACACCCTAATTACAAGTTGTAATATGAGAAATCTTTATGCCTCGAGAGCTAAGAGGTTCTATAACCCTATGTTGAAGTAAAAGAATACAAACCCTAACTCTACTTATGCTTTTAATCATGAATCTTCATGATTAAAGTATGAGATGAGGAATCATTATTCCTAATCATAAAGAAAGGGATTGAATAACTCTAATTGATGTAAATAAGGGAACCTAGCCTTAGTATAAGCATGAAGGTACTATTCCTGAATTGAAAGGTTAATTCTGCTTTATAAATTGCTGATATGGAAATGAAATGTTTATTGTTGTCAATTGAATTAACCATGCAGGTTCTTAAAAAAAGGATGATTATATCCAGGTAAAGGTTATGATATCATATTCATTGGAAGCATGTTATTAGCTTTGTGAATAGTGATATACTATGTTGCCTAGTTAAGTGACATCATATAAGATTGATAGGCTGTGAGAGCCATGAGTAACATAAAGGCCATGCTAATAAGATGACTTATGATGAATTAAGGGTTTGAATATCCTATTCTTGAATCATAGTAATGAAATGGTTAAGAAATGATATCCAATTGATAATTGATGTGAGTTAGACTTGATACATTTAGTATTCTACTTTTATAGTTGTTGTTCTAATGATTAATGCTTGGAAACATGCTTGATGCTAAAAGAATGCTAGAATGTACCTAACTAATCAAGTATAATCATATCCTGTAGAGCCCTGACCATAGATCCATCATTGTCAGAGACCAAATGATGGTGAAATAGGTTTTCCTAAGGGAACTCCTGGAGCATATACTTTTGAGTATATGGGGGGTATATGGACGTGAATATCCTTACGTCCTAGTGTAGGAATTGATGTAGATGTACTTTAATCTTTCAACCCTTCACTATATATTCATACCGGGTGATGTACCACAAATCTCCCGAAGAAATTACTAATACCGCATCGATGAGAGATAAACAAGAAATCTTTCGATGACGATGAGAGTTCAGAACTCCACTGTAACTCTATAGCAAAGTTTCCAAAATACCCTGGATGGCTACTACAGCAGAGACACAAGATGTCCTGCAAGTAAATCCTCCTACTGACTGAGGAAGATGAGGTCATAAGAATTCAGCTCTTTTGATGACCTATGTATGGTACCGACGCGATTTTTTTAAATGGTCAGTTGGAGTATGAGAGGTATACCTCATCTCCGCAGGGCATAATGATGTTTGAAAAATATAATCAGCCGTATAGTATAACTTCTTAGGTTGTACTATGAGAAACAATGATTGATGTTACATTGTTGACTTTAATAGTCTGTTCAAGTTAGTGAATACATGTTCTATATATGCTTTAATGAAGTGATTGCTTAAGTAAATGTTGTTTTACTTATTACCAAACCTGCCGTTGATATTTTCAGTTACTTTTCTTCTGTTATTCCTTATATGCTATAACAAAGCCTCTGGAGGAGAGTTATAACTCTCGCTGGGACAATTATCTAAATTGTCTCACTTCCATGGGATTCTACTTTTTAGGAAGACGCCGAGGACGAAGGAACCCATTAGTGGGTGAGCAGCAACAGCAGCAGTCTCAGGGACAACAGTGATCTTTAGGTGGAGACACTGTCTGTCATGTCGTGTAAATAGTATGTCATGTGTCATCTCTTTACTCTCAGGTCCTAGGAGTCAGTATATCTGAGATTTTGGCATGATGCCTCGAGATTTTGTATCTTACCTTGTACAGTTAACAAGGTGGGTGTTGTTGTAATGCTCGAGATGTGTTTATTACAGAGATGTATCAATGGATCAGTTTGTAAATGACCTATCATGTTGTTTATGAAAGAGTTTTTTTTATCTTTCGAAGATCTCTTTACAAAAGTTTTAAATTTTTAGTGATTTTTGATAATTCCGCTGCTAATCGCTTCCGCATTCTTTAATTTGATTGTCAGTTTGGTGTCGATCGTTTCACTGTGATTTTGTTGTTCTTGACATGGCAGAAGCTTCTTCCAACCCCGTTCTTTTTGGAAGGCCATTCTTGAGGACTGTTGGATGTCTTGTTGATGTTCAAGAAGGAAAGCTCACTCTACGTGTTGGGGGAAGAGGCTATGGAATTCTCTGTTTATGAAGCCATGAAAGCACCCACACATGTTGAAGAAATATGTTTACTAGATATTATTGATCTTATTGAGAATGATAATGAAGATGATGTTGATTTGATGATTAATCTTTATGATGATGATGATGTAACTGAACTCAACAATTCTGAAATTTCTGGAGCACTATCTATTTCTAAAGCAGCAGCTATCAATGAAGATGCTCCACTTATTGAAGATAAAGTTGGTGAAAGTATAGCGGGCAAAAAGGTAGAACTAAAAGCCCTTCCACCCAGGCTAAGGTATACATTTCTTGACCCAAATTCTACATCCCCTGTTATAATAAATAATGAATTAACCAATGACCAAGAAAGTAAATTGCTTACTTAATTACGTTTGTATAAAGACGTCATTGGTTATTCCATAGAAGATTTAAAAGGCATTCATCCTTCAATTTGTATGCATAGAATAAATATGGAAGATGATTCCAAACCAACAGTCGAACCACCTAGATCCCTAAATCAAAATATGCTTGTAGTGGTAAAGAAAGAAATTTTCAAGTTAATTGATGATGGAATCATTTATCCCATAAGTGAAAGCCCCTGGGTTAGTGCCATTCACGTAGTACCTAAAAGGGGGGGGTGCAACTATCATTAAAGGAGACAATGATGAGTTAATACAAGCATGCATGGTTACCAGATGGTGTATGTGTATTGACTACCGACGTTTGAATAAGGCAACCCGCAAAGATCATTTTCTGTTGCCTTTCATTGATTTGATGCTTGAACGTCTTGCCAAGCACTCTTATTTTTGTTACTTGGATAGGTATTCTAGATTTTTTTAGATTCCTATCTATCTGCCCGACCAAGAGAAAACCACATTCACTTGTACTTATGGAACATATGCTTATCGTTGTATGTTGTTTGGTCTTTGCAATGCTCTCACTACTTTTCAGCGGTGTATGATGGCCATATTCTTTGATTTTATTGAAAATATAATGGAGATTTTTATGGATGATTTTAGCGTGTATGGTGACTCTTTTGATCAATGTTTATTGAAC
This sequence comes from Alisma plantago-aquatica, assembly GCA_963693085.1. Classification (NCBI taxonomy): domain Eukaryota; kingdom Viridiplantae; phylum Streptophyta; class Magnoliopsida; order Alismatales; family Alismataceae; genus Alisma; species Alisma plantago-aquatica. The sequence continues at coordinate 766,326,985 of OY856413.1, read as the reverse complement.
CTATCTCTAGTCTTAGCCCGCTGTAAAAAGGTTAACCTAGTACTAAACTGGGAGAAATGCCATTTCATGGTACAATCTGGTGTAGTACTAGGTCATGTTGTATCTAACAAGGGCATTGAAGTGGACAGGGCAAAGGTCGAAGCAATTGAGAAGATGTCTACTCCATCATCAGTTAAAGACATCTGCAGTTTTTTAGGACATGCAGGTTTTTATAGAAGATTCATTAAAGATTTCTCCAAAATTGCAAAGTTGTTGTATTCCCTACTCTGCAAAGGATGTGGAATTTGTGTTTGATGATGATTTCCATGCAGCCTTTTCCAAGCTCAAAGAGGCCCTCATTTCAGCCCCAATTATTCAACCTCCAAACTGGGATTCTCCTTTCGAGCTAATGTGTGATGCAAGCGATTATGTAGTGGGAGTTGTTTTAGGACAGCGGAGAGACACGAAACTCCATGCCATCTATTATGCTAGTAAAACTCTCAATGAAGAACAAATCAACTATACAACCACGGAGAAAGAAATGCTTGCAATTGTATATGCATTCGACAAGTTCCAACAGTATTTGGTAGGATCAAGGGTGATTATATATACTGATCATGCTGCCATAAAGTATTTGTTGAACTAAAAAGATGCCAAACCACGCCTTATTCACTGGATATTACTTCTGTAAGAGTTTGATCTTGAAATCCGAGACAAGAAAGGTACAAAAAATAGTGTTGCTGATCGCCTTTCTAGACTGACCACAGAGGCTGGAGATCTATTGCCAATTGAGATCATTTGCCTATTGAAAAGCTCTACGCACTATCATCCACTCAAGCACCATGGTTTGCAGACATCGCCAATTTTCTTGCTACTGGACAACTCCCACCGGACTTGACGTATCAACAAAAGAATAAATTCTTTCATGATGTAAAATTCTATTATTGGGATGACCCATTGCTATTCAAGCATGGAAGTGATGGGCTAATCCGGAGGTGTGTTGTTGAGGAGGAGTTCCCAAACATCATTGTTGAATGTCATGCCTCTCCTTATGGAGGACATTTCGGAGTAGAAAAGACTGCTGCCAAAATACTTCAAGCTAGTTTCTATTGGCCCATATTATTCAAAGATGTCAATCTATTCGTCAAATCTTGTGATAGATGCCAAAGGATAGGAGGCATATCCCACTGTGATGACATGCCACTCAACTCTATCTTAGAGGTTGAGGTGTTCGATGTATGGGGAGTGGACTACATGGGACCATTCCCATCTTCTTGCGGGTATCAATACATTCTTGTTGCTTGTGAATATGTGTCTAAATGGGTTGAAGCCACTCCAACCCAACCGAATGCCAAATCTGTAATTAAGCTTTTTCAAAATATTATTTTCCCTTAGTTTGGAGTTCCACCTGTTGTAATTTCTGATGGAGGCACACACTTTGCTGGAAAAAAATTCAACAATCTTCTCTCCAAGTATGGTGTGACTCATAATATCTCTACGCCCTATCACCCCCAAACATCCGAGCAAGTAGAGGTTTCAAATAGGCAACTGAAGTGTATTCTTGAAAAGACTATCTCTAGTTCAGGGAAAGATTAGGTATTAAAGATAGATGACGCACTATGGGAATATCGCATAGCCTACAAAACCATCATCGGGACTACTCCATTCAAGCTGATCTATGACAAATCATGTCACCTTCCACTCGATTTGGAGCACCGTGCTTTGTGGGCAATTAAGTTCTTGAATTTCAATATGAAGAGGGCAGGAGAAAAACATCTATTGTAGCTGTAGGAGCTTGAAGAACTCCATCTCGATGCTTATGAGAATGCAAAGTTGTATAAAGAAAGAACAAAGGCTTGGCATGATAAAAGAATTTGTAGAAAAGACTTCCAAGAAGGAGATAGAGTATTGTTATTCAACTCTAGATTAAAGCTATTCCCAGGAAAGCTAAAATCAAAGTGGTCTGGCCCGTTCCTAGTGCTAAAGATTTTTCCATATGGAGTTGTGGAACTCCAAGACAAAGATGGAACCTTCAAAGTAAATGGACAACGTTGCAAACACTACTCTTGTGGTGATGCAGTGGAGAAAGGAGCCTCTTTCTCCATCCAAGATGCTTAAAGAATTAGAAGAGTCTTACTCCGGACTCTAAGTGGAGGACCTTGTGGGAGTTGACCCCACATTAGGATAGATTTATTTTAAGTTTTTCGAGTCAAAAACACTCTTTAATTTTGTTAATAAGCCTGTCAGGGATGAATGTAATAATCTAGACTTGATTTCCACCCTATCCGTCTTTGTTTAATGCTGACTGACTGCAATTTTCTACAGAAATCGCTAAGTGCACTGCGTGTCTTTTGAAGACACGACATGCATCTTAGTAAAAATTACAATAGAAGATGTTCTGGAAATTGACGCGGCGTGCGCTATCTATATGCACGTCGTGCACCTGGAAACTGGAGATTTCGGAAACTTTCTGGAAACTTGCACGGCGTGCATTCCACAATTGCATGTCGTGTACCTAGTAATCGAAAGTTGCAGTAAAAGTTCTGGAAACTCGCACGTCGTGCATTCAACAATGCACGTCGTGCACCTGGTCGTAAAAGGAGAATTTAAAAAATGAAAATTTGGAAAGTACACGACGTGCACTCCAAGTGCACGCTGTGCACTTTCTCGTAAAGTTTAGACAAAAGAGGCTGGAGTGCACGACCTAATTTCTCCCCACACCAGCAGCTCTACACCAGCGCCTACACCAACAGTTATCAACTCCCCCAAACTTAGTATCTAGCATGTCCTCAGGCTAAGTGTAGGCTCGAAAACATAGATTGAAAGAGAAAATTTGTATTATAAAATCTTTGCAAAACCTAACACTACCAAATTATCTCATTCTTGCATCAAGACTATTGTGTATGCTTGCTCAACCCTAAAGTCTCATTCCTCCCCCATTACAACCAGAGTTGTACAATTTTGACCTCTTTCCATTGCCTTTGGTAGAAAAGGTCTCTCCTTTTCAACATATCATCCCTTCCTGCGTTAGATTACCAGTCGTTCCAATACAACATCTTCCTGAGGGTAGCTTTCACATTCTTTCTTTATTTTCTATTGGCCCTATGCTAATGTGTTCGGGTAAGCTTTAGACTTTTAAGTGTTTTCTTCCTCTCCTGAACTTTCTCACCCACAACTGTCATAGGGACAGTGTTGCCCATCGGGATTCTGACATAAAGTCAGGTGGTTGTGTGAGTTTCATTCAGTATTGGAGGTGGGTAAGTTTGGCTTCGACCTTCCACTTATAGGTATGACATATTGCATTCATGAGTGCATCAATACACCAACCGTATGGAAACGCTTGGCATCTTTTGGGAACAACTCTCATTTTAATTCTTTTCTTTTCTTTTTGGCTTTTTATATCTCCTCTCTGGCTTGGGTTAGTGGGATTTATGTGGTCTTCTAGGTGGCCAAGCCTCTTTTAATCCCAAAGCGGGGATAGATAGACTCGAAAGAGGTAGTCGTTTCCTTCTCGATATAGATGAGGATTTTCTGGTTGGAGCTGTCAGGTTAGGGTGGTTGGTCAGGAGTATGGCTTTGTGAAAATCTCATTTTCAAGGGTTTCATAAGCTTAAGGTTGTTACACACGCAATGTCTTATTGCAAGAATGATATAAAGTTGTATTACTATGCTTCTCATTTTACTTTTATATGCATTAGTTGCTCATATTTTTCTCTCTATGAGACGATAGCACTACAACCATTAGCAACAAAATAGACAAATTTCTATGGTGGCTGACAAAATTGTGGCTTATAGTTGGATTTCTTTAAGCTAAAAGCAAGAGCTGTTTGGCTAGAGCTAAAATATGTACAAGTAAAGTTTTTGAAGAAATTTTGAAATTTTTTGAAAAATTGAGTGGTAAATTGTACCTCTCTAGCCCATTTATGACTCCTCCCCCAAACTTATCTTTCACCCCGACCCAGGGTGTCAAAATTTGAGTGTGATGTATAAACAGACTTTCTTCATTCTGATTTCTCGGTGTTGGAGGCTCACTTGGACTCGAGGAGCATGCTTACTTAAACTCCTCGTAGCGGATGATACTGTTCGTATTGCATCCCCTCCACTTTTGTATCCAAATTGGATAGGGCCATCATCCAGGATAAACAGAAGATGCCGGAGTCATTTGACAGAGGCACCAGCTGAGGGCTCCTGTGGCAGAAATGCATCTTCTTGAAGTCTTTGTCTGTTGTGTTCTTGTACCCTTTGTCATGGATTTTCAGATTCTCAATAATCGCTTTAGTGCATGTGGCAGCCTTTTCTTCAGTTGGTGTCTTTGCAGTAATCATGTTTGTCTTTTTGTTTAGTGCAAATGTTGTGTCTGAGCTGTTGTATAATAATACAGTCCTTTTGATAACGTTGACTACTAGCAAATCCAATGATTGTCATGAAGAATAGGAAAAAAGATGTATTCTGGGAGGGACTTCGCTAAGTGTTATTACAGATGTTCTTTTACGCCTGATCTCTTGTCTTTCAGAATGTCATTCACCAGTAGGAAGTATGTCATATATGTGTTTGGCGTGTTGTCACCTATCAAAGCTTGGTAGGCTAACGTCATGCTGACTAATAGGTACCCTCCTATTTTTAGCGTATCATGGAGGTCATCCTTCAACACATAGATCATGTCCCTTTCGAATATAACGTCTAATGACTTGTCATCTTCTTTCAAGGACTTCATTATCATGGTTAGGGATTCTACATATAGGCTTACGCAGCTCCACCTATCAAAGTCTTTGAAAGTAGGTACTATCTCTCCAGCCGACCCATTCGGTTTTATTGGATAAATTGGACATTATGATAAATCCCTTTGTTTCGATGATGACAAACATTTCATTCTTGTTGATCTAACGTGCTACTTGAGTGTTGCAGGAATAAGGTGGATGACAAAGCTCTAGGGAATCTATATGCTTGAATGATTGTAAATGTCATGAAATGTAATCAATTGTAAACTTGTACAAATATATAATGTACAAGTACTTAGACTTCATGTAAATCAAGCGTTAGATCTTCCCTAGCTAAAACACCACACTTAGTCATGTCATCTCCTTCAATAGTGTCACATATGCACACTCGTACACACACTTAGTGCCTTAATTGAAAGATTGAAACAGGGTCAATCTCGGTCGACAAACTCCTCGACCGAGACACTCTCGGTCGACAAACTTCTCGACCGAGAAAGACCCAAGTAGCCGTTAGACACAGCTGACAAGGTAGTTGGCAGTTGCAAATGAACGTTGATCCAGAGAGCCTGTCGGTTGACAACACTTCGACCGAGTAGGTATCTCGGTCGACAATTTGTCGACCGAGATGGACTCTGACAGCAACTGCAGAATAAAGCAACTAGCTGTTACTAATGCATCTAACTTATACCTAACGGCTAGTTAAGCACTTAGAACCCCCTAGAAAGTGTCTAGAACGTCCTTAAGCACTTGTAGGTCATTCCTATAAATAGGACATGCCTTAGGACACCTATATACACCTAAGCTACACTTGTGCTATACTTGAGCTTGAATACTCATTGGCAATCTGTTTTGAGCAATAGAGCAATTCCAACATTGGCTATTCATTCCCATTGCTCCATTTTCGTGTCCTATAGGCTAGCATCTCCTTTCCACAGCACTTACACTTCTAGACTCATTGGTTAGGAGATCAATACACTTGATATAGGCAAATCAAGCCTTGTGCTTAAAAGGATAAGTTGTAAATTCTGTTTTCCTTCTTGTTCCTTTTATTCTTTGTATTCTCCTTGCTACTCCTAGGGTTGGAGGCTGCGGATTGGAGAAGGTTCTTCTCGGAAGAGAAGGTGGACTTCAAGCTACTTCAAGAAGGCTATCGCAACGAAAAGCTACTTCAAGAAGGCTATTGCAACGGGAAGCTACTTCAGGAGGAAGGCTGCTTCAAGGTTGGTGCAATTACTTCTAGGTGAAGGATGCTTCAAGGTTGGTGCGATTACTTCTAGGTGAAGGCTGCTTGAAGGGTTTAGGGAGAGAATTGTAATTTTATGTAAAGTCCTTGCGAGGTAATAAAATTAAATTCTTTCCAAATCCCAGTTGGGTAAGCAACCGGGTAGTGGACTGACAACTTTAGTATTTGCTAAAGTTGGAACCACTCTAAATCCTTGTCCCCTTGTCCAATATTCTTGTGGTTGGTTGTTTGAGTTAAATAATTGTTAAAATACTTAAAAACTCTATTCACCCCCCCTCTAGTGTTTTTCAGTTGGTATCAGAGCAGGCTTCAAGGAACCCTAACAAGGTCTTGAAGAATGGGTGACGGGGTGCTCAACAACCTTAATCTTGAAGGGACATTTGTTGCTAGGCCTCCAGTGTTTGATGGAACAAACTACACATATTGGAAGAGAAGGATGCAGTTCTACTTTCAAGGCATAAGTTGGGACTTATGGAGGATGGTCTCAACCCCATACGAGCTTCCTCAAATGCAATATGCAGAGTGGGATGCAAATACGGTAAAATCGGCTCAAATGAATGCAAAGGCTGTAAGTATTCTTTATTGTTCAATTTCAGTAGGAGAATTTAATAGAATATCAAATTGTGAAACAGCCTATGAAATATGGCATAGATTGTCCATAACCTATGAAGGTACGGTTCAAGTTAAGAATTCTAAGATTAGTATGCTTAAGCAGAAGTTTGAACACTTTCGTATGGATCCAAATGAATCCATTAGTGAAATGTTTGCAAAATTCTCTTCTATTGTTAATGGTTTGAATGCCTTAGGAAAAACCGTTCTTGAAGAAGACCAGGTATCAAAAGTACTTCGATCACTTCCTCCCAAATACAAGCCCAAGGTGACAGCCACTGAAGAAGCTAATGATCTCACTAAACTGAAAATGGAGCAACTCATTGGCAATCTAGAAGCTCATGAGGCAACTTTAGAAGAGGAAGAAAGAAGAGAACGTGAATGTCAACAAGGAAAAAAGAAGGACATTGCATTCAAAGCATCAACCAAGGACACTCATGACACAAGTGAAGATGATAGTGAAGAAGAAACTCTCATTGTAAATGGTATGCAATATAAAAGTTTTAAAACTAATAAAACTTCTAGTGTTTTTTCTTCCAGGTGCTTTGAATGTGGCAAAAAGGGACACATGAAAGGTAATTGTCCAAAACTCAAGAAAGGGAAGAAATCATCTCACAAAAAGAAAGAAAGAGCATATAAAGCTGCATGGGATGATTCAAGTGATGATAGTGATGATGGAAAAGAAGAAGTAGAATGTCTCATTGCTACAACAAATGAAGACGAAGAAGAGGTAAGTCTTTATGATCTACCAAAAGAGGATCTAATTGCTAGTCTTCAAGATACGCATGAGAAATATATTGAGTACAAGAAGAAACTTAAGAAATCAAATAAAGTAAATGATGATTTGAATGTTAAACTTCTTGCTCTTGTATCCAAAAATGAAAATCTCAAAAAGGAAAATGAAGATTATGATCTTAAGATAAAATCAGTAGAAGCAAATTGCAATCTTCTTTCCTTAGAAAAGTTAAACTTGCAAACTCAAGTCAATGATCTTAAGAAACAACCTATTCTATGTTCACATTTAGATTATGATGAGGTTGTCAAAGAAAGAAACTCTCTAGTCTCTGATTTAGATCAAGAAAAGAAAGATATAAACAAGAAGATGGATGATATTGCTAAGTAACAAAGAAATGTAAATGAGTTAAGAGGAAATGACATGCTTGAAAATATTCCGAAAATTTCCTCTAGTTATAATGGAAGAAGAGGATTAGGATATGATCCAAGGAGAAATAAACCCAAAAGAGTTAAAGCATCCAAGACTAAGATTATGTTTGTACCTAGGAACACAATTCCTAGAAAGAGAAATGAAGTTGACTCTATTAGTTGTCATTATTGCATGCGTCTCGGACATTATTCATTTTCATGCCCATATAAGAAAAAGAATGATGATTTAGCTTGGATTCCTAAAACTTAGTAGCTTAAAATTTACTAGTTGAGATTTGACCTAAACTGATTCTTGATATACAAATGTCATATCTCAACACAAATCGAGCTCTAAACTTGCATAATCTTATTTTGCTTGGAATGAATTAACAGTTCTGAAAATATTCTAGAAACTTTGTCAGTCGAGAATCTGTCGACCGAGTGAACCTCGGTCGAGAAATTGTCGACCGAGCATGACACTGATTTCCAGTCTGCTGTAAAAATTGCTGAATTCTTTTTGTAATTGATCAAATTGCTATCTATTTGTGATTAATGACTGTATATATTTTGGAAATCATCCCTGAAAACTTATATGAGATTAATTTGGTGTATTCTCTAAATGATTTAAGTTAAAACTGAAATTATGCTTAGCTTAATAAAAAGGAAATTTCTATTTTATCATTATTCACATAATGTTTCCTAAAGTATTTTATGGTCTACCCATATAGAAATCATGTGATTACAATCATGGAATTATCATTTTCATCATGATGATGCTGTGTTAGCAAGAATAGCTAATGATAATTGTATGCATGGATCCTTGATGATACATAGGCAAGCAAAATAATTCAATGATGATATCTCTCTTAGAAATGCTTGCAACACATAAGATAAAAATTTCTCAATTAGCATCTTTAAAAGACTTGAGATATTAATCGTGCTTTCATTTTTTAAGAGGATGTTTTCATATTGAGTATCACTAAACATGCTTCAAAATTGATATCTAATCAAGTACTTCACATATGAATGCTTAAATTGGAAATCTGCAATTTTTGCCTCTTGGTTGAAATAAAATTTGACCAAGGGGCGCTATGGTCGAAGTCAAGGTCGACCTAAAATAAGCTTTGACAAAATGCTTATTTGGACATCATTTTATTATACTTAATCTCATCTGTGACCTTAGAAGCTTTAAATTGCTTTAATTGTAAGATTAAGGGGGAGCTCATACAAACAAATTTGATTATTTACTTAAGAAGCTTACAAAAACATTGTAATCATCATTTGGAACTTATTAAGACCTTAGAACTTTTACTCTTGGTTATGACGAAATCTATGAATTTCATAAAAATGATATATCTTGTTCTTAAAGGAACTCTCTAAACAAATCAGGGCTTAACATCCCATGCATTTGGTTGGAGACATTTTTATGTACTTTAAGATTAAAGGATTCTCATTTCATTTTTAGGGCTTAACATCCCTTATAAAATGGGTGAGAAATCAATATACATTCATCATAAGCTTAAGGGAATCTCATATAATTTCAAAGCTTAACATCCTTTGCAAATGATTGAGAAACAAATTGTGGCTAAATTAGACAAAAATGATAATAAATCCATGTTCCAAATAGAATATCTATTTAAGGGGGAGCATAGTATAAAATTAAGGGGGAGAATAAATATAAAATATTCACCCTGGATATCTTTTTGAAATGTCAAAGGGGGAGAAAGAATATAAAATCAAAAATATAAATGAGTTTCATCTTGATGGCCAAGCACTCACTTGCAAAACAAGAATGGCTACAAAAGGTAATCTTCAGGTATGAAACTCACATGCTTTATATTTCCTTATTTCATATTTAGGAAATGTTTGTCATCTTCAAAAAGGGGGAGATTGTTGGATAAATTGGACATTATGATAAATCCCTTTGTTTCGATGATGACAAACATTTCATTCTTGTTGATCTAACGCGCTACTTGAGTGTTGCAGGAATAAGGTGGATGACAAAGCTCTAGGGAATCTATATGCTTGAATGATTGTAAATGTCATGAAATGTAATCAATTGTAAACTTGTACAAATATATAATGTACAAGTACTTCGACTTCATGTAAATCAAGCGTTAGATCTTCCCTAGCTAAAACACCACACTTAGTCATGTCATCTCCTTCAATAGTGTCACATATGCACACTCGTACACACACTTAGTGCCTTAATTGAAAGATTGAAATAGGGTCAATCTCGGTCGACAAACTCCTCGACCGAGACACTCTCGGTCGACAAACTTCTCGACCGAGAAAGACCCAAGTAGCTGTTAGACACAGCTGACAAGGTAGTTGGCAGTTGCAAATGAACGTTGATCCAGAGAGCCTGTCGGTCGACAAAACTTCGACCGAGTAGGTATCTCGGTCGACAATTTGTCGACCGAGATGGACTCTAACAACAACTGCAGAATAAAGCAACTAGCCGTTACTAATGCATCTAACTTATACCTAACGGCTAGTTAAGCACTTAGAACCCCCTAGAAAGTGTCTAGAACGTCCTTAAGCACTTGTAGGTCATTCCTATAAATAGGACATGCCTTAGGACACCTATATACACCTAAGCTACACTTGTGCTATACTTGAGCTTGAATACTCATTGGCAATCTGTTTTGAGCAATAGAGCAATTCCAACATTGGCTATTCATTCCCATTGCTCCATTTTCGTGTCCTATAGGCTAGCATCTCCTTTCCACAGCACTTACACTTCTAGACTCATTGGTTAGGAGATCAATACGCTTGATATAGGCAAATCAAGCCTTGTGCTTAAAAGGATAAGTTGTAAATTCTGTTTTCCTTCTTGTTCCTTTTATTCTTTGTATTCTCCTTGCTACTCCTAGGGTTGGAGGCTGCGGATTGGAGAAGGTTCTTCTCGGAGGAGAAGGTGGACTTCAAGCTACTTCAAGAAGGCTATCGCAACGGGAAGCTACTTCAAGAAGGCTATTGCAACGGGAAGCTACTTCAGGAAGAAGGCTGCTTCAAGGTTGGTGCAATTACTTCTAGGTGAAGGCTGCTTCAAGGTTGGTGCGATTACTTCTAGGTGAAGGCTACTTGAAGGGTTTAGGGAGAGAATTGTAATTTTATGTAAAGTCCTTACGAGGTAATAAAATTAAATTCTTTCCAAATCCCGGTTGGGTAAGCAACCGGGTAGTGGACTGACAACTTTAGTATTTGCTAAAGTTGGAACCACTCTAAATCCTTGTCCCCTTGTCCAATATTCGTGTGGTTGGTTGTTTGAGTTAAATAATTGTTAAAATACTTAAAAACTCTATTCACCCCCCCTCTAGTGTTTTTCAGGTTTCTCTTCAGGAGGATCATCTTCTTCTACTTTGCCTTCCTCTGGTTTCTCTACTACATGTTGTTCATCTTTATCTTTTACCACTAGAGGTTTTTCAGGGACTATTTTTAGCATGCTTTCCGTAGCTACTCTAGTGTCATTTTTCTAGCCTTATTTCCATGTCGCTGCTCTAGCTAGTTCTGTCGGGTCAATCCATAGGGTCTTGACTTGTTCCCTCCAGGTTACCTTTTTAGGTAGAGGGATCTCTTGGTATTGCATCCAGAGGCATCCTCGGGTATCTGAACAAACGACGGTCGTAGATAACCTCCATCGCGTACATACCGCGCAGGCCGTATAGATCTTCCATGCATAAGTCTTCCAACGGGATGCCCTTATTGATGGCTTCCATCATTCGTAATATGATGAAGGCGCAATCCCCTATTCCAGCCTCTTCTTGTGGGACCTTCTTACAGATTGAGAATAATTTCCATATTCCCTTAAATCTGTCGTCTGCTGATTGTATCGCTCTTTACAGACGTAATGACACTTTCAAAATATCCCTAGCTTCCTTGTCTTTGTATATTAGAGTAGTATTGTCCAGCTCAGTTGTGCAGTAGTTGAACACCATCATCTTTCGCTCATATAAATCAATGATGATCAGTGCCCAGTGCTTCACATTCCTTATGGGCAAGACCACAAATTTCATTTCTTTCCTGCTCACTGCTTGTTTTAGCTCAGTCACATCAGCAACATTGTAGTCTTTCTTGTATAAGAGTCCTTCTAGATGTGTGGTGTCGTTAAACACTAGTTGCACCTTGTCTGGATGTAAGAACTCTTCGAGGAGGGTGGTGCACATTACTTTGAACATCTTCTTGTGTACACGTGCCCTTTTCGTGAAGATTCCTTTGAAGTGTTTCCTGGTGAGATGTCTGCTCTTGTTGTGATATACAATGTCAGTCCCAGGAAGGCTGTCGTCTAAGAAATCTGCCAAGATATGGACATCTCTATATGTTATTCTAGATAGTGAAGTCATGTCCATATCTTCCATTTTATAAGACATAGGAGGAACCACACCTAATTTTGCTTCCTTGACTGGTGTGTTCCGCTTCCTGACTGGCTCATTTGTGAAGAAAGCAACGAGCCTGCCTTCCTCGTCATCTGAGGTGTTGTACTATGCTTCCCTTAGGGGTGCTTCCCCAGTTGGATGCAGTCTTTCTGCATTCATTGGTGTCTGGGCGGTCACCTTATCTGCAATGCCTGTGGAAGCCTCCATAGCTATATTGTCTTTGATGTTGCTTTCCTCAGACGATTCCCTTAGTTCAACAGCATTCAACACTACTAATGTTGCCTCTATCTTTCTATCGTAATAATGTTCATTCTATTTTTTGTGGATTGGGGATTGTAGGAAGCCACTACACATGTCCATCCCAGATGTCAGGTCACCCAACAACTTATTTATATCTCTAATTTCTCTGGACGTGAGATCTTCTGTCACTATGCTCATTGCTCTAGAGACGTATGCATATGTGGGTTCTTCTAGTGCAACCTTTCTTGTGGTTGGGGTAGTTTGGTCTTCTTCTAGTTTCCCCTCCCCTTATCAGATTTTGTTTTGTCCTTTTCAGGACTGTTGTTCAAATCGAGCTCCCTTGACAACATAGTAGTTTTGTTTTTTTTGTTGTCTTTGGGAGTGTCTGATGGAGGTGGTGCTTCCTTTACTTGAGGTGCAGTTGTCGTAGTGGTTTTTACATTGACACATTCTTATTTTTATGTTGAACCTACACATGTCCTTCCCACATTGTCATCATCATCATCAGGGTTTGGAGGGCTCGATGAAGCTCGTGATGTCGAAGGACCTGCCACATGCTTGCTCTTCTTCTTCTGCCACTGGCTTTTGAGCTCTTTGCGTTCAACTTCTAGTTGTTGGTGGTCTTCTTTCAGACGTTGGTGCTTCCTTTTGAGGCCATTCATTACCGCCTTGTAGCCACTTGTTAAGTGGTCCTTGTCGGCCCGTAGAGCATCCATATCTCTCCTGAGAGCCATCATTTCCTCTGTGAGGGCCTTCAGTGCTCCCATCATCGTATTCTGGGTGTTTAGCACTCCTTGCATGAACTGGGGTAGCACTTCAGTCCTCTCGTTCAGTGATTGCACCTATGTGGTTAGCATACATAGGGTGGAGGTTATGTTTGAGTTACGTTCAGATGTTTGATGCATGTGTTGCCACAATACATCAAACTTATTACCTAATATATCTCTGAAGGTTAGAGGATGTTGCGGTTGTGACTCCATGTATGTCATGGATGCTCTTAGATCCTCCAGTTGTGGGGTTGGTAGTGTTGGGTTAGACACTCTATACTCTGGCTGTCTCGGAGTTTGAGGGATCATTTCTGGAATTTATGGCTTCGGCACAGCTTCGGCGTCTTTGTCTTGCTTGCTGGGTTCTTGTTCGCCCGTCTCCTATTGTTCTGTTGTTGCCGCTTTGAGGTGTGGACTTTTCCTTGTCATGTCGTTCAGATTTATCTAGACGTCTTACTCTAGTATTTCTTCCAACACTTCCTCATTCACTTTTATTCCCATAGGAATGGGGAGTGAGGTTGCCTTTAGGGTTTTGGACTCATCTAACACTTCCTTCTTCTTCTTCTTCCTTATTGCCAACTTTTTCTTTTCCTCTCGCTTCTTTTCTCTATCTTTGTATATTTGTCTTTATTGCCCTCTTCCTCAGATTCTGATGGCTTCTCTGTGATATTTCAGATGGCCCCTGAGTACATCTTGCCGATGTCTTCTTCTATGGGCCGTAGCTTGTGGGTGTCATAATACGCCATTTCTGGGAGGGGAAGAAGTTTCTTGAAGTAGCTTTGTTTATAGTAGAGTTTGTCTCCCTTTTGCGCTAAGATTTCCATGTTGGCGAGGGACTTAATGTCGATCTTCATTTGTCCCTTTGTTACTTTGTACTTCATCAACACGTCTACACTCATGAAGTGGTGGGCTATCTTTGCAATCTGGCCTCCCATGTAGAAATCTATGGTCTATTTGGATTCCCCTCCCATGGTTGTTGATAGCCTTTCGATTAGGATATTCCAATGTCTACTGGCTTCTTGCTCAGCATAGACCATATCATGAAGAGGTCTCCCTTGGTTACTCCCCCTGTGTCTGATCTCATGTATATCGTGTTAGTAGTTATCTTCTGTATCACCCTGATGAAGCATGAGGTGATCATGGTATCCTTGGAGTTCTTGGAGTAATGTTCGTCTTCTCCTGTCAGTTCTTTCCACATTTTGTGGCTACAGTATCTGACAGTTTCTTTTTCTCCAAGTGCGGCAGAGCAGTCTTGTGCTTCTATTGTTGTCTGTGTGAAGATGGTGTTGAGCATAGCCTCTATAATTGTATAAGGCTTTCCTCCTAGTCTCACCTCGAGTTTGAAGTCTCCACCCCCTTGTTGTGCTTCTCTTCCTTTATTGGGACTTTCTTTGACACTAGTACAAAAATGGTCTATAGCATCGGTTTTTTTAAGCCTATAGCGTCACTTTTCAGCCGACGCCAAAGTGGCCGTCGCTACAGAAATTGCTCTATAGGGTCAGTTTTTTTAACCAAAAAAACCGACATTTTATAGTAAAAAATGACCCTATAAGCTCTCAAAAACTAAACCCAAATGAGAAATGAAATTGTACTTGAACCCTATAACGTTAGTTTTTTACTAAATAACCGACTCTAGAGATTCTTTCTAAGGACGGGATATGAGGAAAACGACTCAATAGAGTCTTGGAATATGATAGAACGGTCGTGCCGCCTAGCACGGACGTGTTGGTCTATATTAGCACGGTCGTGCTACAAGGAATGACCGTTCTACCATATCTCAACATGGTCGTTTTACGCGGCATGACCAAGATACCTATAAGGTCGGTTTTTTAAGAAAACTGATGCTATAGGGTACATTTTTTTTTTAATTTCTATAGAAACTGAACAGAACAAAATAGAAGAACAAGAATAAGATATGGGAGAGGGGAGCATTGATGCTCAACCGTCACCATTCCAAACCACACATTCATAACAAAAATGATTCATATATTGAGTTGAGTACACATAGTCACATCATAATTTACAAAATGATAGATTGCAAGTCTGAGATGATATTAAATGTCACATATAAAAGTAAATATGAAAGAGTACTGAAACTACATACATAAATGGAATGTAACTGACATATTTATTCCAATGCTATATTGACTTCATTTAGAAAAGCATCTGACCACTCTTCTCAGAATTCATTTAAGTCCTCACGTGTGTAAGGCTGAGTTGTAAAGATCTATAACAGAAAATGCACATGCTAATATTTTATAAAATGACTACAACTCACTTGTAAATTTATGATGTTATTCTTTATTACCTGATCTATAGTCTGAATGTCATTTGATGCTTGTTTGACAATAGCTTGCATATATTTCATTACATAGTAGCCACAAGCCCAGCCATTATTTTTTATAGGACACTACAAATAATGAATTATACTTAATGTTAGTAAACTACTATAAATAGAAGACTATAAGATTTGACATATAAGAGTTGAAAATTAATACATATAAGACAAAGCAGTTGTCAAAGTAGCTACCTTGACATTTTTCAAAGTCAATGTCTTTAATTTTGTGGGTATTTGTCCTCTGCCTTCACGAAAAGATTTTATACACCTATCAATTAAACAATAGTTGGTAAAATAGAAATTCTAAATATAAATATCATGTTGAAGCATTGACTATATTTATGCTTACGCCATAGCTGGCAATTTCAGTTTGTGACCCCTTGTTGTTTTTTCCATTGGGTCAAGATAATAAAGAGTCATCAATTTTGGGACAATCACCACTAATTCCCAATGTCTAGATCTGAGTAAGAATAAAACAAACATTAAAATAAATACATTTATTCATTATTAAAATTATATTGAATGATAATACTTACTGGACGTTAAAAGGAATTAGGATAATTTCCTTTCCCACACTAGCAAAATATTTGAATGCATCAGAGAAGTACTCACTCAATTCCTCAATATGTGTCTCCACCTGACTAGTGACCGAAGGAACAAAGAATCCAACATTCTTTATATCAAAGTTTGTGGTCTCGGTATATAAATGGATGTTAAACATTTGTAATGATTTTCATATGTAGAAATAAGCTAAAAATGTGTATTGGAATTTTCTATATTGATAGATCCTTACCTTATACATACTTCTAATATCTAAGTATTCATCCAATCATACCGGAACAACTCTATAATATCATTAAGAAAAATATAATTGTCAAAGTCCCTCCCAGTTGCATCTTCTATTAAATTGATCAACATTTGTAGTCCAGAGCTTTGGTTGGCTAAGTATCGACACAAATATTTACATTTACTTCCCAACTCTTCGAATGTAGATTCTATAATAATAGATGGCTTGGGCATAGGAGGACGACTAGTAGAATTTTACTTTTTGGTTTGCAAACTTGTTAATTAAATTACATACTTCTATTACACGAGTTCATATATGCAGTCAAATATGAAAAACATGGTAGAATTCAAGTATACCTTAACCCACCATAACACCCTCTGCTTGTTCAACTATACTATATTCAGGATTAGGTATGGGTAGTGGTTTGTCCCCCATTTCGTCATACACACGATGGATGGACACACGGTAAATGTCATCAGTAATTTGTTGGCAATGCAATGTACCACCAAGGTTGTACACCTTGCTCGCTGCCACAACATTATATTCTGGAACCTCCACTGCAAGTTTATAGTTCATACCAACCTAGATTGAAATAATATAAGTTATATAAGAAGCAATAGAAAAAATACATGTTACAACTATATATATTATCATATATATATATCATACTAATAACACAACATATAGAACAAAAACTTACTACAGATTGTTGTGGTGGGTCATTGGGAGTGCTCCCATGACCTTCTACAACTATAGCATGGGCTTGTACCTCATCACTTGAGAGATGCACAATATGAATAGGTTGAGAAGGTTGAGTAGGTTGAAATGAAGACATTATTTCTTTTACTTTCTGTGCTACTAATGCTTCAACATCCTCTTGTGTAAGACCTCCTACACGACCTCTTTTAGATTGTGAAGGGCCAAAATAAGACTTGAATCCTATGCCAGCTCCTAATCCCCTAACACGGCCAGGATGCTCCTTCGTACCAAGAGCAACTGATAGTTCATCCATGTGGCCAGTTGGGATGAACTTTCCTTCCTTCCTTTGCTCGTGGAGATCAATCTATTCATAGTTAATAAAAATATTAAATCACAATATCAATTAGATATAAATAAATCTAAGTTTGTGGGAGTTACTCTTTACTTAGTTGGGATAAACCTACCACCTTTTATGCCACCTCCTTAGTTGTAGGGTTGACAATTTTACCTACTCGATTCTTTCTAGCATCAATCCATGTCAAGTGTCGGGGTGGACGCTCAACTGGAGTTGTACTAGATTCTTCTCCAGAAGAGGATTGCTACTCTTGTAGTTGACGGCAGAAGGCATAACCACCGGGCCCCAAGCGATGGTCATGTACATTTTGTGGCCATCTTTCCTTTTGAGCCTGGTGGATAGCCTGATCATTTAAAATGAGGTATTGCAATTTAGACTTGGCAAACATGTATAAAAAGATTCACCTCCTTAATTCTATAAAATTAAAGATTCATACAATACATCACAATCTTTATTACCTGAAACCCTTCCGATCTCCTAGCTGTAACAAATCTTTCCCACACCTCAGGATCTATGAAAATATATACATTTGTTGCTTTCTTCTTTTGTTTAGGATTATCTATAAATTCCCTTACGAGATATGTCTTAAAAACCCTCCATCGTACACCACAACGTTGTAGCACTCTTTTCTTGTGATCATTTTCATTTAGATGAAAAACACCCTATACATACAAAATAAGCAATTAATAATGTTGTTTTGAAAAGGAATTAATTCCAAGCAAACTAAATTAGAATCAATAGATAAAAAACATATTAAAATAATATCACTTCCACTCACAGATATATCTTTCCATATGAGGTCTTTTTTGGCATTAGGAACATCATGCCAATTTTATATATTGATTGCCACCTTACTGCGCGTGATCGCCCCTACATAATTCTTGAAAGCACTAGCATGTTCCCCAATTGGTGCTCCTGTGATATCAAATTGGACTGGCAATTTGTCCCCTTTAGCCCTGAGCTCCTGTAGCCTACGCATCAGTGTGGGACCTCTACTTTTCTCAGCATCACCACTACCATCTTCATGGTGCTCATGCTCATTCTCAGAATGTTCATCTTCACTCTCCATTTTAGAACCTGCAAGTATACATGATAAAAAAAATAAGTGATAATAAAAGCACAAGTGATAAGGTATACATGATATATGATGTATATTTAAAAGATTACTTGCTTGAATGATAATAAAATAAATAATTCAAAGAATACATGCCTCTAGTATTGGTTGAGTTGTTAGTCAAGTAAAATTCCTTCAGCATGGTCTTGACGTTTATAATATTCATCGGTGTTATCTTCAACATTTACACTTGGCAAACCAACTGAGAATGGATTGGAATCATCATACTTTTCGTAGTATTCTTCTTCATTTATAGGATCTATAGTAAACTATCTTTTTCCATGAAGAATGACATACCGATTTTTATTTTTCGGGTCATCAATATAGAATACTTGTTTTGCTTGGTTTTCCATGATGAATGGCTCATCTTTCTCACCAATCTTTTCAAAATTCACCAATTTGAAACCCAACTCATCCACTAAAACTCCTTTGTTGTTATCAACCCAATTACACCTAAAGATAGGAACTATGAAATTTGTATAGTTCAATTCCCATATGTCCTCAATGACGCTGTAATATGACATCTCAGCTTCGCGTGGCCTTTTATCTTTGGCACTAGCAAAATACAATGAACAAGCTTGAACAGTGACCCCACTATTTTGGACCACACTACTTTCGTCTTGACGCTTTGTGTAGTATGAAAATCCATTTATGTCATAACCTTCATATGACATGACATCCATTTTTGGCTTAAAGGCGAGCCATTTTATGTTCTCAGCAACATTATTCGGTGATTCCGATAGTTGATTAAATATTTTCTCTTCAAACCACCTAATAAATGTTCAATTATGCTCTCTTGCAAGCCACATTGAACTGGATCACAGATGATTTCTCTTGATAAGATCATTGTGTTCTGTGATGTAGCTACTAACTTCATCGATGTTGTGTAAAATATACAAATGCGCTTGTTCCCACAACTCACGACTGATTCCTTTCACTCGTCCTCCCAGAGTTCCTTTGCCACAATAAGAGTCAGTGTGATGGGAATTTTTTAGATCTCTAGAAGTTTCATTGCAATTCAAAAAATCATTGCAAAATTCCATCACCTTCCTAGCCACGTAACCCTCAACAATACTCCCTTCAGGACGATAATGATTCCGAACATCACCTTTAAAAACACTCATGTAGCGTTCAAATGGATACATCCAGTGTAAGAAAATTGGACCCAACATCTTCACCTCCCTTGTAATATGTACTACAAGATGAACCATGATATCAAAAAATGAAGGAGGAAAGTACATTTCAAGCTGATACAACATCTTCACCTCCCTAGATTTGATGCCATCTTTAGTCTTTCCTGGTATGTTCAATAGCATACCAATGATGCTATCACAAATATTTTTTTCAACATGCATGATGTCAATGCAGTGTCTAATTGTCAAAGATCTCCAATAAGGAAGATCCCAGAATATTGACCTCTTCTTGTATAGAGATTTGTCACATGTGAGTGTACGACTACTTGAACTCTTTCCAAATTCATTAACAATATGTTTCACCCTATCATATACAACATTTCCTGGTATAGGTTTAGTAGCACTTCATTCCTCAGTTGACCCATTAAAGGTTTTGTGTTGCCTTCGATAAGGATGCACTGGTGGGAGAAATCTCCAATGACCAAGATATATGATTTTACCACCATGTTTCAGTCTGATTGAATCAGTATTTTCCTCACAAACAGGACATGCTTTGTATCCTTTTATGCTATATCCAGACAAATTTCCATAAGATCGAAAGTCATTAATCGTGCAAAATAACATAGCATGCAAACTAAAGATCTCTTTACGTGAAGCATCATATGTCATAATACCTTCTTCCCATAGTTTCATTAGGTCATCTATTAGAGGTTGAAGGTAAACATCAATATCATTTCTAGGTTGCTTGGGCCCTGATATCAATATTGACAACATGACATACTTATTTTTCATACACAACCAAGGAGGAAGATTGTATATAACAATCATAACAGGCCATGTGCTATGTTGGCTGCTTAATGTACCGTAGGGATTCATTCCATCTATACAGAGTCCAAGTCTTAAGTTTCATGGTTCTTTACCAAATTGAGGGTATAATAAATCAATTTTCTTCCATTGTGGTGAATCAGATGCATGTCGTAGGACGCCATCATCATTGGCCTTTAACTCCCCATGCCAAGACAAATTTTGCGCATCTTTTGTATTAGCAAATAAGCGTTGAAATTGTGGTATTATTGGTAGATACCACATCACCTTGACAGGAGAACCATTTTTAGCCTTAGCTGAATTTGTGGTCTTATACCTTGACGCACCACATTTTGGACAATTTATTAAATTACTATAGTCCTTCTGAAATAACACACAATCATTTGGACATGCATGAATCTTCTTAGCCTCCATTCCCATTGGGCACATTATTTTCTTTGCTTGATATGTTGAAATTGGAAGCTCATTGCCTTCAGGAAGAATTTCCTTTAACAAAGACAACAGTGAAGTGAAACTCTTATCACTCCACCGGTTTTGAGATTTAAGATTATATAATCGCATCACAACACTCAACCTCGAGAACTTAGTACAACCCTTATATAAAGGTTTTTCAGCATCATGGACAATGTTTGCAAATAAAGAAGGGGGATCAATGACATTGTCCCGACAACTACATAGCATCTCATCAACCATATCATCCTGAATCGAGTCATCCTAAATTAGTTCATCATTGAAATTATCATCACTATCTATATCTTCTATGACACAACTATAAGTATCAACATTTTCTGATCCATTATTAATTTTCTCTCCATGCCAATACCATTCATTATAACTTTGTATGATCCCATTGCATATGACATGATTCTTAATTTCCTCAGCAGTATCAACTTTCAAATTGTTACCACAATTTCTACATGGATAATAGAACCTATCTGTAGGTAGTTTCCTATGTTCCTCAGCAAATCTGATAAATTCATTAAGACCTTTGGCAAACTCTGGACTACAACGGTTCTTGATAGACATCCATCTTTGATCCATTTTCTATATCACATTAAAAATTAATTATAAAACTAAGAATTTAATATTGATACTATAAGTTGTAAGTTTTTATTGATAGGAAGTTAATTACTTTTATACTAAAGTGTACCACCTATCCCATTTTTGAATATTTAATCTCACTAGTAACAGTATAATGTATGTTTAGTTTTGAAGAAAATTTCAGCAGTATTTCCCCTAAGTTCTCCAAGTACACTGATGTAAATGGTAAATAACCACTCACATATGTACCCAAAGAACAAATGAGAAAATACTACTAAAATTTTCTTCAAAACTAAACATACATTATACAGTTACATCCTAAGTGAGATTAAATATCCAAAAAAGTCCCAAATCGGGGACTATCCAAAATTACTCCTATGAGTAAATTTTGAACGGGTTTCTAAGTTGATACATGCATAAATGTATTATTGTCATATTTATATATTAAGTTAAACATCACGCATCGATGATCTCATATATAAACCCTAAAGTGTCAATCTGAGACTACACAATGTCTACCCTCATATTTCTGGAATGTATATATAATGATTACATATGTGATTGATAACAAAATGTAGATATGAATGAATACATATTTTTATTATTGGTTGATTTACTAGTCAAATAAAATGGCACATTGGGAGAGTGAGAATATTATACCTCACGTGTAAGCTGAAGAAGAAATATATGCAAGTCAACAACAAGTCAATAGCACCTGCAACAACACAAATGCATGATTCAATTCTATTATAATGTATTAATTAAGGGTCAGTATATATCAATTTTATAGGAGCAGTAACAAATTCATAATTGACAAATTTTGATGATTCTCCAACTCAGCTGACACGGCCGTGCTACCTGGTCAGTTGCTTGAAAGTAAGATGTAAACAGAGGAGTGAGGCGACAGAGACAATACTTTGAGAAGAACCAGTCAGTGAGGGAGCTTGTGCGGGAAAAGAACCGGAGAGAGATGTGCACGGCCCTTGCAAAGCCTAAGGCATCGTCGCCTTTCAAGGAAGAAATCACCGCAGAGAGATGCAATTCCTAAGGCGTCGTCGTCGTCTAAAGAAAATGGAGCCGAAGATGGTGGTATTGAGCGTCGTCGTCGCCGGATATGGTGGTAAGAAGCTTGGGTGTCATCGTCCAAGGAAAGCGGCGCTAGTTTGCCTCTTTTCGGACGAGG
Source organism: Alisma plantago-aquatica (assembly GCA_963693085.1). Lineage (NCBI taxonomy): Eukaryota > Viridiplantae > Streptophyta > Magnoliopsida > Alismatales > Alismataceae > Alisma > Alisma plantago-aquatica. Next base: position 766,304,432 of record OY856413.1, on the reverse strand, counting down.
AAATGGTTGGGGGAGGTCACCTTTGTAGAGGAGGCGCTGCCTTTCTTCGGGCATGGGAGTAGGAACAAGGAGTAGCAACAACAGCAAATGGCAACCTAAGCTTTACAATCGGGCTGCTATGTGCAATGTAGAAGACCTATAGCGTCAGTTTTGGGTAAAAAATCGACCCTAAAAGTCTATTAAAAAACGGTGCCTGGATTTAACCTATAGAGTCAGTTTTTTAAGATAACCGATGTTATAGACCAACATCTGTAAGGTTGGTTATATATAAAAACTAACTCTAGAGTTCCAAAGCAGTGCCCGCGTTTTGTGTTGACCCTATATCATCGGTTATTTTAAAAAACTGACCCTATATATCGAGGCGCGAAGTCAAAATCGCCTGAATTTTCGTCGTGGAAAACCTATAAGGTCGGTTTTTATGATAAAACTGATGCAGTAGTCTATTAGGTCGGCTATTCTAGTAAAAATGACGCTATGGGAAGTGACGTTACTGGCCAAAAATGTAGTAGTGCGAGGATAGAAATTTTGCTATTAGTTTCTTCACAAATGGGGTTTCTGAGGTTCATAGGGTGTGTAGGTTTGCACCTTCCAAGAATTGGATAACTCTATCATAGACTCCCATTTTCTTGAAGTCGTCGACATCGAGATACCTCGTAGGCCTGAACACCTTGACTTGTAGCATCTAATCATAATTTGACTAGTGCACATCATCCTTTGGCACAAATACTGGCCCATTCTGATTTAGCATTGATCCCTCAGTCTCTTCTTCTTCTGTGTGGATCGTTCCTTTCTCTTGTCCTTTTGTTTTCTTTGTAGTAGTTATATTTATCTTTTTGTGGCGCTTGACCTCCTTGGGCTAGCCTTCCTTTTCCCCAAGCTCTTCAGTTCAGTCTCTGTAGGCTGGTACTCTAAAGTCTCTATTCGAGACGTACCCTGTGATTCCACTGACTCTTTTGGCATCTGATGACCCAGAATACATTGATACTTCTCCATTGTCAATTGTAGTTGCAATCTCCTTGTTGCTGGCAGGCTTGTGTCGCTCTTTAAGACTACTGCTATCTTGTCCACGATCTATTCTATTTCTTTCAATGACGTTGCTCTTTTTAGAAATTAGTCGCCAGTTGAGCCCGACATTCTAAAAAGTTTCAAATTATATCATTAGCATGGGGATACTAATCTTTAGCCCACCTTCATTGATTATTTTATATTATTATCATGTGTATGTTTAATTATGTTGTATTTTTTTATTTCTCTCTTAACACTGTGACTGTGGTCTTTAAACAAAAGATGACCTTGACCGCGGACCAGGTAGTGACCGAGGTATACTTGCTCATCAGGTCCATCACACTGTGACTGAGGTGTAATGATCAAAGAGAGAGAGAGAGATTAAAGGGACCGTAGTAGAGAAGCAAACAATAATGACCGTGGTCGCGGATGAAAGATTCATGACCAAGCTACGACCTCAACCCGCGGTCAAATCCTGGTCTATGATTGCGTTGAAAAACACCACGACCTGCGGTCGAGAGAAGCAAAAATGAGAACTGTAACGTCCCCGATTCAACCACCTGATTTTCTTCCTTCAAAAATCAAGTGGCTAAATCTGAGATGTTAATATGGCACCAGGAATCAAAGCACAAGAGTGAGATAAGCAATATTTTATTTCAAAACATTACACCCTTACAAAAGGTATTTTTACATTATCTCCTATATCTATAAAAAAATGATATGAGTTTAAAATTAAGCTTGATCCACCTTTGATTGTTGATGCCCTTCAGGATCTTTTCAAGATGAGTCTTCCACAAGGAAAGGTCCTATAAATAATATATCTGCAACATGAAAGAATATGTCGCAGCCCAAGTGGGAGAGTATGGGTTAGACAAATGTCTAAGTATGGAAAAATAGAGATAAGCAGCTAGACACTATTAATATAAATGTACTCTTAATGTATTACCAAAGTATCAAAAGTCCAAACCAAAATTATTGAACATCTACTCGCATGAAGCATAAGGAATGTGTATGTATGTATATTCATAAAACATTTATCATATGACAACTCTATCAAAATGTTAGACCAATATTGTGGAGCATAATCAGGATTATTGTTATAAGGATAACAAAAAGGGAGACCTTATTCCATAAACGAGTTTAACTACAACTCTCAGAGAAGGTGTCAATTTACCTTGGGCAACTGGCCTGCAACCACTAAAACTTTCTTAGCCAAGACTTTAGTCCATTAGGGTCACCAAAACACCTGTAAGTACCCTGACACACCCCCATCCACTCGTGCACACTGCATGCTCTATTCAATGAATCAGATTACCACATGCAGCCATCGGTCGCCTTTCCAAGACCAGAAGAGGGTGCTCCTCGCACAAAATGCCACTTGAATAATCATTAGTTAGCATGCTTAATCTTTGCAAGAGATTATTCCCCATTACTAACTTGATCATGCCTGACTCTACATGACCAACCCAAGTGTGGGCCTGAGTATGGTAGAGCATTATACTCATCCATCCCTGACTCCAAAGGACTTAGATCTGGATCCCAAATGTATCAATCCCCGGCCAAGACATGCCGACTCTGTTACCAACACATCTCCCAATATGAATTTTAGAATCAAAAGGACATCAACAATGATATACAACTATTTGATGGATATTCAGAGTTGGAGAGATGAAAAGGTAGTCAAGTAATTGAATCACTGGTTATTATTTCACTATGAAACCTAAAATGTAAACTTGTGGGATTGTGGTTTTGAATAAGACAAGTCTATGTCCAAGAGCGTGCAAGAGGTTAGGGAGTCCCCCCGTGCAAACACGGAACCAATTAAATAACCTTTCCTATTTACTGGCTACAAACATCAGTGAAACAGGCTCCTAGTCACCTTAGAAGTGTCAGATAGAATTCCACTTTCCAACAATATCACATGACACAATTAATAGAGAGAAATAAAGGAAAAGGGAACCAAAAGACAATAGGACTAGAATCCAAAGAAATGCTTGATTATCATCTAAAGACTTTAAACTCAATTTTAAAGGATAATATGGACGAATATATGGAAGTCATACCTAGCTTATTGATAAAGAGGTTGTGTATAGTTGATCACTTATTCATTATTTAGGAAAGTATATGAAGTATACTATACTCTTACTGCATATAATACCAAACCATTCTATACCATACCTTTTATTGATGTTGAATAATAGATTACAATAGGAATTGAATATCATATTAAAAAAAATGTACTTTTTGGATGATAAAAATGTGGGAACCATACCTTTTATTGATGTTGATATAATAGATTACAATAGGAATTGAATATCATATTAAACAATAATAACCTGTACTTTTTGGATGATAAAATGTGGGAACCATACCTTTATATGTCCTTAATAGATATTTCCACAAGAAGACCATAGAATCATTAAATATATCCAATCTTGATATATTTGGGCAGCACTCTGTCACACTTTCCATTACCTCGATCCTCGTTCCTAGCTAGATCAACTTCTAGGGTTTCTCTCACTAGGGTAGAAGAGAGATGGCTAATATATTCTAGAGAAAGGATATTGTGAAAGACATAGTATTGGGTTTCTCTTACTATGGTAGAGGAAGGAAGTAGTAGGTTTCTATAGAGAGAGTATTTGTTGGGAGGTAGTTCGTTTCACTAACATAAAGAAAGAGAGAGTGGTTTGATAATCTAGATAGAGATTGGAGGTTTATGGTGAAGGAGATGGGAAAGGAGGGAGAAGGGACGTTCACCTTTGCTTTGGGATGAAGAGGAGAGAACGTATGCTTATGGTGGGGTGGATGGGGGCTCTTTATATAGGAATGGTGAAGGGTAGCATGGTCCTAATAGAAAAAAAGTGTGTGGATGAAACATGGGTGCAAGGTGTCATCTTTATGTGGATGCTTACTAGTTAGGTTACACATGGATGGTTAGGTGTCATCTCAAGAATTGCTAGATGACACATGGAAGCATATGTGTCATCTCAAGATAGCTATTAAAGGGTGGTTGACACATGGTAGGATAGGTGTCAACTTTTGGAGGTGCTAGGTGTCAAGGGAAGGAGCATGCCACTCATCTACTTGCTTCACCAACTAATGTGCTTGCTCAAGCTACCTACTTGCTACCCAGCTACATGCTTGCCTCTATAAGCAACTTGCTTGCCACCTAGCTACCTGCTTGTGTGCTTACCCACCAATATATATATTTTTCCAAAATTTGGCAAAAGTACCGCAATTATATTTTCAATATATAAAAGCTTTTAAATTAATCAACATGGATTATTTAATATTAAAATTGATTTTACAAAAAAATTGTCAAAGAAGCTTGTTTTTATGAATAGCTCTAAATAAGGAGTTTTAACTTAAATAGGAGATCAGGATTTTACATAGCCAAGAATGACTGTGATTGCGGTAAAAAGATCCTCAACACTATCTTGACCATGACCAGTGGTCAGTGAGCAATGTCGCAGTCACAATGACATAGGACAAGAGGTCATGCTACATCGAAGGTGGCATTAGAACTAGAGGTCCAAACCTCATTTGGTAGGTCGAGTGTTCAACATGGGCCTTAAACCCTAGCCTGGGTTAGGTGATGATGTCATAGAAACCAGAAGGGTCGCGACGGTTCTTGAATCAACAAGGTTGCTAAAAACATGGTGGTACGATGAACGGGAGTATCATCGATGGAGAATCAAGATAAAGTGTGAATGAATACCTCGGTGGAGTGAAAATCTCTGAGAATAGGGGGAGAAGCAGGGGATGCAGGGGTAGAGGAGATGCTCCTCATCGGCACGGGCTTGCTTCTACTGCTTCAACGTCTCCCTAGTACTCATTTGACAAGGAGGGTCCATGTGATATATTTGTTAGTTTGTGAAAGTCTGAGATTAGGTCGAGATAATGTCATTTTGGGAGTTCTAGTATATATATATATATATATATATATATATATATATATATATATATATATATATATATATATGTTTGGTACCACAACCCAAGGTGTGGGGAACAACTCAACCACGGTCGATCTCTTCCATGGTATTGATTGGGACCATGGCCTATCAAAACGTTAAGAGAGAGAGTTGTGGGTCACGGTGCTCTTTCAATTTGAGCAAGGTTAACACCACAACCCGTGGCACTGACCATGACTCCAGTCCACTCCATGACTGCGGCCCTTCAAACCAAAACATCATGAAATCAAAACAAAACATGCGGCTCTAACATACCATCAATGGACAAAAGACATAGGATATTTACAAACTTTTTATAAAAGGGAAAACTAAGATATAGGGAAAACTAGAGGTACTTAGCTCATACCACTAGAGTACGAAATAAAGAAAAACATGAAACATGAAAAACATGAAAGCTTGGGTTACCTCCCAAGAAGTGCTTGTTTAAAGTCTTTAGCTCGACTTTCTCTTTCATCTTGTCTTCATTCTCCCTTCACATATGCAATTGTTGCCTCATTCATTCCATTTTTATTGAGTTGGCCTCCCCCAGACTGAGTTCTAACCTCCTCACAAATGCTTTGTCTTTGTAGTACCTTTTTGCTCTGTGTCCATTTACCTTAAAAGTTCTTGTCTTCTCTCCTGATATCTCCATCATCCCTGATGGGTATACTTTTACTACAAAAAAGGGACATGACCATCTCATTCTAAGCTTTCCAGGGAATAACATGATACTTGAATTAAACAAAAGGACTTTGTCCCCTTCGTGAACTTCTTTGTTCTTCAAACGGGCATCATGCCAAACTTTCATTCTTTGTTTATAAATCCTTGCATTTTCATAGGCATGCAGCCTCAGTTCTTCGAGCTCCTAGAGCTGAAGGAACCTTTTCTGGCCAGCTTTGTCGACATCCATATTCAAAAAATGTATGGCCCATAGAGCCTTGTGCTCTAGTTCGAGTCGTAGATGATAGGATTTACCGTAAATCAACCTGTAGGGTGTCATCCCTATGGGTGTTTTGTAAGCGGTTCAGTAAGCCCAAAGTGTGTCATCTAGCTTCATTGCCCAATCTTTCCATGTGCGACTCACGATCTTTTCCAAGATTCACTTGATCTGTCTATTTGATACTTCCATTTGTCCCGTTGTCTGGGGGTGGTAAGGAGTCGCGACCTTGTACTTCACCCCATACTTTCTTAGCAAATCTTCAAATTGTTTCTCACCAAAATGTGATCCTCAGTCACTTATGACCGTGCGTGGTACTCCAAAGCGTGGGAATATAATTTTCTTGAAAAGCTTTATCACGGCCTTGTAATCACAAGTTTGAGTAGTGATTACTTCAACCCACTTGGAAATATAGTCAACAACAATGAGGATGTACTGATTCCCTTTCGATGGCAGAAAAGGTCCCATGTAGTCAATTCCCCAAAGATTAAAATTTTTCACTTCTACCCAGTCTACCATGGGCATCTCATTTCTTCTGCTTATATTTCCTATTAGCTGACATTCTTTGCATGATTTAACAAAAAAAGATGCATCCTTGAAGTGTGTGGGCCAATAAAATCCAAATTGTAGGACCTTTTTTGTTGTCCTATCCCCACAATGGTACCCACCATAAGGTGATGAATGGCACTCTTTCAGGATCAATTGCACCTCCTCTTCTGGTATGCACTGGTGATATAGATTATTTGGGCATCTTTTGAAAAGAAATGGGTCGTCCCAGTAGTAATTCTTCAAGTCATAAAATAGCTTCTTCTAGTTGTACATGATTTCCAATGACAACTATCCACAGGCTAGATAGTTACAGATATCTACAAACCAAGGTAGTCTCTGCTCCTCAAATTGAACCATCAATAGGGCTTCGTCAGCATAATTGTTGTTCACGGGTAACTGATTTTCTTCATCAAAGACTATTCTAGACAAGTGGTATGCAACCACATTCTCCTTCCCTTTCTTGTCGATGATTTCATGATCGAACTCTTACAACAACATCGCTCATCTTAAAAGTCGTGGTTTCATATCCTTCTTCTGCATCAGATCCTTAATTGCTCCATGATCTGTATATACTTTCACCTTTGATCCTATTAGGTATGATCTGAATTCAAAGGCAAATACAATGGCCAACATTTTTTTTCTGTAGTCATGTATTTTACTTGCGCCTCATCAAGCGTCTGGCTCACATAACAAATTACATGATGTTTCTTGTCCTTTTTCTGTCCCAAGATAATGCCTATCGCATAGTCACTAGCGTCAGACATGATTTAAAAGGGCAATTCCCAATCCGGTGCTTGAAGAATTGATGTTGTTGTTAGCACTCTTTTCAGTGTGTTGAAGGCATCCAGACATTTGTTGGTGAATTCAAACTCGGCATCTTTGAGTAGAAGATTAGACAAAGGCTTTGAAATTTTTGAGAAGTCCTTTATAAATCTCCTATAGTATCTTGCATGTTCCAGAAAACTTCTCACTCCTATTACAAACATTGGCGGTGGGAGCTTTGAGATAGATTCAATCTTACTCAAGTCTACTTCAATTCCCTTCTTTGAAATCTTGTGACCTAGGATGATTCCGTCTCGTACCATGAAGTGGCATTTCTCCCAATTCATAAAGAGATATTTTTTCTCACATCTTTGTAGCACCAGAGACAAATTTCTTAGGCATGCATCAAAGTCGATCCCATAGACTGAGAAATCATCCATAAAGACTTCTATGATATCTTCAAAAAAAATTGAGAACATCGATATCATACAATGTTGGAATGTTGCAGGTGCATTGCACAATTCAAACGACATTCTTCTGAAAGCATATGTGCCATAGATGCACTTGAATGTTGTTTTCTCTTGATCATCTGGGTCAATAGGGACTTGATAGAATCCAGAATATCCATCTAGAAAACAAAAATAGTCATGATGGGCCATCCTTTCTAGAACTTGGTCAATGAATGGCAAGGGGAAGTGATCCTTTTTTGTGGCTATATTTAGCTTGCAGTAATCGATGCACATGCACCAGCCTATCACTATCCTTGTGGCGACTTCATCTCCATCTTCCCTTTATATGATTGTCATTTCTCCTTTCTTGGGTACATGGATGGGACTAACCCAATTGTTGTCTCTTATTGGGTAGATGATTCCAGCATCATGTAGCTTTATAACTTCTTTCTTCACAACCTCTTTCAGCATTTGATTTAGCTTCCTTTGTAGTTTAGCCAGTGGCTTGGATGTCTCCTCAAAGTGAGTTATGTGCATACATAAAGTTGGGTTAAGACCTCTGATATACTCCATAGAATATCCTATAGCTTTTCTATGCAGTCTCAACTCGTCTAGCAGCTTTTCCATTTGGTCATCTGATAAGTTGGCATTGACAATTATCAGATTCCTTTCTTCTTCATCTAAGAATTTGTATTTCAACCCTTCTGGAAGAGGCTTTAACTCTGGCTTGGGCTTCAGTGCTTCCTTCTCCTCTGTCGTCTATTCCAACGAAGCATACTTCATTGTTTCAATTATTTCTTCATCATCGTTGGATTCTTCTTCTGGTTGGTTCAAATAATCTAAGATTTCTGCAACTTCTTGACTATCCATGGTAGGATCCTGGCTATTTAGGTCTCACATTAGTGGATCAATGATTGCTTTATTTTCATTCACTTCTTTGCAATACTTATTATAGTTGTCTGTGAATTAAGCTAACTCAGATAGAGACGGTCCCCTCATGGCATCTTGTACCCTAAAATCCAAGTGATTGTTCCCTACTCATAGTGTGATGATTCCCTCAGCAACATCTATCAACATTCTCCTTGTTGTAAGAAAAGGCCTTCCAAATATCATAGGTCATCTGGAGTCTTCATCTATGTTTATTACCACTACATCACATGGTATGAAAAATCTGCCAACTCTTATCGACATGTCTTCTACTATTCCCACTGGCCTTGTGAAGGTATGATCAGCTAACTCGATCCTCATCCATGTCTTTACCTTGTCTGTCAGCCCCGACCTTTGGGCTAGAGTCAGGGGCATTAGACTTATGCTTGCTCCCAAGTCATCTAATCCTTTTCTCTCCACATTATCTCCAACACAAAAAGGTATGTTGAAAGATCTGAGATCTTTCTTTTTGGTAGGTAGCTCTTCTTGAACAAAAGCACTGGACATTTTTGCTAACTAGACAGTTTCAACGTGATCACCTCTTATTCTCTTTGTAATTAGATCTTTGAAGAACTTTCCATAAGTCGTAATTTATTCTATTGCATCGAGAAAGGGCACATCCAGGTGAAGCTTCTTTACAGCTTCCATGAAATTTTTGTACCTCTTCTTCAGGTGTGCTTTTATTAAGTTATAGGGGAAAAGAATTCTTAGGGAGTATGAATTTTTATTTGAAAGAACATCTCCCAGAGGGTCTGAGTCCTTTTTCTCTCCTTCCTTCTTCTTTTTCTTTACCATGGTCAGCTTGTTCTTTCCTTCTTGATTCTTTTGTTGCCTTTTCATTATCAGAATGTTGATTAACATGATTTGTTTCTTCTTCAGAATTGTTGGTATTTGCATTCTCCATCATTTTCCCAGATCGGAGAGTAGCCATTTTGGTAGTCTCGGTATTCGATGGAATCTTACCAGAAGGATTTTTCATTAGCTCAGCCAACTGAGCTAGTTGTTGATCAATTTGTCTCTGATGAGTTTACATATCCATCATTTGAGTTTGCATGTTAGTTAGCACTCCCGAACTCGTGAAAGAACTTTGAGTCAGTTGATCATTTACCGACGCTTGCCTCTTTGTGAAGTTGAAACGTTGAGTAATCATGTCACCTTTTTATTGTATTTTGCTTGGCTCGGCCCTGGGCCTTTCCCATGTCCTTGCCTACTCACATTTTTTTGGCCTTGATAGTTATTTTTGTTTTGCTGGTAGCTAGTTGTATTGGTGTATTGTGTTGGAACTCCTTTCTTCTCAAACCCTGGGGGAGGTTTAGATGAACTACCCACTTGATGCACATTCTTCGTAGTGTCCTTGTTGTCATAACTAAACCCAAGGTGGTTTTGTCGCTTGAATTTGACATAGGAGACATTCTGCTTCTCTTCTTCGCTTACATTTTTGTCTCTTTCCTCGGGTCTAGTATAGATACAATTATCGATCACATGCCCTCCTTCTCTATAGGTGACACACTTTATGACCTTCTCAGTATGCTTCTTCCCCTTGGCTCCAGTATCTTTCAGTTGTTTGACATCAGTTTCTATTTTCTGAATCTGTGTTGTTATTGTCTCCAAGGCCTTGGCTTCAATAGATGGTCCTTCAGCCCCTACTTTCCTCGTTGATCCTCTGTCATTCCTGTCATACTCTATGCCTGCTTACAGTGCATCCATGCTATCTATTATCTTCATGGTTCTGCTCAGTTTCTTCCCAAGGAAGTCACTGCCAGCATTTGCATTCAATGAAGTCCTCTCAGTAGGAATCAATCCATTATAGAAAGTGGTCACGAGGAACCCCTTACGGTAATTATGATAAGGACAATCTCTCTGGTATTCCTGGAAACATTCTCATGCTTTGTGCAAGTTATCACCATACTTTTGTGCAAAAGAAGTGATCTTCTGCATGTTGTGAATAGTCCTCCCAATAGGATAAAACTTAGTAACGAAGGCATCTGCCAGGGGTCTCCACCCATCTATGGACTGGTGAGGGAGATTGAGGTACCAGGATTTAAGAGAGAAGTTGAAGCCTTTATAATATATCACTTCTTGTGGGACTCCCCTCATCTTGATGGTATCACAAATATTTTTAAATGCATTGAGGTGATGATATAGGTTTTCACTTCTCAAATTCTCACAGAAAGGTTTATTCTGGATCATCAAGATGACAGTTGGTTTCAACTCAAAGTTTGTTGTATTAAAGTGTGTGATGGCAATTGGGCATCTAGATTCGTTGGCCCTAGTTGCTGCCAACTCTCTAAGAGTCTTTCCCTCTTCATCATCCTCATTGTCACTGTCCCGGCCATCGTGCTCTCATTCATTATCACGATGGTTAGGGTGAGGCCTTCTTCGGCGTCGGTAGTGTCATTCTTCATCATGTTGGTCTTCTTTGCAACGATCTGCATCTTGACATTCTTCTTCTCGGCGTTCTTCGTCACGTTGATTAATGTCTGAGCAACGGCCATCTCTATCTTCGTCCGACCCTGGCGGTGGTGGGGGGTTATCCTCGCATTCTGCTCTTCCCCAGTGAGAATACCATCCACGCGAGGAGGCATGGTGACTCATGGTCAAGGAGCAAAGTCAAACGAGTCTGCTTCCCTCCAAGTTTCCCTAAATAGACCGCACAGTCAAGTTAGTGAACTGGACGTGCGAAACAAACTATTCTATGCAAACGCAGGGTAGCAAATTTAAGGTTTTTGTGCAGTCAAGCTTATTACTAAGCTTGAGGCATGGGAGTATAATGACTGGACTCAAGTTCTTAACAGTATCATTTTTCCTTATCCCCAACAACGGTGCCAAAAAGTTGACCGGCCTAAATCACGCGTCCACAAAGGAGTAGATCTAGAGTAGTCAGACTTTTTTTGGTAACCCAGGAGACTCGTAAGGCTTGCATCGAGCCCAACCTGGGGACTTTTAAGATAGTAACCCTACACTTAAGCCCCCGCAACTTTTATACGGGGTATGATGTAGTAATCGGGGTCGAACCACATGGACAAGGTTAGCAGGTGTTAAGCACACATGGTCTCACACTCATATACTCCAAATAATAGATGGTTTAAAAGGGTGTTCCCTAAAGGAATGATAGTACACAAACCAAAGTAAAAGAAATAAACTAAATAAAAGAAGAACAAAATGTTAGAAAATAAGATGGGAAGAAAAATATGGAAAGGAAACTTGGAATGGGTTTCATCTACTAAGACTTCTCGCCAACATGCAAGCATCATCTCTCCCTCTCATATACTCTATCAAGATTACAAGTAATCATAAAGGTGTCTATTCCTCTCTCTCTCTCTCTCTCGAGATGAGGATAGATCTAAGTCAAGGGACAACCTCTATCTCAAGATGACTATCCAAAAACTACAAGGAAGAACATATGATCATAAGCTTTAGCATTCCAATATTTTCATGCATTCATACTACTCCATAACATAAGATATTAGTGATACTACTCTTTAGAGGTACCAACGATCAAACATCACAAGATGGTAGCTAAGTATACACGTGAAGCATTAAAACTGGTGCATGGAGATAATCTTGACGAGAGTATATATACATTCCAAAAGGAGAGACAATGTACATATTGGGTGAGCCTTAGTGGCTACTCCCAACCTAAGTTAAGTGTTTAACCACACATGTTTATGGGTAGCATAATGGCGTTACAAAATGATAGATACATCAAGTTCCACAAAGAGATGATAGAAGTACAACAAGATGGAAGTGATAGATCTAGATAGAGAGAGAAGAACGTGATACAACTCAGTATTTCTTCAGATCCAGATCCAGGAGGTTGATGGCGTAGACATTCTCCTCTCGAAGAACATGGAGTGTAACGACCCGCACTTTTGAGTGTCTAAAAGACCTTAAAGTCACAGATCGTTAATCATAACTTCCAGGATCAAATTCATGAAATAATACAAAATAATAAACAACTTCCATTAATGATCAAATATTTACATGTTTACATGAAAATCTCCTCTAAGGAGTTACATAACTTTTAAACAGAACTAACCATTACATGTGTGAAGATAAACCATTAAGACTAAACCTTCATGCTTAAACTGTGGTGTCTTCAACAACTTTATCTGTACCCTCATGTCCACGCTATTGAGTATATCTAATACCTAAAATGCCAACAAACAAATACGCGATCAGTATATTTCTATACTGGTACGTGGATTCAAACAATAATCACAAGTACAGATATAAGCAAACTGTAACATCCCAGGTTTAAGGCCTCGGATAACATGATCTTAAAAAGAATGATTGGACTACCCATATCACCAAGGTGCACCTCCTTTTCAGGGAGCCCATCTCTAAAGAACTCCATAGTTAAGCGTGCTCAGCTTGGAGTAGTACTAGGATGGGTGACCAGTCGGGAAGTTGATCCTGGCTTGCGTGTCAGTGTGGACAAAGTGCGCAGTTAAGGCTAGTGGTGGTTTGTGGGGCCAGTCGTCATTCCTGAAACTCTACTAGAGCCTAGGGAAGTGGGCCCAGGCGTTACAAATGGTATCAGAGCCATAACCCCTCCAGTAGGTGGGGCCCACATGGGCATGTGGCATGCCAGTCTTGAGCCGTGCGGTCCAGGCAAGTTGGAAAGGCTATCCGTAGAGACGAGATGGAGCCGCCCTTGCGCTGGTAGCCATGGACGGGAGTTGGGTGTCCATGGGCCATTGTAGGTCTGCACTGAAATGGGGTCAGATTATGATGCCATATAGTTGAGCCTTGACGAGGACGTCAAGAGTCTAAGTGGGGGAGATTGTAACATCCCAGGTTTAAGGCCTCAGATAACATGATCTTAAAAAGAATGATTGGACTACCCATATCACCAAGGTGCACCTCCTTTTCAGGGAGCCCATCTCTAAAGAACTCCATAGTTAAGCGTGCTCAGCTTGGAGTAGTACTAGGATGGGTGACCAGTCGGGAAGTTGATCCTGTCTTGCGTGTCAGTGTGGACAAAGTGCGCAGTTAAGGCTAGTGGTGGTTTGTGGGGCCAGTCGTCATTCCTAAAACTCTACTAGAGCCTAGGGAAGTGGGCCCAGGCGTTACACAAACTTCGTTATCTTGAATATAAGAACATTAACTCATTTTCATATTCTAACCCTTATCTGGTCCACTACCTCAGGTGTAATCACTGTCCCTCCAGGGCTCGTGTGCATTACCCTTAAGATCAGTCTAACCCATGGTTCAGAATGTAGTTATTTACTTTACATGATACTCATATGAACTTTATAGTTTGCAGGAACTAAATAAACAAGCAAGCAGTTTATTTGTCGTTCAATCTCATCGAGAAAACATCGACAATCTTGGAATCCGATATAGGTATTCATAAGCGTAACCACGTACCTTATGCCCTCATAGAAACCATGCAGGACATCTTATGTACTTTAGGAACGCAATCCAAACATCCAATCAACCAAGCACATAATCAACAAGTATCTGAAACAAAGCATACTGTGTGTGTGTCACCAAGTATTCACATTACATTAATCAGATCGAGATTCGCTCCTAAACTAGGGTTTAGGACTATCTCATGTTTGGACTAAGGATTAGGATCACAAACCCTAACTCCTCACGTTATGGTTTCTAAGATTACAAAACCAGTTCTGCATATTAGGTGAAACCCTAATCGTCAACTTAAGCATATTAAAGTATTCATGACATCTAGGTTACATTATCATCATTAGATCATAGCAAGATGTTGACATTGATTTTAACACCCTAAATAACATGAATAAGATTACTAATCTAGCATCATCAATTATTCATTAATAGCCATGATTCTTCATTATACAGTTCTAGATCAGGTATTAACTCAACCTAACCAAATCTAATCAATTAAGCATTAGATTAAGCAAAATCTAGGTTTTCCCTTTATACTAATCACATTAACAAAAGAATTGCATATACTTTTAGAACAGTAAGCATGATCAGGTTCTAATTATATTTTATTTGGATTCCTCTCATTTTTCTGATAAATTTGATATATAATATCGCTATATTCTGAGCTACCAATTATTTTCTATAAATTAAACAAGAACACATCTACTCCGACCAATCACAGCCTGACAAGTCAGCAATATATCTTGTAAATAGAAACATAACCAATTGACTATTATACCCCCTACCTTATGTTAGCAGACCGGGGCATATTGGTCAAAATCCTCCGGGTCGCCCCCTACCTCGCGATCGCGAGGGAGTCTGACTCCCGTCCGCGAGGAGCAATCGCTGGACCATCCCCACCTCTTTTGTCGTGGGCTCCGGCGGCCATGAAGGACCCAGGAACCCCGACGGCCTTGGTCGGTCTCACCCCCAATGCCCACAACAACCCCATGGTTGATGAGTAGGAGGGAGGTTCCTACGGTTCTCAACTGTTGGTGGAAAATGAACAGAAGGAGGGGAGAAGCCTTACTCGGGATCATTGCTTAACTCATCGTCTAAGGCGGTTAGGCATTGCGGCTACGAAGAGAAGCTTCTTCCTCTCCTTGCAACTTGAAACGGCTCGCCTCCTCTGAAGCATAGGTCGTGAACACTGCTTCCACGACCACCGTCAACATCTTCGTCATCCAAACCAAGGGAACGTCGAACATTTTGGTCTGGGCACGTCTAATTACTAGGTGACCCTCTCCCAAGGGCACACATTGTACCCTGGCACCACTGTGTGAGAGGCAAGCGCTGGCTCTGTCGCCAGAGGCCCAAGGCTGGGCGCTGTCATGACGGCAGCCTTGGCTTCGTGAGATCTCCGATCACTACCACTAGTCTCCAATACGACTCATGAATACCTGGCTGGAGGTGATGATTTCTTTGAGAACCCTTGACGATTTTGTAGCAAGGAAGGTGCTTATGAGTTAGATCAGGGACATGTCGAGGGGAGTTCTGAAAAGGATACTCGCAGTGTGCTAGATTCTTCATCGGTCATAGGATAGCCAGGATCTGTCTCGGCCTCATTGTAGTTGGTCTAGGGAGTTGAGGGAGATTACTTCGAAGGAAGTCCTTGCAAGAGGATAACTAGGGTTAGGGGAAAAGCAGACGATGGGAAGGGAGTATCTCTCCGTGAGGGTGAAACCATACGTGTTTATATATAGGTCTCACCGAGATGATTCAGTGATCTCATTGTCTTCATACTTATTCCCATCCCAACATTAATTACCTTCTAATTCCATTATCCCTTAGTCATATCCACGGTTATATGGCTCATTGCAATATATTCTTTTAACTTTCCTTATATTGCTCTCTTTCCCTTTTTCCCATGATTATAAAGCAAAATTTAAGAAAAGGGTATGCACGGTTGTTAAGGGAAAGTATTCAATATATTTCCATCTATATGAACACACGTTTATATAATTGGTTACCAATTTCTCTTAAGTTGATACATCAAAAGTCATGAAAGGAAGGCATATACTTATATGGCATAAAATTGGGTAACTTGATTCTTAAGTTGCTTCTCAAATACTTCCATTCCTTATTTATATTTTTGATATATTCCTTAACATTAATCATCTTTTATTTCACGAAAACTCATATGTAAACTTTGATTAACCAATTGGGCTGAAAAGTGTCTCTAAGGCCCATGAATCACCTCTTGGGCCTTCCAAAGGTTCCACGAGCCCAATTACATTCCTAATTACCAAACTTAAGCCTTTGGTAATCATTGCATCTTATATTAGCCTCATATGATCACATATGCTCAACGTTCATTATTAACTTGCATTGAACATTTATTATGAATCTAGTGTTTGGAATCGTCAACCAAGATCCCTCAAATCGTTTCATTATCATATGTTCTAAATTCCATTTAGGCTTTAAATCCACAAATTTCAAGGATGTAACATTCACCCCTCCTTAAAAGGAATTTTGTCCTCAAAATTTAGGCCTACTAATCCTAGGTGAATGATACACGTCTTATGTTCACAACTTAGGGTTAGCCACTACTTAGATGGCTTAACCACTTTTATTTAACACGTCTATTTTTTTTATTACTAAGTTTGGCACTTGAATCTAAGTTCAAGTATATCCACATCTTTAGTATTCACACCTTATCATCTCCTGATGATTTCATTCTCATTGGTGATTTCATTATTACTTGGTGATTTCTCTTTTCACCTAGGTTTCCAACCTAGCTATTACTTTCATACAAGGGTGAGGTAACACCTCTAACCCTATTTTATGTCATTACACATTCAAAGTAGGATATTCATCCTATTTATCTCAATTTTAAGCATAAGTGTGTCTATCCAATCTCCCTCCCTTGTAATGAAATGAAATAAACATTTGGCTGTAGCCTAAACACAAAGTTCAATCCATTCCAAGAGCGGAGATGGTACATCCACACATTACCTTTCAATTTCACATATTAAGTTGAATCATACTCTATATGACTTTAAACTTTCTTTCTCTTAATTTTATAACATTCTCCTATCTCATGGAGTCAAGTGTCCCTTTTCTTACTCTTAAATTAGGGCACAACTTCTCTCAAGTTTTCATGACTTCCTATAAATTTTATATTTACATCTCATGTATCATTATGAGCCTTAGCCAAATCTTCAAGGTCTCTAGGGGTATAGGTACTTTTGGAGTGATCTCATCCTTATGCATCAAGAGAGTGCCTTTCACATTCACCCATTAGGCTACATGATCCTCATGGAGGTAGCAAATCTCCTGAGTCATGTACCTTGGGTAAACCTAGTTGTTACCTCCCGACCACATGGTCTTGTGCATTCAGGGAACAATCAACTCCTAACCCATCGGTCCAATGTACCTCTAATACACCCTACTTGACCCTAGGATTGCATTAGGACTCTACCCTCCCTAAGGGTTTCTTTTGAGAGATCACATCTTTTAAGCACATTATTCTCTTATTTAACTCTTTAACCAGAATTGCCTTCATATCTCTCTTTTGAGTACACATAATGCAGTGTCATCCCATCATTGGGCTCGGGCCACCTTCCCTCCAGGGCTTTGTTCCATGTCGGTCTTCCCTCCTGGGCTTGACCTCTGTGATCTTCCCCTCCGGGGGCTTGATCCTACACAACTGCATTGTGGACTTAGGCCACCTTCCCTCCAGGGCTTGGTGCCTGCCTGGTCTTCCCTCCTGGGCTTGACCATTTCATGACCTTCCCTCCTGGGCTTGGTCGTCCACTTAGGCCACCTTCCCTCCTGGGCTTGGTGCCTTACTGGTCTTCCCTCCTGGGCTTGACCAGCTGTGTCACTCAGAGTTGGCATCCTTGGGTTCAAAGAATTTAAGTGCTTTTCATTATTATATCTTTAACTCTTTACCCCTCTAGGTGAGGATTAATGTTATCTCAATTCTTAAATACATTTATTAACTTACCTTTTAAGGGAAAGTCCTAGCCTAGGGTGCCTTCTTGGCTCATAGGAGGGGGTTAGGCTCTCTAGCCACAACCTGATCCCAAGATCTAGGTTTTTCCTCCCTCTTAGGTCATCTTCCCACTCCTTGGGTTGACCCACCCCATGTTGGCACACTAACCCTAAAGGTTTTATACATATCTTTATTTTTTATTAGGCATAAATTTTGTCATCATAACCTAAAAACTCATGCTTGTTCAATTTCTAGAATATCTCCTTATGGTTCATGTTCATTCCATGAACTTGGGTCACCTTCCCCTCCAGGGGCTTGGTGCTACCTCGGCCTTCCCCTCCAGGGGCTTGGCCACCATCACCAAACTTCTAGAGATAATACTAGGGGTTTGAGCAAGTTATATTCCAACTTTTCATTTTATGATATATATTCAATTATTGGGTTTTGATATCTCTTAAGACTTATCACATAAGTTTTATGCTCCTCATGCATACATGCATGGGAGACTAGGTTACCTAAACCATCCCTTATCTTTCTTATTCATGATTTCAAATTTCACATGGGCAGTGTCCCATACCACCACGCCATGTTGATTACCACTTTCAAGTTTCACATGGGTAGTGTCCCATACCACCACACCATGTTGATTACTGATTTTAAATTTTCACATGGGTAGTGTCCCATACCACCATACCATGTTGATTACCGATTTTAAATTTTCACGTGGGTAGTGTCCCATACCACCACACCATGTTGATTGCCGATTTCAAGTTTCACATTTTACTTCTCTTATTAACATTTTCTTTTCAAAGATTTATTAAGAAAAGAGATGAGAAGTAGACGAAAATGTGAGATGAGGAACTTAATTTTTCTCTTAAAATCTCTAAAGATAATTTGAAAGTATATACTATTAAGTATTAATTGATGAATCTGTGTTCTGATACCAAATGTAACGACCCGCACTTTTGAGTGTCTAAAAGACCTTAAAGTCACAGATCGTTAATCATAACTTCCAGGATCAGATTCATGAAATAATACAAAATAATAAACAATTTCCATTAATGATCAAATATTTACATGTTTACATGAAAAGCTCCTCTAAGGAGTTACATAACTTTTAAACAGAACTAACCATTACATGTGTGAAGATAAACCATTAAGACTAAACCTTCATGCTTAAATTGTGGTGTCTTCAACAACTTTATCTGTACCCTCATGTCCACGCTATTGAGTATATCTGATACCTAAAACGCCGACAAACAAATACGCGATCAGTATATTTCTATACTGGTACGTGGATTCAAACAATAATCACAAGTACAAATATAAGCAAACTTCATTATCTTGAATATAAGAACATTAACTCATTTTCATATTATAACCCTTATTTGGTCCACTACCTCAGGTGTAATCACTGTCCCTCCAGGGCTCGTGTGCATTACCCTTAAGATCACTCTAACCCATGGTTCAGAATGTAGTTATTTACTTTACATGATACTCATATGAACTTTATAGTTTGCATGAACTAAATAAACAAGCAAGCAGTTTATTTGTCGTTCAATCTCATCGAGAAAACATCGACAATCTTGGAATCCGATACAGGTATTCATAAGCGTAACCACGTACCTTATGCCCTCATAGAAACCATGCAGAACATCTTATGTACTTTAGGAACGCAATCCAAACATCCAATCAACCAATCACGTAATCAACAAGTATCTGAAACAAAGCATACTACATGTGTGTCACCAAGTATTCACATTACATTAATCAGATCTAGATTCGCTCCTAAACTAGGGTTTAGGACTATCTCATGTTTGGACTAAGGATTAGGATCACAAACCCTAACTCCTCACGTTATGGTTTCTAAGATTACAAAACCAGTTATGCATATTAGGTGAAACCCTAATCGTCAACTTAAGCATATTAAACTATTCATGACATCTAGGTTACATTATCATCATTAGATCATAGCAAGATGTTGACATTGATTTTAACACCCTAAATAACATGAATAAGATTACTAATCTAGCATCATCAATTATTCATTAATAGCCATGATTCTTCATTATACAGTTCTAGATCAGGTATTAACTCAACCTAACCAAATCTAATCAATTAAGCATTAGATTAAGCAAAATCTAGGTTTTCCCTTTATACTAATCACATTAACAAAAGAATTGCATATACTTTTAGAATAGGAAGCATGATCAGGTTCTAATTATATTTTATTTGGATTCCGCTCATTTTTCTGATAAATTTGACATATAATATCGCTATATTCTGAGCTACCAATTATTTTCTATAAATTAAACAAGAACACATCTACTCCGACCAATCGCAGCCTGACAAGTCAGCAATATATCTTGTAAATCGAAACATAACCAATTGACTATTATACCCCCTGCCTTATGTTAGCAGACCGGGGCATATTGGTCAAAATCCTCCGGGTCGGTCCCTACCTTGCGATCGTGAGGGAGTCCGACTCCCGTCCGTGAGGAGCGATCGCTGGGCCATCCCCACCTCTTTTGTCGTGGGCTCCGGCGGCCATGAAGGACCCAAGAACCCCGACGGCCTTGGTCGGTCTCACCCCCAATGCCCACAACAACCCCATGGTTGATGAGTAGGAGGGAGGTTCCTACGGTTCTCAACGGTTGTTGAAAAATGAATAGAAGGAGGGGAGAAGCCTTACTCGGGATCATTGCTTAACTCGTCGTCTAAGGCGGTTAGGCGTTGCGGCTACGAAGAGAAGCTTCTTCCTCTCCTTGCGACTTGAAACGGCTCGCCTCCTCTGAAGCATAGGCCGTGAACGCTGCTTCCACGACCACCGTCAACAGCTTCGTCATCCAAACCAAGGGAACGTCGAACATTTTGGTCTGGGCACGTCTAATTACTAGGTG
Organism: Alisma plantago-aquatica; assembly: GCA_963693085.1. Classification (NCBI taxonomy): domain Eukaryota; kingdom Viridiplantae; phylum Streptophyta; class Magnoliopsida; order Alismatales; family Alismataceae; genus Alisma; species Alisma plantago-aquatica. Next base: position 766,283,604 of record OY856413.1, on the reverse strand, counting down.
ACCCTCTCCCAAGGGCACACATTGTACCCTGGCACCACTGTGTGAGAGGCAAGCGCTGGCTCTGCCGCCAGAGGCCCAAGGCTGGGCGCTGTCATGACGGTGGCCTTGGCTTCATGAGATTTCTGATCACTACCACTAGTCTCCAATACGACTCATGAATACCTGGCTGGAGGTGATGATTTCTTTGAGAACCCTTGACGATTTTGTAGCAAGGAAGGTGCATATGAGTTAGATCAGGGACATGTCGAGGGGAGTTCTGAAAAGGATACTCGCAGTGTGCTAGATTCTTCATCGGTCATAGGATAGCCAGGATCTGTCTCGGCCTCATTGCAGCTGGTCTGGGGAGTTGAGGGAGATTACTTCGAAGGAAGTCCTTGCAAGAGGATAACTAGGGTTAGGGGAAAAGCAGACGATGGGAAGGGAGTATCTCTCCGTGAGGGTGAAACCATACGTGTTTATATATAGGTCTCACCGAGATGATTCAGTGATCTCATTGTCTTCATACTTATTCCCATCCCAACATTAATTACCTTCTAATTCCATTATCCCTTAGTCATATCCACGGTTATATGGCTCATCGCAATATATTCTTTTAACTTTCCTTATATTGCTCTCTTTCCCTTTTTCCCATGATTATAAAGCAAAACTTAAGAAAAGGGTATGCGCGGTTGTTAAGGGAAAGTATTCAATATATTTCCATCTATATGAACACACGTTTATATAATTGGTTACCAATTTCTCTTAAGTTGATACATCAAAAGTCATGAAAGGAAGGCATATACTTATATGGCATGTAATTGGGTAACTTGATTCTTAAGTTGCTTCTCAAATACTTCCATTCCTTATTTATATTTTTGATATATTCCTTAACATTAATCATCTTTTATTTCACGAAAACTCATATGTAAACTTTGATTAACCAATTGGGTTGAAAAGTGTCTCTAAGGCCCATGAATCACCTCTTGGGCCTTCCAAAGGTTCCACGAGCCCAATTACATTCCTAATTGCCAAACTTAAGCCTTTGGTAATCATTGCATCTTATATTAGCCTCATTTGATCACATATGCTCAACGTTCATTATTAACTTGCATTGAACATTTATTATGAATCTAGTGTTTGGAATCGTCAACCAAGATCCCTCAAATCGTTTCATTATCATATGTTCTGAATTCCATTTAGGCTTTAAATCCAAAAATTTCAAGGATGTAACATGGAGCCTTCAGTCTTCTCTCTCCTTAGCTTCCACCTTTGGAGATCTAAGGCTGATGGGAATGAGTCTGGAAAATGGCAGCACTTCATGGTCCTTTCAGATATGATGATTTGATAAGACGTGTAGGTGGCCTATTTATAGGCATGCTCCACCAACTTAACTCCTCGACTGCGGTCGAGGTTTTATCTTCGTTGAAGCCAGGCCTCGGTCGAGGCTTCATTGCCATCTTCTCCTCGGTCACGGCCTGGTTAAGTTACCTTCTCTGTCGCGGCCTGATTGTTGTGCCCTTTGGTCAAACCGCGGTCTAAGGCTCGGTTGCGGCTTCATGCCGCGGGTGTGTGGACCGTGGGAGTGTGGGCCACGGATGCGAGGGGTCGAGGTGATTCTTGTAGGCCTCGACCGTGGTGGGGTGGCTCAAATGGTCGAACGGGTCGCGGTCGCGGTGTCGACCGCAACTTTGGCTCGATGTGACCCTGCAAACAAGGAAAAAGTGGGTAAGTGAGACACTTGGCATAAAGTACTAAAATAAGTGGGAAAATCTATAAAAGGTATTCTAGGGGAGGCATAAAGTATATGCAAAAAGTGCATAAAATAAGGTGCTATCAGATTCCTATTCGGATCTAGAATCTAGAGCGTATCATACTACGGGAGCTTCGCTCCCTGCACCCCCTTAGCTTAACCGGGTCGGAGAAGAACCATCTAATTTTGGATCAGAACTAAAATCAGATCAGCATAATTTTTCGAGGCACACAACAGATATGAATATATAATCATGACAACTTTGAAAGAATAGTTAGTTTATGATGCACAACTTCTGCTCAACTATTTTTTTTATGTTATGATACATGGGTTGTAAAACATATGATATTTTCTTTATCTGTAATTTTATTAGTGCTTAAACATATATCTGTAATGTCGATTTTAAGATCTTGTTTTAATATGTCTTAAATTATTCATCTTCGGAGATGAAACTTATTATTATTAAAGGACCTACATGAGATGTTTCAAGTGTACTTCCATTTTATGAAAACGTTGTTTGGAGTATACATTTTTTTATATATAAACAACCATATGAAAGCGAGTTTGGCATTTCCTAAAAGGAATCGTCGTCAAAGTTGTCTAATTATTATAAATGTATAAATCGGTTAAAATTGGTATTGAATGTTATCTAAAACGATTAATTGAATCACTGTTTTTGCATTTGTAGTTCTCTCCAAAACTATCTATTCGTTCGTATTTAAAAACACCATTGTGAGTAGATTATCCTGAGATAGAAGCAAATACTGTTTCCTTAACTTCATATCATATGAGCTATTTTGATCCATGGCATTTCATTGTACTAAATAAACTACAATCGGTAGTACGCATATTCTGCTAGTATTATCTAGATCAAAGAAGATGAAGCAGCAGTTATGGTGTACAAGGTTATGTACGAAATTACAAAACTACAAACATTTTCATTAGCATGCGTGGCTATCCTAATCCGCTTCACATGCGGTCTGCCACAGAACCAACACAAGGAAAACTGAAGTGGAGGGCCGATATCTCTCGTCCGTTGAAACACGTCAAACGGAGCACCTCCCTCGATAGCGGTATCGTCTTCCCGTTCCGTCGTCCCCGTCTCCGGCCCCCTCCTTCCTCAATCAACGTCTTCATCGCTGTTTGTTTTCCTTCAATTGGGCATGCACATACTATGTGATGCGATTTATGCAGATGATTATCCAATATGCCGCATTGGACATCGATACCATACATGAGGTATTATATATAGTCTCATTAGTTAGTATGAAATATATCAATCTTATTTTTATATTATTACTTATATATATACATCATTCTCTTTGCAGGTGTTTAAAACAGACCACACTATAGGTAAACGCTTAAAATATGTACATGCTCCATATACGATGGAAGTATTAAATGAAGTAAGAGAAGAATGGGCAAGAGCCATACAAACAGTGGCGATTGTAAGATATAATTGGGATGCTGATAGCGATGTTGAATGATATTTTGTAAATGAATATTTCTGAATGTTTATACATGTCTGAATGTTTCTACATGTATTTGAATGTTTCTACACGTGTGAATGTGAGAATTGAATTGATGTCTGAATGTATCTACTTGTGTGAAAAGTATATTTGTTGATTTTGCAGGTTTGTGGCCTGTTTGTAGGCTGATATCAATGGATGTCATAAACCTGCAGTTCAGAAAACTGAACTGTAGGTTCTCATACTACTGACCGGCCACAGCAGGCCTGCAAACTGATAAGAAAAAAAAAATATAGGCGTCGGTTATTTATAGAACACCGTCATCAAAGACTTACATCGTCGGTTATTGGATAAAACCGCCGCCTAATATGACAAACAACCCGACCATGCAGGAAAGCACGGCTGTGGCGGAAAAAGCATCGGGTATTAGTACAAAACTGACGCCTATAGTACTAAACACGGCCATGCAGGGAAGCACGGCCGTGGCGTCTGGGAATATGGCGTCGGGTTTTTAGTTGCAAACCGACACAGAAAGTGTCTTAGATGGCGCCCTTTTTGTGGCGCGAACCCTTTTGGCGTCGGTTATAAAACCGACGCCGAAGAGTTCGACCTTTAGCGGCGCCCACATAGGCGTCGCTTGAGAACCGTTGCTAAAAGGAGTTAAACAACCGACGCCAAAGACATGTTATGTAGTAGTGACGGTCCTTCAGCCCCTACTTTCCTCATTGATCCTCTGCCATTCCTGTCATACTCTATGCCTACTTACAGTGCAGCAATGATGTCTATTATCTTCATGGTTCTGCTCGGTTTCTTCCCAAGGAAGTCACTTCCAGCATTTGCATTCAATGAAGTCCTCTCAGTAGGAATCAATTCATTATAGAAAGTGGTCACGAGGAACCCCTTATGGTAATTATGATAAGGACAATCTCTCTGGTATTCCTGGAAACATTCTCATGCTTTGTGCAAGTTCTCACCCTACTTTTGTGCAAAAGAAGTGATATTCTGCATGTTGTGAATAGTCCTCCCAGTAGGATAAAACTTAGTAACGAAGGCATCTGCCAGGGGTCTCCACCCATCTATAGACTAGTGAGGGAGATTGAGGTACCAGGATAGAGCCTTATCTTTAAGAGAGAAGTTGAAGCCTTTACAATATATCACTTCTTGCGGGACTCCCCTCATCTTGATGGTATCACAAATATTTTTAAATGCATTGAGGTGATGATATGGGTTTTCACTTCTCGAATTCCCGCAGAAAGGTTTATTCTGGATCATCAAGATGACAGTTGGTTTCAACTCAAAGTTTGTTGTATTGAAGTGTGGGATGACAATTGGGCATCTAGATTCGTTGGCCCTAGTTGCTACCAACTCTCTAAGAGTCTTTCCCTCATCATCGTCCTCGTTGTCGCTGTCCTGGCCATCGTGCTCTCATTCATTGTCACGATGGTTGTGGTGAGGCCTTCTTCGGCGTCGGTAGTATCACTCTTCATCACGTTGGTCTTCTTTGCAATGATCTTCATCTTGACATTCTTCTTATTGGCGTTCTTCATCACGTTGATGACCGTCTGAGTAACGGCCATCTCTATCTTCGTCCGACCCTGGCGGTGGTGGGGGGTTATCCTCGCATTCCGCTCTTCCCCAGTGAGAATACCATCCACGCGAGGAGGCATGGTGACTCATGGTCAAGGAGAAAAGTCGAACGAGTCTGCATCCCTCCAAGTTTCCCTAAATAGACTGCACAGTCAAGTTAGTGAACTAGACGTGCGAAACAAACTATTCTATGCAAACGCAGGGTAGCAAATTTAAGATTTCTGTGCAGTCAAGCTTATTACTAAGCTTAAGGCATGAGAGTATAGTGAGTGGACTCAAGTTCTTAATAGTATCATTTTTCCTTATCCCCGACAACGGTGCCAGAAAGTTGACCAGCCTAAATCACGCGTCCACAAAGGAGTAGATCTAGAGTAGTTAGACTTTTAAGATAGTAACCCGACACTTAAGCCCCCGCAACTTTTATATGGGGTATGATGTAGTAACTGGGGTCGAACCACATGGACAAGGTTAGCAGGTGTTAAGCACATACGGTCTCACACTCATATACTCCAGATAATAGATGGTTTAAAAGGTTGTTCCCTAAAGGAACGATAGTACACAAACCAAAGTAAAAGAAATAAACTAAAGAAAAGAAGAACAAAACGTAAGAAAATAAGATGGAAAGAAAGATATGGAAAGGAAACTTGGAATGGGTTTCATCTACTAAGACTTCTCGCCAACATGCAAGCATCATCTCTCCCTCTCATATACTCTATCAAGATTACAAGCAATCATAAAGGTGTCTATTCCTCTCTCTCTCTCTCTCTCTCTCGAGATGAGGATAGATCTAAGTCAAGGGACAACCTTATCTCAAGATGACTATCCAAAAACTACAAGGAAGAACATATGATCATAAGCTTTAGAATTCTAATATTTTCATGCATTCATACTACTCCATAACATAAGATATTAGTGATACTACTCTTTCGAGGTACCAACGATCAAACATCACAAGATGGTAGCTAAGTATACAAGTGAAGCATTAAAACTGGTGCATGGAGATAATCTTGACGAGAGAATATATACATTCCAAAAGGAGAGACAATGTACATATTGGGCGAGCCTTAGTGGCTACTCCCAACCCAAGTTAAGTGTTTAACCACACATGTTTATGGGTAGCATAACGGCGTTACAAAATGATAGATACATCAAGTTCTACGAAGAGATGATAGAAGTACAACAAGATGGAAGTGATAGATCTAGATAGAGAGAGAAGAACGTGATACAACTCAGTATTTCTTCAGATCCAGATCCAGGAGGTTGATGGTGTGAACATTCTCCTTCTCTTGAAGAAGATGGAGCCTTCAATCTTCTCTCTCCTCAGCTTCCGCCTTTGGAGATCTAAGGTTGATGGGAATGAGTTTGGAAAATGGCAGCACTTCGTGGTCCTTTCAGATCTGATGATTTGACAAGACGTGTAGGTGGCCTATTTATAGGCATGCTCTACCGACTTAACTCCTCGACTGCGGTCGAGGTTTGATCTTGGTTGAAGCCATGCCTCGGTCGAGGCTTCATTGCCATCTTCTCCTCGGTCACGGCCTGGTTAATCTACCTTCTCTGTCGCGACCTGATTGTTGTGCCCTTTGGTCAAACCGCGATCTAAGGCTCGGTTGTGGCTTCATGCCGCGGGTGTGTGGACCGTGGGTGTGTGGGCCACGGATGTGAGGGGTCGAGGTGATTCTTGTAGGCCTCGACCGTGGTGGGGTGGCTCAAATGGTCGAACGGTTCGCGGTCGCGGTGTCGACCGCGACCTTGGCTCAATGTGACCCTGCAAATAAGGGAAAAGTGGGTAAGTGAGATACTTGGCATAAAGTACTAAAATAAGTGGGAAAATCTATAAAAGGTATGCTAGGGGAGGCATAAAGTATATGCAAAAAGTGTATAAAATGAGGTGCTATCAAATTCCTATTCGGATCTAGAATCTAGAGTGTATCATACTACGGGAGCTTCGCTCCCTGCACCCCCTTAGCTTTACCGGGTCGGAGAAGAGCCATCTAATTTTGGATCAGATCTAAAATCGGATCAGCATAATTTTTCGAGGCACACAACATATATGAATATATAATCATGACAACTTTGAAAGAATAGTTAGTTTATGATGCACAACTTCTGCTCAACTATTTTTTTTTTTATGTTATGATACATGGGTTGTAAAACATATGATATTTTCTATATCTGTAATTTTATTAGTGCTTAAACATCTATCTGTAATGTCGATTTTAAGATCTTGTTTTAATATATCTTAAATTATTCATCTTCGGAGATGAAACTTATTATTATTAAAGGACCTACATGAGATGTTTCAAATGTACTTCCATTTTATGAAAACGTTGTTTGGAGTATACATTTTTTTATATATAAACAACCATATGAAAGCGAGTTTGGCATTTCCTAAAAGGAATCGTCGTCAAAGTTGTCTAATTATTATAAATGTATAAATCGGTTAAAATTGGTATTGAATGTTATCTAAAACGATTAATTGAATCACTGTTTTTGCATTTGTAATTCTCTCCAAAACTATCTATTCGTTCGTATTTAAAAACACCATTGTGAATAGATTATCCTGATATAGATGCAAATACTGTTTCCTTAACTTCATATCATATGAGCTATTTTGATCCATGGCATTTCATTGTACTAAATAAACTACAATCGCTAGTACGCATATTCTGCTAGTATTATCTAGATCAAAGAAGATGAAGCAGCAGTTATGGTGTACAAGATTATGTACGAAATTACAAAACTACAAACATTTTCCATTAGCATGCGTGGCTATCCTAATCCGCTTCACATGCGGTCTGCCACAGAACCAACACAAGGAAAACTGAAGTGGAGGGCCGATATCTCTCGTCCGTTGAAACACGTCAAACGGAGCACCTCCCTCTATAGCGGTATCGTCTTCGCGTTCCGTCGTCCCCGTCTCCGGCCCCCTCCTTCCTCTATCAACGTCTTCATCGCTGTTTGTTTTCCTTCATCGGACGCCCTCAGGTATTGAGGGAGATTAGGAGGTCAAAGGGACAGAGGAACAAAGAACACAAGGAGGAGGAACCTACATCATCTACCGTTCCCGGCCGCAAGATGGACCCGCAATGGGATGTGGACGGGTCGAGCCGACTGCACGGGCACACGGCGCCGGCGATGTGCTTCAAGAACCTGCTTGTGACCTCATCGGGGCTTTGGCTGGGTAACCAGCCATTCAATTATACCCTCCCGCTGCTCATGACCCAGCTGGTCCTGTTCGTTCTCACGTCTCATGCCGTCCACTACTTCCTTCGGCATCTCGGGCAGCCCCTCATCGTGTCGCAGATCGTGGTAAGCTTGATTGATTGAACGGGCTAGCTTGTTTTGTGGTCGTTTTTAAACCTCTTTCTTCTTTCTGGTCACGCACGATCACGCACCGAACATAGGCAGGTATGATCTACGGCCCGACGTTGCTAGGCGGGTACAGGCAGTTCGAGAGGACGCTGTTCTACGAGGCGAGCAAGATGCACATCGACACGATCGCCGGCGTATCAATCATGCTGTTCATGTTCATGCTAGGCGTGAAGACGGACCTGAGCATGATAAAGAAGACCGGAAAGAAGGCATTCTCCATCGGCATCCTCAGCACGTTGGTGCCATTTCTTCTCGTCATGGGCGCCGACCACGCCCTCCGTCACAAGATGCCCAAAAAACTCAAAAACGGGCTGTTCGTGTTCCACTTAGCCAGCACGTGGTCTAGGACGTCGTACGTGGTCTTGTCCTGCATCCTGGACGAGCTCAACCTGCTCAACTCGAAACTCGGCCGCATCGCCATGTCGGGAGCGCTGATCGAGGAGTTCGCCAACACCGTCATCTCCACCGCCGTCACGTCCGTCAACTTAGGCATCCACGCCAGCACGCCGCTACGTGGTGTCGGCTCATTCGCGTCGTTCGTCGCCTTCGTGATGTTCATCCTCTTAGTCGCACGTCCAATCGTCATCTGGATGATCAGGAGGACGCCCGAAGGCCAACCCTTAGACGAGAGCCACTTCATCACGATCCTATGCATAGCTTACGGGTGTGGGTTCGCCGGCGAGCTCATCGGACACCACTCTACCCTGGGCGCCTTCTTCCTTGGTCTCGCCTTACCCGGTGGCCCCCCGCTGGGTTCCACCCTTGACGACAGGTTGTCCGGGTACATTACCTGGATCGGCATGCCGGTTTTCATCGCTACAGGTGGGTACAGGATCAACTTGAGGAAGATCCGCAACGGTGCCAGTGTCTTGTTCCTTTCCTTCTTCATCCTCCTCACTGCTATCGGCAAGATGATCGGTGTCATCATCCCTTGCCTCCACTGCGGGATGTCGATCCGCGACGCCGTGATTCTGGGACTCATGTTTAATACCAAAGGGATATTCGAAGTGTACGTGCTCAACAACTGGTATGACGCCGGGATGGTCAATCTGCTGTCGTACTCCATCGTCATGTTGTCCGTCGTGGCATTCGCGGCCGTTACGAGCTGTCTGATCAAGTACATGTACAAGCCGTCGATGAGGTATATTGCTTATAAGAGGAGGACGATACAACACCTGAAACTTGATGCGGAGTTGCGGCTTCTAGTGTGTGTTAGGAGTGAGGAGAATGTTGACCCACTTATCCGCTTGCTTGAAGTTGCACAGTTCACTAAAGAAAGCCCCGTCTGTATCTACATCCTCCATGCACTTCAGCTCATCGGCCAGACAGCGGCCATGCTGGTTCCTTACAAAAAGAGCAAAGTCACCGACTCTGATCACATCGTCAACGCCTTCAAGTACCTTGAGCGCCGAAACAAAGACACAGTCCTCGTCCAACCTTTTGTTAGCATCGCGCCTCAGAACACCATGCACGACGACGTATGTTCACTCGCGTTCGACAAGAAGGTGTCACTGATCCTCTTACCATTCCACAAGCAGATGGGTATCAACGGCACGCTCGAGCAGACAAGCCACACGTACCGTAGCATGAACAAGAATGTCCTCGACTACGCGCCCTGCTCGGTAGCCGTCCTCATCAACCAGGCCCGGCTCGGCGTGCCGGCTTCCAGAGGTGGTAGCACCACGAGCTCCTTCGTCAGTACCGGGGGTGGATCCGTACCTGTGATCTTCTCCGAACACATCGGGATGTACTTCATCGGCGGGGCGGATGACAGGGAGAGTCTGTCCCTTGCGATGAGAATAGTGGGGAGGTCGATGACAATAGCGCTCACTGTGATCCGCTTCGTCCCGCCGACGGAGTGGAGGAATTACACAATGGAGGAGAAGCTCGACGATGAGATGATCAACGAGTTCCGGTTCCAAAACCGCCAAAAGTCCAACATCACCTATAAGGATCAGATTGTCAAGGATGGGGAGGAGACGGTGGGTGTCATGCGGTCCATGAAGGATTTCACGTTGCTGATCGTCGGGAGGAGGTACAAAGTCGACTCGCCTGTCACGGCCGGGTTGTCGGATTGGAGTGAGTGCCCTGAGCTTGGGATCATCGGGGACGTGCTGGCTTCTACGGATTATGGGAATAACGTCAGCACGCTCGTGGTGCAACAGCAGACCAGGTTTGGAGAGGATAAGGATGGTGTCAACTGCCATTTTGCTCTTGGTGGTACGCCGCCTGATAATCGGCCTGAAGATGAAGAAACTCATCTCAGTATAGAGTCAAAGTAGCCGCGCCGTTTGATAGAATGGATCCATCGTCTTCACGACGTAGGTTAGGATAGAAAAATGTTGTGTTTTAATTTTATTTTTCCTAAATCAACTTTGTGGATATTGTATATTCATTTGCCACCGACCGGAGTGACACAACAGTAGGCACAGCGTTTAGGTAGTGCGATAACCAACCTCCTGTAATCCCCATAACGTTAAATTTGTATGTGTAGTCTTTAACATTTCAAGTATAAACTAACGTAAATTAAAGCAACAAGATCTTGTATGGAAAGACTATGGCTGCCAGCATGTGTGCAAAAAACTAAGAGAAGTAGGCCTCCAATGTAATTCACAAACTTGAGATCGTTTATGAATATGAACATCGAGTTTTTACAGTCACTAGTAGTTCTCATTAATATATTTTCTGACCAAACATCTAGGTACAAGGATTACATTTATTTTTGTTGATTAATGATATAAGGGAATATGTTTTTATAAAAATATTGTTTAGATTGTAACTACAAAAGCATATTGTTTAGACGTGACAGACGAGTGTAAATGTTGGTAATAAATCTAAGGGTTACTAACATGCATGAACTAACTGTCATGGCATATGGTCGGAACAGAGGATTGTAAGATAAACTACATATATATGAACATAACTAGATCCATAATATATAGAACACATCTTCATAGACTCTACGGATGTGTATTCATTCGCATCATACCATCATGTGCATAAGAATTTGGTCGAATTTATTAATTATTACCTTTGCTCAGCCATAAAATTTTAATCTAGCACCAATACTTTTCAGAGTGATTCTCCCGATCACTATAATTGGCAGAACTTTGCAGGTTTGGCAGCCACCTCCACCAACTCCAGGTGGTTCGACTGTCACGACTTGCAAGATCATGGTTAAGGACGGCATACACCTAGTCCCAAAATAATTTGCTAAGCACAAGGTTTTTTCTATTAACGGCTTTAATTTTTTTCATGATGCACTAGCATTTCCCAACGCATTGCCTTGCTCATTTTCCAATCTTTGTCCACCTTGCCGTGAAGATAAGAGCATTATAACTATTTTTTTTTGTGTGTGTTTTCAGAAAACTACGGAGGACTTGAGTAGTTATATTGTTTGTGTTGGTAAATCTGGCTATACAAAGAGCGACCCACATCCAATGCTGGCAGTGAAAACTATGTGGAAGAGTTGCAGATCAGTTAGGATGGAAGCAATCCTTTTATGTTGTTGGTGTGCCAATGGGTGGGCAGGCTGTCACGGGATGTGTCACATGTAAGCAAACCATCCCTCTAATTGTGTTCCTAGTTTCTATTTTAACTTTCATGTTTCGCTCATGCATCACCTTTAGTAAATTCCCCTCCCTGTATATTTGTGCTCCCACCCCACGCCAATTAATTACATAAGCATAGCTTGCAAGTAGTTCAAGACATCAGGAAGCATCACTAGACAGGCAATTCTATTTAATTTAGATGTGCCTAAAGGAACATTCACACCAAGTAGACATTTATTAAAAAATCAAAGCAAAAATTTAATGAGGTAGTTCTACATTAGTCATAACCATAAAAAGAGAAGTAATTAAACTAGCATACTAAGGGAAAATTATAAATCAAAACATTTATTAGCTACATGTCCTCCGCTCTAAAAAAAACTATATCTTTTGATCTAGATACACCTGTCATGTTACTATATGTTTGTTGTAAGTATAGAATAGGAGTTATGGATGGTTTCCTAAAATTACAAGCATAGAGTCTGGAATAGAAACATTTTCTGGTTTGTGCCTTCTTACGAAGACTGGCTTTGGTTGATCATGTCAATCGTTACCTTTATAATGCAGAACTACTAACACAAGTAATCAGCATAATCAGCTCATTGTACTATTTTGGGTTCTCCTATATTCTCAATAGTCAAAATTAAATATAAGGGACATCAAAATAGAAATCAATCAACGTGATTATAAGGCTTTGGTTCTGATGACCTTAAGAATATAGGTTTAAACAAACATAGTAAAATGACTTACTTCATAAACCATACACTTGTAATTTGATGCCATATTTATACAATAATTCCGTTTACATGTCCATGGCAATGCCCATGTTTCTAACTAATAATTACTTAAATGGACTTAAGTTGGCCCTCATATGGCTCTTAATGAACTAAATTCCACTTTTTGTTAGGATTTTAACTATAACTTAAATAGCACCTGAGTTCTTGATTCATGCTATTAGATCTATGTTACATTGGTTCGACCAGTAGTAAAGATATTTTGTGGAAATGCAATCATTTAAAAATTTACCCATAAGATATCATTTTGTGAAATAGTACTGAAGTGGCAGGACTTTTGAGAAATTGTCCCCTTTTGATGGTACATAAAAGATGGGAACATTCTACATGTTTCCTCAATTACATTCAAACTGAGCACTTTACTTGTAGTCCACAATCCAACTATAAGTGACATAGGACCGACTGTCACTTGGAAACCAACCCACATATTTAGAAGGTTAAAGAATAGTAAATTCATCCAAGGCGTCAGACTAATTACTCCCTTCTCATGAGTATTAATGGTCGTTGTGATTTTGCAAATTTAGTTAGGTCTTTCAAATAAGCAAAATATGACTTGCTGAATTTATGTTTAATATTTTGTTGTCCTTTGTTCTTTTGTAAGCTCTTTTGTTGAAAGATTTTTCTGCTCCACGTGTTGATTAAATGTTAAATGTGTCAAAATGAGGCTTCCATAGTGAAGTAAAAAAGACCAATTTACAATAACATGTTCTTAGCATCTCTATAATGGATGATTGACTGAAATACAATCAATAATGGGTTTCGACTGGTAATCATAGTTCCCATATGTATATTGATATAAATCGTGCTTTCGTTAGGTTGACCATTCATATCAACTTTTAACTTCTCATTTTCCTCATCATTGTGTTTAGGGATTGATTAACTATCTTTAATTGGTGAGTATATAAATTTGTTCATTCTAGATAATAATGATTGAGAAGAGATGTAGTGATGCTAAATTGTTGAGTATTGCTCCTATTATGTTCAATAAGATATTTCATTTTAAAACTAGATTTGATAAATGGCACTTTAGCTAAAATTAGGTTGCATTTTTGGTCAAGTTTGTTCTGATTTAGAGTGATTTAGATTGGATTTGATCAAATGAAAGCAAATCTCTTTTGCTGGCGTACGTAATTACACATAAAATCCTTATTGGCCTCACAAACTAAATCAATGAAAATCAGATTCTTTTTCTAAAAAGTATTAATGAATAGGAAAGCTCTTATGAAATTATGGACATTTCTGAAAAATTACAAAGTATGAAAATTAAAAACATTATAAAATTTGACTCAGACATACATTTAAACATATGATTTTTCTTATTGTTTCCCACCTCCATCATAGTAGAATTATAATAATATATCCTTGTAGTCAACATAGACTGATAATTTTTTTCTATGCCATTTAGTGATTAATCAATTTCAATCTTCTAGTACATATTTATTATTGCACATGATTCATTACCCTTATCATATCCTAATTTTGTTATTATTTTGTGTTATAGGAATGCAATTTTTTTAGGAACTTCCTATGATAATGTATATATAACTTAATGAAAGATTCTGAGCAGTAAATCGAAGCTCACTTATTATCCAATAAATAAAGCTTATATGAAAAATCATCACTATTAGGTTCGACTTCTAACTCAAATAGTTGATATCTTATATTGTATTTATTCCATCTTTTCTAGACAACATACATATTCCTATGTAAAAATCTTTGGTCAAAAATACATGAGAATCTTTAGGTCAACGTATGTGTTGACCATAAGTTGAATTGCTATTGTGAATTTATTGTCACTCAGGTCATTGATCTAGGTGTAAATATGAATATAGATGTTGTTATCAATACGTAGTCTCATATATCGATATCTAAATTTGTATAGATACAACCCAACACTAAATCTAAAACAACTAGGCATGGCAGAAATATCCAAATCGATATGGAAACCATCTGAACCGGTCAAATCCAAACCATAAATGGCAGATTTGATAGGTATACGGATTTTCTGGACACACCCACTCTGCACGATTACAGTATTGCAACTCTCGGGTGAAGGAGTAACTCTCAAGTATTGGTCTTACAAACTTCAAAATCTAAGCACCAAGCTCAACCTTGGTCATGACATGTGAGAAAAGATGATCGGTGTGTATCATCCACACAATGTTACCTTACTTCTTCTTCCTTTGTAGTTTTCCTTACCATATTACAAACTACTAACTTTTTTAGTGAGTGCGTAAATCCATGTTATCCAAAAAAATTGGGGTGGCGGATGTTCATTGCTTATCAGATACAAAATCTCTGAGGGTTGGATCTGAATTCTAGTGAAGCATTGCCACTGGCTAGAGCATTTTCCTTTATTCCACACTTTTGGCACTGCAAAAAACTCAGTTTTAGTTCTTTGACTTGATTCTTATCATGCATTACTTGTGTCAGAAAAAATTGACATCTTCAGAAAATGATATATATCCCAGCGACCAGTGCCCACATGGGGGCCATCCCAAGATATTCTACATGGCTGTCCTGACAATCCAAACATATTGCTATTATAACCCAGTTGCATGTTGGGTTGAATTTCCAAGGTCAGTGAATGTTTATATATGCCTTTGTTTCTTCCCCTCATTGGGTTATTGGAAGCTTTGCTGAGTACATCAATTTTGTCATGTACATCAGTAAAATAGGTCTAAATGGATTCTCCATGCTTATTATTATATAGCTACGTGGAACTGTCTACACTAAACTTTGATAACCTTTATAATGTTGTGTGAGTTTGTGACACATTTAAAGCACGTAGAAGTCTTTTTTTGTGTTGCAAATTAATGTAAAAATTAAATAATTAACAAAGTTATGTTCTTTACTTGCGCTTCATTGAACAGGTGTTACGGAGGATCTCATCTCAGTTCTTCTAGGAGAAATATTTCTATTTCATGATTGTGCCCGCAACCCTACTAGAGTAAACCCCACACCTGATAAATTGGGACAAATCAGACAGTTGGCTAGAGCTAAGGGGAGTTGTTTTTCTTTGAAAGTGATTGTTAGGTACTTTGTCTTTGTCGAAAAGCACAAAATGCACAATAGATGATGAAATTTTGTAGTCACATATGTTGAGATGAAGTTTGACTGGGGAACTTTCTTATCATGGTTGCTAATTTTAGTGACTTACAAGTGGGAGTCTCAAAACCAAATGTCCATTCTTTGCACCTATTTGTTCATAATGATGGTGAATGTTTTTGCATTGTAAGTGGTCAGTCTTCTATCCATGTTCGATAAGCTCAAGGAACAAAAACCACAATCTATTGTAGATTTTGTCCATATGTAATTGACCACTTACAATCTTAAGAGAACTTGTAGTTTCTTACATAGAAACCACAACAATACATGTTCTAGTACTTGTAGTTTCTTGCATACTCATCGATACTATTAATATTTGGCCTCATAGCAGCAACCGCACTCGCCAAACAATAGCTACATTGACATTAGAAATGATTTTTCACTCTTTATTCCTCATCGGTTGAAGGGGACAACAAGGTGAAAATTAGTGTTGTATAAGAAACGAAGTCTATTCTTCTGGAAAAACAAAACGAGTAGTAATCACTACGATTGTTTAATTGATCATGGGTTTATGCTTGGATACTTAATAAATTCTATTGATCTGTCTCCATTGAGAATGAATTTTCCACTATTTAAAATTAGCTGAAATAAAATGACCTTATAGATGACCAACTATAATTTCTCACATACTCATCAGTATTGTTGATGTTTGGCCTCATAGCAGCAACCATACATATCAAATTAGTAGCTACATTGAGATTAGAAATGATCTCTCACCCTTCCACATAAGCATAATATTCCTCATCAGTTGAAGGTGCAACAAGGTGAAGAATTGTGGTTGTATTAGAAAAGGTCTATTCTTCTGGGAAAAAAATGAGTATCGTTGTTTAATTGATTAATGAATGCTTACATGAATATTGAATTGTCATGGTTTTATCCTTGGATATTTACTAAATAGCACTGATATATCTCTACTGAGAATGACTTTCCCACTATTGAGAATTAGCTACAAATGAAATGATCTTTTAGATGACAAACTATTTAGTTTTGAGAAATTTTATTATAGTATTACAAGAACATGTATATGATTGTACTGTAAATCTCTGTATTGAATCTAGGAATTTGGAAAAACTAACCAAAAAATATAATTTTATTTCAGCTATGCCTCTGAAAGTATACAGGCTGCGTATGATATGCATACCCAGGGTGTCCAACAAGATTTAGCGCGTCGCTATAACCATTCTGAGAATTTCTTAAAAAACAATTTGGATCATCCCTCTCTATTTACTTTTTTTATTGTTTCATATGTTGTTTATTGATCTTTGTGGATTTTGATACGCTGATGATTACTACTTCCAGTATCCATTCGTAGTGAAGAGGCTTGCCCAAGGTGCGGCCCTCAAGCGAATGTTTGACAACAAGCTATCTAAGCATGTGCTAATGAATTTACATCAATTGTTATATGGCAACATAACAACAATTGTTATTGTAGAACGTTAAACAATTCAATGAATGATATTTGGAATTACCTTGGGTTCTCCTTGGGAATTATACGTTGTGTATAAAAATGTATGCTTTAATGGGAATATATAACTTAATATATAAAGCCTGTTTGGATGAAGTTTTTAATTGTATCTGCAAGTTCATCGTTTGCTTTGACCTGAAAGACAAATCTAATATGTATTCATCTTTTGTCTAGATTTGAAATATAATCTTATCTTCCTGCGTAATCATCAACTGTATTATGTAGCCATAGTTTGTGGCTAGCAATATGAAGCGCCATGTCCTGTTGATTTTTGTGGAAGTTTGAATTTTACTTTCAAATGAGGAACTACAGCCAACCTTATCCCATATTGTGAGATTGTCTTCTCAACTAACAAGTAGAGAAGGATTGTTTCTCAGTCATCAATTACATTGGAAGAAATAATCCCAGTACCTCTGTGTGTCTCTATTGGAATATCATACTTATACTCTATATGAAGTTCACCTTCTATATTTTGTAACACATCTAAGCTACCTCAGTTGAGTCAAGTTGAGGGACAAGACACTATGGGTAGGGGGTCAGTTGTCCCTCCTACAGATTTCCATCATCTATCTTATCCATGACCAGTTTGCCTTAACATGTCTTTAACACTGCAACTAAAGCATCATGATGCCTTCCTATTTTCAAATAAAAAACATTCAAAAGTGCTTGGCATTTGTCATAAAGCCAACTCTGCATTGTTTCGACAGGCTGGTTCCCCCCCAAAAAAATTGTCTAAAATTTGGTATACAACCATGTTCTTTTTGGTTGTTCTATTTTGATTTATAACTAGACAACCACTTATACAAATGTTTGACTAGACATTCTCAATGTATAATGTACATACTCAAATCAAACCGTTTAAAGTAGTTTGCATTATACGAACTAGAATGAAGGTAGCACTTTTGTTTCCTTATCAAATATTTTTAAGCATGTGCATCGCATGGGTTGCATACCTAGTATGATTTAAATGTGGTCTGAATTAATCTCATACCACTCTGACCCTAGAAAAACATATATCAAAAAATCATATATATATATATATATATATATATATATACAATCATATCTATCCATGCATAGGTTTTCGTATATAAATCCAATTTGTATTTATATATAAGATGGATTTTATTGGTTTTGGTGAAATATAAGATGGATTTTATTTACGTGTTACATGACCGCTCTGAAATCTAGGTTTTTTACATTAGTCAAACATTGGCTGAAAATGAGGGTATGGATATGTGATACATTCGACGTTATTCATGGATCAAACTATATATTAATAACTTAACTATAGGAAAAGCCTCTTGTTTGTGGTAAATAGGGTCAAACACATGGGTAAAGGTGGAAAAGTGTTGGGACCTCATGGATTAATTTAGCTAAATCTATTTGAAAGGTAGGTTTAGATGTTCTAGAAGGAAACAACTATAGGAATAAAGAAGAAATAACATCTCGTTAACAAAGAAAATAGAGGCTAAAATTTCACATTTGGAATAAGATATCATTTAGGAGAACATGGATCATGATTCACCTACCAAGTATGCTCACCAAGCTTGCAAATGCCGGAATTGATTCCATACCCTTAACAAAATTTGTAAGCAGTCGTCACGGGTATCTACTCCATCTATCTCTCTCAAGACTAGATTAGATTTATAGTTAGAAGTATGTTTCCCCATCAAGATGGCAAGAAAATATGAATTCTTACCCAAGTTTACAAGATTTAGCCATTATCATCAATGCAAACAATATGAATCAGCTACATCAAAATGGCCACTATCCTTGATCTAAAACAAATAAAAAATAATTAGGATACAAACTAAGTATAAAGGAACAATTAGGTCAAGAAAAGGGTAGATATTCTAGCATATACCGATTGTTAGCCTAAGATTTACCCTCTTGATACTAGATTAGTCATCAACAACCCTTAAATGAACGTTGATCGAGTAGAGGTGGAAGCTCAATGGACAACTATGGATAGGTGTGACACCTTTGTAACTTCTCCTTTCTCAAGGATTGGTTCTACAGGCTATGTGCGGTGATCGATGGGCATGTGATGGGCAATGTTCTTCTTCTCAATCCTTGAAGATATACTGCTTCTACTTGCATCCAAAATCCATGATGCTCTTTAGGCGAGACCTAGGGGGCTAGTTATAGGTCTGGTGGGAGATAGAGGCGCCTCCAAGTTCCCTTCTCTAGTGTACTTGTCAAGCACCTAAGCCAATGGGTCACATGCGATGTTGGGATCTGTTCCCCATGGAAGGCGGAGGTCACTTCAATAAACACATTGACCTATGTGGATGATGGGCCAGTGGTGTCATGAGAGTCCATTAATGGGTCAGTTATTGTTGCCTCGGTGACATTGATAGCCATAAATTGATTATTTTTCTTGATATCCTTGATATTCTAGTTGATTTCCTGGTCTAGCCTCAATGACGTAGTGGAAAGTTGTTCTGGCTACCCTCAATGGCAGATCTTCCTTTTGTTGTTGGTAATACTCTTAGGATACGATGGAAACCCAATGATGGAAGGTTTTTTCCCTCAATGACCTTCATCTAGGGTCCTTCTATTTCTCATTAAGGGCTACTCTATCCTGACAATAGTTGTGCTACTTCGAATTGATGACAAACACTCAGTGATTATGCTACCTAGGATTGAAGAAAACCCATATATGGGTGTTTCCCCTTAGTTTCAAGAAACATGTGACATCCTGCAATATAGAGGTATCCTTTTCCTAAGGAATGATAGGAAAAATGATAGAAAAATGCATAGAGAACTTCATGTATGAAGCCTAGACTATGTGAGAAGTAGAAGTGAACGAGGCTTAAATTATTCAAAAGATTAGATAATATCACCCCCAACACAAATTAGAATCTATATCGTCCTTGAGATAATACTATAATTATAATATTGAACAAAAGCTTAAAGATAAAAAATGAGATGTGATCTGAAATAATGAATGATCATGTTTTTTGTCAATATCTTGTCGAGACTTCCTACTGGACTAAATTTATTAGGGTTGTTGTCTAATTGTTCCCTTTACATATGATGTGTGACTCGGTGTGTGTTAATATTCCTCTAGTATGTTTCATATTATTTTACCTCATTCTGTTATCAACTCTAATATTCAATTTTCATCTTCATGTGCACACCCAACCTGAAAGGTGTCTTTTAAAATTTTAGGGAAATGAAGGGTTCATGTAGTTTAAGCTCGATCTGGTAACCCATATTCCTTCATGTCACTCAACAAGAGCTCCATTTAGGGTTAAAGTGGTCCATACATTCAAGTCAAATGGCTTTAATGTGATGATTGTACAACTTAAGTACATTTTTTCCATATTTTTAGCATTTAGTGAACACTATTGAATGATGCATGTTAACATATTGAGCATTCGAGAAATACTACCAAACATGACATATCTATGTTTGTGAGAGTAGCAATGCACTCGTTGAAAAGCATCCTTGGCTCCTAAATGTGCCACAACTATCATTCCATTTTCACACTCAGAATTTTGTTCTCCCCCTTTTGTATCTCATGATATTGTGATTTTTAAGATGTTCATGGATGGAGAGATGGGGTAGTTCTTTCCTTATCAAGGATTGTTCACTTTTTTTCCAGAATTTAAAGTATAAATAATCAGAAACAAATTTTTAGATAATTTTGAAGATCAACATTTTCCTAGATGTTATCTTAAGGGCTTTAAGATATCTTAGAGTATCATGTAGTGTCTTTAGTGGGGTTTATCTTAAAGGTATGATCATGTATGTGCAATCAAAGATAAAATTCCCTAGTTTATTTCTCATGAAGGTAAACACATACAAAAATATCTTGGAGAATAGTTAGATCTAGTTCCAGGTGTCTTGAAAAACATTCTAGGAATTGGATCATGATTTCCAAAGTTTTATTCCCTTAGTTGCAAAGTTCCACAAGTTTAGGTTGCATCAGTAAGTAAAAAGGGTTCTTTGCAAGTTTCTTTTTCATTTTTATTTTAATTTGTGGTAAAAGTATGCAAGTTACAAGAAAGGGAAAGATAGGTAAAGAGGTATAATGTACATCCCTCATATGATTACCATATTCAAACTTATGCTCTACTCTATCCCTAGTGACCAAAAATGAAGAGGAATGCAATCTTACAAGGGTTCAAATAGGTTGATTGCAATGGTCATTGTTCATCCAATGCAAGTGCATCAACCAACAACATACGCACCTTGTTATTGGTGATATATAGTCTTCATTCATGTATACATCAACCTCTATGGTTAGATCATATAGAGAATATATCAAATAGAACACATGGAAACCGTAGTCATATGATTGTTTAAGTTGTTGATGGTTTTGTGGCTGAATTACGACTACCCCATTTCTTGTCACTAGCTAGAGATATGTTTTCTTTGTTCTAATTTTTTATAATCCTTACATTATACTTGATGCATATTTTTTCCTTCCTTTTGTTTCATTTTTTATGGTTGTGCATTCTTAGTTTCATTGGGGCCGAATTGTGTGTCGGAGCTACTATAAAGGGTTGTTGTTCACTTGACGGTGTTTAGAGATAGAAATGTTTAGTTATTGTTATGCAATAGGGGTAATAAAAAAAGTTTAGGAATGGACATCCTCACCCAAGACTTCAAAAATTCCCTTTTGTCTAAATCTTTCTTGGAAAACATATATCCATTAAGCTAGGTCCTTAAATTTGTACATTGTTGAGCTCATTGTTGAGGATGGAATGACACACTCTTATGACACCATTCATGTATAATTCCATCAGAATGACATGGTGGTCTTCCTTCAAGATGTAAAATAAAAATGTATAGCCTATGCATGATCATGTTTGAATAAAGATGTATGTTAATCATTGATTTGCTTTAGCCTATGCATGATCATTTGTAAATCATCCTAAAAAATCCCAATATGAACCTTAATTATAATTTCTGAACCTGAGTACCATTGTCCCTATAGGACTAGGTACCTCATATTCTTTTTCCTTTGTATCCTGAAGAAAATATGGTATAGTATCTTTGGATTGTGCACAGTCTCTGAGGTAACTCCAATGATAGTATGTTTGGGAACGTTCCTAACAAGTTGCAATAGTTCAGGTTGATCCCCTCTCTTCTTTTAAGGATAAAGAAGGTGATGCACTTTCTTAGGTTGCACATGTATCTATTGTGTCAAAAGTTCTTCTTTTTATGATTGTTTCTTGTTCTTGGTAGTGAGGGCTTTTGGCTATGTAATAGCCCTTAACTCTTATAACCATAAGCATTTAGTCGGGCGCCAAATGGACGAGTAAAGCTTACACAAGGTAGATGTCATGGATGGATATTGTAGAAACTACCTATCATGGAAATGTTCCATGACATATCCTCTCAAACAATGGATATCTTTATCAGTAGTGTATTCCATCATTACTCCTATGTTTTAAAGCCTCCATAAATTTTTGTACTACAAATGCATTGTTCCAAATATTTGTAAGTCGTTGGGGAATCAATGACTGGATATGGTGGGGGGGCTAGCTTGGATATGGCTTCAACCTTGAGTTTTTCCAATTAAATTCCATACTTAAATACTTTCTATCCCAACACAATGTCCTCCTAAACCATGAAGTGAACATTCCCCAATTCAAAACAAGTTGCTTCTCTTATCACTTCAATAATGCCTAATTAAGTATTCTGGTAGTTTTCAAAGATGGCCCATTGGTAGAAAAGTTGTCCTTGAATACTTCCATTATATTTTCAATGAAATGAATAAAATATAGATTAAAATCATCTTTAAAGTTTTGTTTGGGCATTGATGGTGTTGGTAAGGTATCCCCATAGAGCCAATCATGTGATGATTGACATGGTATATACCATAAAGGATTTCATTAATACTTATAATGGCAAGCTTCCAATTCATTTTGTTTCCATTCGCTTATGAGATAATGAGGAAACATTATGGATATCTAAAGAATGACAATACTCAATGGCGTATGTCTTGAAGTACATGACTTGGAGAATGAGATCATATGAATGCTAAGAGTATGTACATTCTTGTTATGTCCCTAGTCGGTTGTTACTGTGGAAGGTAGATAGACACCTATAACACATAAGACTAGAGTGTGAGTTGGTTGATGATTGAGTCTCATTAGTCATGATATGGCAATATCAAACCAAACACACAAATCCATGTTAGGGAACAATGTATCAGACAGACCCACTTTGAGAGTGACACATGAAAACCATCATATGGTAGCCATAGTCATCTCTCATAGTGAAGGTGGTGATTGTGGTTCTTAGACTTGAAATCACTACACTTGTTACATGTCATTGGGTACGCTTTGACATATCAAACACATTCCTGAAACATGGATTGTTATAGCGGTGATTATTGGGTGACTTTGACACATGGGGACTGACTGTGAGTGATAGAGATGTGATTTCTCCCTCCTATAGGAGTATGATATTCTAGCCACTTGATAAGAGAGATTGAGAAATGCATAGGCATGCACATATACATTAATATATGATATTAACGTCACATTATCTCAGACAATCTTCTCGTGGTTCAAGAAACATGAGATCAGCATTGAGAGGATGATGAGTTCATGGCTTGAGTTCACTTTGGATATCAGAGTCAAAGGAATTATACAATCATTGTAACACCCTACACAGATTATAGGTTGAAGTTGTTCTCCAACTATCCATTCACTTGGGTAGCATTGATGTGTGACTAGGCACCACTCTTTGTTTGTGATGTCATAAGATAGTTATAGACATTCACTGCCAATGTGATATGGGACCTATAGAGTCACACACATAGGAACTCATCTAGAAGAGGAGTTTAATCTTGAATGATGATTGAATTGATTACTAAAGTTTTTAGGTACTCAATTCACACAACAAATTGGCTAACTACACTACCAAGCAACCATCTCATAGGGTGAGATAGCCGTTTAGAGTGCCAAACAAGCGTCTCAAGTGTTGAGATGGTCGTTTGGGTTGTCAGGCTAATCAAAAATTGAATTTGCTATTTTTAGCCAAACTCAGGTTTGAACCAACCGGTTCATTCAGATGAACTGACCAGTTCAGCTCTGCTCACGAGATGGCTATTTGGGTGAGCAAGATGACTGTCTCTCATGTACGAGATCACTCAGTTAGGCCGGAGGAAGGTTCTAGATATTTCCCATATCATTTCGATTGCACAATACTTGTGGTGCAAAGAATTAATGGTTAGCATTAATGGGAAATGAGTTGCCAAATTTGTATGTGATTGTGAAACTGTGAAACAACCGTCTCTCAATACGAGATGACCGTCTAGACTGTCAGACGACCATTTCGTGTCTCGCAAGTTGTGAAAGTTTAAGACCTTCTAGTCCCTTCCTCTCCCACATAGATCTTGAACAAACTGGGAACCTGGCCCTAACCCCACCTATAAATAGAGGGGCATTGGGAGCTTCCCATATCACAATAATAACATAGATAATTGAGAATCAGTTTCTCTGATAATTATTTTCCTCTCTGGCTATGGTAACCAAGAGATCCCAAGCAAGTCCTATCTGACTATGGAGGGATAGCTACGGGAGAGAACAACTGAGGATCATTGTTGTCGGAGAGCAAGTTGGTGACTAGTACGCCAACATGAGGGACAACTCCTTCTTATTTGTTCTAGTTGAATGATAGGAGTTCTAGTTGGTCTGTGTATACTATTTTAGAGGCAGGATTCCTTTGGCTACTACTAGGAGATCAAAGTCATCCTTTAGTCCATGGTGAGACCACATGATTAGCTGCAGAAGTTGTTCTGTTCATTGTTCATGGTGAAGACCAAGAGATGCATAGCCACCGTCCAAGAGAAACTAGAAGATAGTTGCAACTACAACAAGTTGTAGTCACTGGACTTGCTCTAGGACCAGGTATAACTCATTAAGTCATTCTTCCTATTTCATAGTAGTTGATGCAATCTTGTTGTTATGGGAATATGGATAGATAAAAAATTTGTTTGTGCTGCTATACTTTGTGCTTGTATTTCCCAACAGTCGAGGCTCTGAATGTCGCACCAATAAAAATCCTAAGGAAATAACCATTAGGTTTATTTGAAAGTTCTATACTAATTCCCCCCTCCACATGAATGGAAGTCATGTTGCAGTATACTTAAGGATAAAACCCAAAGAACAACCTTTTTAAGAAGTTATACATATTTGAAAGTATTAAGAGTATTATTTATCACCAAGAAAGTTGATTGATTGATTAAAATAAATTGTTTCCAGTAGAAACAACAGTTAAAGAGGTAAATAAATGATACGAAAGAAAACCAGGGCATGAGGTTTTTTCTTGACAAAGCCTACGTTATTATTCTAGAAATATTTAACTCCTAAATAATATTTTACTAAATTAAGGCTTAGCAAGTGCACCCTCACAGGATACACGCCATTGCATGGATTAAACACCCTTGGAAATGACAAGTTCCTAGTTCATTCTGACTGGACACCCTAACTACGGCTGACCAGTCTCAACACATTAGTAGATTGTAACCCATTCACCTCATTATCCCCTGCTGACACTTCATGGGATAACAAGATCATTTTAAGGTTCTAATCATGGTTGTAATAACCTGCACATACACAATTATAACATACATGTGAAGTAAGATGTCAATTTGCAGGGAAAGGAAATAAGTAGAACGATACTCCTTTTAGCAATAGTGTTGTTGGGTTTAGATACAAGCTAGAATAAAATATGGGTTGTTGGGGATAGTCCTCATACGCCAACACAAATGTCTACTCACTCATGGTGAGAGACAACAACAAAAGGATAGGTAGAACAATGGAAGAGGCCATGATGACTGGTGTAGGAAGACCAATCTCTCCACGTGGCCACTTCCTCCTTTCTGCTCGCTAGGGTTTGCTTTGTGCAAATGTGGCTTCTAATCACCTATCAGATACCCCTATAATGGACAACAAGGGTTTCCTTTTTTAGATGCATTCCTCGTTACCAAAACACTAATGTGGAATACTTGTGGTCGAAGGCAGCTAATTGTGTGGCCCACACTTGGTCCACCAGGTGACTCACGTGGGTTGCTCAATCTGGACCTTGTATCTGGTTCTACGGCGGACCAGAGTGAGTTGAACCATGGTAGGTTGGACGCAAAGAGCATGCATCAGAACTGAAGAATTTCGGAGACTCAAGGTAGAGAGAAGCTCAAGTCAGGCAATTGGCGGAGCCAATCACTTGAATGGGTGGTTGGAAAGTAGACAATGGACAACGTTGAGGCTTTCCTTCTCTTTAGGTGTGGCATCATGAGGGCTTGAGCATCCTTATAGGCAATGAAGTATATTTTTGGCTGGTTTTGCACAAAAAGTATACAAAGTGGATTAAAGTCCTAAAAATGAAAGATAATTATATTTAAGTAAATCTAAGACTAAAACTAGGAAATAGAAACAAAATAGCTCCTAAAAAGCAAATAAAACTGTATGCAAAGATGGGTATAAATAAACTCATCAAACTGTTCCGAACTTAAACCTTTTCTCGTCACAAGTAAAGAAAAATAAAAAAGTAGAACAAACAATTAATACTAGGATCCAAGCTTCCTCTCCCAACTGAGCACACTTTGTGGTCCCCTTCCATCAAACATGATCAAGTGACCCTAGTCTTTCGAGGTCACATATCCGCACTTGGATATCCCCTGATGGGGCTTGTTCCTCCATTCACTAGACTCCAGAAAGTTAAGAATTTAATTCATCTCAATAATACTCTTGATTTGTCCATGCAAGGTAGAAGGGAGAGCAAGTCAGGGCTGATTGGCTATTTTGATGAGAGCTTTGATAGGTCCCCTGGGTATGAAATTTGTATGAAAAAAGGGGGAGAAGAAGGTAGGGAACAAACTCATTTTCCTGATACATCCTCTATTTGACTCAAGACCTTATTGGAATATAGTTATTTTATTTGTCTCTCCTCTATTTGACTCAAAGACTTTATGGATTGCAGTTACATTGACCACATGTATTCTTTGGGCTTATTGGCCTCTTTTTATTCATGTCATTCCTGTAGAAGAAAAAAATGAAAAGAAGATATATTTTTGAAGGGGATGACACCCAAACTTAGGGTTTATCATTAAATGGGTTTTTTTAATTTTTTTAGTTGGTGAAGAGATATGAAATGATGGAAGAAATGTGGAAACAAGAGGCTGACTTATACTTCTTCATTTTATTTATGCATTAGAATTAGATCATCATAATATATCAGTTAATTCAATTAATGTAGGGTAGAGAACCGTCTACAATATTTTGTTGCAAGTCATATCGGGGGCACGTGCAACTTGACCTTTCTGACTCTTTCTTCTTATTGTCATTCCCAAAGGGAAAGGATGCTCATTTGTTTTCATTGGGGCTCAAATCTGTTCAAGACATGTTTGTTCCTTAAAAAAATTCTTTATGTACGGGTAAGCTCAAGAAAAAAGGGG
The DNA here is from genome assembly GCA_963693085.1 of Alisma plantago-aquatica. NCBI lineage: Eukaryota > Viridiplantae > Streptophyta > Magnoliopsida > Alismatales > Alismataceae > Alisma > Alisma plantago-aquatica. The sequence continues at coordinate 766,256,106 of OY856413.1, read as the reverse complement.
GTAATTTTACTTATATATTTTCAACTGGCCGACCAAAAAACTTGAATACAACTAAGTGGTCATCTAGGTAAGGGAAACATCTCACATAAAACAAAACAATTTAAAATGGAAAACAAGACAAATGCAAATAAAAGATGGAGAAATTTGGTTTGAGAATGAGAAATGGAAAGGTTAGAGTTGAAGTGGTGGAGGCGACGTACCACCCACCCTCCACCCCAACTTTAAACTTTTGTCCATCCCCAGGCAGATAGAATGAGAGATGGAGGGGATTTGATATGGAAGGCGGTGCGAGTGGAGGGGATCTAAGATCAATCAAGAGAAACCCTAATAATGAGTCCCTCTTCGGTTGGAGAGGTCCTCCTTCAGGCGTCGTTGTGGTCCTTCTTGGTGGGGTTGAGGGTGGTCGCAGACATGCACCCCATTCTCCACATCCTACATCCAGCAAATGTCTTATCTCGAGGGTGATGACCTACTGACCGAACAACTAGTTGATGATTGGATCCGGGTTGGGTGGTGGTAGCCACGCCACTATGCTGGGTGCGGGAAGCAGGCTTCCTAGGGGATGTAGGTGTCCTGGGAGTAGTAAAGTTGTAGCTCCCAATTCGATGGTCATGGTATTTCCTCCGTTGTCTGAGAGGTTGGTCGTTAATGCTGAAGTGCATTATTGAGGTTGCCAGTCGTCGATGCCATCAGTGTTCTTATAGGGGAGCAGGAAAGAATGTGTTTTGCTTTAAGATCTTTGTGGGGGAAGATAGTTGCGAGTTCTGGTCCTCATACCTTTTTCTTTTATAGCTGCAAAATAGAGACTTTAGGGATACCCAATTGGCGGTTATGATCCATGCAGGAATTAGATATGCCTCCTAGCCCATAAAGACCACACGTCCCATCCTAAAAATTCTCAGTCACATCAAGATATTGTCGTAGCGAATATTGATGATAAGAGTTGGGATAATAGAGGTTGCTATATCTGAGAAACAATGCTTCTCATAAAGGATTAAGATTGGATTATCAAGAAGAAAGAAATAGAATTTACTAAAGAAAATAAAGGGACTCATCCGGTAAGGGTAACACATCTTCATTGGGCCATGTATCTCATTCCCTACATGCTTATCAATTTGCAAGATTGCAAGATCCTTACACTATCAATCAGACGATTGGGTGGACAATTCGATGAATCGATGGAAAACTACATCATGATCTTATTTCAATGCATCAGATATCAATCAATCGAATTGGATTATCAATAACATGGCCTTTATGTGAAATATTTTTATGGAAGGAAAAGAAAGAAAAATTAAATGAAGATTTTGAAAGTTAAAAGAAAGAAATTAAATTGTTGGGTTGCCTCTCAACAAGCTTCCACGTTTAACGTCGCAGACCCGACCGATGTTGTCATAGTACTCACGTAGAGTGTGTGAGTGTGGTTTCCGAACTCTTGACTTTGGGATTCATAGGACCTGGATCATGGTCAGATGATATACATACCTTGCTCTGGGGCTAGTCCTTGGTACTTTTGAGAGTGTTTTGAAGGTTTTATTGTTTTGGTTCCAATTTACCTTTCTCCTTACAGACTTCAATCGATTTATGCACCTTCTTTAAATCTTCGAGAACTTGATACTTAATAGTCTTCTTTCCTAGTCACATGACAAGTTTGACAACTTCAACATCTACTAAAGCTTTTGTGGTAGCTAATAATGGCCTCCGAAAACTTAGTCAAAATTGATAGTACTCTTTAGTTTGCATTGCCACAAAATCACATGGGACATAGGTGGCATGTCCTATCTTAACTAGGACGTCTATGATTATTCCTAAGGGATTTGTAATGGATGCATCTGTCAGTTGAATGATCATATCTATTGGCAGGAGATTGTTGAATCTGAGATGTTGGCTTAGAGTGTATGCCATAATGGATATGTTTGCGCCTAGGTCAGCAAGTCCCTTGTGACAAGTTTCGTCTCTTAAGAAACAATCTATCCTAAGTTGAGACCTTTTTTCTTTTTAGGAGTCTGATTCTAAACTTTATTGAAGGTCATTTGCGATAGCTTCATAGTTTCACATTCCTCGGTCATATACTTCCTAGATAGAAGGGTCTTGAGATATTTGCACTAGGTTGGAATTTTAGCTAGTGCATCGAGGAACAGGATGTCGATGTGGATTTTCTTCATAGTGTCTTGAATTTCATGAGCATGTCTTCCAACTTGGTCTGCTTGAGGCGATCAGGATAGGGTACACAAGGTTTGTGCATGGGTGCTTAAATTGTTGACAATCTAAAGTTGATTTTCGTGCTACAACAGTTGAGTTCTCATTGGTGCTTGGCTGAATTGACCTCACAGGGAGGTCTGATGTCTTAGCTTCTGCTGGACTAACCACCAGATGATCATTCGGGCAACTCAAGATCCCAACTGGGGTGCCTTCATTTCTACTAGGAGTAATAAATGTAGGAGTGTAGGTTGGGGATGTGGAGTACATGTTCCCTAACCTTGTTATTATGGTATTTAACTGCTCTAGATGCTTGGGGTTGTTTTCTATTTGACCTACTATCATACCTATTTGGGGTTGTTGACTAGTTTCTAGGAAAGCAATTTGTGACTCCAACACCTTTTTATTGGTTGTTGCACTGGCCAATAGAATCTGGTATATTGTCATCATCTATTGGAGTGTCTTTACTAGATCTTCTGCTGGCCTTGGCTCTATCTATAGTAGTGGGGCTTGATTTAGATTCTAATATTGTTGTTGTTACTGGTAGTTCCTACTTGGGAAGTTGAATATGTAAGTTCCCTAGTTGAGTGGGTCAGTGCAGTTCGATGGCACTCTAGCTTGAGTGGATTGAGACATGGTCTGCTAATTTGGACTCTTAGCTCCATCTAGATTCTCATATTGGAAAATAGGTGGTTACGAGCCAGATTTGAGTTATAGTACTCCTGTCCCACGATAGTATAAATTGGATTCACATCTTCAGCTTGAGTGACTATATATTGGTCCTCAACTTCATGTTCATGGAATGCATCATATAATTGTTGACAATGAATCATGTTGTGATCTATTGCTTGGCATAACACTCAGAAAGGTGCAATGATTTGCACCTGAGGCACATGGTTCTTCCTCTCATATGCACTAAAATATTTTTAAGGTTATCCTATTAGAGAGAGAAAGAGCTTTTAGTGATTCAGATATGCATTTGAATTCTGAATGATCCTCCACTATATATGCTAAGAACGTCTTTTCTCGAGGGTTTGGTCCAATGAGTCTGATTCTCAAAAGTAAGGTTGATGATCTTCAATTCACTATCGAATCTCTACCACAAAAAGTTTCCATTAGAGGAGGAATCAAGAAACTTCTTAGTCTCATTGTTGACACTCTAATAAAAATTCGATGATTTAGTTTTCGGGAATCCCATGATGTGGGAAATGCATAGGAGTTCTTTGAACCATTCCCACACTTCATATAGAGATTCTTTGGGTACTTGATTGAATCTTGTGATTTGTCCTTTGATTGAGTATGTCATCGAGCGTGGGTAGAATTTCTATAGAAATTGATTTTCTAGAGCTTCTCATGTTGTGATCGGGTCCCTTCAAAGAGCATTGTACCATGCTTTGGCTTTGTCGATTAGCAAGTACTTGAAGAATTGCATTTGTATGGAATCATATGTGGCATGTGATGGTTTCATCATCGAGCAAAGGTTGATGAATTTGAGGAGATGTTCTTGACAATCATCTCCAATCCTTCATGTGAAGGTGGAATTTTGCAACAGACTGACCCACTGAGCCCTGATCTCAATTAGGTCACCAAGAGGTTAGAGTGGATGAGTCAATTTGGTGTCTTTGGGTATAGAAAAATCCTTAATTCGTGTTTTGCATTTGGGAGGCTTCTAGGCTGGTCTTTAGTTTATCTTCCTCTTACGTCATGGATTCTGCGGTAAGTAATTCTTGTTGGGACGCAATAGCCACTTCAATTCGCTCTTTAATAGCTGCTTCCATAGCTGCTATGTATGCCATGGTTTTATCCTTGCAAAGTCTTTTGAGAATTCTCTCAATTTCAGGGTCAAACAATAATCTAGAGTTAGACTTTTGGATCTTTTCATGTGCTAAGAGTACCTCAAAAGAGACATAATCATCATGAGTTAATGAGTAGAGTTCTAGCGGATTTTCAATAAAATCAAGCATAAATAGAAAAACCCTAATTACACTTGAACTTGTAAAAATATGTAACTATTGTTGTCCCCAGCAACAATGCCAACTTTTGATGGGGCTCTAAATGTCGCACCAATAAAAACCCTTAGGGAATAACCCTTAGGTTTAACCAAAAGTTGTGCACAAATGTCCCACTATAGACGATTATAACACTTATTGCAATATACTTAAGGATCAAACCCAAAGGACAACATTTTTAAGCAGTTATATACATTCAGAAGTATTAAGAGTAACATTCATCACTGAGAAAGTTGATTAATTGATTAAACTAAATTGATTCTAGTAGCAACAACTATTAAAGAGGTAAATAAATGATAATAAAGAGGACTAGGGCATGGGGTTTTTCTTGCCAAAGCATGCACAATTATTCTAGCAAGATTTAACTCCTAAATAACAATTTCCTAAATAGAGGATGAGCTATTTATCCCTCATGAGGTACAAATCATTGCATGGATTAAACTCCCTTGGAAACTGACCAATCTCGACACCCAAGTTCCTAGTTCATTTTGACTGGACTCCCTAACTATGGACCACCAGTCTCAGCACGTTAGAAGATAGTAACCCCATCACCTCACTATCATGTGCTAGCACTTTGGGCGGATAACAAGATCGTTCTTAGGTTCTAATCACCATTACAACAACATACACATCCACGATTATAACATTTATGCAAAGCAAGATGTCAATTTGTAGGACAAGAAAATAAGTAGAACGATAATTTATTTAGAAATAGTATTGTTGAGTTTAGATACTGTGAGAACCTGTTACACTAAACGAGATTACTCAAAACATAAAACACAATCAATCACTAATTAATCACAAACCCAAAAATATGGGTAAATTAAAACCAATTTCAACGTCAGCACCCACTCATAAAGATTTGCGTAAGAGCCCAAAATATTTCTTATATCCATCCTATGCCAACAATTTGATACAAATCATTCTATCATCTTAGACACAACATATATATAGGAGAAAAATAATCATATATGCCACACAAACAAGTATTAATATGTTAACAAAAGTCTGATTTATTTGAAACACCATATACAAACTTTTCCTGCCCGGACCTGAGAGTACACGGACGACTCTAGGACACACTAGACATATAATCAACTTTATCAAAGATTCATTACTATATATCCTCTTTTCTTCCACATGTTTGTTTTTGTCACTTCCGATTACCTAAAAAAAGTGGTGAACCACAAGAGTGAGACCCATGTCCCAGCAAGAGATATAATCTCCAACAACGCTTATTGATTACAACATTTTAGGTAATGAGATAGTTTAAGCAGTTTAATGAGATACAACAAATAGGCTCAGCAACACTGATGATTAGCAAAATACATAAAGGAGCTGATAAAAATTACCATCATCAAGATTACTATTATCATTTACATTATTAACTGTATAAGAGATTCAATAGCATATGCATAACTAGCATAAGCAAGTCTAGTAGCATATTATCTCTATTAACATGAATAATTCTATCATCATAAGAATATCTAATAACATTAGCATGTCTAACAGTTTGAATAGACCAATATCATAAGCAGAGCTATCAACAAAAGCACAAGTATTTGCATAAGCATGATTAGCAGTATAAACATTTCTAATTATAGAGGCATGGCTAGCATGTTAAACATAACTAACAACATGATATAGCTACCATCCTAATTATCATCACCAGTAGCAGTATAGATATCAACATAAGCATGACTATTGTATGTACACATTTACAATCTTATGCATATCCACCACATAAGTATAATTACTATCTCTTAATTGTACTAAGCATCATGTTTATGTGAAGAGAAAAAACAAGGGTTATCATCCAATGTTAAACATTGTGTATAACCCTAAACAAATATGTTATACGGATGTATTACATCTTTTATTATGCCCTGAGGAAATTGAGGATACCACACAAAATCTAACTGACCACTTCTAAGTCAAAATCAGTATCATACAAGATCTAGGAAGAGTCGGACTCCTAAGATCTTCTCCACCCCCAGTCAATACGGGTCCACCACAGCGACACATAAGGTCAAGCTGCTAACAGCCTAGTCTGTCATTGGTACAGGTCACGACACTAGTGAAAGGAGGTGGGTATGCATACCCTACCATCCGATGTACAACTGTAGTTATCCTCTAATCTCACCACATATATAATCATTGAGACACGACCACAACCGTTCTCAAACTGAGGTATAGGTATGACCGCAGTCATCCTCCCTAAACACTTGAATTTAGGATGATAAGCACCCCACATACTCATCAGTATGCGCTCTGAGTTTCCCTTAGAAATACTCATTTTACCATCTAGCAAGTTCTGACACTCAAATGGATCTATGGCATACGGCACTACATGATTAGAGTTTCACTTGATTAGTTATGCCAATTGGGTTAATTAAGGTTGCATCAAACAAGTGGACATACAAACCCTAATTCACTTCTAGCAAGCATATAAATATAAAAACTTCAAAAGATATAAAATGTGTGAAACATAATTTCTCATCTCATCATCACATGGTACTATGCACTTGCCATTCATGAGGCTACACTAGTCACCATATTATCACAAGATATAAATCCTTTTCACAATATCATTGGGTATCAACCCTTATCAACACAAGAGGATTACACCTCATTCAGGGCTCAACCATGATCAAAGGTCATTAAGACCATCATACTATTCCCTGCAAGATCATCATTATCTTTGCATGCCTTATAACAAGGCTCAACAACATCACTTATATATAATACACCAGATCAACACAATATTACATTAATGAGCTAAGAGATATTCATAAATAATCATAGCAGGGTTATATTAACATTAAGAACATTCCTTTATTACATCAACATGTAAGGAATCTAGATATGATTAACCCTCATCATATTCATAATGCACATGTTTAGCATAAGAAAATATCAACCATGTGGCTATGATAACCACCAATTAACACATTAAGGTTATGATCATGTCAAGGAGGTTATTCCACCATCATTCCATCATATAAGAATGTTAAACATGAATATTCATCTTTATCTATTTGTATTAGAGTTAGGTTCAACATGATAAATTATATCAATGTTACTAATCATCAGTTATACCCAAACGCTAACGCACGACATCCCCATTGGATCATGGATGCATAAGGTGAACCATCACCATCACATTCTATACTATTCTCAAGTATGAACCCACACATAAATCAAGGTGTAACCATCAGGTTATAGCATACTAGGGTTTCAACAAAATTAAGAGAGTACTCCATGATTGTATTAATCATTCAAGGACTATTCATACCCAATTACCATCATTTAGTTATATTAAAGCTAGGTATAACAAGCTATACCTCATTTGGGTTAAATATCAACACAATATGGTTATCATCCCTTCTATTCATATGAGTGAATAGTTAAGACTACCTTATTAAGGGTAACCCTCTATTTTTTCCATCATCATTCAACCCATATCACCATACCACAATGTCACCCAGAACCATTGGATGTTTAAAAGGTAAGACCATTGGTTGTTTACATAAGTAAACACCTTGGATAAACCACCTATGAAGTCCTTGATTTGTGCTCTATAAATATTCACCATCTTGCCCTAGACATCCCTTGATTGGCAACACAAAAAGTACCACTGAAAGTAGGGTAAAACCCACAATCGACTGACCATTTAAAACAAGCCATCCATTGTCAACAAGTAAGCTCCTTAAGTTGATCATATAAAGGAAACCATCTAAATCACATTATTAGGACCAACATATTATATTAGCCATTATTCCACTTTATTGGAGGAATAAACATTATATCTTGACCATTGGGTCAAGTTCATATATTAAAACCATCAATTACAGTATAGGTTCGACCATTGCATCAAGTGACCCAAGAAACCATTGGTCTAAGGCTTAGTTGATGCTACAACTACAATTCTTGACTCAAAATAGGTTTTAGAGACATGATCCACCATCATTAGTGACCTTTAAATCACCATAGGCTGCTAGATCAATTCTTATATTCATTAATCAATATCAAATATTAAGCTAATGTCATCATTGATTGATAACATCAGTAGGGTACTTAATGGTTGATCATTAAACTTCTAATTGGTCCAAACTCTGACCTAAGGGGGTGACCATAGGTTGTCACCAACATTTGACACCCTTGATCATGACAATCAGTTGTCATGAAGACAACATTATAGGGTTGTTGCAATGGTACCATCATCGAGTCATGGTTTATAGGAGAAATCAGCTTTAAACCCTAAAATTGACCATTGATTAATAGGTGCTTAGCACCATAGGTTGTCAAACCAACCTGATACAAGTCATATTATACCTTAGAAATAACGTAAACATGATCAAAAGTTCATCTAGAACTGAAATCAGAACAGGGAACATTATAAAAATCGAAATCCAAGTCAAGCATAGCTTTTTAGTGCATAAATCATCATTTTCATGTAAGAACATGATCTAGAAAGCCTATGGTAAGCAATAAGCGTGGAACAAGTTATAAAAATTTCCTCTAATGAGAAGATGAAACCCCACACAGAAGCAATCTCTATCAGGTACGGTAGAAAATCCAAGAGTAAACTATGAATTCGTCCATCTAGCACCTTTCTTCATCAATTGAGCAAACCCTAAGCATAAGGAGCAAGAAAGGTAGGGTTTTAGAGCTTTAGAGCAATTTCTACCATGGAACAGCAAGGTTCCGACCTGTATAAATCTAGGAGGCAGGATAACAAAGGAATAAATGGAGGAAAGAAGGGAATTCTTACACTTTTAGGTCAAGATCACTAGAAGGAAGCTTTTTCAACCCTAAAATGAAGTCAATTTCAACCTTAGAGCCTTTCTCCAAGAAGATCCCCACTTTCTTATTCCTTGGGCAGAAAAATTCGTAGATGAATAGAGGGAGAATGAGGTTGGGAGAAGGAGGGAAGTGGTGGAGATAAAATGGCTCGTTTTGGTGCTTGGGGATAAGTATATGCCACTTTAAGATAAAGAAAAAGAAAAGGTTGAAATTCTAGTATCTATCCAAGTGTCCATCGCCTTAATTTATTAAGAATATACAAGCAAACACACAAGCAGCTCCCCATCATGTGTATAGACCTGCTTAACTTTCCTTTGTCAAATTTCTCAGTCAATCAAATAATTCATTAGTTGATAGCTACTACAGGTAGCTCATCCGCGAAGGGGAAAACCCTAAAATACCCTTAGAGAAAATACCTTCAAACCAAGGTTTAAATAGGTGCCCCATGGCTCAACAAGCTCAATAATGATGAGAGAATATCCAAGGAACATAATGCAAGTAATAAATTGCAAAGAAAACCTCTCAATTGGGTAAATTGTAGAAAAGTCCAAAATGTGCATAAAATTGCATAACTTGCTCAAACAATGTCCAAATTGGACCAAAATTGAAAATTAAGCTTTTCTTATGATTTCAAAGCATATCAAAAGGTTATATTAGGGTTATAATCATTACATTATGGTAACTAAGCTTGTTCAACTCATTAAGCAAGTTTAGGGGCCTTACAACTATAAACCCCTAATAGGGATTTCATCCCCAAAATCCAAAGTAAACAAAGATGGGTACTTCCTTTGCACCTCATCCTATTACCTTCACATGGTTACTTGAATATCATGGTCATGTCACATCATTCATACATAGATATCTTGGGTCAACACAAAAAACCCCACCTAAGAAGACTTTCTCAATATGGAATGTAGAAACTTATTGTGTCATCTGTACAACTCTAGTAGTAATGTTCAACTTTAAATTCTAGCCATCTTCCAAACATTATATCTATTTTATCAACACATTACTCAAATGTCATCATTCTTGATAGCTTTTTACCAATCATGGCATGTGTCCCACACCATTCCTTGAAGCATAAAAAAAGGCAATGTATCCATCCTTTTTTTATACACTGACACTAGACCTCTTGTCAGTTCTTTTACAGCATCAAAAGAAATGTTGACATTGGCAGTTGTCATTCCATACAAGGAAATATCATTCCTAGTCAACCTTATTAAGGGTGAAACAACAACACTATCTTCACCTTACTAGGATTTACGTAACCTACTTAGAAGACATATCATGATCCCATAAAGACATTTAGTCAACGCCATCTCACTCTTGCTCAACTTGTCTCATAGCTATTGCTACTTCGGCAACCCTAATGTTTTTAATAAATATTGATCATATTTTTTACCATATTTGAAATACTTTGACATGTCATCATTTAAAGCTTGATATAACTTGTATGACATGACTGGAACACTATGTTCCTCCTATTCATAAATACAATTTGTACATTGGTTAGTCTAAAGGACATAACTCTAAACTCATCATGGTCATGTCAATTATGTCATCCAATCTAAATCTTATGCATTGATATTTGATCATAGGTTTATCTTAAAGGAACACGGTATCACATATCTATTAACCAACAAACCATCTATCCTTGATAGTGGTATTGCTCAACTATCACTGAACCATACACAACATTATAGAATCACTTTTTTTTAAACATTTAGAGGGTCATCATAAACTATCTCTCTATCTCCCACCTCATGTGCTATAAGGAACTCACATCCTTATCTCATCCACTTTTATAAACATAATCAAATTTCAAGAAATATAAGAGGAGTCTTCCTAATTATTGGAAGTCTCAAAAGAAAACTCATCACAAATTTTATGATCTTGGAACCATAGTCCAAGCAACCTTATGCTATAATAAGCTATCCACCCTCATGTCTGTAGAAAATCCACATGTACCAAGTGGCAATGATCCACTTGAAAGTTGTTTCCTAGAAAGGAAAGACACAAAGGGAAACACACTTTCCACATCATAGCAACATTGTTCAACGGTCACTAGTAAAAAGGTAACCAATTCTATTTTCATTATGTAGGTTACAACTTCTTATGTATCATTTTACCTTTTACATTTTGGATTCCTTGCCATTAGAATAGGAATCATCATGATTAACATATCTCATTACTCCTTCCTTGATGACTATTTATCACACTTGGTATGTTATCTTATTTTATTATATTTTTGAACCACTTATCGACATGTTAATCATCATATTCCACATTTTCTTCATTAAACATGGATCATCTGTCTTAATTTCTTTCACATGCCATGCTGATTTTTCATTAACACTTTCTTACACACATAGGTTGGTCTGAGATTAAGTCAGGTTCCACCTAATTTCTCTGCCATTGTTCCCATTCATCTTCTCATTGTGTACTTGTTATAGGAGTTCTCTCTATCTTATGTGGAGTTCATACCTTAATTCACTTTATAAGCATAGACTTATATGTCTTTTACTTTATTATCTTCTTGAATCACATATTCAAGAACTCATATTTTCCTTATTTGTATTCGGATTTAGATTCTGCGGTGTTGTATCTTTCTCTTATATTTACCAAACATTCAAGTTTTAATAGATAATGATGCAATTCTCATCTTCTTTAAGGTAGGATTGAGATATTCACACCATGATTTCTTATTCGTTATGCTCTTTAGATTGTCTCAAAATGACTACTTGATCAGAGTAATAAAAAAGATAACAATCTAAGAGTTCCATACTTACCTTTTCTTCAATAATTAAATACCTGGCCAGGGCATCTAAGTACTGAGATTAGGCAATATGCACCATGTTTTTGTCCCACGTTCCTAACTTATCCATCATCCTAGTCTTCAATCCTAGTGTCCCAGTACACTCAGTGAACCTAAAGCTATGATGCAAACTTGTGAGAACCCGTTACACTAAATGAGATTACTCAAAACATAAAACACAATCAATCCCTAATTAATCACATACCCAAAAATATGGGTAAATTAAAACCAATTTCAATGTCAGCACCCACTCATAAACATTTACATAAGAGCCCAAAATATTTCTTATATCCATACTATGCCAATAATTTGATACAAATCATTTTATCATCTTAGCCACAACATATATATACAGGAGAACAATAATCATATATGCCACACAAACAAGCATTAATATGCTAACAAAAGTATGATTTATTTGAAACACCATATACAAACTTTTCCTACCCAGACCTGAGAGTACAGGGATGACTCTAAGACACACTAGACATATAATCAACTTTATCAAAGATTCATTACTATATCTCCTCTTTTTTGCCACATGTTTGTTTTCGTCACTTCCGATTACCTGAAAAAAAAAAGTAGCAAACCACAAGGGTGAGACCCATGTCCCAGCAAGAGATATAACCTCCAATAACACTTATTGATTACAACATTTTAGGTAATGTGATAGTTTAAGAAGTTTTATCAGATATAACAAATAGGCTCAGCAACACTGATGATTAACAAAATACATAAAGGAGTTGATAACAATTATCATCATCAAGCTGACTATCATCATTTTCATTATTAACCGTATAAGAGATTCAATAGCATATGCATAACTAGCATAAGCAAGACTAGTAGCATATTATCTCTATTAACATGAATAAGTCTAGCATCATAAGAATATCTAATAACATTAGCATGTCTAACAGTTTTAATAGATCAATATCATAAGCAGAGCTATCAACATAAGCATGAGTATTTGCATAAGCATGATTAACAGTATAAACATTTCTAATTATAGAGGCATGGCTAGCAAGTTAAACATAACTAACAACATGATATAGCTAGCATCCTAATTATAATCAGTAGTAGCAATATAGATATCAACATAAGCATGACTATTGTATGTACACATCTACAATCTTATGCATATCCACCACATAAGCATAATTACTATCTCTTAATTGAACTAAACATCATCTTTATGTAAAGAGAACAAACAAGGGTTATCATCCAATGTGAAGCGTTGTGTATAATCCTAAACAGATATGATATACGGCTGTATTACATCTTTTATTATGCCCTGAGGAAATTGAGGATACCACTCAAAATCCAACTGACCACTACTAAGTTAAAATCAGTGCCATACAAGATCTAGGAAGATCCAGACTCCTAAGATCTTCTCGGCCCCCGGTCAGGTTGGGTCCGCCACAGTGACACATAAGGTCAAGCTGCTTACACACTAGTACATAACCGACCTTTAGTGTCGGTTATTTAAGGCCTTTAGTATCGGTTTCTAAGCGACACCTATGTGGGCGACGCTAAAAGCCCAACCGTTACACGTTGGTTCAAAAACCGACGCTAAAACCCTTCGCACACAACTGAAAACGCGCCAGTAGGGGACTATAGGCGTCAGTTATTAGATACGAAACCGACACCATATACCTTCGTGCCCAGAAAGGGCACCATCTGGGGCACTATCAGCGTCGGTTTATGAGTGATAACTGACGCCATCTCACCCGCTGCCACGGACGTATTGTCAGGTCTGCTGCCACGGTCATGCTGGCCAGCACAGCCGTTTTATCTGGCCCGCTACCACGGTCGTGCTGGTCTGTACGGCCGTGGTGTCTAGCCAGCTGCCACGACTGTGGTGTTAAGGAAATAGACATCGGTTACGAGTAGGAAAACTGACACTGTAACTATGTGGCGTCGGTTTTATACAAATAACCGACGCCTATTATTTTTTTTCTGCAGTCTGCAGACCTGTTGTGGCTGGTCGCAGGATGAGAAACATGTTCAGTTATGAACTGCAGGTTTTATGACATCCATTGATATCATCCAATAACAGGCCACAAACCTGCAAAATTAACAACAAAAATATTCACACATTTAGCAACCTGCAGTTTCATTTGATTTTCATACATTTAGAAACATTCATGTAGCTAGCAATCTATAGTTCCATTCATTTTCACATTCACACATGTAGAAACATTCATATAGCTACAAACAGTTTCATTCATTTTCACTCAGACACATGTAGAAACATCCAGACATGTAGAAACATTCACACATATATTATAATTCAGAAATTTATTTACAAAATATCATTTTTTAGTCATTATTCTCTATCAACATCTCAATTATATGTTAAAACACCCGCTACTTGTATGGATGTTGCCCATTCTTCTCTTACTTCATTTAATTCTCTCATCATATAGGGAGCATGTACATCTGGTAAGGCCTTTCCTGTAGTGTGGTCAGTTTTAAACACCTGCAAAGAGAATGATGTATATATATAATTAATGAGCTATAAATAAGATTGATATATTTCATATTATCTAATGAGACTATATAATACCTCAGAAATAGTATCGATGTCCATTGCGGCATATTTGATAATCATGTGCATAAATCGCATCACATAGTATGCACATGCCCATCCGTTGTCTTGTGTATCACACTATAAATTGAAACTTACAAAATATTAAAAAATACAACTAATTAAGCATAAATAATATATACATTGCCTCTTCCATACCAATAGTATCCAAGAATTGTTGCCGCTATGCTAGTGTTTGAGGGGTGCTGCTAGGGTTATGAGAGGAGGCTGATGAATGCATATTCATCTCTTATTTTTACTTCATTTAGAATAAGTAATTAGGACTTTTTTTGTTAATTTTAGCTAATTCAAAAATAAATAGCACTTTCATCTTCTTGATATATTTTTTCTGAATTCTTATGATATTTTTCCTAATTTTCAGGAATTATCTAAGTAATTAAATTGAGAAAAGAATAGATGAAGATAGGAGGCAATTCAGTTTCCCGCAATGCTGACTTAAATGCATACCTTGCACCAAAATTAGCATAACTCTCACATCCTAAGGCGGAATTTAATGTTCAAATATGATTTGGAAATGGAATTCAAAGGCCTACAGGAAAATCATATTTTCTGGCGCACTTTAAATTCTATGGAAAACAGAAATTCGCTCGAAATTGCTGCTGCGAAAATCTGCATTAAAGAAAGACAATCAAGAGTTTGTTGACTAGATCTGAAAATTCAAAAAGATGGCTCCCTCTCTTTTTTCCACATTTTTTTTAGATAGCCTACCCCTCCTTCTCCTATAAAAGGAAGGGCACTTCCTCCTCCCAAGGCATCTTGGATTTTCTTGTATCTTGGAATTCTGCAGCTATTAATCTTGTAATCGTTCTCTTATTATGCAATAAAGTAGGCTTTGGTTCAAGCACTTTTCTTTCATTCTTATTCTGGTCTTCTATCTCTGCTTTAGTTTTTAATCCTCTTCCTTCCGTTCTTCAATTCTGGAGCAAGGAACAAAGAGCTAAGCCATTTCATCGTCTCTAGCATAAGGATTAATTTCCTGATCTCTGGGCTAGACTATGGCTTCATCTCTTTCTTCCTCTGACTCCCATTTCTCTATGTGTGAGTAGTCTCTTATCGGGGCAAGGGGAATAACCCTTTAGCCATGGTTTTAACGACTTCTTCTTAAACGACTAGATGGTAATCGATTTTAATTGAATAGTCAATCTTTGGATCACATGTTAATCTGGATGGATGTGACCATGGAAATCCAGATTTAGAACAATAAAATCGATTACATAGACGTTTTGATATGACCGTGGATTCTCGTCTTTTAGGTTTATAAACTAGGAAGCATGAGCACCAGGACCAATGGGCTCTTGTGGAGTTTCTCTTTTGTGAGTTTTTAATTCGCAAGCCTTCATCGAATTGTCGTTTAAGATTTAGTTGTTATCACCCAGGCTAAGGTGGTGAAAACCCCTACGAGCCTCGATTTCCATCTCTTGTTTTAAACACCGCATCTTCGTTTCCTTTAATTTTTAGTCTTTTATTCATTTAGTTTGCTTGTGTTAACAATCTTTTTATTTTTCCCTTGTGCATGTTAATTCTTGTTAAGTGTTTTCCTTCTTGCATTAGTGTAATCATTCAAACCCCCAACTGGAATTTACTTCTGCTTTAAAAAGAAAAATACCAAAAATAATTAATAAAAGTTCTTCAAATCTTTGGGTTCTAAGAACAATCTCTAATTAGTTGTCCTGTGGGATCGACCCTTCTATATTACCCTTAAAACCAGAAGTAAAAAAGGTTTAAACTTTAGGATTAACCATCTTAGTGATTGATATTGCAAAACGACGAGTATCAATTTGGCGCCGTTGCCGGGGACAAAGGATGGTTTTTTTTGAACCCCCAAAAATTTTTTTAAAAAACTTTTTTTCTTTTTTTCATGCCTTCCGAGTAACATTCCGGAAGTGTACTCCTCTTTCTGCCGAGTTTCCATTCCGGCAGTACATTTTTCTGCACACGAATTAACTGCTTTATTTGTGCATGCGACGCTCGCTGAACGTCAATTCCACGATGCAATTTTTTAATCTGGAACAAGAGAGGCTAAGGATGATTTTAATAGATGATGATGATGATGATTATATCATCTTCAATCAAGTAGAACCAACTCGAGTACCTAAAGCTCCACCAATCACTTCCATTGTGGATGTTAATCTAGTTGATTCTAATGGCCAATCTACTTCATTGGAACCCTTTCTCTATAATGAACCACCACCCTTAGAAGAAGTCCAATGTCATATAGTTGAGATTCCACAAAACCTTGATCAGGAGATGGATAGGTTTTTTAAAGAAATTTAGGATGTTGTAAATGAAGAACGTTGTTTAGCTAGGGCTGCAGCTGTATGGGGCCCTGACTATCCATATAAGTCAGAAAATGAGTGGATGGAGGCCTATGTTGATAAATTCATGAATCAAGAATCTTTTAACAAAAAGGTTAATGACTGGTGGGCTCAAAGAACATCCCAAAAACCTAAGACTCCACCCTTCTCAGTTGTAGGCCCACATTTAGATGTTTACAATAATCATCCCATCTTGGTTGAGCCTATTGTGACCAATGTACCATCACCTACCCAACATGCACTGATGGATTCTTTTGAAAGACTTCATCATCAAGAGCACTATGACCTCACTCAACCACCTCTTTTTCCACATCTAGTTGAACCTGATGAGGTGATTCTACCACTACAAGAACCTTACATTACACCGTTATATTGTGAGGTGATCCCTTCTGAGCCGATTGAGTTGGGCACTTGTCCTATAAAGGAATCAGATCTCCCCTTCAGTATAGTAAAGGATCCAATTGATTCCATAGACATCCATGTTGATGAGATCTTTTATGAAGAAGAGATGGAGAACTCCCCAATAGAGATGGAACAACCTAGATTGATCATTTTTGATGATTATGATGACAATTATGCCATTTGTGAGTCTTCCACACCAAATCCACTGGCTTCCATTTGTGAGTCTTCTATAGACATCAAAGACCAATACCCTTATTTTGAGTCTATTTTGGATAATAAGCATCCAACCCCCTTTGACAAAATGATTCCACATGTTCTGTTGCAACCAATTCCCATTCCATGCACAACTGATTTAGAAGAAGAGACACAACCCTTAGGAGAAGTCTACATACCCCCTTCCACTGACTACAAGGAATATGTTCCCAATTTTATCCCTCATGAACCCTTGGGAACTCCTTGCATAGAGGAACTAGAGTTATATGCTATATCAACCATGAATCCCATCTATCACAAGGTTGGTTGCATGAATTTTGAGCAGAGCAAAATTACTTATCATGCTGATTTAAATTTAGTTGTCCCTTTCATATCACCACCAATTCTCTTATATACAGGTCAATATGACCGAGGGAAACTAGAGCCTGATCCTCCGCCTAACTTTGCACATCTGGCACTGCATGTGTTACCAGTTGGGTACCCACCAACCTCCCCCAATCCACATCCATCTTCAACACTTCCTTTGCTATTGATGGAAGATCTGTGGATCCTATTGGAGGGAATGCGAGGTGAAAGCAAATATGAGCACCCCACTGAGCTTCTACAATTACCCTATCATAGGGTACACTATGAAGCTCCTCAGATAAAGGTCCCAACCCTCATACACATCCCCTTCAGCTGGATGTTTTTTGAGCTACCAGGGCCACCTGGAAATCCTTGCTCTTCTCTTCCCTCCATCTCGGGTTTCGATTTTTCTCGGGACGAGCAAAAATTGGAGTCCGGGGTGGAGGTGGGTGGTATGTTTCTATTCCACCCCTTATCTTTTTATTCTTGCATTATTTCTACCTTTTTTTTGGTTTTGCATATAGTTGTTTTGTTCATGGCCATTATTTAGTCTGCCATATTTTTATTTCTTTTGTTACAAAATGGCCTTTATCTAGTCGGCCTTGATATGATCATTGGTCAAAATACTCCCCTTAATGATGTAACTTCCTTGCAACTAAAATTTTGAAACTTTCATGACTAGAAATCCTCCTGTCACTTAGGACCTCAAATAATAATCACTCCTTGGAAAAGATGGCAAGCCATAGAGGACTGATAGGATTCAAGAGTGATGCTTTCTTATCATGTACAACTTGTATAAATTTTCTTGATTTTTCGCATGATTCGGTAATAGTTGAACCAATGCATGGTACTCTAAAAAAAAGATGAAAAAAAAAGTTGCACAAGAACAGCCTCTTCTACTCTTCTTCTACCACTTCCAAATCTTTCCATTCGTCAAAAAGAAAAAAAGCCAATAATGCCAAAAAGGCTAAGTTTGGGGTGGCACCCTTCCCCCTCTTTCTCTTCTTCCATACCCACGCAATTGGGTGTATCACCAAAAATTAAAGAAAAAAAATGTGGTCAATGTAACTGCATGTCCACTAAATAAAAAGGTCTCGAGTCGAATAGAAGAGAGACTGTCCTTCTTCCATACCTCCTTCACTCCAATTTTCTACCCAGGGGAAAACTACAAAAACCCCAACTATCCAAATCAGCCCTGTTCTTATGTAAAACTTTTAAAAAAAATGGAGTACCAAATGCAAAGGTGAAATGAAAATCTGTTTTATTGCAGGTCTTGAATAAATGTAAGTTTGTGAAGTAGGAAATATAAAAGTCACTTTTTGTGAATTCAGGAAGTCAGGGTCGCTTGGTCATATTTTGGTGGAAGGAATCCAGTGATTGTTAGGAGAGTGAGGATGATAGGTTGAGAGTATGTCTTGAAAGTATTTCCTGATTTTAATGTTGCTCGGGACGAGCAAAGTTTAAGTTTTGGGTATTTTGATG
Source organism: Alisma plantago-aquatica (assembly GCA_963693085.1). Classification (NCBI taxonomy): domain Eukaryota; kingdom Viridiplantae; phylum Streptophyta; class Magnoliopsida; order Alismatales; family Alismataceae; genus Alisma; species Alisma plantago-aquatica. The sequence continues at coordinate 766,236,912 of OY856413.1, read as the reverse complement.
AATGCATATTCATCTCTTATTTTTACTTCATTTAGAATAAGTAATTAGGACTTTTTTTGTTAATTTTAGCTAATTCAAAAATAAATAGTACTTTCATCTTCTTGATATACTTTTCCTGAATTCTTATGATATTTTTCCTAATTTTCAGGAATTATCTAAGTAATTAAATTGAGAAAAGAAAGATGAAGATAGGAGGCAATTCAGTTTCCCGCAATGCTGACTTAAATGCATACCTTGCACCAAAATTAGCATAACTCTCACATCCTAAGGCGGAATTTAATATTCAAATATGATTTGGAAAGAGAATTCAAAGGCCTACAGGAAAACATATTTTTGGGCGCACTTTAAATTCTATGGACAACAGAAATTCGCTCGAAATTGCTGCTACGAAAATCTGCATTAAAGAAAGACAATCAAGAGTTTGTTGACTAGATCTGAAAATTCAAAAGGATGGCTCCCTCTCTTTTTTCCCCCTTTTTTTTAGATAGCCTACCCCTCCTTCTCCTATAAAAGGAAGGGCACTTCCTCCTCCCAAGGCATCTTGGATTTTCTTGTATCTTGGAATTTTGCAGCTATTAATCTTGTAATCGTTCTCTTATTATGCAATAAAGTAGGCTTTGGTTCAAGCACTTTTCTTTCATTCTTGTTCTGGTCTTCTATCTCCGCTTTAGTTTTTAATCATCTTCCTTCCGTTCTTCAATTCTGGAGCAAGGAACAAAGAGCTAAGCCATTTCATCGTCTCTAGCATAAGGATTAATTTCCCGATCTCTAGGCTAGACTATGGCTTCATCTCTTTCTTCCTCCGACTCTCATTTCTCTATGTGTGACTAGTCTCTTATCGGGGCAAGGGGAATAACCCTTTAGCCATGGTTTTAACGACTTCTTCTTAAACGACTAGATGGTAATCGATTTTAATTGAATAGTCAGTTTTTGGATCGCATGTTAATCTGGATGGATGTGACCATGGAAATCCAGATTTAGAACAATAAAATCGATTACATAGACGTTTTGATATGACTGTGGATTCTCGTCTTTTAGGTTGATAAACTAGGAAGCATGAGCACCAGGACCAATTGGCTCTTGTGGAGTTTCTCTTTTGTGAGTTTTTAATTCGCAAGCCTTCATCGAATTGTCGTTTAAGATTTAGTTATTATCACCCAGGCTAAGGTGGTGAAAACCCCTACGAGCCTTGATTTCCATCTCTTGTTTTAAACACCGCATCTTCGTTTCCTTTAATTCTTAGTCTTTCATTCATTTAGTTTGCTTGTGTTAACAATCTTTTTATTTTTCCCTTGTGCATGTTAATTCTTGTTAAGTGCTTTCCTTCTTGCATTAGTGTAATCATTCAAACCCCCAACTGGAATTTACTTTCTACTTTAAAAAAAAAATACCAAAAACAATTAATAAAAGTTCTTGAAATCTTTGGGTACTAAGAACAATCTCTAATTAGTTGTCCTGTGGGATCGACCCTTCTATATTACCCTTAAAACCGGAAGTAAAAAAGGTTTAAACTCTAGGATTAACCATCTTAGTGATTGATATTGCAAAACGACGAGTATCAATTTGGTGCCGTTGCCGGGGATTTTCAACCGTTCTGTTTTTTAATTCTTTGTTCCGGATCGAACGGTTGAAAACCATTCTGTTTTTTATTCAAGATGCCCAGAGAGGAGGAAGTGCCCCTCTTTTTATAGGAGAATGAGGGGTAGGCTATCCAAAAAAAAAGAGGGGGAAAAAAGAGAGGGAGCCATCTTTTTGAATTTTCAGATCTAGTCAACAAACTCTTGATTGTCTTTCTTTAATGCAGATTCTCGCAGCAGCAATTTCGAGCAAATTTCCGTTCTCCGAAGAATTTAAAGTGCGCCCGAAAATATTATTTTCCTGTAGGCCTTTGAATTCTCTTTCCAAATCATATTTGAATATTAAATTCTGCCATAGGATGTGAGATTTATGCCAATTTTGGTGCAAGGTATGCATTTAAGTCAGCATTGCGGGAAACTGAATTGCCTCCTACCTTCATCTCTTCTTATATTCATTCATTCCTAAAAATTGAGAAATATATTATAAGAATTCAATAAAATAATATTGATAAGATCAACTTATAATTTATTTGTGATAGAAGTTATTTTATTGCATGTTAGTCGATTAATAAAGAAAATCTATGAAATCAAGACTGCAACATTATCCAAAATTAATGCCACAATGGCATGCATCAAAATACCGTGGACTTAAAGTTGTGCTTGTCCTCAAGCAATTGAAAAAATCAAAATGATTCAAAAATTTTTGAAATAACAAGTTCATCCTCCCTAGATTAGCAGTTCTTCTATCCTTTTCATGGCCAAGCGACTCATCTCCTAGAACCACAAATTGCAAGCACTATGTTTCTCAAGAAAACATTTTTCATAACTTAAAGTTTTTGAACTTATACTTTGTAAAGACAGTTTCGATCTAACTTGCGCTTCGACATTCAAATTTTTTTTTTGAGGAGTTGATTGCTGCACGGGGATAGAGAATTTGAGGTGTGACGGAAAAAATCCCTCCTCTATTCGACTTGGGATATAATTTTTCATGGACTTGTGATTACATTGACCACAATTTTTTGTGTGTGCTCTTTGGTGATACACCCAATTGCGTGGGTATGGAAGAAGCGAAAGAGGTGGAAGGGGTGCCACCCCAAACTTAGCCTTTTGGGCATTATTGGCTTTTTTTCTTTTTGGGGAATGGGAAGATTTGGAAGTGGTAGAAGAAGAGTAGAAGAGGTTGTTCTTGTGCAACTTTTTTTTCATCTTTTTTTAGGAGTACCATGCATTGGTTCAACTATTACCGAATCATGTGAAAAATCAAGAAAATTTATACAAGTTGTACATGATAAGAAAGCATCACTCTTGAATCCTATCAGTCCTCTATGGCTTGCCATCTTTTCCAAGGAGTGATTATTATTTGAGGTCCTAAGTGACAGGATGATTTCTAGTCATGAAAGTTTCAAAATTTTAGTTGCAAAGAAGTTACATCATTAAGGGGAGTATTTTGACAAATGATCATATCAAGGCCAACTAGATAAAGGCCATTTTGTAACAAAAGAAATAAAAATATGGCCGACTAGATAATGGTCATGACCAAAACAACTATATGCAAAACAAAAAAAAGGTAGAAATAATGCAAGAATAAAAAGATAAGGGGGTGGAATAGAAACGTACCACCCACCTCCACCCCGGACTCAAATTTTTGCTCGTCCCGAGCAAAATCGAAACCCGAGATGGAGGGAAGAGAAGAGCAAGGATTTCTAGGTGGCCCTGGTAGCTCAAAAAACATCCAGCTGAAGGGGATGTGTATGAGGGCTGGGACCTTTATCTGAGGAGCTTCATAGTGTACCCGATGATAGGGTAATTGTAGAAGCTCAGTGGGTTGCTCATATTTTCTTTCACCTCACATTCCGTCCAATAGGATCCACAAATCTTCCATCAATAGCAAAGGAAGTGTTGAAGATGGATGTGGATTGGGGGAGGTTGGTGGGTACCCAACTGGTAACACATGCAGTGCCAGATGTGCAAAGTTAGGCGGAGGATCAGGCTCTGGTTTCCCTCGGTCATATTGACCTGCATATAAGAAAATTGGTGGTGATATGAAAGGGACAACTAAATTTAAATCAGCATGATAAGTAATTTTGCTCTGCTCAAAATTCATGCAACCAACCTTGTGATAGATGGGATTCATGGTTGATATAGCATGTAACTCTAGTTCCTCTATGCAAGGAGTTCCCAAGGGTTCATGAGGGATAAAATTGGGAACATATTCCTTGTAGTCAGTGGAAGGGGGTATGTAGACTTCTCCTAAGGGTTGTGTCTCTTCTTCTAAATCAGTTGTGCATGGAATGGGAATTGGTTGCAACAGAACATGTGGAATCATTTTGTCAAAGGGGGTTGGATGCTTATTATCCAAAATTGACTCAAAATAAGGGTATTGGTATTTGATGTCAATAGAAGAATCACAAATGGAAGCCAGTGGATTTGGTGTGGAAGACTCACAAATGACATAATTGTCGTCATAATTATCAAAAATGATCAATCTAGGTTGTTCCATCTCTATTGGGGAGTTCTCCATCTCTTCTTCATAAAAGATCTCATCAACATGGATGTCTATGGAATCAATTGGATCCTTTACTATACTGAAGGGGAGATCTGATTCCTTTATAGGACATGTGCCCAACTCAATGGGCTCAGAAGGGATCACCTCACAATATAACGGTGTAATGTAAGGTTCTTGTGGTGGTAGAATCACCTCATCAGGTTCAACCAGATGTGTAAAAAGAGGTGGGTGAGTGAGGTCATAATGCTCTTGATGAGGAAGCCTTTCAAAAGAATCCATCAGTGCATGTTGGGGAGGTGATGGTACATTGGTCACAATATGCTCAACCAAGATGGGATGATTATTACAAACATCCAAATATGGACCTACAACCGAGAAGGGTGGTGGAGTCTTAGGTTGTTGGGATGTTCTTTGATCCCACCAGTCTTTAACCTTTTTGTTAAAAGATTCTTGATTCATGAATTTATCAACATAGGCCTCCATCCACTCATTTTCTGACTTATATTGATAGTCAGGGCCCCATACAGCTGCGGCCCTAGCAAAACAAAGTTCTTCATTTGTGGCATACTGAATTTCTTTAAAACACCTATCCATCTCCCGATCAAGGTTGTGTGGAATCTCAGCTATATCACATTGGACTTCTTCTAAGGGGGCGGTTCATTATAGAGAAAGGGTTCCAATGAAGTAGATTGGCCATTAGAATCAACTAGATGAACATCCACAATGGAAGTGATTGGTGGAGCTTTAGGTACTGGAGTTGGTTCCACTTGATTGAAGATGATATAATCATCGTCATCATCATCTATTAAAATCATCCTTAGCCTCTCTGGTTCCAGATTAAAAAATTGCACCGCGGAATTGACGTTCGGCAAGCGTCATATGCACAAATGAAGCAGTTAATCGTGTGCAGAAAAAACAGACTGCCGGAATGGAAACTTGGCAGAAGGAGGAAAAGTACTTCCGGAATGTTACTCGGAAGGCATAAAAAAAATAAAAAGATTTTTGGGGGTTCGAGAAAACAATCAGTTGTCCCCGGCAACGGCGCCAAATTGATACTCGTCGTTTTGCAATATCAATCACTAAGATGGTTAATCCTAGAGTTTAAACCTTTTTTACTTCCGGTTTTAAGGGTAGTATAGAAGGGTCGATCCCACAGGACAACTAATTAGAGATTGTTCTTAGAACCCCAAGATTTGAAGAACTTTTAATTAATTGTTTTTGGTATTTTTCTTTTTAAAGCAGAAAGTAAATTCCAGTTGGGGGTTTGAATGATTACACTAATGCAAGAAGGAAAGCACTTAACAAGAATTAACATGCACAAGGGAAAAATAAAAAGATTGTTAACACAAGCAAACTAAATGAATGAAAGACTAAGAATTAAAGTAAACGAAGATGTGGTGTTTAAAACAAGAGATGGAAATCGAGGCTCGTAGGGGTTTTCACCACCTTAGCCTGGGTGATAACAACTAAATCTTAAACGACAATTCGATGAAGGCTTGTGAATTAAAAACTCACAAAAGAGAAACTCCACAAGAGTCCATTGGTCCTGGTGCTCATGCTTCCTAGTTTATCAACCTGAAAGACGAGAATCCACGGTCATATAAAAATGTCTATGTAATCGATTTTATTGTTCTAAATCCGGATTTCCATGGTCACATCCATCCGGATTAACATGCGATCCAAAGATCGACTATTCAATTAAAATTGATTACCATCTAGTCGTTTAAGAAGAAGTCGTTAAAACCATGGCTAAGGGGTTATTCCCCTTGCCCCGATAAGAGACTACTCACACATAGAGAAATGGGAGTCGGAGGAAGAAAGAATTGAAGCCATAGTCTAGCCCAGAAATCAGGAAATTAATCCTTATGCTAGAGATGATGAAATGGCTTAACTCTTTGTTCCTTGCTCCAGAATAAAGCGTGGATGAAAGCAGATCAAGACTAAAGTGGGAAGAAGAGACAAGAACGAGAATGGAAGAACGTTGCTTGAATTTAAAACTACTTTATTGCATAAAATGAAAATGATTACAAGCCTAATTGCTGCAGAATCCTAAGATACAAGAAAATCCAAGATGATCCTTGGGAGGAGGAAGTGTCCTTCCTTTTATAGGAGAAGGAGGGGTAGGATATCTAAAAAAAGAGGGGAAAATAGAGAGGGAGCCATCCTTTTGAACTTTCAGATCTAGTCAACAAACTCTTGATTGTCTTTCTTTAATGTAGATTTTCGCAGCAGCAATTTCGAGCAAATTTCTGTTGTCCAAAGAATTTAAAGTGCGCCCGAAAATATGATTTTCATGTAGGACTTTGAATTCCCTTTCCAAATCATATTTGAACATTAAATTCCGCCTTAGGATGTGAGAGTTATGATAATTTTGGTGCAAGGTATGCATTTAAGTCAGCATTGCGGGAAACTGAATTGCCTCCTATCTTCATCTCTTCTTTTCTCAATTTAATTACTTAGATAATTTCTGAAAATTAGGAAAAATATCATAAGAATTCAGGAAAAGTATATCAAGAAGATGAAAGTACTATTTATTTTTGAATTAGCTAAAATTAACAAAAAAGTCCTAATTACTTATTCTAAATGAAGTAAAAATAAGAGATGAATATGCATTCATCAAAATACCCCAAACTTAAACTTTGCTCGTCCCGAGCAACATTAAAATCAAGAAATATTTTCAAGACATACTTTCAACCTATCATCCTCACTCTCCTAACAATCACTGGTTTCCTTCCAACAAAATATGGCCAAGCGACCCTGACTTTCTGAATTCACAAAAAGTGACTTTTATATTTCCTATTTTACAAACTTGCATTTATTCAAGACCTGTAATAAAACAGATTTTCATTTCACCTTTGCATTTGGTACTCCAATTTTTTTTTATGTTTTACACAAGAACATGGCTGATTTGGATGGTTGGGGTTTTTGTAGTTTTCCCCTGGGTAGAAAATTGGAGTGGAGGTATGGAAGAAGGACAGTCTCTCCTCTATTCGACTCGAGACCTTTTTATTTAGTGGACATGCAGTTACATTGACCGCTTTTTTTTTCTTTAATTTTTGGTGATACACCCAATTGCGTGGGTATGGAAGAAGCGAAAGAGGTGGAAGGGGTGCCACCCCAAACTTAGCTTTTTGGGCATTATTGGCTTTTTTTCTTTTTGAGGAATGGGAAGATTTGGAAGTGGTAGAAGAAGAGTAGAAGAGGTTGTTCTTGTGCAACTTTTTTTTCATCTTTTTTTAGGAGTACCATGCATTGGTTCAACTATTACCGAATCATGTGAAAAATCAAGAAAATTTATACAAGTTGTACATGATAAGAAAGCATCACTCTTGAATCCTATCAGTCCTCTATGGCTTACCATCTTTTCCAAGGAGTGATTATTATTTGAGGTCCTAAGTGACAGGATGATTTCTAGTCATGAAAGTTTCAAAATTTTAGTTGCAAGGAAGTTACATCATTAAGGGGAGTATTTTGACAAATGATCATATCAAGGCCAACTAGATAAAGGCCATTTTGTAACAAAAGAAATAAAAATATGGCCGACTAGATAATGGCCATGACCAAAACAACTATATGCAAAACCAAAAAAAAGGTAGAAATAATGCAAGAATAAAAAGATAAGGGGGTGGAATAGAAACGTACCACCCACCTCCACCCCGGACTCAAATTTTTGCTCGTCCCGAGCAAAATCGAAACCCGAGATGGAGGGAAGAGAAGAGCAAGGATTTCTAGGTGGCCCTGGTAGCTCAAAAAACATCCAGCTGAAGGGGATGTGTATGAGAGCTGGGACCTTTATCTAAGGAGCTTCATAGTGTACCCTATGATAGGGTAATTGTAGAAGCTTAGTGGGGTGCTCATATTTGCTTTCACCTCGCATTCCGTCCAATAGGATCCACAAATCTTCCATCAATAGCAAAGGAAGTGTTGAAGATGGATGTGGATTGGGGGAGGTTGGTGGGTACCCAACTGGTAACACATGCAGTGCCAGATGTGCAAAGTTAGGCGGAGGATCAGGCTCTAGTTTCCCTCAGTCATATTGACCTGCATATAAGAGAATTGGTGGTGATATGAAAGGGACAACTAAATTTAAATCAGCATGATAAGTAATTTTGCTCTGCTCAAAATTCATGCAACCAACCTTGTGATAGATGGGATTCATGGTTGATATAGCATGTAACTCTAGTTCCTCTATGCAAGGAGTTCCCAAGGGTTCATGAGGGATAAAATTGGGAACATATTCCTTGTAGTCAGTGGAAGGGGGTATGTAGACTTCTCCTAAGGGTTGTGTCTCTTCTTCTAAATCAGTTGTGCATGGAATGGGAATAGGTTGCAACAGAACATGTGGAATCATTTTTTCAAAGGGGGTTGGATGCTTATTATCCAAAATTGACTCAAAATAAGGGTATTGGTATTTGATGTCAATAGAAGAATCACAAATGGAAGCCAGTGGATTTGGTGTGGAAGACTCACAAATGACATAATTGTCGTCATAATTATCAAAAGTGATCAATCTAGGTTGTTCCATCTCTATTGGGGAGTTCTCCATCTCTTCTTCATAAAAGATCTCATCAACATGGATGTCTATGGAATCAATTGGATCCTTTACTATACTGAAGGGGAGATCTGATTCCTTTATAGGACATGTGCCCAACTCAATGGGCTCAGAAGGGATCACCTCACAATATAACGGTGTAATGTAAGGTTCTTGCGGTGGTAGAATCACCTCATCAGGTTCAACCAGATGTGGAAAAAGAGGTGGGTGAGTGAGGTCATAATGCTCTTGATGAGGAAGCCTTTCAAAAGAATCCATCAGTGCATGTTGGGGAGGTGATGGTACATTGGTCACAATAGGCTCAACCAAGATGGGATGATTATTGCAAACATCCAAATATGGACCTACAATGGAGAAGGGTGGTGGAGTCTTAGGTTGTTGGGATGTTCTTTGATCCCACCAGTCTTTAACCTTTTTGTTAAAAGATTCTTGATTCATGAATTTATCAACATAGGCCTCCATCCACTCATTTTCTGACTTATATTGATAGTCAGGGCCCCATACAGCTGCGGCCCTAGCTAAACAAAGTTCTTCATTTGTGGCATACTGAATTTCTTTAAAACACCTATCCATCTCCTGATCAAGGTTGTGTGGAATCTCATCTATATCACATTGGACTTCTTCTAAGGGTGGCGGTTCATTATAGAGAAAGGGTTCCAATGAAGTAGATTGGCCATTAGAATCAACTAGATGAACATCCACAATGGAAGTGATTGGTGGAGCTTTAGGTACTGGAGTTGGTTCCACTTGATTGAAGATGATATAATCATCGTCATCATCATCTATTAAAATCATCCTTAGCCTCTCTGGTTCCAGATTAAAAAATTGCACTGCGGAATTGACGTTCGGCGAGCGTCGCATGCACAAATGAAGCAGTTAATCGTGTGCAGAAAAAACAGACTGCCGGAATGGAAACTCGGCAGAAGGAGGAAAAGCACTTCCGAAATGTTACTCGGAAGGCATAAAAAAAACAAAAAAAATTTAAAAGATTTTTGGGGGTTCGAGAAAACAATCTGTTGTCCCCGACAACGGCGCCAAATTGATACTCGTCGTTTTGCAATAAAATGAAAATGAAAATGGCTTCCGAGTTTAAACCTTCCAAATGCAATATCGTCGTTTTGCATTAAAAACCGTTCGATCCGGAAAACCGTTCTAAACGTTTTGCATGATATCGTCGTTTAATTCTGCCATGCGACGCCCGAATGACAATTTTCAACCGTTCGATCCGGAAATAGAAAGGACCTTTCATCGTCGAAACCGTCAAAATCTAGCAACAATGAATGAAGACGAGGTCGCCCGTAGAATCGACCAAGCTCTCACAGCTCAAAGAGAGCTCATCCAAGCCGAACAAGCGGAAAGAGAAGCCGCTTTGCGAGCAGCCTTTAGGGCTAAACAAGAAACCATAGAAGCTGATAGGAGGGAAACTGAAAGGCAAAAACAATTAAAAGACTTTTCTGTCCCCAAAACAGCCTATGCACAACATCATGGTATACCCCCTGATATCATGGCTCCACAATTCGAAATCCGAACACAATGGATCACCATGCTGCAAACTCACCCCTTCTCTGGCAACAATGGGGAAAGTTGTCAAGATCACCTTCAGAAGTTCATTGACCTTTGCTCTTTGAACAAAATCCCAGGTGTCTCTGAAGATGCCATCCGCCTTAGGTTGTTTAAGTATTCCCTCTCCGGCCAAGCCAGTAGTTGGTACAACACCATGGAGAGTGAGGAACATGTCACAACTTGGGAGGTTCTGCAAAACAAGTTCCTTGAAAAATTCTACCCCCCATCTCTCACCTATGAACTTAGGGGTCAAATAACTCACTTTTCTATGTCCCCGGGAGAGACCTTAGGTGAAGCCTGGAAAAGATTCAAGGATTTACTTAGGAAGTGTCCCCACCATGACATCTCTCAAGCCCAACTCATAGAGATTTTCTATCGTGGTGTTGATGATGATACCAAATTTTTTCTTGACTCCTCATCTGGAGGAAATTCCATGCATCAAAGTTTAACTAGCACATGGGAGGTAGTTAAACGGGCTTCCAAAACAAGGGCTAGAAGAGGGATTGGAGGAATCCTTAAGGTAGCCAAGGCAGAAGTTAATAATGATATCCAAAGCATAGCGGAAAGCCTAAAATTAATTACCTTAAAACAAGATTGGTTAGAGTCATCCTTAGTCACCCTTAGGGAGTCATCCCAACAACTAAAAGCCATGGATTCCCTTTGTGGTATTTGCCAAGGATACGACCATACCACCCTCCACTGTCAATACCTCTACAACATGCCCACGCAACCTGAAGTAGGTCAACAACCAGAAGACCTTAATTCGATCCATACAATACCAGGCCAAGGTTACTACAATCCCAACCAACCTAGAAATCACCCTGGTTTTCAGTATGGGAACCCTTCAGGCGCCGAGAACTCTACCCAAATTCAACAAAGGCCTCCCTACCCTCAAAGTCACAACCGACCACCACCTGGATTCCCATACAACAATCAAAGAAACTTTGGAAATCACCAAAATCGACAACCCTACCAGCAATTCCAAAACCTAAACCTTCCATCCCAAAATCTAAACCAACCTCAACCCCCCCCAACCACCTCAAAACGTCGTCCCTCCTCCTCCCCCTAGTCATCCCAACTGGGCAAGCATAGAACAAACCCTCGTGGCCATTCAAGCCCATCAAAAGGCAACTGACGCACAGTTAGCCCATTTGTTTGCCCAACAAAAACCTCCTGCCGGGACTTTTGCAGGACAACCTGAAAACAACCCCAAACATCCTGAACAACTCAAGGTAGTCTCTACTCGTTCGGGAAAAGTGCACACCCCTTCCCCTTCAGAAAAATCTTCAGACCCACCTCTAGAATTCGAGGATGAGGACATGGTAGTTGTCGAACCCGAAGTCACACCTAAACCATCCATCCCCGAAACCCCTCAAGTGGAATATGAAGAACCAGTTTACAAACCCCGACCTCCCTATCAAGACCACCTCAAACAAACAAGACTTGATGCCTGCTTCATGAAGTTTAGGGAAGCTATGAAAAAAATACACGTCGACATTCCCTTCCTTGATGCTTTGGCAGACATGCCCACCTGGTCCAAGTATATGAAATCCCTCTTGACTAGGAAGTATGTTACAAAAGAATACGAGACTGTTAAACTTGCTAGAACTACCTCTGACATTATCCTAAGTAAGATGCCTAAAAAACAGAAGGATCCAGGTTCTTTTGGAATAGGATGTTACTTAGGTGACAATGCTTGTAGGAAAGGCGTAGCAGATTTAGGAGCTAGTATATCCATCATGCCATATAGTCTTTGCAAAAGGTTGGGATTCAATGATATGTTACCCACAGCCATGACCATCCAACTGGCAGACTCATCCACAACCAAGCCCATGGGGATCATAGAAGACATTCCGGTTAAAGTTGGAAATGATGCTTATGTCCCTTGTGATTTTGTGATCATGGATATCAAGGAAGATTTACGCTATCCCCTCATTTTCGGACGTCCCTTCTTAGCCACTGCTTGTGCCTTAATTGATGTTGAGGTTGGTACCATTGTGTTAAGACTAGGGAAGCAAAACCTAGAGTTTAGGGTGTTTGAAAGTATGAACGGACCTAGCCTTGAGGAAGAAGTCTACCTCCTTGATTGCATTGATGAATTAAACCAATTAAGGCAAGAATGGGAATTAGTTGATGACCCCCTATGCACTGCTCTCACCATCCCTGCCGAATGTGATTTTGACAATGAACCATCAAATCAACTTAAGATTCACTTGGACAACTTTGAGGAAATCCCAAGTGCTGAGATTGAAGACCTTAAGATGATCTCCACCATAGAAGAACAACCTGAACCACCTAAGGCCCCAGAAATGAGGGCTCTTCCCATAGGTCTAAAATATGTGTTTTTGGATGAACAACAATTATGCCCTATTATTATCAATTCTGATCTTACCATTGAACAGGAAACCATGCTTATGGGAGAACTTAGGAAAAGGAGAACAGCCTTAGGGTACAAAATGATGGACTTGGTTGGGATAGATCAATCCATTTGCATTCACAAAATCCCAATGATTGAAAACAGTAAACCTTCCCGAGACCCATAAAGGAAACTCAACCCAAATATGAAGGAAGTCGTCTGTCTTGAAGTGATTAAACTTTTGACTGCAGGAATCATCTACCCCATCTCTGACTCTCCTTGGGTCAGCCCGGTCCAGGTCATCCCCAAAAAGGGTGGGACCACAGTCGTTAGGAATGAGAAGAATAAGCTTATCCCCACCCATACAGTTACAGGGTGGAGGATGTGCATTGACTACAGGAAACTCAACAAAGAAACTAGGAAAGACCACTTCCCTCTTCCCTTCCTTGATCAAGTTCTTGAACGTTTAGCTCATCAAAAATACTTTTGTTATTTAGATGGCTACTCGGGTTTTTACCAGATCCCCATTCATCCATAAGACCAAGAGAAAACCACCTTCATATGCCCTTTTGGCACATACGCTTTTAGACGAATGCCCTTTGGCTTGTGCAATGCACCAGCCACTTTTCAAAGATGTATGTCTGCCATTTTTTCAGGGTTAACTGAGACTGTCATGGAGGTGTTCATGGACGATTTCTCTGTCTATGGAGATAGTTTCACTTCTTTCCTTGGGAACCTCTCCCTTGTTCTTGACAGATGCATTGAGTCACATTTAGTCCTTAATTGGGAAAAATGTCACTTCATGGTCAAAGAGGGTATTGTTCTGGGCCATAAGGTGAGCAACCAAGGCATTGAAGTTGACCAAGCCAAGATTGAGGTCATCACCAAGCTTCCCCCTCCCACCTCAGTCAAAGACATCCGAGCCTTCTTAGGACATGCCGGTTTTTATCGGCGATTCATCCGTGACTTTTCCAAAATTACAAAACCTCTCACCAATCTTCTTCAAAAGGAGGTGCCTTTCCATTTTGATACGGCATGCATGGAGAGCTTCTTATGTTTGAAAAAGGCTCTCACCACCACCCCCATCATTCGTGCTCCTGACTGGGCCTTACCCTTTGAAATCATGTGTGATGCTAGTGATTTTGCTGTAGGTGCCATTTTAGGACAAAGAATTGACAAAAAACACCATGTCATTTACTATGCATCCAAGACCTTAGATGAAGCTCAGCAAAATTACACCGTCACTGAAAAAGAAATGCTAGCCATTGTCTATGCTTTCGATAAATTTTGCTCATATCTTGTTGGTTCTAAGGTTGTTGTTTATACTGATCATGCAGCTATTCGTTACCTCATGACCAAAAAAGATGCCAAGCCTAGACTCATAAGATGGATTTTGTTATTGTAGGAATTTGATCTAGAAATCCTAGACAAAAAGGGATCTGAAAATGTCGTGGCTGACCACCTCAGTCGACTTAGCTACAGCCCCATTGATGAACATCCCATGAATGAATCCTTACTCGATGACCAATTGCTCAAAGTTGACTCCCAATTTTCATGGTTTGCTGATTTTGTAAACTATTTAGCTGCAGGTGTATTGCATCCCGAGTATACGGGACACTCTAAAGCTAAATTTTTACATGATGTCAAAAATTACTATTGGGATGAACCTTATTTGTTTCGACTTTGTGCCGATGGTTTATATCGTCGTTGTGTTTCCAACAAAGAGAGCATCGCCATTTTGGAACAATGTCACTCTGGCCCCTATGGTGGTCACATGAGTTCCCAAAAAACGGCTAGGAAAGTCCTACAATGCGGATTCTTTTGGCCCACCATCTTCAAAGACTCGTATGATTATGTGCTTTCATGTGACCAATGTCAAAGAACGGGCAATATTTCTAAGCGTGACCAAATGCCTCTCACCTCTTGGCAAGAATTAGAGATTTTTGATGTCTGGGAAATCGACTATATGGGCCCATTTCCTTCTTCTTATGGGTTTACTTACATTTAGTCGCAGTCGATTACGTGTCAAAGTGGGTTGAAGCCATACCTACTAAAACTTGTGACTCTAAACCCGTTAAGAAACTTTTTAAAGATGTCATTTTTCCTAGATTCGGAGTCCCTCGCACCGTCATTTCTGACGGGGGATCCCATTTTTTGGTAAAAAGTTTTGAGGCTCTTTTAAAAAAAATGGGGTCTATCACAAAGTCGCCACTCCTTACCATCCTCAGACCAGTGGGCAGGTAGAAGTATCCAACAGACAAATCAAATCCATTTTAGAAAAGACTGTTGGACGAACTAGGAAAGATTGGGCGTTAAAAATCAATGACGCCCTGTGGGCATATCACACTGCCTACAAAACACCCATTGGCACCACCCCTTTCAGACTGATCTACGGTAAGTCATGTCACTTACCAATAGAACTAGAGCACAAAGCAAGCTAGGCCATAAAAAGTTTGAATTTTGACCTTTCCATGGCTGGAGAGAAACATTTTCTCCAAATGAATGAACTTGATGAACTTAGGATGAGTGCCTATGAAAACGCAAGAATCTACAAGGACCGAACTAAAATGTGGCATGATGGTCACATCAAGCGCAAAGACATTAGAGAAGGGGATCAAGTCCTAGTTTTTAATTCTAGATTACGACTTTTCCCTGGGAAACTCAAGTCGCGATGGTACGGCCCTTACATTGTCAAGTGTGCTTATCCACATGGTGCTTTTCTTCTTTGGGATAAAGTTCTGGGCGATTTTAAAGTCAATGGGCACCGTCTCAAAAGATATATCACTACTGAAGATGTTCTCACTTCTAAATCAACTAAGTTTCCACCTTTGCAGGATCTGAACCTCACTGACCCTTCACCTCCACCACAGTGATTCTTCCCTCCATCTCGCTCTTAGAGTTTGCTCGGGTCGAGCGAAATTCTAAGTCTGGGGTGGGGGTGGGTGGTACGTAATCCACCCTTTATCTTTCCTTTTCAACATTTCTTTCTGCATTTTATTTGTTTGTTTTGTTTACTTTCAAACATAAGGCCTTTATCTAGTCGGCCGAATGTTGTACTTTATCTCCAAAAATCAATTGCATTATCAATTTTATTTCAAAAAACTATGCAATATCAAGTTCCTTATGATCACGATAGCAATTCTTGGAAACGGTGGCAAGCCTTAGAGTATCAAATAGAATCAAATGCAGATTTTCTTAATTTTAGCATTAGATTAACTTATTTGTTTTTACTCTTATATAATGTAGCTACATGTTTCTTCTATCTTATGCAATGACATTTCAAGCAAAAAAAAGGTTTTTTGTTGCACGGAAAAATAAATCACATGCCAAACCCTAAGTCCGGGGTGGCATACCCTTCTTCCATACCCCACAAAGGGGCGTACCATCAAAAGATGCCAAAAAAAGAGCACACAAAAAAAATTGTGGTCAATGTAATCACAAGTCTATGAAAAATTATATCCCAAGTCGAATAGAGGAGGGATTTTTTCCGTCACACCTCAAATTCTCTATCCCCGTGCAGCAATCAACTCCTCAAAAAAAAATTTGAATGTTGAAGCGCAAGTTAGATCGAAACTGTCTTTACAAAGTATAAGTTCAAAAACTTTAAGTTATGAAAAATATTTTCTTGAGAAACATAGTGCTTGCAATTTGTGGTTCTAGGAGATGGGTCGCTTGGCCATGAAAAGGATAGAAGAACTGCTAATCTAGGGAGGATGAACTTGTTATTTCAAAAATTTTTGAATCATTTTGATTTTTTCAATTGCTTGAGGACAAGCACAACTTTAAGTCCGCGGTATTTTGATGCATGCCATTGTGGCATTAATTTTGGATAATGTTGCAGTCTTGATTTCATAGATTTTCTTTATTAATCGACTGACATGCAATAAAATAACTTCTATCACAAATAAATTGTAAGCTGATCTTATCAATATTATTTTATTAAATTCTTATAATATTTTTCTCAATTTTTAGGAATGAATGAATATAAGAAGAGATGAAGGTAGGAGGCAATTCAGTTTCCCGTAATGCTGACTTAAATGCATACCTTGTACCAAAATTGGCATAACTCTCACATCCTAAGGCGGAATTTAATGTTCAAATATGATTTGGAAAGGGAATTCAAAGGCCTACAGGAAAATCATATTTTCGGGCGCACTTTAAATTCTATGGAGAACGGAAATTTGCTCGAAATTGCTGCTGTGAGAATCTGCATTAAAGAAAGACAATCAAGAGTTTGTTGACTAGATCTGAAAATTCAAAAGGATGGCTCCCTCTCTTTTTCCCCCTCTTTTTTTTGGATAGCCTACCCCTCCTTCTCCTATGAAAGGAGGGGCACTTCCTCCTCTCTGGGCATCTCGGGTTTTCTTATATTAGAGCGCTGAAGCAATTGTTCTTGTAATCATCTTCTTATTCTGCAATAAAGTAGATCTCAGTTCAAGCATAACTCTTTCATACTTGTTCTCGTCTTTTCTTTCCGCCTTGGTTTTAAACTTCTTTCTCCGTTCTTTAATTTTGGAGCAAGGAACAAAGAACTAAGCCATTTTATTGTATCTAGCAAAAGGATTGACTCCTAATTTTGGGCTAGACTATGGCTTCAGTGCTTTCTTCCTCCGTCTCCCCTTTCTCCATGAGTGAGTAGACTTTTATCGAGGCAAGGGGAATAACCCCTTAGCCATGGTTTTAACGACTTCTTCTTAAACGACTAGATGGTAATCGATTTTAATTGACGATTGATCTTCGGATCGCATGTTAATCCGAATGGAAATGACCATGGAAATTCGGATTTAGAATAATAAAATCGATTACATAGACGTTTTGATATGACCGTGGATTTTCGTCTTTTAGGATGATAAACTAGGAAACATGAGCATCAGGACCAATAGGCTCATGTGGAGTTTATCTCTTGTGAGTTTTTAATTCGCAAATCCTCTTCGAATCGTCGTCTAAGAAGTAGTTGTTATTGCCTAGGCTAAGGTGGTGAAAACCCCTACGAGCCTCGATTTTTCATCTCTTGATTTCAATCACCGACTTTCTTGCTTGCCTTTGCTTTCTTTAATTTTTAGTCTTTTCAATTCATATAGTTCTTTTTGTGCTAACAATAGTCTAAAATTTTCCTTGTGCAATTTTCTTTATTCTTGTTAGTGCATTTTCATTCATTCCTTAGTGTAATCACCAACCCCAAAACTTGATTGTTTTACATTCTCGTTCCAAATCTAAAAATTAAAAAAAAATTAATAAAAGTTCTTCAAAAATTTTGGGTTCTAAGAACAATCTCCAAATAGTTGTCCTGTGGGATCGACCCTTCTATACTACCCTTAAAATCGGAAGTAAAAAAGGTTTAAACTCTAGGATTAACCATCTTAGTGATTAATAGTGCAAAACGACGATTATCAGAGGCGCGCATGGAGGCCGTGGAGGCCGGGGAGGAAGAGAATGTTACGGGGGATCACGACCGCCGAAAACACCTGTTGGAGTCGAGGGGACAGTGTACGTGGACATGGAAGGTCTGGATGGGGGGACGGCGGTACGCCGCCAGCAAGCGCCACACCCATGGAGATAGGGGAAGCCACCGCGACTTCTGGGGAGCAAGGAGGTCCGTCGCAGGCAGTTTTGGAGGAACACGGCGTTATGACAACAGCAGTACAGACCATAGAGGGAGGGACGCCGGATATGGTGGCACTGTCTAATAACCCACTGTTCACGGCAGAGAAGGCTAACAAACGGCAGGCGCAACAGGAGATCCTGAAGAAGCTCGGTATAACGATGAACTTTAACAGCAACGACGCCATGTCGGGAGGAGGTGATAACCGATCAACGGGAAGGAAGGAGGACTCCCCCCCCCACCGCCAAAGCAGGCGGAATTCCCTGATTTACAGTCCGGAAAGGCTACTGGACAACCCTCGCCGGGGCTGGAAACACGGAAGACAGTCTCTTACAAAGATGTCGTGGGGGACGGTGTCGAGGTTCGCAGACTTCCGTTCTTGGGGTTTGATGATCCAAACGTTAGACTTGATAAGGAAGACATCGCTACGAGCATGGTGGATGGGACACCGACATTTGTGATCGCCGAAGACGGATTCGAGGAGTTGGCTAAACCATGGATGTTCGTGGTAGTCGTGAAGGTGATCGGGCGGAACATATGTTTTTTAACCCTACAAGACAGAATCCGAGCGATGTGGCGGCCTGCCGGAGCATTCCGACTCATTGATTTGGAGGATAATTACTTCATTGTACAGCTAACCAGAGAGCACGATTACCTAACAGCGCTAACAGGAGGACCGTGGTCGGTTACGGGATCGTATCTCAGTGTCCATCCCTGGGACGGATCTTTCTCCCCTTCCGAGGCGAATCCCAAATTTATGGTAGTCTGGGTACGCATACCGCGACTACCAATTTTCCTGTACCACTCTCATTTTCTGGAGGAAGTAGGGGACTTGATTGGAACTACGATCAAAGTCGACGCCAACACCGACCAGAAGAGGCGGGGAAAATTCTCTCGTATCGCTGTGAAACTGGATACAAACAAGCCATTGGTACCGGAGATCATCGTCCAAGGGGAGACGTACAAAGTGGAGTATGAGAATTTGACAAGCATATGCATGTTCTGCGGTAGGATTGGCCACGGCGACGAGACCTGCATGGATAAGAAGAAGGCCATCGAATCCCAGGCGAAGGCAGGCAAACAGAAGGAAGGTGAGGAGATTAGGTTGCATCCTTTGGGGAAGTTTACCGACAACTTACATGCGAAGGCGTTCGTCAGGAGACCAAGGAAGGATGGACAACAAATCAAGAAGGGCGGCATCCCAACACACAACAAGTTCGGCAACCTTGATGTCCCAGATGAAAGCAATGCGGGTGCGGTCCCGGCAGAGCCAGCAGGTCCAAAGCCAGGCTATGAGTGGCGTCAGTGGAAGGCAGCAAACAAGAAGAAGAGGTCGGTCGAGGAACAGCGTCCCACACAGACAACAACGTGGCGGCCCAAAGAGGCGGCGACGAAATCAGTTGAGATAATACATAACCATCAAGCAGTAACAATCGACGGAGAAGACACAGTGGTTATTCCAGTTGACGCAGAGGGAGGCCACGAAGGCCTGAGCTTCAAAATGGGAGGTGTCTTGAAGCCTTTGGAGCTGACTAGTAGCTCAACCAAATCAATACGATTTGGCACGTCCTCAGGAGTACATCTTCGGAACCGGAAGATACTGAACTCGAAAGATTTAACAAAAAATGGACCAAGGAAGAAAACTCGTCACAGTGATCCTGTAGAGGGTAATATACTGGGAAGTGCATTCCTGAGCTCCTCCGACATGGTTACCTGATGATCATATCCGCATGGAATGTTCAGGGTATCTGCGGCAGAGATACCCAAAACACAATCAGAGATTTATCTCAGCTGCATAGAATTGACATTCTCGCCGTTCTAGAGACAAGAACCAGTGGCAACAAAGCAGACTCGATCGTCAGATCCTTGGGTTTTGATCAGTCTTTTCGGGTTGAAGCTATGGGATTCTCTGGAGGCATTTGGGTGCTTTGGCAAAGAAGACTGGGGGCTGTAGAAGTTATAGCAAGTCACAAACAGTTTGTTCATTTCCGTGTGAATAAGGAGTTTAGGGTGACCTTTGTCTACGCTAGCACAAAGTAAGCGGGGAGGAGACTGCTCTGGAGTCATCTCCATACCATGGCCACTGCGTCCAATTCACCATGGTTGGTGCTGGGGGATTTTAACGCAATTTTAAGCGCAGATGAGAAGGTAGGTGGTGAACCTATTGTTCTGAGTAGTTGTAGAGAATTCGTGGAGGGCCTCCGGAATGCAGAGCTTGAAGATTTGGGTGTGTCTGGTCCCAGGATGACCTTCAGAAGAGGTTGGCTTACGGAAAGATTGGATAGAGCGGTTGCTAATCAAGCTTGGCTAGATGCTTTTCCAGCAACTGTGGTTACCAACCTGGCCCGCGTCAATTCTGATCACGCGCCGATGTTAGTCACAACACGGCTGAGAACGCAGCAAGGATGTCGCAGAACGATGACGAGTATCAGGTGGAATACCCGAGCATCCTTCCCGGAGTTCCTACAGAAGAACTGGAACAATTCTCTACCCTTTCACATAGCGATCAACAGTCTGATGGAAAAATCGGTGCGTTGGGATACGGATGAAAGGAGGAAGGCCACAACCATGAAGCATAGAATATTGTCTAAGATTGGGAGATTGCAGGATGCCGATGATCTTTCTTTAAAGGTGGTAAATGTCAACATGTTGGCTGAGTTGCAATTAGAATATAACAAGATGATTAACGCTGAAGCGGAGGAATGGAGACAAAGGGCGAGATGCGACTGGATGTCTAAGGGGGACGCTAATACCAAATACTTTCAGGCTCTGGTTAAAGCTAAACGGAAAAGGAACCTCATTACCAAGATTAGGAATAGCCAGGGAGTATGGGTGGAGGAGGAGGAATTGAAGGAACTTGCACGGGGGTATTTCTCTGATCTTTTCATGGGAAGTAATCGAAGAAGGGACATTATTGATGCGGAGGGGTATGTAGGGAGCTTTCCTACGTTGGTGGAGACGGATCGGATAAAAATGGTGCATGTACCTAGTAAGGAGGAAACGAGGGAGGTGTTGATGAAGATGAACCCAATCAAGGCCCCAGGGCCGGACGAAGTGGATGCGGGTTTTTTACAAATAAACTGGGATTGTTTGGGCGATTCACTTTCCCTAATGATATCAAAGTGTTTTTAGGTGATCTGATCAATGACGAGATGGCTAATTCAACACTTATTTTGATTCCCAAAATGAAGATGTCGGAGAGCTGTAATAATCTACGCCCCATTGCTCTTAATAATGTCGGGCTGAAGCTCCTATCAAAGATTATCGTGGAGAGAATTAAGTCGTTCCTTCCGCACTGGATCGTGCCTGCACAAAGCAGTTTCGTGCTGGGAAGACGCATTACTGACAACATCATACTAGTACAGGAGCTGTTGCACTCTATGAAGGTTAGATTGGGCAAGTGTGCGGCTATGGCAATGAAGGTAGATCTTTCGAAGGAGTATGATAGAATGGACTAGAGTTTTATCTACGATACGTTGAAGAGGACAGCCATACCACAACACCTTACGGAGGTGATCATGAACATCATCACATCAGGGAACATATCCATAGTCTGGAATGGATCAAGCTTAGCACCGTTTAAAGCCACTAGAGGGGTGAGACAAGGGGATCCTCTGTCCCCTTACATCTTTGTGCTCTACCTCGATAGACTTAGTCAAGCCATTGCGATGGAGGAGCTAAGTGGTAATTGGATCCCGTTACATGCTACTAGAAACGGGATTGGTATCTCGCATGTCTTCTTCGCCGATGACTTGATACTATTTGGCGAGGCATCTACGAAGCAGGCGAAGATTATGATGAAGGTTATGCGGAGATTCAAGCGAGCCTCTGGACAAATCTTGGAAAAGGAGAAGTTTGCAATCTTCTACTCCAAAAACACATCCCCTCAAGTCCAAAGGACGATCACGAGGATCACAGGAATAAGGAAGACGTCGGAGCTAGGGAAGCATTTGGGGGTGCCTATCATACATGAGCGAACGTCAAAGGCCTTATACCTAGATCTCATCAACAAGATTGAAGCCAGGATATCATCGTGGGTCAATAATTCTCTATCGCTCACGGGCAGAATAACTCTAGCTAAATCTGTTCTGAATACCATTCCCATCTACACTATGCAATCTACTGCCCTTCCTATTGCAATCTGTGACAACATTGATCAGGTGATCAGGACCTTCATATGGAAGGGAGTTGTGGGGCTCAAGGGCACCCATTCTATGGTGTGGGACAAGGTATGTGCCAATAAGAAGGTCGGGGGGCTTGATATCAAGTCGGCAAAGCTACAGAATGAAGCGTTGCTGCAGAAAATGTGCTGGGACTATATGTCGCAGCTTCAGACTCTGTGGAAGACAGTAATGAAGGAGAAGTACCATCATAAGGTAAACCAAGGCGTACTGGGAGCATCAAAGCTATGGAGGACGATTATCAAACTAAAAACAAAGCTAGCTCCGGTCATTGGCAAGGTAGTTTTGTCAGGAGAGCTCACGTCAGCCTGGTTCGACAAATGGGTGGGAGGCACACAACCAAAGCTCAGGGACCATGTTCTAATACCAGAAGAGTTGACAGGCCTTACAGTTAATTCCATGGTCAGCATGAACGGTGGATGGGATGTCGAGTTCATGAATCAGTGGTTTGACAAGGATTCCATACGGCTGATTTTAGAATTGCCGCCGCCAGACCCGACAGTAGGAGAGGACGACATCATCTACTTGAAAGACAAAGGTGGACATTTCTCTGTCAAGCGAGCTTACAGTCAATTGCAAACAGAGCATACCAGAAGCTCGCCTGGTCGCTGGATGAAGCTATGGCAACTTCGAGTTCCCCAAAGAGTCAAAACAACACTGTGGCTCATGCTACATGGGAGTCTCATGACAAATGAAACGCGGGCCATGAGAGGATTCACAGATGATCCGAATTGTCCAAGATGTCATAGGGTTACAGAAACCACATTGCATGCACTCATCGAGTGTGCCGAAGTCCAGGAAGTTTGGAGGCTTATCCAGAATAACACAGGGTTATCCCTGAGTCAAGAACGCACAATGGAGAATTGGTTTAGGGAATAACTGCATAAGAGGAAGGAACACCCTGACTGTAACATTTGGATCGCCATTGCCATTTGGAAGTTGTGGGGTTTTAGATGCAAAGTGGCTTTCCAGGAGTCACGTATTAACGCAGTTGGCATGTTTAATAGAATTCAACAGGAGGTCACTCTGTGCAAGATGGCCTTTGCTGGAGTGACAGGAAAGGAGGCAGACCAGAACAAGCCAGCTCTCGTATGGACCGCCCCGACAAGTAACCAGGTGAAGGTTAATGTGGACGTTGCTGTGAAGAGGAAACGGAAGGAGATGGCTACTGGTTTCGTCATCATAGATCAATATGGAAGATGGCTGTGGGGTTGATGCGATAAGAGAGAAACTTTAGACATTATGGACACAGAGTTGAAAGCCATTGACTTGGGCTTACAAGAATGTCGGAGGAAGTTCAGTAGGGTGCTGATGGAATCAGACAGTGCAGTCGTCGTGAAGATGTTGAATAAAAAGATCGCCATCCCAGCTAAGTACAAAGCGAGGTGCTTTCGAATTAGAAGGTTATGTAAGGAATTCGATGTGGTTACTTTTAAACATAGTAACAGAGTCTGTAATAAGGTTGCGGATTGTGCAGCCAAGTGGTGTTTGAAATAGGAAGACATTAGTAGTAGGCAGAGTCGATGTCCTAGCTTCCTCACTGACATGGTTAGCGAGGAAGCTACATTGAGCCACAGGTCATGTACGGATTTGCAAGGACCTGGTCTGTGGGAACAGGATGAATAAGATCTTCAAAGGGTGTTCTAATATATATATATATATATATATATATATATATATATATATATATATATATATATATAGTCAGGCTAGAATACACTCGAGTGTATCCGGAGTGGAATACACTCAAGTAGTTTTCCATGATGCAATATTTTTTTTGAAAA
This sequence comes from Alisma plantago-aquatica, assembly GCA_963693085.1. Taxonomy (NCBI): domain Eukaryota; kingdom Viridiplantae; phylum Streptophyta; class Magnoliopsida; order Alismatales; family Alismataceae; genus Alisma; species Alisma plantago-aquatica. The sequence goes on along the minus strand of OY856413.1, from coordinate 766,212,791 downwards.
TCTAATCCGTTGATCTTCTTAAACAACTCGTGAACAACTCATACGCAAAATTTGAGCACATTTGGATATGTATAGCTCATGTTATGAAGACCGCAAAAATTATGCATTTCAAATTAGTTTCGCGCGTTGATTTTGTTGCCCTTGGGTGAGTGAGTTACACTCATCCAAATGGGTTCAAAATTTGTATGTATCCTAGTTATAGTATGACGGTGAAGATCAACGGTTTACATTTTACAAAAACTAGTCTTGATATGCAAACACACTTGAGTGTATCCGTGCAATCCGTACACTCGAGTGTATTCTAGCCTGACTCTATATATATATATATATATATATATATATATATATATATATATATATATTCCACGTTCTTCAAAGTTATTTGTTGGTTCTTTTTCTTGGGGAAATTTCCTCCCGCCTTTTTGAACTCATCAAAACCCCTACATGTTAATGTAACACAGTACATTGCATAATTAAATAGTAATGTAATAACATATGTTAACGGATATGAAAATGAAATATTTCTCACTGGAATAATATCATTTTCATTTTGTGTCCATATCTTGAATTCAATTTACTCCCCTTAGGATCTAGATAAAAGACAGTGAACGTCTCGGGGACAATAACTAGTAACTCCCAATGCATACCACTAGAGGTAAAAAAGTTAAAAATTAATAACTCAAAATCCACAATAAAAATGTAATTTTCTTAAGTCCAAATTATAATAACCAAAGTAAACTTATTGTACATTGAATGGAGCTATTATCACCGTCTTATTATTTTGAGCAAAATTTGTAAATGCCTCACAACAATATTGTTGAATTGACGAGGGGTCTTTAGCTACTAGACTAATCAAAGATGGAATAAAAAATCCTACATGTTCGAATGCAAAATCTGCACATATCTTGTCTAAGTAGCTGTAAAACATGTATTAATTACGCATGCATTAATATATAAGAAACCATATCACCAGATCCTACACAAGGTATATGGATGTATAAAGAAGATCTCACCTTATCCATAGCTCTATCACAGATGTATTTAGCCAATCATATCGAAACAACTCCAAAATATCTTGTATAAATAGTTTGCTTTCGTATGATTGACCTGCAGCATCTGAATCTAAAGAAACAATTATAGGGCAATTTATATCATGTTCGCCTAACCATATTGCCATACCCCTACAGTTAGGACCTAACGGGACAGGTAGGTCCTGTGGAACCCAACTGGGTAATGTAGGAGGTGGAAGTGGAGGCCTAGATGTTGTGGGTGTCTTCTTTTTAACATGTATATATATAATTTCAGATCAACTGACATCATATACACACACTAACAATTTAATGTAATGTAAATTTACCATACAGTTTCAGTATAGAGGACATCTTCTTTTAGCCACAATATCACTGCGCCTTCTGCCTCACCAAGCATTTCACAATCTGGGTGGGCATATGGAAATGGAAGATCCATCCACTTGGAGAATATATGTACCGGGCTCACACGAATCCAACCAGCTGGTAATGGAGACCCGTGAAACATTTCCCCTGGTAGGGATGGGTAAGCTGACGCCTCTGCAATGACATATTCTTTACTTTTTAGACGACATGGCTTCAACCCCTACAAAATTTTGTGTAAAGAATGTTATATACATATATACATTTCATCTTTTTTTGAAACGACTACAATTTCATATATACATATCATCTTGAAAACATATCATCTTGAATTAAAAACTAGTAATAGCCTAGTCCATCCTTGGTACAGGTCACGACACTAGTGAAAGGAGGTGGGTACACATACCCTACCATCTAAGGTACAACCACAGTTGTCCTCTAATCTCATCACATATATAATCACTGAGATACAACCACAATTGATCTCAAACTGAGGGCTAGGTATGACCACAGTCATCCTCCCTAAACACTTGAATTCAATATGACAAGCACCCCACATACTCATCAGTATGCGCTCTGAGTTTTCCTTAGGAATACTCATTTCACCATCTAGCAAGTTCTGACACTCAGATGGATCTATGGCACGGGGTACTACATGATTAGAGTTTCACTTGATTAGTTATGCCAATTGGGTGAATTAAGGCTGCATCAAACAAGTGGACATACAAACCCTAATTCACTTCTAGCAAGCATATAAATATCAAAACTTCAAAAGATATAAAATGTGTGAAACATAATTTCTCATCTCATCATCACATGGTACTATTCACTTTCCATTCATGAGGCTACACTAGTCATCATACTATTACAAGATATAAATTCTTTTTACAATATCATAGGGTGTCAACCCTTATCAACACAAGACGATTATACCTCATTTAGGGCTCAACCATGCCCAAAGGTCATTAAGACCATCATACTATTCCCTACAAGATCATCATTATCTTTGCATGCCTTATAACAAGGCTCAACAACATCACTTATATATAATACACCGGATCAGCATAATATTACATTAATGAGCTAAGAAATATTCATAAACAATCATAGCAGGGTTATATTAACATTAAGAACATTCATTTATTACATCAACATGCAAGGAATCTAGATATGATTAACCCTCATCATATTCATAATGCACATATTTAGCATAAGAAAATATCAACCATGTGGCTATGATAACCACCGATTAACACATTAAGGTTATGATCATTTCAAGGAGGTTATTCCACCATCATTCCATCATATAAGAATGTTAAACATGAATATTCATCTTTATCTATTTGCATTAGAGTTAGGTTCAACATGATAAATTATATCAATGTTACTAATCAGCACTTATACCCAAACCCTAACTAACGACATCCCCATTGGATCATGGATGCATAAGGTGAACCATCACCATCACATTCCATACTATTATCAAGTATGAACCCACACATAAATCAAGGTGTAACCATCGGGTTATAGCATACTAGGGTTTCAACAATAATAAGAGAGTACTCCATGATTGTATTAATCATTCAAGGACTATTCATACCCAGTTACCATCATTTAGTTATATTCAAGCTAGGTATAACAAGATATACCTCATTAGGGTTACATATCAACACAATATGATTATCATCCCTTCTATTCATATGAGTGAATTGTTAAGACTACCTTATTAAGGGTAACCCTCCATTTGTTCCATCATCATTCAACCCATATCACCATACCACAATGTCACCCAGAACCATTGGATGTTTAAAAGGTCAGACCATTGGTTGTTTACATAAGTAAACACCTTTGATAAACCACCTATGAAGTCCTTGATTTGTTCTCTATAAATATTCACCATCTAACCCTAGACATCCCTTGATTGGCAACACAAAAAGTACCACTGAGAGTAGGGTAAAACCCACAATCGACTGTTCATTTAAAACAAGCCATCCATTGTCAACAAGTAAGCTCCTTAAGTTGATCATATAAAGGAAACCATCTAAATCACATTATTAGGACCAACATATTACATTAGCCATTATTCCACTTTATTGGAGGAATAAACTTTATATCTTGACCATTGGGTCAAGTTCATATATTAAAACCATCAATTACAGTATAGGTCGGACCATTGCATCAAGTGAACCAAGAAACCATTGGTCTAAGGCTTAGTTGATGGTACAACTACAATGCTTGAATCAACATAGGTTTTAGAGACATGATCCACCATAATTAGTGACCCTTAAATCACCACAGGTTGTTAGATCAATTCTTATATTCATTAATCAACAACAAATATTAAGCTAATGTCGTCATTGATTGATAACATCAGCAGGATACTTAATGGTTGATCATTAAACTTATAATTGGTCCAAAACCTGACCTAGGGGGTGACAATAGGTTGTAACCATCATTTGACACCCTTGATCACGACCATCAGTTGTCATGAAGATAATACCATAGGGTTGTTACAATGGTACCATCATCGAGTCATGGTTTATAGAAGAAATCAGCTTTAAACCCTAAAATTGACCATTGGTTGATAGGTGCTTAGCACCATAGGTTGTCAAACCAACCTGATCCAAGTCATATTATACCTTAGGAATAGCGTACACATGATCAAAGGTTCATCTAGAACTGAAATTAGAACAGAAACATTATAAAAATTGAAATCCAAGTCAAACATAGTTTTTTAGTGCATAAATCATCATTTTCAAGCAAGAACATGATCTAGAAAGCTTATGGTAAGAAATAAACATGGAGCAAGTTATAAAACTTGCCTCTAATGAGAAGATGAAATCCCACACAAAAGAAATCATGAGCAGGTAGTGAGACGATCGAATCACGAAAACAAGATCAACGAATGCGGAAGCGATTAGCAGCGGAATTATTGAAAATCACTAAAAATTAAAACTTTTTATAAAGAGATCTTCAAACAATAAAAACTCTTTCATAAACATACATGATAAGTCATTTACAAACTGATCCATAGTTACATCTCTATAACAACACATCTCGAGAATTACAACACCAACCACCTTGTTAACTGTACAAGGTGAGATACAAAATCTCGAGGCATCATGCCAAAATCTCAGATATACTGACTCCTAGGACCTGAGAGTACAGAGACGACACAGGACATACTATCTACGCAACTTGACAGAATAGTGTCTCCACCTGAGGATCATTGCTGTCCTTGAGACTGCTGCTGCTGCTGCTGCTCACCCACTGATGGGTTCCTTCGTCCTCGGCGTCTACCTAAAAAGTCAAATCCCACGGGGGTGAGACAATTGAATAATTTTCCCAGCGAGAGTTATAACTCTCCGCTTGAAGCTTTGTTATAGCTTAAAGGAATAACATAAAGCAGAAGAAATATAAATATTCAACAGCAGGTAACATTGTATAAACTATGTGAAGCAGCATCCTTATAAGTAATCATTTCAATTATAACATAATTGAATGACAAGACATATAACAATAAGGAATATGAAGAACATGTATACTAATTACTTAACTAAAGCACTATGAACAATGTATCATCAATCATTGTTTCTCGTAGTTCAACCTAAGCAATATGCTATGCGGCTGATTACATTTTACAAACATATTTATGCCCTGAGGAGATGATTTACACCTCTCATACTACAACCGACCATCATTAGATCACAATCGGTACCATACATAGGTCATCAGGAGAGCCGGATTCCTTTGACCTCATCACTCCTCAATCAGTAGGAGGATCAGCATGCAGGACATCTCGTGTCTCTACTATAATAGCTTTCCAGGGTATTCTGGCAACTTCGCTATTTAGAGCTATAGTGGCATTATGTACTCTCTTCGCCATCGAGGGATTTCTTGTTTATCTCTCATCGATGTGGCATTAACAACATCATCGGGAGATTAGTGATACATCATCCCAGCATAAACATATAATGAAGGATTGAGAGATTAGTGGTACATCTCCTATCAAATCCAACATTAGGACATAAGGATATTCGCGTCCATAACCCCCACATACTCAAAAGTATGTGCTCTAGGAGTTCCCTTAGGAAAACCTGTTTCACCATCAATGACAATGATGGATCTATGGTCAGGGCTCTACTTGATATCATTTTACTTGATTAGTTAAGTACTTTATTGCATTCTTTAGCATCAGACATGTTTTCAAACATAAACAAATAAAACAAATGCTATAAAGAAAGAGTACTATTTGTATCAAGTTCACATCACATACTTTAAGCATTGGGATATCAATCCCTAACCATCTCATCATTATGATTCAGGAATGTGGGTATTCAAACCCTTGAGTCATCATAACACTTGCTACCAAGTAACATCTTATCATCCAGTCATTTCATCAGTATGACCTTTGATTATTGCAATGCATATATTACTCATGGCTCATTCAGCCTATCAAGCTCATATGTTACCACTCACCAGGTAACATGGCATATCATTATACTTGAAGTATATAAAGTGTTTTCAATGCATATGACATCATAATCCTTACCTGGATATGTTCACCTCTTTATGAAAACCTGCATGGTCAACATTTACTAATAACATGCACATTGTAACTATATCAGCACAACACAAGTTCTCTCAAATTATATATATGATACCACGTCCGTGCTACCTTGCACGGTCGTGCTTCATTGCACAGTCGTGCAACAAAGGATTCACCACGACCCTATCATAATACCACATATGGTTTCTAGGGTTAGGATTCCCATTCAATCCAATTACAGTTATTTAACCTCTTAACTTGATCAGGAATAGTGATTCCTTATCTCATACTTTAATCATGGAGTCTCATGCTTAAAAGCATAACTCAGAATTAGGGTTTACTTGTTCATATCATCACTTCACCCTAGATTAGGGTTTATTATTCACATTACATCACATTACCCTAGATTAGTGTGGGCTCTGATCTCCAAACCATGACATAAACACGATTAAAACTTAGCGGAAGCGAATCGGTAATCAGCGGAAGACAAAAATCACGGGAAATTAAAACTTTTCAAGATAAGAACTTGGATCCATAAAAACTTCTTTCATAAAGAGAGATAAACTGTTTACATCTCAGGATAATTACTTCTTGAGTAATTATATACATCCAGATACAAAATCTCAAGATCACTATACAAAAGACTCCAAGACCTGAGAGTACAGAGGACACATAGGACTGACTCTAACTACACCACATGGCAGGACAATCTCCACCTGAGATTACTGCTGCCTCTGATGCTGCTACTGCTAAGACTGATCACCTGTAGGCTGATTCCTTCGTCTCCGACGTCCACCTAAAAAGTTGAAGTCTACGGGGTGAGACAATTATACATAATTGTCCCAGCGAGAGTTATAACTCTTCACCAGAAGCTTTATTATAACATCAAAGAATATCTTAAGCTGTAAAGCCTTCAAAGTACTCTATAACAGTTGCAGGTATAACAAGATCTCTACAATTTAGGAGATATGGAGAATATAAACACTATTGCAATGTATCATCAATCAACTAACTTGGAGTCATCTCTAACAAGTTATACTACATGGTTGATTATGTTTTACAAACAACATTATGCCCTGTGGAGATGAGGCATACCACTCATACTCCAACTGATCGCTGAGAAGTCACATCAGTATCATACATAGGTCATTAAGAGAGCCGGATTTTCATGACCTTCACCTTCCTCAGTCAGTAAGAGGATCACTTGTAGGACATCTCGTGTCTCTACTACTATAGCTCACCAGGGTAAATTGGTCCTTCGCTATTCTAGAGTCACAGTGGCATTCTGTACTCTCTTCGTCATCAGGAGGTTTCATATTTACCTACCACTGATATGGATATCTGTGCTTTCTTCATCATCAGAAGGTTTCATGTTTACCTACCACTGATACGGTATGGAATTATAGTGAAGGATGGATGGATTACACATCTACATCACTCTCCTACACTAGGATGTAAGGTTCTACACATCCATGTACCCCACATACTCAAAAGTATGTGCTCCAGGAGTTCTCTGAGGAAAACCTGTTTCACCATCACTTAATCTCTGACAATGATGGATCTATGATCAGGGCTCTACATTATACTTGATTAGTTAGGTACATTCAGTATTCTTTAACAGCATACATTGTTCTCCAAAAAATAACAGTAGCATAACAGCTATAAAAGAAGAATACTAAATGTAACAGGCCTAACTCATATCAATCATCATTTCTCATTATCCTCATCACAAGTCATCTCTAAGGCATGACCCTGATGGTATTCATGGCTCTCACAGCCCAGTATCAGCATAGGATGCCAATGACAAGGCATCAGATTACTTTACTTATTCATAAGGCTAACAACATGCCTTTAATGAATATAACATCAACATCCATACCTGGATATGATTACCTTCATATCAGAACCTGCATGGTTAATACAACTGATAAAGGTAATACAAAAATAAGGAATATTCTTCCTACTCTAGTCATAAGAGTTAAATCTCTAATTCACATCAAATAGAGTTTAATACTCACAAGCATGCCATTACCCTTGAATTAGGGTTTACTATTCACATTACATGTCATCACCCTTGAATTAGGGTTTACTATTCACATTACATGTCATCACCCTTGAATTAGGGTTTACTATTCACATTACATGTCATCACCTTTGAATTAGGGTTTACTATTCACATTAAGGTGAATTGAACTCATAACATCATCATATATGAGTAACATCTTCATTGATGCTCTTAGATTAGTTAAAGGTTCATCATTTATCATAATTAGGGTTTCTATGATCTCACACAGGTGGATCATACCCTAATTATGCTCCTTCCTGTGCATTGGAGATGCTTTAATTGAGTTTTCACCTAAAAAGGGTACTTTCTCTCTCTAGAAGTACTTTCTCTTTCTAGAAGTACTTTCTCTCTCATCATAATGTTAGGTGATGTCAACATCACTATAAATCAGGTTGGATTAAGTCATCATAGGCTAACATAGCCCAAAACATCACCATCATGCGATTAGGGTTTGATTTGATCAAGGTATTACTTAATTTACCCTTCAGGGGTATTTTGGTAATTCACCCCATTGATCATCATCATGGTCAAAACCTTAGTCCATTAACCCCTTAATATCCTAGGTTATCATTAGGGTTTGATTAGGGCAACATTGAACCATTTATATCATCAATTGATTGAAAGAAGTCAACCTTGAATTATCTTGATTGATCTCAACCATCAACCCTCAATCGATTTGAGACCCATTGGTTGAGTTGACCTTTTGACCAATTGACATTAGGACCGCGAGGATGTGTAGAAAGTTTGGTCACTTTTGACCTCAGGGCCGCGAGGCCTCTTCCTCCTCCAAGACCGCGAGCCCTCCATTGATTCAAGACCGCGAAGACCTCAAATGAGGTTAAGACCGCGAAGATCATGAAGACCGTTTGCCCTTCTTTGACCCCAAGACCGCGAGGCCCCTCACGGTCTTGAGACCGCGAGCCCTCTCATGACCTTGAGACCTCGAGCCTCCTCACGACCTTGAGACCGCGAGCCTCCTCTCTACCTTGAGACCGCGAGCCTCCTCTCGACCTTGAGACCGCGAGCTCACATGGTCTCAACCACTTGGACCATCAACAAGATTCAATGATACACCTGATAATGTCAACTCATGTTGAAGCCCTCAAAAGGTCAAAACTATGATGACCACTTATGAATTGGGTCAATTAAGATTATGTTTGACCACTTGGTCATTCAACCCCTCAATGGTTGACCAATTAGGGTTGAAGTCGATTCAATTAGGGTCTATCAATGTTCACCCATCAACACTCAACAATGTGACTCAACCCAAGGTTGAACCCTTCAATTGAGCTCCAATTGGGCCCAAACTTGGCCCAAACGGTCTTGAGATCATGTGGGTGGACCCCACATGGCCGTGAGACCATTTTCCCAAGATTTCATCAAAATCCAAGGTGATTTGATAGGGGTTGAACCATGATTGATCCACAAAACAGTATTTTGATTAAATTGATAACTTATTTGCAATTAGGTCCACAATTGGTCAAATTACTTAACCCTAGACCTTCAAACGGTCTTGGGTGATTGTCCTCTCGGTCTTGAGACCGTTTGGATGAGTTCCAAACGGTCTTGAGACCGTTTTCCCATCCAATTTTGGATTCTAGTGCAAATTCATCAAGGTCTGACCTATTGAGTTGATGATTATATCAATATTTAATTGCAATATAATTTGGTGTAATTGTACCTTCAATTGGTCAAATAATCTTGACCCCAGACCTCCAAACGGTCATGGTTGATTGCCCTCATGGTCTTGAGACCGTTTGGGTGGCCCCTAAACGGTCTTGAGACCGTTTAGGTCAATCAACCCTAAAAACCCTAATTAGGTTACCATAATTTCAGTACTTATTTCACCTAGGGTTAGCCCTAGTATTCACCCTTCAACTCTTAGCCCGTTTGGAATTAGACCATCAAACTTGGTGAGTTGTTAATTAACATTATTTTTGAACAGTAATCTCATACGGTCAACGCCTGGTCAACGACCTTATACGGTCTTGAGACCGTTTACCCAAAAAGGCAAATTCAGACCGTTTGAGAATCAGGAATAAATTCTTTTAAAGTTGTTACTTGAAAAGGTCATATCTCCCGATTCCTTTGGAGTTAGCCTTCCCAATTTTGAGGGTAATTAACCTATATAATTAGGAACAGATTTCTTATACGGTCCACGCTCGGTCAACGGGGACAAATGGTCTTGGAGACCGTTTGCCCTGTCACGGTCTCGAGACCGTTTGCTCACCTCGCGGTCTTGAGACCGAGAGAGCAAACTGTTGGGACCGTTTAAGAAAGTGGAAAGCGGTGGGTTTTTCTTGGAAATCACGCCTTTATCTCCTAGCTCAAGAATAGTACGGATATTCCATGGATTTGCTTGCAAAATAGCAGGGAAAGGTAGGGAAACATGAAGAACTATCATCTAACCGCATATAAGAGATGTACATAGTAAAGCATGGGTTTAGAGTTATAAAACCCGCCTAAAGCTTGCTTCTTGAGCTCCAAGCTTTCAAGCTCCAAGCTCTAATGGCGTCCTTGAGTTCCCACAGGTTGGCCAAGGTGAAAACTCCAAGGAAGAACGAAAGTAGATGGCTAGAAAGATAGGGTTTCGAGAGTTAGCCACCAAATTGACCTTGAATTCGAGTTCTAACCATGGAATTAGGCAAAAGAAGGGTCCCAAACCTACCTTGTTTCCCTTGGTCGTCCTCCTTAGCTCCAAGGCAGTCTTTGGTCGTCTTAGGTGAAATGGAACAGTGAAGGGAACGAAGGGCAAGTTCCCTTGCTTAGAGAAGTTGAGGGTATATATACTAGGGGTAGGATTTTCAACATTAGTTCATAAGTTGTCCATAATTCCAACTAGGTCCCTCCTTCTTTACTTGATCGTCCCTTCCTCTTTATTCTAAGGACAAACCTTATCTTAAGGTCTAGAAAAAGAAGGCAAAGAAGAACAATCTAATAATAAGGTACATACATAAAGAGATGTTGCACATATACCCTGATTATTCAATCACAAGGCATATTTCATAACTTGATAACTCAATTGAGGTGACTCCCTCATAATTTCTTCTCTTAATGATGGAAAGAGTCTAAAAAGATACATTAGATGACATTTTTCACAATTTGCATCCCTTAATTTGGGTAAATTGCATTTTACCCCAAATTAGGGTTTCAAGCCCTGGGATTGCTTCCACAGCTGCACCTTGGTGCCCTAGCTTGGGAAATCCCTCTTACTTTGCCAAAAAGATTCTCATGATGTCTCAACATCAGAGGAACATCTCATCATGTGCAAATTTCAAGCTAACCCTTTCAACTGGGTAAATTGCACATAGGTCCCTGTATAACAAAACAATGCTACAACTTTAAATAAAAAGGAGCAAATACTGAAATATATGTTTCTGAGAAACTTAATTACATGCTCAGAGTTAAACACAAAGATTTAATCACATATTTAGGCAAAATACCTAGGGTTAACTCATAACTCAGGTCAGGGATGTTACAATTAGGGTTTACTATTCATGTTACATCACATTACCCTAGATTAGGGTTTTAATCATAATTGCCCTAAATTAGGGTTAAGGGTCAACAACCTTGTTAATTAGGGTTTAGGTTCATGATTAGGGTTTCATGATCTCTTTACTTAAGGATCATACCTTTAATCACTACATGAATCAAACTCAGGTATTAACTCCATGATATTATTCTTCTCAATCTTGATTAGATCATATTAACCCTTAGTCAAGTTCATGCAACTATAAATGACATAATGTATCAAGTCATTGTTCTTATAAGCAATTAGGGTTTCCTCCTTAATTGACATTAGTCACTTAGGTACTATTAGGGTTTTAACATTTGTATACCATCATTATGTATGAAGATTACTTTCATTCATGCTCTTAGTAAGGTTAAGATTCATTAATCATTATGATTAGGGTTTCCATGATCTCATAGTGAAGGATCATACCCTAATTATGTTCATTCATATATGTTGGAAGCATATTACTTTATTTCCATTCATATTAGGGAGTATTCTCTCTCCTCTTATCATTAGATGATGTTTACATATTATATGATTAGATTAGGTCAAACCAACCTTGATAACATAAGTCACATCATCACTACCATGGTCATTAGGGTTTGCTTGATCAAGAGGTGTTGACTACTTAAACCCATCAAGGGTACTTTGGTAAAGTCCACAATTGATCATAGAATGCATCAACCAACTAATTACTTGTTCCCTTAATGTCTTTAGGTATCATTAGGGTTTAGATTAATGAACCATTAAATGATATAAGTCTTTAAAGCATTAAGCATTCTTGACCTTAAAAGACTCCAAATAGTTTTGCACTTTCAACCTCCAAACGGTTTTGAAACCGCATGAAATGGTTGACCGTTTGGTACCTTTGACTTTCAAGACCGCATGGCCAAGTTCATACTCAAGACCATTTGCCCTAGATGAGGTGAATACCGTTTGGTCACGTTGACCATTTGGCCAAGTTTGACTTTGAAACCGTTTGGACAAATCGACCTTGAAACCGCAGGCCATAAACGGTTTTGAAACTGCATGAATCCAAACGGTTTTGAAACCGCTTGGTTCCAAATGGTCTTGAGACCGTTTGCCCCCAAACAGTCTTGAGACCATTTGGATTCAAACGGTCTTGAGACCGTTTGGTCCAAACACCTCAAAACCGCATGTACCTAAAAGTGTGTCAAACCTTCAAATTGAGTTAGCGTTTCCATTGTTGAACCCCTCAATTGTTCATTGCATGGTTAACCACTTATCAATTGAGCCAATTAGGTTAACCCTCTACTGATTTGACACTCAATTGACCCTCAATTGTTCACCAATTAGGGCTTGGATCAATTGGATTAGGGTTGGGAATCGATCATCCTTCAACATGTTTCAACATGAGTCTAATTGATGTTGAACCCATTGAACCATCATTCAATTGGGTCATGACCTGACCCCAAACGGTCTTGGGATCGTTTGGTCATCCTCCAAATGGTCCTGAGACCGTTTGCTCAAATCCTCATCAAAAACTAACTCAATCCATTAGGGTTTGAACCATAGATTTGATCATTAGGTCACTAATCGATTATACTTCAACTTATTGCCTCTCAATCTTCAACCACTTAACCATAGTCAACCCTAGACCTCCAAACGGTCTTGGGTGACCTCCAAACGGTTTTGAAACCTTTTGGACATCATGCAAATGGTCTTGAGACCGTTTTCCCATGATGTCATAAAAAACCAAGTCAATTACTACATGGTTGAACCCTAGGTTTGGTCACCAAATCAGCACTTAATTACTCAACAACTTGATATGATTGGACCCTCAATTGGTCAACCCCTCTTGACCCTAGACCTCCAAATGGTCTTGGGCGGTCACCAAACGGTCTTGAGACCGTTTGAGTGATCCCCAAATGGTTTTGAAACTGTTTGGGCCACTCAACCCAAACTTCAACATGATTGTATCCTTGAAATCAGCAATGGACCCGATTAGGGTTTAGGTGACTAAAGTGCCTTCAATTGGTGATTTACCTATAATTAGTTAATGATTCTTGGAGGGTGATTAGTCCATAATGTGTACAACAGCCCTCCAAACGGTCAACGCCTGGTCAACCCATCCAAACGGTCTTGGAGATCGTTTGCTCCAAACGGTCTTGTGAAACCATTTGCCACCAAACGGTTTTGAAACCGTTTACTTCCAAACGGTTTTGCAAACCATTTGGGCAAAGGGTGGAGACCGTTTGATAAAGTAAGATAAGGATTAACATTGGAATTAACGCCACCTTCTTCTACCTCAAGAACATGGTCTGTTCTTCACGGATTTAGTTGCAAGAACACTTAGAAGTATGGAAGAAAGGAAAGCAAGCAACGTTTTCATAGGAAGAAGATGTATAAGCAAAGCTTTAAGGTTTACAGTTATAAAACCCGCCTTAGAATCTGATCTAGAGCTCCAAGCTCCATATCTTTAATGGTGTCTTGAGCTCCAGGGGTCTTCCAAGGTCTTTTCTTCAAGAATTGGATGGAGAAGATGGCTAGAAACAAGAGTTGTGTAAGGAAAACTAGCAAACCAACCTTGTAATGGGATTTCCTCCATGAATTCGAGCTAGATGATGGTCAAAGCTTACCTAGATCACCTTGGTCGTTCTCTCCTGCTCCTGAGCTCCTCCTTAGTCGGTCCAAGCAAGAAGATGAGAAGAGGAAATGAAGGGAACGATCCTTTGCCTTGTAAAAGAGTTGTGCTTATATATTTTGGGTACATTTTCAAGGCAATGTTAATTACTTCTTCTCTTTTGCATCCATATCCTCCACGCCCCTTCCCCACCTCTTTGTCACGTTTCTCCCTTCTCTTTACATGCAAAACTCTTCCTTATCCACGTTTTAGAGGAAAAGAAGTCAAACACCTTACTAAGTTGCACATATAAAAGGGTCATTTTGCATACATCTTGAATATTTGATTATAAAGGTTATTCCTCTTATATGATTACTTAAATGAGGCGCCCCCCTCATTTTCTTTACTCTAATTGATGCCAAGATGCATGAGAGATACTCTAGAGGGTATATTTCACATGTTGCACCCTATTTTTTAGGTAAATTGCACTTTATACCAAAACTAGGTTTTAAAGCACAAGGATTGCTCTACAAGCTATATCTTGGTGCCCAAGCTTGGGGAATCCATATCACTACATCATATTCATTCTTATGATGTATCAACATCAGAGGAACATCTTAAAATGTGAAATTTTCAATTTAATCCTTCTAATTGGGTAATTTGCACATAGGCCCACTTATAACAAAACAATATTACAACATTGTTTAAAAAGGACAGAAATGGAAATATAAGTTCCTCAGCAGCTCTAATTACATATCAAGACATAATCACAAGCATCTAATCACATACCTTAAGCAAAAAACCTAGGGTTAGTTCATAACCCAGGTCAGGGATGTTACAGGTAGGGTAGAAAATCCAAGAGTAAACTATGAATTCATCCATCTAGCACCTTTCTTCATCAATTGAGTAAACCCTAAGCATAAGGAGCAAGAAAGGTAGGGTTTTAGAGCTTTAGAGCAATTTCTACCATGGAACAGAAAGGTTCCGACCTGGAGAAAGATAGGAGGAAGGATAACAAAGGAATAAATGGAGGAAAGAAGGGAATTATTATACTTTTAGGTCAAGATCACTAGAAGGAAGCTTTTTCAACCCTAAAATGAAGTCAATTTCAACCTTAGAGCCTTTTTCCAAGAAGATCCCCATTTTCTTCTTCCTTGGGCCAAACAATTCCTAGATGAATAGAGGGATAATGAGGTTGGGAGAAGGATGGAAGTGGTGGAGAGAAAATGGCTCGTTTTGGTGCTTGGGGATAAGTATATGACACTGTAAGATAAAAGAAAAAGAAAAAGTTGAAATTCTAGTATCTATCCAAGTGTCCATAGCCTTAATTTATTAAGAATATACAAGCACACACACAATCATCTCCCCCATCATGTGTATAGACCTTCTTAAATTTCCTTTGTCGAATTTCTCAGTCAATCAAATGATTCATTAGTTGATAGCTACTAAAGGTAGCTCATCCGTGAAGGGGAAAACCCTAAAATACCCTTGGAGAAAATACCTTCAAACCAAGGTTTATATAGGTGCCCCATGGCTAAAAAAGCTCAAGAATGATGAGAGAATTTCCAAGGAAATTAATTCAAGTGATAAATTGCAAAGAAAACCTCTCAATTGGGTAAATTGTAGAAAAGTACAAAATATGCATAAAATTGATAACTTGCTCAAACTGTGTCCAAATTGGACCAAATTTGAAACTTAAGCTTGTCTTATGATTTCAAAGCAAATCACAAGGTTATATTAGGGTTCTAATCATTTAATCATGGTAATTAATCTTGTTCAACTCATTAAGCAAGTTTAGGGGCCTTACAGATACAAGCTAGAATAAAATACAAGTTGTTGGAGCTAGTCCCCATGCCCCAGCACAAACATATACTCACTCATGGTGAGAGACAAAAATGGAAGGGTAGGTAGAACAATTTTAGGGGCCATGATGCCTAGTGCAAGAAGACCTATGTCTCCACTCCCCATGCCCCAACAAAAACATATACTCGCTCATGTCGAGAGACAACAGTGGAAGGGTAGGTAGAACAATGGAAGGGACCATGATGCCTGGTGCAAGAAGACCAATCTCTCAACTACGGTCTCTTCCTCCTTTCTCCTCGTGATGATTTGTGTTGTGCAAATGTGGCTTCTAATCACTGATCAGAAACCCTTAGAATGGGCGATAAGGGTTCCCTTTTATACATACATTCCTCGCTGCCAAAACCCTAGTGTTGAATACTTGTCGTTGAAGGCAACTATTTGCATGGCGTGTACTCGGTCCACCAAGTGACTCACGTGGGTTACTCAATCTTGACCTTATATCTAGTTCTCTGGCGGACCAGCATGAGTTGAACCTGTGTAGGCTGGACGTGAAGAGCGTGTGTCATAATTGAAGAATCTGGAATGCTTCAGGTAGAGAGTGGTTCTAGTCGGGCAACTGGAAGAGTCAATCGCTTGATTGGGTGGTTGGAAAGTAGACAATGGAGATATTTTGTGGCTTTCCTTCCCTCGAGGTGTGGCATCATAAGGGGTTGATTGTCCTTCTAGACAATGTAGTAAATTTTTGACTGGTTATACACGAAAAGAATGTAAAGTGCATTAAAGTCCAGAAAGGGAGGTTAATTGCATTTAACAAAATCTAAGGCTAAAACTAGGAAATAGAAACACAACAACCCATATAAAGTGAATAAAACTATACGGAAAGATGGGTATAAATATACTCATCAGGATATCACAGTCCAAAAGGAATTCTTCAAAAATCATATGCTTCAAATATATAGGTAAACATTGTCTTCTATTTATCATCCAGATGAATGGAGAGTTGGTAAAATCCTAAGTACCCATCCAGACAATACAAATAATAATGAATAGTGATATACTCCAAGACTTGATTGATAAATGGTATATAAAATTGATCTATTTTGGTGGCACCATTCAAAATCATGTATACTATGCACTCTCACCACCAAGTGGTAGTTCTGACAGTGAGTTTGTTGCAATTATTCTTTTGACCATTATCATACCTCCCTTTTTAGGTACAAAATGAATTGATCTCATCCATGTAATATTTGTAATGGCATATATAATTGTAGTGCCTTACAACTTAGTCGCTTCCTTCTTTACAACTTCACACAATTTATCGGTCAAACATCATTCCCCTTGAACCTTCATTTTTACACTTCATCCAAGTGAATCCTATGCATGCAAATAAAAAGAATCAATCTTATCACATCATTTATGGGGAAACTCAAGGTTTTTCTTCTCAAATTGAGACCAGAAAGCATTTAGTCTATTTTCTCTCGAGAATATGGCACAATTTATATTGAACGGGTCAATTCCTTCATTATTTTGAAACTCATATCTAAGTTTCCTTGGGAAGTTTTTTCAACTCAAGGGGGATCTTAATGGTTGTTTCATTGACTAGCATCCTTATTAGGGAATGTGTTTCACTATCTCAATGTGAAATTCCTCAGTGTATTTAAGGATATATTCTTAAGTCACTTCTTCATCATGGATTTTGGACAAGCTTTATCCCCATGGCTCGATAAGAAGAAAATTTCCTATCGAGCTTCCAATCGACCACCTTGCACAACCGACAAAGACTATCCTCAAGAGATGAGAAGTTGTGAAGGTTCTGGACCTCTTCCACAATTGTTCATCAACCTTTCATATCCTCTCCATTGTCTTCAATTTGTGGTTGATTGAGATAGATCTAGTATCTAGAGTGAAAGGCTTGGGCTAAAGGTTGGTAGATATATGAAGACACACCCTTCCCTTAACATGATTATTTTCCTTCTTTAGTTTTTGAGTCACTTCTTCATGTTTTAACTTAGATATAGGCTAATGATCATTTCATGTAGTGAATATATACCATATTTCATCAACGTGAGCTTATAAACTTGAGATGGGAATTACCTCCATTCCTAATAACCATGTACATATTTTAATCAATTTTAATATATCTTTGGCATGTTTGTCCACATTCTCTTATTTTATTGCATTACTTATTTCTTATATATAATCTTATGATCTTTGATTATGATCAAAATCCATAGAGTGTTGCATGATAATATATGGACAATGACGTAGTGTAAATCCATGAGATTGACATATTACTAAATTGAAAGTCACATGCTAGTGTTTGTTTGGTAGTGAGAACCTAATTGAAGTTCTCCTAAATCGTATCATAATCCAAAAGTGCAATCAACCTCTATTTGCTTTCTTAACTAGATTGTATTTCTTAACTTAATTCTATATGCGGTTCTTTTTAGAACATTTAAACATACCTTCAAATTATACTTAGCTAAGCCAAGGCCTACGGTTTCAAGTTTTGCCACCCATATCTTTTTGTTTGACCAATTTACGATCTCAAAATGGCTTCAAAATTTTATTGATTCAAGATGAGGGTACAACTACATGTATAATGGACAACTTTCATTGGATTTGACACTATATTTTTAACCAAACTCCAAAAAATACATGAATTGGTATACACAGTCCATTGTAGCAAACATGGTCGAGTACTAGGATAAGGGTGGCAATGTGTTGGGACCTTAGGCCTTATCTTAGATAAGTTTATTTGGGAGGTAAGTTAGGCATTCTAGAAGGAACAAATTGTGTATGACTAAGATAAAAGGTTAAAATCTAGTTAACAAGTGAAATGGAGGTTTATTTCAATGTTGGAATAAGATATGATAATTGGGAACTTAAATCAGGTTTCACCTACAACAAATGCTCACCAAATAGGAAAACACTCAAACTGATTTCAAGCCCTTTATGTAATTTGCAAGCAGTCATTATTGGTGTCTACTCCTTCTCTCTTTCTCTCTCTTTCAAGATTATGTTAGATCTATAGTTAGAATTATGTCTCCTCTCAAGATGGAAACAAAATAATACAAAAAAAACACTAGTATATGACTTTTGCTTTAGTGATCTATCGATCTCATGGATTTACACTACCTCATACTTTTTATCTGACCAAGAAACACTCTCTAACAGATGCTAAAAACCAGGCATTACATATAATGGGTAAGCATACCAGTAATGTGATAAAAAACAAAGTATACGGACAAACACGCCAAAGATATATAAAAATGGGTTATAAGTACCAACATGTTTGGGAGGTCCTCGAGGCTAAACCCAAATTTGAATATTTCATCACTTATCTTCATGAAAAATATTATAAATTCACTACAAGAATTTTCTTTGCCTTGATCTAAGATAAAACAAGTAGAAGCTAGATATAAACTAAGGAGGAATAATCGGGTCAAGAAAAGGGTAGATCTTATGAAAATCTACTAACCATTAACATAATTTGTTTACTCTAGATACTAGATCTACCTTCAACAACCCTTGCATGAACATTGATTGAAGAGAGGTGTACGACCAATGGATAACTATGGATGAGGTGCTACACCTTTGTGGACTTTCGTATCTAAAGGATAAACTTGGTAGGTTGTGTTGTGTGGTCGATCGACAATGTTCTTCTTTTCAAGCCTTAAAGATGCAACTCTTCTACTTACATCCAACACCCAATATGCCCCCCATGTGATACATAGTGGGGTATGTATAGGCTTGGATAGAGACCCAAGGTACCACCAAGCTCTCCTCTTTAGTGCATTTGTTGTGTGTCCCAAGTCAAAGGGGAATGTGTAGTGTGGTCCCAATGCCCAAAGGGAGGAAGTGGTGGTTTTAGAGGACTCATTGACTTATGTGTGTGATATATCGAGAGAGGAAGGAGTATCCATAGATGGATCTCTTACTACTGACCTCGATGGCATTGATACACATTGTTACAACCTCAATTTTGCATATGTTTTCATAATTGAATGGTAAAGATTTTGTGAATATGGGCTTAATTGAAAAGGTTGTATGCTTTTCTTCAAAATATGGATTTCTTTGCAAAACTCTCTTTTGATAGGAATTTCGTAATTTCTATTATTAGATTAATTCAATAATGGATATAAAAGAGAAGAAAAGAAGAAAAGACCAAATAAAAGAAAAAATACAATATAATGGGTATTAAGCAAAGTAATCATGAGAAATACATAGAAATCTCTAGAAAGTGGAATTAATGGCCACAATTAAATAAATTTCGTTTCTATGTGATTTCTAATCAAAGAAATATAAAAAGAGGAAAAAGGAAATGAAAGATAAAGAGAAATGCTTGAAAAGAAATATCTTAATAAATAAATAAGTAAGATAATGAAAAATGAAGAATATAGATGCATCTAGAAGGATGATAAGTATCCTTAAAAAATGAATTTCAAAATATTAGGATTTCTTCGGGTCCAAGGAATCCCAATGAGTAAGAAGAAAGAGAAAAATGCAAATAATACAAAAATAAGAGGATAATGTGATACATAATTAATGAATTTGTGGTATTATTAAAAAGAGGTGCTTTCTTCTATGAGGAAGTATAATTTCATGGCCAATGGATTAAAATTCAAGCCTAGAGATGAAGAAAGAGATAATTTTTGAATTCCTAATATCTAAAGAATAAAGAATATCAAAGAGTTTTTTTAAGAGAGAGAAGATTGCTTCCTAATGAAGGAACTTGATTTCCTATTAGGAAAGGGCTTTGTTTCTTTGTGGGCGAGCATGTTAGGGCATTGCTACCCACCCCAATATAAAGGGTAGACCCCTTGGCCCAAGTTCAAGAAGATCCCATGCATCCATTTCTCTTCTCCTTCTTGTTTTCATTCAAACCCTAACCAAGAGAAGTTGTGCTAACCATGGAGAATCGAGGGGTCGTGGAGGAGTTACAATGGAGGTGTGCTGCTTCCATGACACCAAGGGGGTGCTCGGTGGTCGTCCCCTCATCCTAGATGTGCGTAGTTGCAGCAGCATGACTGCATAGGACAGCCGCGAGTTGTAGACCGCCGAGCCCAATCCTAGCCACCTCGGCCCCCTCTTTGAACCCCCGCAGGCATGCCGGAGGGTGGCGGAAGAAATGGGGCCATCTTCGGTTACCCTAGAGTCCAAGTAGGGAGGAGGAGAGCCCCCCCCCCGAGCTGCTATAGTCGACAGCACTAGGGTTGCGTGAGGAGGAAGAAGATCAGGTGACTTTGGGTGTTTTTTCCCCTCCCTTCCATGAAGAACCGACGACTTAAGTAAGAGCAGTATGGTCATTCCATTGTAATTCAGCTGTGGCTTCATATTGCATGGAAAGGCTGACGTGGCAGCCTGCCATTGGTCCAAGTAAGTGAAACTAATAGTTTTCATAACTAATTACTCGTAACTCTGATGGTAGCAAATAATATATGTATTTTACTCAGAAAAATGCAAGGAATGCAATAAAAATTGAAGCATGATTCCTCTTGCAATTCAAAAAGTAGTGGAAGTTATCAACTTTAGTGCATTAATGGTTAAGAAACCCTAATTTAAGATGATTAATGTATCGAGAAGGGTTATATGGATGATTAAAGTTGATATTAACATGTTGTTTATAAAAAGGACACATTAGATTCAAAAGGATGATCTTTATGTGTAATTTGATTAATTTAGGGTTCCATGTACATGAATATGCTTTAATGGGCCTTGAAACCCTAACTTTGGTAATTATGACCCTTAATGGCTTTAATTGTTCAAATCCATGAATAAAGCTGAGATATGATGATTCTAAGCTATTTTGAGTATGAAAGTTTCTAATTGTGGATAAATACCCTTAATTAGGGTTTTCTAATGGATAACTATGGAATTAGTGATAAATAGAGTTCATATGTGAATTAGACCATAATAAATTATGAGTTGTTACTCCGCAAGAAAACAAAGATGATAATTGGCTTAAATGATCGTGTCATGACTTAAAAGGATAAAGATTGTAGTTTTAGTGTAAAAGAGGCATAATAGACTTAATTGTCTTTCAATTGTGCCTATGATGTTGAAATTAGGGTTTGTGAACTAAAAGAGCATTAAAAGTGATAAATGCATAATGGAGGCTAAAACCCTAAAGTTGGCCTAGATATCCTATGATGGCATCCAAGCCTATCTTGAGAATGTTTTGGATATAAAACAATGACACTTGGATGTTATGCATTGATTTCAAGATATTGATGATTGCTTGTTTGATTGTTCTTGAATATTAATGCTTGGACATCAAAGTTACTCTAGATCAGGTATGTGGTTACGCTTATGGTTAATCGCCTTAGTTTCACAGCGATTCCCAGATGTTTTATCGGTTGATTGAAAATAACTACTTGGATGAATTTTATTTCATGTAACTATAAAGTGACTATGATTATCACCTTAAATGTATACATGACTAGCTCAGATCCTAGTCCTCCTCTGTGGCTTTGCTAATGATGAAAAGGGTAACCTGGTACAGGGCCTACTTGTTAAGTAGGACATCAGGTTATCATGAGTTAGGAATTGGGCTACCCATGTGTAGTGCCATGTGACTCTTTAGCACACCATGAGTTAAAGAGTGGGTTACCTATGGGTAGTGCCATGCGACTCAACCCTAGAAATTGATTCACCTATTAGGTAGGATCATGAGGGGTTTAATGGAGATCTACCATAAGGAAGGTAGCATCTAGGTCCACTGCAGGGACAACACAGAGGTTAGGATATGTAGGGATTTTGTAGTTCTCTTTAAGATGTAAAGTTTGCTTGCTAAACCATAATTGCTTGCAATATGTTGTTACAGATAATTGCCTGATTATTGTTTCCCCCACATATCGGCATATTCATTTATGCTGATCGACATTTTTTTGTCAGCGTTTTAGGTACAACCCTGAAAAGAACAAACAGTAAAGTGACACATTGTGAAAATAAGAAATAAAGTGCGAGGAGGATTAGATAGAATAGATTCAAGATGTGGATAGTAGTAGATATCCAAAGTTTTTAAAAGGTATGCAAAGTTTTATTTTTATACCAGCTTTCTGTATAGTCATGGTAGAATTTAATAATTATTACTGATTATTTGTCAAACCTTTGATCTGGGAAATTGGGATAATGACTCTGACCTCTTGGTCTCCCTTAATTGGGGGTTATCGGGAGGCGGGGTTGTTACATTTGGTATCAGAGCATTGGTTCCTCATTTAGTCTTTAGTAATTATTTAATTTTACAAATTCCATAGAACCGAGGGAGTTATTAGAGTATTTTTCGAAAGACAGAGGTGTCTAGAAAAGGACCACGTCTGGGGGATGGCAATATTTTCCTCCGCACCGCTAGTCAGAATACGAGGACTTCCAGATTTGTGTGACTGCCTGGACAATGTCTCAGGATTTGAATCAAAATAAGATACCTTTAGGACTCTCTCATCTTGTTCATCCCTTCTCAACTCAAATGTTGTTAAGGATTTTAAGGATTAGGTTTTCTCTCTCTTCCTGATCACCCTCTCAAGGTACGGGTAAAGTTGATAAGGTTTAAGGAATCCTCCACCAAATTAATGAAAAGCATGTAAATAAGATGTCATGGACATAAGCTTAATAGTTTAAGCGTAAACTAAAGAATAGTTGCATGCTTAGGTCATATGACATGTGTTGTCATACCCTCAGGAGAGACATGAGGTTAGACCTTCTTATTAGGAGGATGAAGTAGATAGTTGGTATCAGATGAAGAAACCTCCATTAAAGGTAGAAACCTGACACATCTTATGAGGATGACGATAACCCTAACCCTAAGTGGTGGTTAGAGAGAGAGATGGCATGATGAGTTAGATTTCATGGTCGACCATGTGTGTGGGTTGACATGCTTTTGGTTTTGGATACCTATGAGAAGTATGAGCTATGTGAGGTTGGTTGGCTTAGTACCGTTTGGGCGACCCAACTTGGAAAGGGGTCATTCATGTTAGGGTGAAGGATAACTCCTTCATTGATGAGGTTAGTGATGACCATATAGAAACCCTATGAGCTTATATGAGCATGGAAAAGTTACACCCAAAGTTCTCCAGTAGTGCTGACAATAGGCTAACACCCTGGCTAGGAGAGTATGTTGGATAGCTTATGAGATAAGCATGAAGAGTTATGGATAATCTTGAGCAAACATGGGTTTCACTCATGTAGGTGTATGCTTGTGAGCTTGATCCACCTTAGAGAGAGGACCTCTAGTAGTAAGGTTGTTGTAGGGTTAAGCTCTAGAGAGAGAGAGAGTAGGGCCCAAGCTAGAAGGTTGGAAATTTAGACTCTGGGTTAGGAGGAACCCCGAGAAGTTGAGGATGATGCGACCTAAGTGGATGGTTGTGGTTGTCTCATGCATGATCCCTGGAGGCTTATGGTATCTTGGTTGCCTTTAGAGGAACCAAACCCTAGAGAGAGGATGAGGATGATGATACCTATGTGCCTACGGTATAGGTAGGGATAGGAAGAAGAGTTCCTTAGACCATGATGAGGCTTAGTACCAAGTTGTGAGACCTTATACTTAGTTGTTTGTCCTTGAGGAGGACTCAACTCTGAGGTGTTACTCGAGTAGAAGGATAATAGGAAGTGCATGCCATACCTTGAACATGCTTAGTACGTAGTTACAGGGTTGAGAATGTAGTTGGACATCAGAAAGGTAAACCTAGAGTTCCTAGACCTAAGAGGGGAAGTAGTAGTGCTGGGTATGCCTGATGCTCATGACGAGATTTGAGTTTCTATAGATCCGAGCATGGAACTCTTCATGTTTAGAGGAATGGGAAACCTCTTGGACCAAGGTGTATGTTTGATAAACCTCTCACATATAGGTTGGTGACATATGATTTTGGTCCAATGTCAAGGAATGAGAACAAGTATGACTTATCAGGGAGACCTAGCATGGTTTAGTAGGTGGTCTTTGGTTAGCTACGAGCCTTAGTAGCTTGTTAGGGTTAAGCATGCTCATGTGAAGGTAAACCCTGGACATAAGGATGTTTGTGACCTTTATTAT
The DNA here is from genome assembly GCA_963693085.1 of Alisma plantago-aquatica. NCBI lineage: Eukaryota > Viridiplantae > Streptophyta > Magnoliopsida > Alismatales > Alismataceae > Alisma > Alisma plantago-aquatica. The sequence continues at coordinate 766,187,857 of OY856413.1, read as the reverse complement.
CAAGATGTAGTTTCCTCCCATCATGGGAGAGGGACCCTTTTATAGGGTGTATACCAGTTTTTGTTGGTTTTGAGGTAACCTAAAGAGGTCTCATAGGATCTTGAGAAGCTAAGAGAAAAGTACATAGTATGAGAATGAACCTGTAGACCCATAGATAACCATGTCTAAGTGCATGTGGATGTGTTAGCATGGAGGTAACCAGTATGGGGCCTAACCATGGTAGGTAGGTCGCCATGATCCCTATGAAAGGATGTAAGTCAGACCACAAATGCTGAGAGAGATGATGGAGACTTGGGTAAGGTTTCAAGTTGGATATGTGCTATGTTTGGATCCTAAGTCTATCCTAAGGTCAGGCAGGGATAAGACTGATGGGAGTAGGAGTTGCCTAATTCCCTAGTTGCACGTGACCATAGGGTCGGGAGGTAACAACTGTCATTGTCTAAGGGCCATGGGTTAGGAGATTGATCACCTTCATGAACTCATGGGACCCAAAGGGCAAATGAGGATGGCATTCTCTGGATGCATAAGGGAAGAGGGATAACCCCAAAAGTGTTGGCACCCTACAAACCTAGAGGAGATGACCAAGGATTGTGTGTGGACCCAAGTAGGTTCGAGATCAGTTTTCCATGGAAGTAACTTTGATATCAAGATAATCGTGATGTAGAGACATATGTGGAACATTTCAACTTAAATTTGAAGGTGTACTGGCAATGTGGGATGTACCATCTCTACTCTCAGAACAGGAAGAACTTTTTATTTGGATGGCCGCCAAATGCTTATTTCCTTTTGTTAGGGGAGTGAGAGATAGGACAGTACGCATACCATACACTAGGGATAAAGATGATGTGAGTGGAAACATTGCTATGAGGTATGAGGATAGAGGTAAAAACATACCCTTGTGGAGTGTAGGATATGTGGATGGTTTACAAACATCAGGATAACTAAGGTAGTCATCTTATGAGGATGTTTTTATCATGAGCTATGTGGAATTTGCGAGTTATACAAGGTTGGGTTCAAAAACCAAGAAGATGAGCTCTAAGTTTTCTTATTCAAGATAGACCTAAAGTCCGAGATGAGATGATAAGTGGAATACATGGAGGTGTATGTCTTCAACATTACCTAATACATAAGGATGTGAGGTGGTGATGGATGCTCTTGTTGAGATGCAGCTGCCTAGTCTAGCTAGTGGGAAGGATGAGAGAGGTGGTTAGGTGAACCCTAAGTTTGTGAGATATGTTTGGCTAACACTCTGATGTAATGAGATTGTTGATCAAGTTAATAGTTGTTTGGTTAGCCAGCCTAGGGCTTGTCATGATAGAAGGATGGTTGTAGAACCTCGGATGCACTTCTCTGGAAAAGAAGGTGATGAAACCCACAACTAGAGTGTTTTTATGGTTTCTAAGGAACCAACCTTAAGGAATCATGAAATACAAGAAATCATGATTTTAAGTTCATCATACACCATAGTAAGTTGCGATAGTACTTTGGATTCCTAAGATGAAGTTGCTTGTGGCTTGTCGCCATGCATGCCAGGAGGTGAAGGACGAACTCCGGTAACCCAGTGAATTGATATAGAGGATAAAGAGTCCCCAAGAGGGAATGGGAGTTCATCACTATGGATGTTGTGGTAAGTCTCCCCTGGACCAAGGAAGGTCAAGATGCAATATGGGTTATGGTAGATCGCCTTACCTAGATGACATGATCTAAGGGAAAAGGGAGAGTACTGTCAAGGGACAGATCTAGTTGAACTACATGTGAGAGAGAGATGCTTCAACTACACCATGATGTGAGTTCAAAAGTTCTTGAGTGTGACCTAAAGGTTTACTTCCATGCGGTGGAAGTAGGTACATGAAGAACTCGATGTCAGTACAATTTATCACCCCAAACTAATGGTTAATATGATCCAGACTAGAGGGTCTGATGAGAGCATGTGTGCTCATTTAGGGTGATACACATAGATATTTCTTGTCCTATGTAAGATGTGATGATAACCACCATAGTTAGTATCGGGATGTAAAGAATCTCTATAAGGGAGGTTGTGTTGGTCACCACTTCATTAAGATGATGTTGGTGAAGGGACCTTGTGAAGGTCAGAAAAAGACCACAGTGAGTGTAGATGAAGTCGCTTTGATCGTGCGATGGCTGAAAGAGAGCCCAGGGGCGACATGACGTGTGAGCTGATGCAAAGAAGACTAACATGCAGTTCATTGTGGGAGAATATGTGATATAAAAATCCGACCCCTCTGAGCTATAGCTGAAAAAGATGAGTCCCCGATACATAGGTCCATCTGAGATGGATTGGTGGAGTTACTTATGTTTGACCTTACTCCTCAGGATAATGTGATGAGTGATGAGTTCCATGTGTCCAAGTTAGAGCACTATGTGAGGTACCTGAGTCAGGTGCTGAGCAATGAACCTAGTGATTCCCAAGGGAGGCTGAAATGTCCTGATTCACCTATGAGGATTATAGATGCCAAGGTGAAAGAACTCAGAGAAAAGAATATGTGATGATAAAGGTTCTTTGGAAGCACCATGGATAGGGTAAAGCCACATAGGGGCCAATGATGGACATGGAAAAGTCTTCCTGATTTGTTTGTGTGCTTGATGGAATTTTGAGGACGAAATTCTTATAAGAGGGGAAGGATGTTACAACCTCAATTTTGCATATGTTTTCATAATTGAATTGTAAAGATTTTGTGAATATGGACTTAATAGAAAAGGTTGTATGTTTTACTTCAAAAGATGGATTTCTTTGCAAAACTCTCTTTTGATAGGAACTCGTAATTTCTATTATTAGATTAATTCAATAATGGATATAAAAGAGAAGAAAAGAAGAAAAGACCAAATACAAGGAAAAGATACAAGATAATGGGTATTAAGCAAAGTAATCATGAGAAATACATAGAAATATCTAAAAAGTGGAATTCATGACCAAAATTAAATAAATTTCGTTTCTATGTGATTTCTCATAAAAGAAATATGAAAAGTGGAAAAAGGAAATGAAAGATAAAGGGAAATCCTTGAAAAGAAATATCTTAATAAAGAAATAAGTAAGATAATGAAAAAATAAAGAATGTAGATGCATCTAGAAGGATTATAAGTATCCTTTAAAAAAGGAATTTCAAAATCTTAGGATTTCTTGGGGTCCAAGGAGTCCCAATGAGTAAGAAGAAAGAGAAAAATGCAAATAATACAAAAATAAGAGGATAATGTGATACATAATTAATGAATTTGTGGTATTATTAAAAGGAGGTGCTTTTTTCTATGAGGAAGTATAATTTCGTGGCCAATGGATTAAAAATCAAGTCTAGAGATGAAGAAAGAGATAATTTTCGAATTCCTAATACCTAAAGAATAAAGAATATCAAAGAGTTTTTTTAAGAGAGAGAAGATTGCTTCGTAATGAAGGATTGGAAAGGGCTTTGTTGCTTTGTGGGCAAGCATGTTAGGGCATTGCTACCCACCCCTATATAAAGGGTAGACCCCTTGGCCCGAGTTCAAGAAGATCACATGCATCCCTTTCTCTTCTCCTTCTAGTTTCCATTCAAACCCTAACCAAGAGAAGTTGTGCTAACCCTGGAGCACCGAGGGGCTGTGGAGGGGTTACAATGGAGTTGTGTTGCTCCCACGACACCAAGAGGATGCTCGGTGGTCGTCCCCTCATCCTAGCTATGCGCAACTGCAGCAGTACGATTGCATAGGATAGCCGCGAGTTGCAGACTACCGATCCTAATCCCAGCTGCCTCGGCCCCATCTTTGAACCCCCGCAGGTATGCCGGAGGGTGGCGGAAGCAATGGGGCCATCGTCGGTGCCCCTAGAGTACAAGGAGGGAGGAGGAGAGCCCCCCCTCCCCCGAGCTGCTACAATCGGCAGCGCTAGGGTTACATGAGGAGGAGGAAGATCAGGTGACTTTGGACATTTTTCCCCCTCCCTACCATGCAAAACCGACAACTTAAGTAAGGGCAGTATGGTCATTCCATTATAATTAAGTCGCGGCTATGTATTGAATAGAAAGGCTGACGTGGCAGCCTGCCATTGGTCCAAGTAAGTCAAACTTGCAATTTTCATAACTAATTACTCGTAACTCTGATGGTAGCAGATAATATATGTATTTTGCTTAGAAAAATGATAGGAATGCAATAAAAATGTAATTGAAGCATGATTCCTCTTACAATTCGAAAAGTAGTTGAAGTTATCAACTTTAGTGCATCAATGGTTAAGAAACCCTAATTTAAGATGATTAATGTATCGAAAAGGGTTATATGGATGATTAAAGTTGATATTAACCTATTGTTTATAAAAAGGACACATTAGATCCAAAAGGATGATCTTTATGTGTAACTTGATTAATTTAGGGTTCCATGTACATGAATATGCTTTAATGGGCCTTGAAAGCCTAACTTTGGTAATTATGACCCTTAATGGCTTTAATTGTTTAAATCCATGAATAAAGCTGAGATATGATGATTCTAATATATTTCGAGTATGAAAGTTTCTAATTGTGGATAAACACCCTTAATATGATAATTAGGGTTTTCTAATGGATAAATATGGAATTAGTGATAAATAGAGTTCATATGTGAATTAGACCATAAAAAAATTATGAGTTTTTAATCTGGAAGAAAATAAAGATGATAATTGGCCTTAATGATCGTGCCATGACTTAAAAGGATAAAGATGGTAGTTTTAGTGTAAAAGAGGCATAATAGACTTAATTGACTTTCAATTGTGCCTATGATGTTGAAATTAGGGTTTGTGAACTAAAAGAGCATTAAAAGTGATAAATGCATAATGGAGGCTAAAACCCTAATAAAACCATAAAGTTGGCCTAGATATCCTAGGATGGCATCCAAGCCTATCTTGAGAATGTTTTGGATAAAACAATGACACTTGGATGTTATGCATTGATTTCAAGATATTGATGATTGCTTGTTTGATTGTTCTTGAATATTAATGCTTGGACATCAAAGTTACTCTAGATCAGGTATGTGGTTATGCTTATGGTTAATCGCCTTAGTTTCACGACGATTCCCGGATGTTTTATCGGTTGCTTGAAAATAACTGCTTGGATAACTTTTATTTCATGCAACTATAAAGTGACTATGATTATCACCTTAAATGTATACATGACTAGCTCTGATCCTAGTCCTCCTCTATGGCTTTGCTAATGATGAAAAGGGTAAGATGGTACATGTCCTACTTGTTAAGTAGGACATCAGGTTATCATGAGTTAGGAATTGGGCTACCCACGTGTAGTGCCATGCGACTCTTTAGCACACCATGAGTTAAGGAGTGGGCTACCTTTGAGTAGTGTCATGTGTCTCAACCCTAGAAATTGATTCACCTGTTAGGTAGGATCATGAGGGGTTTAAGGGGATCTACCATAAGGAAGGTAGCATCCAGGTCCACTGCAGGGATAGCACAGAGGTTAGGATATGTAGGGATTGAGTAGTTCTGTTTAAGATGTAAAGTTTGCTTGCTAAACCGTAATTGCTTGCAATATGTTGTTACGGATAATTACCTGATTATTGTTTCCCCCACATACCGGCATATTCATTTATGCTGACTGACATTTTTTTTTCGGTGTTTTAGGTACAACCTTGAAAAGAACAAATAGTAAAGTGACAAATTATGAAAATAAGAAATAAAGTGCAAGGAGGATTAGATAGAATAGATTCAAGCTGTGGATAGCAGTAGATATACAAAGTTTTTAAAAGGTATGAAAGTTTTATTTTTATACCATCTTTCAGTATAGTCATGATAGAATTTAATAATTATTACTGATTATTTATCGAACCTTTGATCTGGGAAATTGGGATAACGGCTCTGACCTCTTGGTCTCCCTTAATTGGGGGTTATCGAGAAGCGGGGTCATTACACACATCCTTTGGTGGCTTGTTTCTCTATCCTTGTTGGCCTTGTTGATTGGCTTCTCTGACTAGTCTTAATGGATTATTTTATAGCTAGTATGGATATCCTCAATGGAATTTATGCCCTGCATTATTGGTAATAATTTTAAACTTCGGTTGTAGTCCATTGATCGCAGACTAATTTGCCTTGATGCACTTCATAAAGTGTACTTGTGATGCTCATCGAGGGTTGCTCTTTCCTAAGTTTGATCGTTCTTGTGCTTCCCAATGATGGTTGTGCTTCCTCAGTTGATGGCAGCCCATCCATTGGTGTATTTCCTTGGTTTCAATATAAAATGTCATGTCTCGCATATTAGGAGGAACAATTGGCAAAATAATAGAAAAATGGGAGAAAAAAACTTCATGCTCCAAGTCTTAACTATGGGAGAAGTAGAGGTAAAAGATGCACAAATATCCACAAATTTTATATTATCAACCAGGTATAGGATAAAATGTTTTTTACATTATCCAATGACTAAGCATGACTAACAACACAATCAACAATATGGATTTGAGCACAAGCCTACCAAAACCTAATATGACCCAAACTAATGCTCATACTAAGATATTCATGGAGTCTATGGTGACCTATCCCATTTTATATATAACTTGTTAAGTTTACCCCTTTCTTACTTATGTACAAGGATAATTATGAGGTATATTTCCTAATGATGATGATTTATATGAAACAATGTGATTGTGTAGGAAACATGTGTTGCAAATTGTAGATTAATATGTAGCTTGTAATGATGATTCTAGGCTGGCTTTCTTCTTAACTATAAGTTGATTCATGTCATTTTTGTTGTGTGAAGGTATACATATATGATAAAGAATGAGTTTATATCATTTACTGTGAGTAAGAGGATTACGCAACGAATTAAATTATAAAATCATCTAGTTATGTTTCTTGAATGTTTCCTCCAAGGTCCATATTAGGGAAATGAAACATGTTCCATTTTAGTAATTAAAGGATTATGAGAATTATTTATAGAGTGTTCATTTAAATCATGAATGGAAAAAACATACATTCACATAAATAGCTACACTTACCATAATCATTTGTTGTTAAAGTATACGTCCACAAGGAAAAGACTGAGCAAATGAGTAATGTCAAATATGATGTATTACAAAAAGTGATATGTTGTCATACTTGTAAGATGAGTTGGTTATGGTATATAAGTTGATTGATCTACCTAAGCCTCTTTAGGAAACCCACAATAGACTAGAGTTTGTTGTATCTATCTTAGGGTGGCTAACTAAACCTAACATAATGATAGTGAGTCATTGACACATGAATCAAGCATGGGTGACTTATACTAGGTGAGGTAAGATCAAATTAGGTTCAAGGAGAATAAATTAAATTTGATAAGATGCGTAGATAATGAAATGAAAGTGTGTTATATTTCATTAACTAACATTTGATGTATATTTTTTGATTAAATATATTCCTTATGTATGAACTTCCATTATATTTTATCAGAAGAAAAACTCTTGTCTTATTTTTGTCTACTTAATATAAGATCTAATGGATAAATGGTATATAAGAACTAACCTCTTATATTTGTTCTATGATGGGTTTTCTATCTACTACCGCTAATGATCAATCATTAGTTATATTGAAAATAGTTTTCTTTTGTAGACATGGCTCATGTGTTTTCCATCTTCAAGACTGCAAAATATGTTCATGGTTCAGCTACTGGGTGTCAAAAGCATGGTGTTGTTATTAGTAAACTATGAGTACTTACACCTAAATTTTGTTGTATTTTATTTAAATGTAACTTGTGTAGTTTTCTTATGGCTCTGAAACATTTAGTAGTTTTTGGTATATTAGTAGGTATGATCTCAAATAATAAAAATGTAATTGGGATTTGATCTAAATGTATGATTTACTAATTAGTTATTCTTTTCTGTAAAGTAGAAATAATTTATATTAGAGTATCTATCAACTTTTAAAATATAATATCTACCAATTTGTAATGTCTTTTTTCCTTCTAACATATGTTTCTTAGATGGAGTAAGGACTTTCTGCTCATTGCGACTCTATATAAGTCTCATGTGATTGTTTATAATGCTTTTTTCTCTAATGCCATAGAATAGAGAGCTCATGATAAATAAGATGTATATGGAATGACTTACTTATAATGTCTCGATAGTCTTAATTTCTTGTGTGTGTTTGGATAAAAAGTATGTTTCTTTTTTATACATGTCATATGATGTGCACCAAACAACATATACACAATAAGATTTGGTTTATATTACAATGGGTTCAATAGGATTTTATTTATAAATAAATATGTGGATTCATATATGAGATAGAGTTTTTTTTCATGTTTTATTAAAAAGGAAATCCATCCACTATTTAAATCTTGTTTTTTCAGAATATGGTGTTTTTTTTCTTAATTAGGGTTTAAGTTTAGAAATGATATATACTAGTTTCCATTGATGCTAATCAAAAGGGACTTCCTGATATGTTTGGTTGTATTAAGATCAGTTGACAATTGCAAACCAGTAAAACAACAAAACATAAAATTCAATTCAAGTCTTACGTTAGGATGAGAATCGAAACATGGGTTTCAAAGACCATACATTATCACATCAAACAATTCTATACAATTTAATTACATTTATTTTATAAAGGGATGCAATTATGTTTCTATATTCACACCATTGTTATATGAGCTACTCCTAAACCTTATTTTAAGCATTGCCATGTATGAAAAAATATAATGAGATGCATATAAAATTAGTCAAATGCTTTATCCCCACAAAGAAAAGTACATTTACCATATATTATCAAGGAAATTTGCACTGAAACCTTTAATTATTTGGTGTGTACTCCCCATTGCCATGAAAGCAAGTGCTATATGTCCATAGTTGAATTATGTAAGAAAATGGAGCACCAAAATTGGGTCTTCATGATACAACACAAAAAAGAACCACTATAGAATGGGAGAAGGAAACTATATTCAAATAATGTTAGAAATTTAAGATCCTCCATAGAGTTGACTCAAAGTCACTTCTACACTTCTACTCTTGTATAATATCTAATCTTCTTATTTTTCCGGGAAGACATAAAGTTCACCCTTAGTAAGTATAAATACATAATAAAGTGATTAATAAAGCTCCTAGAGTATCAAACACCAAAGTTTATTTCCAAAAAAAATCATCAAAATAAAGAAAAAAAACTAGTATATATGCATGTGGATGACTCAACAAAACATTAATGATTAAGAAATTATGGTATGAAAAATAAGAAAATTCACAAAACCTTATTCCTAATTTACTTAAACTTAAATATCACAAAGTTGTTTCATTGTAACCTAAGTCAACCCTTATAGGGAGTGGTATAAATGTCCATTTGCACACATAAAGGGGTGATTTCGATGTCATGCAATTTGTTGTAGAGAGTGATCAAATGTGTTGACTGAATGGAATATTGTTTATCTATCTTTTGATGAGTTAATATTTTCCACCTATATGTCGATCAAGTTTATAAAGTGATGCATGTAAATAGGACTGAGATCAATAGAAGAATGATTGACAAACCAGTTGATATTTTATAAAATAGCACAATAGATATCATTTAACATCATATTGACAGTTAGGGTTAATGTTTGACAAGACCAACAATTATCAAAGAGGAATATGTAATTGAAAGTTTCATTTCACCTAACGTTATATTTATAATATATAAAGATTATATAGTTAAACTAAAGTTCAATTAACAGTTTTGATAGTAACTGAGAAAGCACCGTCATGAGGAACTAAAATATAAATAAGGGAATAAATGGCACTACTTAATTCGAGATCTTATTTATTAACTAGTAATCCTTGGGAAGTCACCATCGTCATGTCTTCCTTGAGATTGCATGGAGTGACTCTTTACATTAGCTACTTCATAATGGACATTTCGTGTTCAACACCAGGCATGGTTCTAATGTTAATCATAGGATGCAATGCATGTTAGTCTTTGGGCTCATCCATTGATGATAGAATAAGAACATATTTTGCCCTCAAATTTTTAGGCTACTATATTTTTTAATAAACATCTAAGATCTCACAAAACCATTATCCATATTCCTCATTAGTAAAAAAATAAATTTGGGGTCTGAATCTACTCCATTAAGTATTGAGTCTAGTGATAGTAGCATGGACATGAGGCAATGATATTTTAAAGTGTTGGTATAAAGATTGGTGAAGGATGGGGCTTTGTTGAAGGGGGCTCATGTTTGAATAAAATTAGGATATGAGGGAATTTGATAGTCAATGGGGTACTTTATCCATCTGCCATCATTCGGAGATGATAAAGCTAATGTTGCTAGAAGTGAATATGGTTCATTTTCAGGGCTCTGCCATTGTTGAAAGTCGGTTGCTTGTCATGAGAAGTTGCTACATCTAGCAGCAACTGCATTATGGCTACTGTCTATGTTGGTGCTCGCTAGTTGTAGGAATATCTAATGGTTGGTGGCATTGTAGTGGAGGCTAAGGCTTCAACGTAAGCTCTAGTGCTAGTGATTTGACTTGTGTGGCTTTGCATCCATGGCTTCATCTTCATTCATGTTGACATAGGAGCTTCCTATGACTTAAAAAAACTAGAGGGTGGAGTAACAAAAAATGAGTTCCATTGGAATATTAGGAGCATCTAAAGAGATAATTATGGGTATATAAAGTGAATTTTTTTTGCTAAAAGGTCGTCATCAAGTTTGGTGGTTCACTACAGTTAGTGTCACATCAACATTAGAAATTGCCCAGTTAAACATGACCATCACATACTACATGGTCATTTCTTTTGAGGAAGTTGTCTTGAATGGTAAATCAAGACCCAACTTGTGCTCTAGTGTAACATCATGATTTATAGTTCATAGCATATAATGCTTGTCTTGTTTTGTGCCTACTCGTAAAAATGTATGACCTAATCTTACACATATGTGTGTATGAGTGAATATGTGTGTATGAGTGAATATGTGTTATGTGCATCTTTAGATATTGATGATCTTGGATCAACAATTGCTTTATTTATATCCTTCTTGGTTTCTCCAAGTATATGAACTAAATCCAACCTCCATGACATGTTTCCTTCTCTATTAGGCTTCTTTGTTACATCCTATAAGATAGGATTTCACTCTTCATTTTCATTATATTTTTATTTTCTTCTCTATTTAGATTGTATTAATAGGCTTGCTTTATCATTTCCAACCCTCCACATATTCGCATTACCACTTATATATATATATATATATATATATATATATATATAGAGAGAGAGAGAGAGAGAGAGAGAGATGGTCCTTATGGTTTTCACTAACCCACATGGAAATCTTATTATATATAATATATTATCTAATAATGAGCTCATTTCTTAAATAGATATTGAATTAAAATGATGGGTACATTCCCTAAAATTGCAATATCTTAAAACTACAAATGGACTTATGATAATGCAATTAGGGCTAATTAGTATTGTGCTCTACATGTTGTTGAATGAGTTGTGAGTCAAGTCGACATAGACACAAAAACATTGGTGTTTTATATTATAATAGAAATGAAAAAAAAATTATCAAATATCAAAAGAACATGCATTCAATCATCTTCATAACTTAGTTATCATATTTTTATTTGAAATCCTAATTTTGGAACAAGCCATCATATTGAGTATCTTATGGTATTTAGTGTGTCAAAAAAACACTAAGTCATTTAACGGGGAATTATAAAGAATCCACTTGCTTGTTATATATTTGAATGGATCAAGTCCACCTTCAAAGAGTTCTGATCATCTTTGCAATTGTACCTAATCATAATAGGGTAGATTTAACTCCTAACTAACAACCATTATAACATCTAATATGCCACCTATATGTCTGACATGCTATACCAAAAGGTAGGTTGGATCTAACTCAACTTGTATCTATGTAGAGCAAACATGACATCCATATCTCACCAAATACCTCAAATAAATCACAGGGGGTTTCAACAAAGGGTTTGCTTGATAAGAACACCCAAGAAAATAAAGTGGGCTACACGCCTGCACCCTCAATGTGCACATTATTTATGTAAATATTTAAATGTTGACTTTTTGTTTAAGTAGAAAGGTCTAATGAAGACCTAACATGAAAATTTGAGGGAAATAATATTGACCATCCTCTAGATTGTAGTACCTACCTAATACTAGCCACAAGAACTAGGCCAAAGATGTATCGGACCTATTGAAAGTCATGTTCAAATCCATCCCACTTTGTTGGGCCCAAGGAGGGAACTTGAAGATGTAAGGGTTAACTTAGCTCCAATTAGAAATATGGGCTGTCTCGAGTTCAGGCTGACCCTTGTTATTACTTGACAATAAAGAAAACACAAATATAGTGTTATACAAAAAAAAACAAATATAGTACTCTTATAATAGTATGCTACATTGAAAGTGATAGCAATAATCAAATTCATAGTATACACTTAACTAGTGTAAAACTGCATGATAAATTGGTAGATTAGCAGTAACGACTTAATTAAAAGATACATATCTATTCATATTATGAAATACTAAATTAAATATATAAGTATACAATACTTATGATACATAATGGAGAAGCTAGGAAAGATGGACTGAAGGGGAACCATTAAGACAAAGCTAATTGTAGCCACATAGGGTAGGGCACAATGAGCTTTTTCCATAAATTTCTGAACCATGATATAAAACAAGTACTCTAAAATATAGTAGCCACATAGGGTAGGGCACAATGAGCTTTTTCCATAAATTTCTGAACCATGATATAAAACAAGTACTCTAAAATATAGAACCTTGGCAAGGCACTTGCCAACCCAGGTTTGTATGTGGCTACGCCACTGATGATAGATACATGTGTAATAGCAAGTTCACAGATATTGATACAAAGACAAGTACTCAACACAAATATTGAACCTGCGAATTTTATGTAGGGAGTCATATGCCTATAGTAAGACAACATGTAGCTATTTTTTCTTACATATTTACATGTACATTTATATTATTACAAGCCTTCATTAACATCATATTCTTACAAAATTTGGATTTGGTCATGGTTCTTGGGGCTTGAGTTTACCTCAATCTTTGCGGATCATGTATATGTTTATCCCAAAATAAAGGCCAAAGCCCACCCACCTTTGGTTCTGGGTTGGGACCCAGTCAGGCATCGACATATCAAGTACAACCCGGCCCAATGTTAACCCTGTCTAAGCATCACTTCACGTCAACATGTAAGACTCACCTATTAGAGTCTTAGTCGCCACATTTTAACGTATGGGCCCCTAACTAGGTACCGCATCAGTCATTCACAATAAACGCCATTACACTCGTCGGGGTGGACATACTTTAAAAGCGCGCTAAATTTTATAGTGTAGCTGTAGGTTTTGTGAAAGTCTAGGAACCATGTGTATTGCTTATCTTTTTTTAAGAAAAGTTCAGATGATTTCTGGTAAGCTTTCTTTGGTGCGGAATAAAAACCGAAGTACTTTCTCATATGGCTTTGATAATATTATCTCACGTATCAGGCATATACTATGGAATAGGAAGCGGAATACATTCCACTCATTCGTGTTTATCAGATTATCCATATGCTGACTAGTCGCTAGAATTTAGGGCCTGTTTGCTACGGTGTTGTAGCGTGCAGTTTGATGAATACTAAAACACTACAGATTTAATCATATCTTTTGTGCTGCATCAGATTCGTTTGGTATAACATGGCCTGGATTCAGCGGTATCGCCGATAGTCGTTTGGTACACGGCAGCTTGCTCAATCTTTTGCCCGTGAGACGGCAGGTTACAGTTACAAAGTGAAACTGCACCCGACCGTGCCTAAAATGGACGGGATACAAATTGCAGGACTTTACTCTGTATTTTGTTGAGTTGAAAACCAGCGGTTTTATTTTCCCATTTGCTAACTAAATAAAAACCAAATCCTAATTCCTGGAGTTCTAAAGTAATGCACTCATTTTACTCCCAACCAAACAGGAACTTAATAGCATGCCTATCCGTTCCATATCCAATTGGTCACAACTATTAGTCAATTACACCACTCCGCCATTGGTGGAATGGTTATTCTTGCTTTTAGGTTCTTTTAAATTGAACAAGTTTTGAAAATTGAAAATAACTTCTTGTACATTGTAGTTTCTACACGGAATCGGACTATCAACCTTTTTTAACAGTTGTATGATCCACTTTCGAAAGAAGCATATATTCCGTATGCGTCCACCACTGTGCAAGTCTTATTCCAAGAAAAAATAATCATTTCTTATTATTGCGGTAAGGTGATAGGCATTTGCTTACGGTGTGGTAATACAAAGTGCTTACCTCTTCTTAAATTCAAAACTCTGGATACTACTTCCAATACATCCCCCAGTAAAGACTCAAAACTATCGCTGTCTATCTATCAGTAATAAATAGATATCAAGCGCTTTCAGATAAGAAAAGATATAACCCTTCAATTGGAAAATAGATATCACGCCTCTAACACTTAGCCACCTAAGGATCCCTGAAAATACGTTGATAAAAGTCATACAAGGTAACCAATGACGGTGTACACATTGAGCGCTAACAATTACTAGGTCCGACAATAAAGAAATTTCAAAGCGTGAAACGATAGGTCTCCCATAGATGAATCTCATGCTGAAAAATATTGTTAATTAAGCAAATGCAATCATATAGACTTGTGTACTGATGTATGGCAACTATTCACAAGCAACAAGTAATATGAAATAGGAAAAAGCATGAGTTGCCCTCCCGTAATTCTATTAGTGAACCCATTCAACGGCCCCCATCAATTGTCAACGGCGTTTCTTACCCTGGTGATCGTGCAGCTGTTTCTTTTCTCCAAATGACCGTTCATTAGATATTCTCTCTAACAACAAATCACTAGCAACGACTAGTACAAAACAAAAAGATAGAATGGAAAGAAAGTAGGTTTCCCGTTACACAAGATCGTTGCAGGTAGCGACGTGCGCTAAACTTGACACTAAGCAAATCTCGGACTCAAACTAAACCAAGACCAAACTAATTGAAATCGGAATCAGTTTCTTATTATTTCTATGTAGGGCTGTGAAAATTTTGGGCCAAAGCTGGTTCCAGGTCAGAAAGGGCTGAACAAAGTTTTGACACTCAATCCAACTTGGACTGAGATTTATTCATTTTATTCAAATTGAAAAACAACTTGAAGAAATTAGATTTAAAATCAAGAATTGATTTGGACCTTGATTTCAATCAACTTGGAACACCCTAGAATTCATCAAAATTACAAAGTATAAGTTGTGTTTGTCAAAATTCTAGATCAACATAACCTATATATGTTTACTAGTTTAACACAAATTGGCCTGGACTTGGATTTATTCAGACCTGAAGCTTGTTGTGAGTATAGGTCCCTAATCGGACCGAAGTAGAGCTGACTGAGGACAAAATTTGTAGAAATTTATGGACCATAGACCAGGGCTTCTAAAAGTAGGACAAGATCGTTTCAAAGTAGGACCGAGCATTTAGATTGTAACTAAACATTTTATGTATTCCACAACTAATTTAATAATTGCAATTAGATAATCTTGACTACTTCTAACCATTGCATAATATTAATATCAAACATTTGCACTAATAGTATTTATATACATGATTTGTTCGTGTGACACCATTAACCTAATTTTACCCTAATCTTACTTTATTATAAAAAATTATGTGCTAGATTAAGTTTTTTTTATGACGAGGAACCCCTCCCGGGCAAGGTCACTATTGGACCTGACCTAGCCAAGGGTAAACCCCCAGAATCAGCCACGTATTTTGAGACACTGCAACATGCTCAATAACTTGGGGCCTTGTTGCACCTCGAGGGAAACAGCCAGAGTCGAACCTGGGTCCCTTCATTGGGGACTGTCGAGTTACACCACTATGCTACTCTCTCTCCCCGTTAGATTAAGTTTTGATAATAATTGATTAAGTGATATCTCTAATTAGATCAAATTCTCTCCTTGGCTGCCCTAATTTCAAGATTTCTTGCAAGTTGGGACTCAACTGTAAATACAATAAAGTATGAGGACTTTATTGCAAATTATGCGAACATTTATCTAAACATGAGTTTTTTCTTCATAATCATACTTGTTTGAGCCTTGAAATCAATTGGTTAAGATACGACTCTAATCTAACTTCAATTGAACCTTGTTTGCCTTGATTTGCAATTTTCATGTACCATAGTGGAGGTTGGATGAAAGTTTCAGGTTGATGAAAGTTCTAGGTGTATGGAAGCTTTGAGTTGATGAAAGTTTAATGTCAATGAAGTACTAAGTTGATGAAAATTCTGAGTCAATGATGTTCTGGGTGTATGAAAGTTATGGGTGGATGAAAGTTCATGGTAGATGAAATGAAAGTTTTGGGTCGAATGAAGTTCTGGTCTGATGAAAGTGTTGGGTGGATGAAGTTTCTGGGTTGATGAAAGTTCTAGGTGGTTGAAAGTTCTTGTTCAGTAAGAGTTCTAGCTGGATGAAAGTTGTGGACATTATTTAACGGTAGATTTATCATTTGCACCCTTTCTAGCCAATATATCTACCTAGAGGATCATATTAGACCCTTGTGTTGCTGGAAACATAGAAGAAGTCATGGAGGTTGATGGACATGTATGAAATCTTACAAGAGGATGCATTTAGATGCATGTCAAATATCAATCAACTACGTAGAGTTTTTAAGATTTTTGACGTTGTTCCTTGCATATAAAAGGTAAGATCATCCCCCGCAATCTCTTCTTCCTTTTGTTCCCCCAATGTTCTTACTCCCTGGTCAAAGACTATGATTTTCCATAAGGGTAACTTCCTCATATATCTAAAGTGCCCTCTTTTCTCCTCTTTTTGCCTTGTTTTCCCTACATCCACCATGGAGGGGTCATCTTAGAGTTGGAGAAATGATCTTGGGCATGTAAAGGAGGTTCCTTGGAAGGTAGTCTTTCTATTCCTCACCTCATCTTCTTATATTGGTCAAGCCCCATGGACTTCTGGGTTGGAACCTATCCCATTTAACTAAAGAACCTTCCTTTTTCCTATCTTTATCTAAAGGAAGCTAGATCTCGCTTGGAGCTTCAGTTTTAGGACTGTTTGAGAGCTGGTCTAGGATCTAAAAGCTTGTTTGTGGATTTCATAGATGAACCTCATGATCATCACAATGAGAAGCAAGTGATATAGAAATTGTTAAAATTCTTTGTCTGACTTGTAGTTGCTAAACTTTGCTCTAATATACCCTAATATTGCTTATGTCACTTTACATGCTAAAACATGTTCTCTTGAGAACTTTTCTAGATGATTGAAAGGGAAATATGAAATGTCATATTCTTACTAACCTTTTAAAAGTGATCCCGTATGGTAATCATGACCAGTTAAACATGTTTATGTTGAAATCCAAAATACATGTGAAAGGTTACTGAAAATGTTATCTTTACGGGATTTCGATGCCATATGGTGTGGAAATTAAAATACATGTTATTATTATTTCCTTGAATTGGACATAGAATGATCTTAAGGCTCTTATAGAACCGTTATGTGATTATTGCATATTTATCCCAATTTTGGTTGCATTCTTAGTCTAGTTTAGCATTCAAATATCTTGATTTTCACTAAAAGTAGCTTTGTTTTGATCTACTTAGGGTTTTATACAAATGTGTAGGAATTTGATACTTTCTTGACTCCCCTTGTAGGTTTTGAGTCTTATCACTCTGCATAAAGTATGCCTAGGGGGTTATGCTAGATCGAAACATATTTTGAGCACTTTGAGAAGGCAGATCGATCAATAATTTTTGTGTATAAGTTCAAAAATGATCCATCAATTGACCTAAAAATTGACCTTCAAATATCATCAATGATCGAGTGCCCCATCGACCCTTAAGGTCGATGACCCATAAATCCCCATGGTCGACATTCAGGGGCTCGACATTCAAGCCCATTGATGACTAAGGTTGATTACCCATCGACATCTCTCCCTTGACAACATCATACATCCACCACCGATCTGAAGTCGATAGGAAAACAATCGTCAATCGATGGCCATCACCTAGAAGCAACCATTGGTCCATGTTCCAGCCATCGAGCTAAAGTAAACAAGTCAGGCCACAGCCCATTGTTTTTTACATCCACATCTACAACCACAACCATCATCAACCTTTAGGATCAGAGGTGTCTCCCTGCACCTGTCAACCTCATAAGTTGATGGCTAGAAGTCCAAGAGTCAGCACAAGTGGTCGACAACCATAACCCTATAAATAGGCCCCCAGAGCATCAGTTCAAGACATCTCAAATTTTCGAGACAAAAACACCAAAAGGTTGACATCGAGATCAGAGCCAATTATAGATCCATCAAACAAGATAGTGTCATCGACCTATCTAAGTCATCGACATGTAGACTTGGTGACTTCCAATAACCTCCACAAATCTACAACCATCGATGTAACGTACTCACTTTTGACTACTATATCTATGTTGAGATATTTTTCCCCTGGGTTGAATTTATTTGCAACATTGCCCTCCATTCCAAATTCTACTTCTTAATTTGACTTAAATTATCATGAACTGTGATAAAATATTGTCCTCAATTGAATTCCCTAGTGTCTAAATGACCAATTATCCTCACTTGAGAAATATTTGCAAACTAGCCCCTTAATTAGTTCCACAAACCATCTCGATGTCAAAATTGAACCATTAATTCATAGATAAACTCAATTCATGGAGGACTCTTGATTTTCATACTAAAGACTTGGGATTAATGGAAATAGATTAATTATATTATAAGATACTCACTATTAGTTATGAGGGTAATCAAGTTGGTAAATCATGGTTGGGGTATTTTTAAGAGTTAGTCATATGGAAGTTAGACTCATGGTTAAAATCTCACAACAACTGGCTTTTCTATTTAATAGTATAAAAGAAATGACTAAATATGGTAGTAGGTGTAGTTATTAGCTTAATAACTTATTTAAATAGGTAACGCTCCACTGACTTCGACACCACCACTGATGAGCAAGCCAATGCCAAGCCTGATCTACAAATCACTGACTTCGGCAATAGGAAGTTGTTCCCCATCAAACTACCACCTCAGTTACCCTGGCCATAGTACCACCGGGATCCAGTGCACCGCGCAAGTCTTGACCCCTGCACAACTTTATCCACCATGCCACCGGCCCTAATCCCTCCTACATTTGACCTACACACTGCAGTCGTGGTTCCTTTGTCCACCAGACTCCCATACCCCAAAACCTCTAGTCTGCAACTCGGCGTTTCAGACTCAATGTCGTCGACCTCCCTCATTATCCATGAATATCAATGACCTACAACTCCCTATTTTCGATGCCACAGACTCAGACCCCGATCGATCCCCTCTCCCCTCACTCCATATAACTTCATCCCCGGCAGATGAAACAACCACTTATCCCTAGACGATGACTTGAACCCTCTGTCACCCATCCATCCTCCACCCTAGTATTCACTTCACACTCCTCTTCAGATATACAGAGCTTCGTCGTCATCTAGTGAAACAACACCACCGCCAACGGCTTGCTTTGCCTCTACTGTGAAACTACATACAAAATCATTTGAAACCTTGTTGACTTCCCTCTCCAGCGGCACCAAGATCCCAGATCAGGGGTATGACACCTCTAAGAAAGCTATTGATATCACTACTTATGTGAAGGTTTCCAGGGCTAGACTGAGTTAGACACCATCAGGGAACTCTGACGGCTACCACCACCTTGTCTCGAACCTGCACCCTCACTACTAGCCTCTCTAATTCCTCTGCCAACTCAACACCTTGTACGAGACTAAGGATGACTGTTGGAGCAGCCGCACCAATGTTGTAGTGATACCCTCACAAAACAAGAGGCCTACTGACCTATTTCCTCAAGGAGAAGCTGGGTCATGGTTCACCTCCAAGGAAATTGGGGCATACCCATGATCAAAGAGTGACCGAAATTAGTATTTCAATCAGATTAACTATTCAAGAGAACATTGATGTGATAGGTATGCCTCTTGTTTCCACTTGTATGTGATATAAAAACCTATCTAACAGTAAGAGTAAGTGACACTTGATATATTAGAATATCATGCTTGTAACATATGTATAAGTACCTTTTAGTAATACTGTATAAGTAATAAGTTGCTTAATAAGTGAGAGAATAAGTTAATCTAAATTATGACTCAACAAATTCCATGATATACTACATACATGTATTTTGGGTATGCATATGCTAGCATATTAATACTAACACTATTATCTTTTTCCATATTTCAAAACCCTAGATATATATAGATAGTAGAGTTGAATACAAGCTAACAATTTAGGAAGTATTTTTGATACAAACCAACTTACTTCAATTATGAATGTTAGGGGAGAAAGTATAAAAGAGAAAATTATTTGATTATGGATCACCCTAACTAGGAAATAATATATATGGAAAAACTTATGTTAGACTAGAAGAAAATTATTCCATTCTTATATTCACATTGCATAACTAGTTATGTAAATAGTGGAGACGTAAGTAAAAGTGTATAACTAGTATACATCAAATAATAAATGAAAATACTCTATTACATATAGTTCATCTAGTTTCTACCTTATATTTAGGAACATAAGAAAGATCTAAGTATATGATTAGTTTGTATTAAGGTATGTTTAAAGTTGAACCCTAAATATCATGAATAAGGGTATATTGGTAAACAAACATATTTGATCCTAGAGACTAAATGGAATTATATATAATAGAGAGAATAATATTCTAGGATCTAATATATAGAAATAGTGATAAAACAATTGATTATATAACATTAATTATAGTTATAACCTAATTAGAGATAAGACTTTGGCAAGTCTTATCTCAATGGATTGAATTAGAGAACCATCGAGTTGATGGTCAATCGATGGGTATTTGTCGATGTCTAGATCAATGAATGCTTTGAAGAGTATCGACCTTGGGGTTGATCATTGTCTTGATGTCCATCAACTTGGAGAGTCATCAACCTTGAAGGTCGATAGGATACCTAATCAATGAGTTCTACAGTCTTCTTTAAGAGCTCCATGAAGATTGATCAACCTTAAGATCGATACATGGAAGGCGATTGCTGCAACTCGATAATTGATGATATTTGAAGCTTGTTCCATAGGTCAATGATTTCTTTAGACACAAAAATTATTGATCGTTCTATCTTCTATAAGTGTCCAAAATCTGCTTCGAGCTGGGGTGTTGCCCTGCACCTCGTGGGAGATAGCCTCCTCTCAACTACCACCTACTGAAGGGGAGAGGGACCCCCTAGGTCATGCTAGTTTGGCTGCTCATGCCTGCAAGTCAGGGAAATACACTAATTGACAAACTAAACTATAAATAAGGAAAAGTTATGGAAAGATAAAGAATTAAACTATTGCTTGCATATCATGGCCAATAAATATACAAAACTAAGATAAAACACATAGCAATATTGCATGAATTTGGGTGTTATTATACCTTGAGTGAAATGGCGTGGAAATTCTAATTGGGATGATGGTAGGGACCTCCAAGGTTAATTTATGATGGTACTTGGATGAAGAATTAAAAAAGGGTAGAATGGTGGAAATGATTAAGGTGTCAAAATGATGTGATCTTATGGGTTTGATAACCTTCTCCTCAAATAATGATGTATGATATATTGTAGTCAAGTAGACTCTAAAAGATACATGTAATGAGGGCATTTTGACTTGAACTATTTATCCTAAGGACATAATAATATGACAGTTCCTCTATACCTTATTGTGCATGATATTGATATGTTGGGCCTTGTTGTGGCCGAAGATGATTACTTGTATACTCATCTGGAAGTTTGATACATGATATTCTATTTAATATATTCTAGAGTTATTACACTTAATTTATATGCCAACTATATCTCTTTTTAGTTTGTGTATGTGTCTAATACAAGTGAAATACAAATAATTGGCTTAATGAGTCTAGTGTTATCATATTATGTAGTGTTCTGTGACGATAGAGCTATCTCTGTAAGACCCCAAACCTTGCTTTTGGATGAAAATGTTTTCTTATCATAATTATATGCTTAAAACCTTAATCAAACCCTAAATTGTTCTTTAATATCATGTGACAAGCTTAAGTTTTAAGTTTGGTCCAGTTTCGACACAGTTTGAGCTAGTTATTCTATTATATGCTTGAGTTGGGATTTTATACAATTTACCCATATCTAGGGGTTTTCTTGCAATTTCTCACATGATTTTTATTCCTCACATGTTTGCATGTCATGCTTAATATATTGTGCTTTAGGGTGCCTTTATATATTATGGTTCAAGGGGTGACATATAGCCTCGTGTTGAGATTAGGGTTTTCTCTCATGGATGCCCTAACTCATGGTTGACCTTGAGTGTTTGGCCACTAGTGTTGGTGACCACCAAGGTTTATGTGGCCACCTAATGATGGAATTCTATGAGACTTCTAACTCATCTTGGTCGCCAACATTTCTAGGGTTTCCTGTCGTTGGTTTTTCTAATCTCTTTGGCCACCAAGATTTTTTGGTAGTCGCCAAGATCTTTGACCCTTGATGGTCGATCAGTTTCCTGACTCATCCTGGTCACCAAAATTTCTTGTTGTGTTCAAACTAATTGCATGGATGAGATGCTTGAATGGATGAGATATTTGGACCTTGGACACGTGGCTTGCATGGCTAGACACCTCACCCTTCTTTTCTCTCTCCAACCCTAAGCTTTTTAAACCTCCCTCCTTACATGAAAACAAGTTCTTTAGACACCTATCTCTCTCTCACTTCTTCCTTACTGCTTGGAGCTTGTCCCCCTTGCTTGGTGGAGAAGAAGGAGCCTAGGAAGGAGAAACTTGGCCGATCTTACTTGCATGCTTACCTAGGGTTTGGATCTACCCTAGTTGAGGTCGTTTGGTGCTTCCTTGCTTGGTTTCTTGGCCTTGGTAAGTGATATCTCCCTCTTTTCCTTCATTTTCTTTATTGTCATACCTTCTTCTCTCTTCTTCTTAGTCAGATCCTGGTGGATCTTGATCTAGAGGTCAAAGACACCTTCTTTCTTGCTTCCTTGACATGAGGTTTGTGTCCCTTTTTGGAGAAGGAGCTAGCTTGGCCGAGTGGAGTTCTCAAGCTAGGGTTTCTATCTTCTTTATTCAAGCTACATTGTTGTTTGGAGCTTCATCTTCTTCCTAGAGGTGAGTTACATAATGTTCTCCATGCTTATTGATTACTTCCATCTTGCATGTACATCGTCTTGCCCTAAAAATGTTGTTCCAAGTAGAAGGATGGTACCTTTATCTAAGGTTGAACTTAGATGGTAGACTTTGAGTAGATAATCCTTCTCGATGTGCCTCTAAACCTGATGTATGTTTTCCTCCTTGAGGATACAAAAATATAGACCTTTATTATGTGTGTGACTCTTGTGTGGTCGATGAGTTTTTGTATCTTATGTGGTCGATGAGTTTTTGTATCTTATATGGTCAATGATTTTTTGCATCTTAGTATTCAATGAAGTTTCTGACCCTAGTGGTCAAATGGAATCCCTAACCCTAGAGGTCAATGAGGATCCTAACCCTAGTGTTCTTTAAGGTACCCGACCTTAGAGGTCTTCGAAGTTACCTAACCTATGTGGTCGCCAAGGTTCCTAACATGTGTGGTCGATGAGAATTTTTGGTCTATGTGGTTGTTATGTTTTCCTAATTTAAGATTGATGGGTTTCCTAATCTTATGAGTATGGATCATGAGTTTGTTTGTATGAAATCAGATGGTGATATTAAAGCTTATGCATTCATAAAATTCTATGGTAATGCTAAGAATAAGGTTTGTACTTGAGTGTTGTTTTGTATTATCAAATCGACTCCTCTTCTTGAACCTAACCCTAATACTAATAGGTGATGATGATTAATAATACTTAGCTTGCTTATATGATTAGTACAATGAGGATATACTTTCTCTCTCAATGTTGTTGTAACCCTAACATGTTTCCATATGAACATCATAAGCTCTTAAATTTAATATTAAACCATATATGTCACATGTATGGTGATGGTTGATGAGCCTTTTATAGGGCATGGAAGGATAATTATGTTCTTACAGGGAATGGTGTGATGGTCTTAATGACCTTTGGACATGGTTGAGATCTTATGGAGGTGCAATCCTATTCATGATGTGACATGGATTGGTATCTTGTGATGATGTGATAATAATTATTTTGCATATGTTTTATCTCTTCTGAAGTTGCAATCTACCCATGTTTTTGTAGAACTCTTTTAGGTTTATATGTAAGTTGATTGATACAGCCCTAAATCACCTAATTGGCATTAACTAATCAATGAAATAGAGGTTCAAAAGATTACATAAATGCTCTCATAAATAATTAATTGAAACCCTAATAATGTTCCTTGTACCATAGATCCATTCTAGTGTCAGGATTTTCTAGATGGTGAAATGAGTATTCCTCTGATGGAAGCTCGGAGTCGTATACTATGGAGTATATGCATGTTCTTGAGGATGTATGTAGTCATACCTCAGAAGGAGAATGGTCGAGATCGTACGTTAGATGATTATGATTCAGTATACGTGATGTTTTGAGGAAAACTATAGTTTTACCGCATATGATAGGGTTTGTACACCATGGTTACTAGTGTCTTGACCTATATACCAAGGGCAGACTAGGCTGTCTTGCATCTTGACTATGTATGTCATTGCGGCTGACTCATACTAACCAAGGGCAGATGGGATCTTAGGATTTTGGCTCTCTATTTTGACTTAGAAGTGGTTAGTTGAGTTTGAGTGGTATACCTCAAACTCCCCAGGGCTTAATAAAATATGTAATCCAGTCGTGTAGCATATACATTTAGGGTTGAACACGACTCACATTGGTTGTTAACCCTTGCCTTGTTTCTTATAATACTCAGTTGTTATATAATGCAGTAGCATATGTCAACTATTTGGTAAATGATACCCATATTTGTTCGTTTATATACATGTGAATCTTGCCTTTTGCTATTCCAACATGTTTAACTTGCTTAGAAATGATAAATCTATTTAATCTGCTTAACTTGCTTAATAATATAACATGTTGTAATCAATAACCATCATTGAGAGTTATATCTCTTGTTGGGAAGTTGGTCTCACCTCATGGGTCACCACATCTTTTTAGATGATCATCAACGACATGGTCAGGTTCTTGGAGTTGCAGAAGAGAAGCTTGGAGAGCAGTAGAAGCATAAGGTTGGCTAGTAGTTAGTCGTGTCCTAAAGTCATCCTTGTACTCTTAGGCTCGAAAAGGGGATGTTTTGTAGATGACATGTACCTCTACTTGAGTTTTTAGCAGTATTTGATGTTTGTGTGTGGCGTGTATATGTGGAACACATCTTTTTTATATAGGTTGTTGTGGCATCCAACTTATAAAAACAAATTTTACTTAAGCGGAAGCGAATCATTTGCAACGGATTACTGAAAATCACTAAAAATTAAAACTTTTTGCAAAGAGATCCACACACGGGAAATCTTTTTCATCAAGAACCAAAGTATAATATTTACATTCTGTTCCATAAGTACACAACTTGTACTATCTCTTCTCAAGGATTACAACATCAGCTGTCCTATTCAACATTAAATACAAAATAGCATAAAACCTCAAGGCATCAAGCCAAAATCTCATATCGATTCAATAAAAACACTGACTACTGACTCCGAGGACCTAAGAGTACAGAGACGACACATAGGACTTTCTAACTATATGACTAGACAGGCAGTATCTCCACCTGAGATATTACTACTGTCCTTGATGCTACTGCTATTGTTCTTTCTCTACTAAAGGTTTCCTGTCTCTTTGTCCGCGTCCACCTAAACACATTAGATCCCACTGGGGTGATATAATTGTAAATTGTCCCAGTGGGAGATATAACTCTCCGCCAAAACATTATTATTGCAGTTATATACATAAAGTTGGACAGAGGATATGCAGTTTAAAGCACTCTCATCTTAAAGCATTGTAACTATCTATGATAGAACAATAGATCAACTTTTCTCTTAATAAGGAATAGGAAGAACATGTATATCATTTATCCTCCATATTATACCATCATGTCAAACTTCTTTTGTGACACTCATTATCTTGATATGTCACCCATGAGACATTCTTGTTTCAACTTATTGGCCTTATCCAATCTGCTAAACAGATTTTGGTTATATTGGACATGAGAGTGTGCATCATCATGTCTTATTCAGGCATTGGTCTATACCAATCCTATATAAATATTCCAGGCATTGGATTACACCAATCTTGTGCAACTAGTACAAGCATTAGACTTATATTATTCCTGTGTATCCATTCTAAGTATTGAACTATGTCAATCCTATGCAACTATTCCAGGTATTGATCTATGTCAATCCTGTGTAACTATTCCATGTATTGATCTATGTCAATCATGTGCAACTATTCCAGGTATTGGGTTATTACCAATCCTGTGTTATTATTCCAGGTATTGGGAGTTAGCCAATCATGTGCATTCCAGGTATTGGGAGTTAGTCAATAGTGTGTTATTATTCCATGTATTGGGAGTTAGCCAATCCTATGTTATTATTCCAGGTATTGGGAGTTAGTCAATCCTGTGCATTCCAGGTATTGGGAGTTAGCCAATCATGTGTTATTATTCCAGGTATTGGGAGTTAGCCAATCCTATGTTATTATTCCATGTATTGGGAGTTAGCCAATCCTCTATTATTATTCCAGGTATTGGGAGTTAGCCAATCATGTGTTATTATTCCAGGTATTGGGAGTTAGCCAATCCTGTGTTATTATTCCAGGTATTGGGAGTCAGCCAATCTTGTGCATTCCGGGTATTAGACTATGCTAATTCTGTGCCTCTATTCCAGGTATTGAACTATCTCAATCCTGTGATTTATTCCAGGTATTGATCTATATCAATCATGGGTAACCTTTAAAACATTTTGTTACCTCTCACTAGGAAACAACCATCCTCATAACTCATAAGTCCCATAAAGCATCTTGTCACCTCTCACTAGGAAACATAACATATTATTTCATGTAATACAATATTAACACCTCTATTCCCTCAATAGGGTTAGGACTTACTATTCATATCATATTATGATTTCTCATGTCCCATTACCCAATTTAGGGTTAAGGTTTCTCATCTCACATTAGGATTTCATAGTTATCAAAGTATGTCAACTTTGAGATGCTAGCTGTGAAGTCTTTCATATCTTGATGTATCACTTACCTCATTACTTCCAACTTTCTTGAGTTATCAGCTTATCTTGGATTAAGGTATTTCCCATCTTAATCCTTTCATCCACTAACCTATTACTCTTACCATGAAGTGCATAGGTTACACATATGAATGGTCCAATTATCTTTAATGATATGAACTCATCTCAGGTTAAGGCATTGCTTACAATAAGCTTGCCTATAATCAACCATTTATGATATTTCATCCTTATAAGGTTTTACCCACTGTTTTATTATTAGGGTTCTGGGTTGTCATCATGTTGTCCAAGATTAAGGCTTCATGTATTATAACTTCAATTAGGATTTCACATGCCTTTACCCTTTATTAGGGCTTTGGGATTTCACATATTATCATACTTCATTAGAGTTAGGATTGCATATAACATCACCCTACATTGGGCTTTCACATCTCATTGTCTATACTTAATGTTTACTATTCATCCCAACTAGGGATTTCTCATGGCATCATCCTCAATTAGGGTTTCTCATGGAATCAACCTCAATTAGGGATTCACATTGAATCAACCTCAATTAGGGATTCACATGGAATCAACCTCAATTAGGGATTCACATTTTATTATCTTGGTTTAGAGCCACAACATTACCCTGGATTTGGGTTACATCTGATATTGCTCTAAATTAGGGTTAGGGCTCAACAACCTTCTTGATTAGGGTTTCATGATCTCTTTATTAAGGATCATACCCTATTCATCACATGATCAATACTCATATAAGAATTCCTTTCCATCATCCTCTCGGCTTGATTAGGTTAAATCAACCCTTCAATCAAGTATATACAATTATGATTAACATAATGTACCAAGTCATTGTTCTTATAGGCTATTAGGGTTTATCCCTTAATTGGAACTAATCACTTAGATACTATTAGGGTTTCACCCTTTGTACCTTCATTGATTATCATTACTAATCATCATTGGATCAATGAGTCATTCATAATCTTAATTCTCAAGAGATTCAATTACATTGGACCTCCATTACATAAGGTATCCAATTGAATTGACCAATTGAATCTTCAATTACAATGGGTGTCCAAGTGGATTAACCAACTGAGTCCTCAATTACATTATGACTACTTGAGCCCCAAACGATGTTGGTCTTTCAAAGTTCAAACGGTTTGAAACCGTTTGGTAAAGGTGGTGCTTGAGACCGTTTGCTAAAGCAAGTACTTGAAACCGTTTGCTAAAGTACCTTTTTGAAACCGCATGGACTCAACTGGTTTGGGATCGTTTGGTCCCAAACGGTCTTGAGACCATTTGGTCCCAAATGGTCTTGAGACCGTTTGGTCCCAAACCTCCTCAAAACCACATGGACCAAAGATGGTCTCAACCTATCATGTCAATTTGGGGTTCTCAATGTTGATTCCTTCAATCATTGAATTCATGTAACCAATCTTCAATTGGACCCATCACCATACTTAAATTGAGTTAATTAGGTCATACTTCAACTGATTTGACCCTCAATTAACCCTCAATTGATCATCAATTAGAG
The DNA here is from genome assembly GCA_963693085.1 of Alisma plantago-aquatica. NCBI lineage: Eukaryota > Viridiplantae > Streptophyta > Magnoliopsida > Alismatales > Alismataceae > Alisma > Alisma plantago-aquatica. The sequence goes on along the minus strand of OY856413.1, from coordinate 766,159,194 downwards.
TTTGAATCAATTGGATTAGGGTTTGGAATCGATGATCCTTCAACATTAACCAATGTGAGTCTAGTTGCTTTAAAATTATTGGACCATCATCCAAATTGGACATATCCTGACCCCAAATGGTCTTGAGGTCATTTGGATGACCTCCAAATGGTATTGAGACCGTTTTCCCATGTCAACATCAAAATCCAAGTCAATCAATCAAAGTTTGGATCATTGGATTGATCACCAAATCAACACTTAATTGCACTTCAACTTAGTACCTTTAGATCTTCAAACACCTAACCATAGTCAACCGTAGACCTCCAAACAGTCTTGGGTGACCCCCAAATGGTCTTGAGACCATTTGGGTGATCTCCAAATGGTCTTGAGACCGTTTTCCCATCATATTATCATCAACCATGTCATTCAATTAAGGTTTGGATCCTGGGATTGGTCACCAAATCAGCACTTAATTGTATTTCAATTTGGTATCTTTGGACCTTAAAACACTTGACTAAACTTAACCCTAGACCTTCAAACGGTCTTGGGTGACCCCCAAACGGTCTTGAGACCGTTTGGGTGATCCCCAAACAGTTTTGAAACCGTTTGGGTCAATCTACCCAAAGCATCAACTCATTCAATTGCAAAATCAGCACTTAGCCGATTAGGGTTTATACCATGTGTTTGAATCTTCAAATACCTAACCATACTCAACCCTAGACCTCCAAATGGTCTTGGTTGACCTCCAAACGGTCTTGAGACCTTTTGGGTGATTCCCAAACGGTCTTGAAAGCGTTTGGGTCAATCAACCCAAGTTTCAAACTCAATCACTTATGAAATCAGCACTCAACCCGATTAGGGTTTAGGTGATTGATGGACCTTCAACTCATGAACCGATTGAAGTTAATCAATAATAATTGATGGGTCATTAACCTAGATCATTATGAAAAAGTCCCCAAATGGTCAACCCTGGTCAACATCACCAAACGGTCTGAAACCGTTTGGTCTCATGCGGTTTGGTGAAACCGTTTGCTACTAAATGGTTTGAAACTGTTTGCTCCCAAAACACAAACCGTTTGGACATTTGATTGAAAACGTTTGGTCTAGATATTTGGAGAGGTGTGTGCTTATGATGATGGCATCATCATCAAGCTCTAGACCCATGAAACCTTCTGTGATTTCCATGGAATTTGCATCAATCAACCAAATCAATAATTGTAACTAGAGAAATGATCATTATTTGATGGGGAATTGAATACAATAACAAAGTTAGGGTTTCAAGTTATAAAAACCGCCTCCAATTGGGCTCCAAAGCTCCAATCTCACGAAAACAATGGTGGATGAATCTCTTGCAACTCCCCTTAGGCTCGTCCTCAAGCTTTTGGTTGAAAAGATTGGCTAGGGTTGAAGAGGAGATCGAAATAAGAAGAAATCCTTAATTTATTTTCGATTTTCACCATGGAATCAAGGTGAAATGGATCAAGAACCTTACCAACAGGTTGGTGGTCGTCCTCCAGGTCCTCCCTAGCTCCCTTGCTCAGTTTCCAAGCAAGGAGAATAAGTGCAAATGAAAAAGCCTTTCATTTGGCTTGTAAAGGGTCTTTTTATAAGAAATTCAATGAGAGAGAAAGTGCCTTATAAAAATTCATTTAATCCCAAAAATGGTGCCGCATCTTCCCCCTCAAATCCTTGGCCACGAATCCATCTTGTTTGCCTATTATTCCTCTCAATTATCCATGATTTAAAGAAAAGCAAATTAAGCACCTTAAATCATATAATATTAATATCCATATGTGAGTGGATATTTCTTTTTCTTATAAAATTGTGAGTGAGTTATCCATTCCCTTGGATATTTTCGTGGTCCTTTGAAAGGCTCAAGGATGTCCACGCACATCTGAATCCAACCATTTTAATTTTGGTTGAAGGCCCTTTAATTAATACATTTATTTTTGCCCTAAATCGAATTAGGGTCTCAATTAGGATTAAATCTTGATTATTTTAATATCAAGATTCTCTCTCCTCCAACTTAATTCAAATGAGACGCCCCTCTCATTTTCTTTGCTTTACATGGTGCCAAGAAACATTAGGGACCTTATTGAAGTGGTAATTTGCATACTGAACCCTAGGTTTTGGATAAATTGCACTTTACACCAAAACTAGGTTTTAATGCACAAACATTGCTTTATTAGCTTTTCCTTGGTACTCAGGCTACCACAAGCCATACCTCTGCATCATCTTCATTCTCATGATGCCTCAAAATATGAGGAACATCTTATCATGCAAAATTTGCAATTTAACCCCTCAACTTGGGTAATTTGCACTTTAGTCCAAAATAAGCAAACATTGCTTCAACATTGTTCAAACAGGACCAAAACTGAAACATAAGTTTCTCATGAGCCCTAATTACTTTTCACAAGATAAGATTAAGCATATAATCATCTTTCTTAATCAAAACACCTAGGGTTAAGTATAACCCAGGTCAGGGATGTTACAGTTGTGGCTAAGATCACTGGACATACATGTAAATACCTGATATGGTATGTGTTAATATGAAAGATGTTGGATCCTTATGTAAATATATTTGGATATGTTGGTAATGATTAAATCGGTTTATTTTACCCTCTTTTATAGTTATGGGGTATCACCTCATGGGTCACCACATCTTTTTAGATGATCATCAACGACATGGTCAGGTTCTTGGAGTTGCAGAAGAGAAGCTTGGAGAGTAGTAGAAGCAGAAGGTTGGCTAGTAGTTAGTCGTGTCCTAGAGTCATCCTTGTAATCTCAGGCTCGAGAAGAGGATGTGTTTGTTTTGAGTAATCTCATTTAGAGTGATGGGGCGTCATAGTTTAGGTTGGTATTAGAGATTTAGGTTCATTGAGTCTACAGGGACATAGGACTTAGGCTTGTGTTTATTCTTATGTAATCTAGCATATCTAATCATAGCAAATGCTTGTGTAGATATATCTAGAGAACATGAAGAGCATGCCAAGAGAAGCTAAGTCGTTCTAGGAGGTGGCAGTAGGAGGCAGGCACATGATGGAAGAGTGCCTAAGACAAGGCTAGAATAGCCCACAGTGCCTTTGTTCGACCCTGTAGCCATGGAAAATCCTACCTTTCAGTCCATGTTTGGACAACTCATGGCAACGATTACGCACATACCAGATGGAGCACCCATACCCCAAGCTAGGGAGTATGTCCCTAATGTGGAATCTCAGGGTTTCGAGAAGACATTTGAGAGGTTGGGACGTGCGGGGGCTATCAAGTATGTGGGTATGGCAGACCCAACTGACGCTGACATGTGGTTGATTGGGCTTAAGAAGGCATTCAACATCCTCAATATCCTAGAAGAGCACATCTTTTACCTATTGAAGGGCAATGTTGGCCACTGGTAGGCCATAGAAGAAGAGAAGAGACATGGAATTGTTGTAGGATGGGATGAGTTTTGGTAAGAGTTAGTGAGACATTACTTCCCAGAGATGAATCTGGACAATAAGACAATGCAGTTTGAGAAGTTACAACAGGGTTCGATGTACATCAACGAGTATGAGGTGAAGTTTATGGAGATTTTGAGTCTTTTTCCTCATATGGAAACGACAAATAAGGAGAGGATTCAGAGTTTTGAGAAGGGTATGAGCACAGAGTCATCTACAACAACTAGTTCTTTGGAGAAAAGAGATAGGTTGTCTACCATTCTGGAGTCTTTAACAAGGATTGACAGATCTGCTATTGAGAAATGTGAATCCTGCACTAAGAAGAGGCTAGCTCAGTTCCAATGATAGTCATCTTGTGGCTTTTAGAATCCAAGTTTTTCTTCACCATAGTCACAAAAGAGATCAGCTTTTTCTGAACCAAGATCAAGAGTGTCGTCACAGTGGTCCCTGAGTGAAGGTAGAGATCACAACATTTTTCCAACATGAGCATGTAGTATAGAATATGTGCCAGTGAATAGGCCATCTAGGTCGTAGTATGATTTGAGGACTTGTCACAAGTGTGGGCAAGTGGGTTATATAAGGTGTATGTGCCCTATGAAGGATGAAGAAGTGACATAATAGTTGAGGCATAGTTAGCGAGGTTCACAGCAGTAGTAGTGGAGGTAGAGGACATGGTTAGGCATCCTAGGTGGGGTCATCTGGACAAACTAGAAGAGGATGCAGAGGACAGAAAGAGACGACTATATTACCATGAGTTACCCAAAGGAAGTGTTCAATCCATAAATTATTACAGGTCAGATAGAACTTTATCATTCTGACTTATATGCTTCTTCTTTTGTATCTATTTTGGTTGACCCAAGTGTGATACACTTATTTATCACCAGAGAGGTGATATGTAGTTGTTATCTATGTATTTCTAGTAAATCTGGTAGCCTTTTTCTTGAAACCCCTCTTGTTGGTTTCATTGAGTTGTGCAAGGTGTGTCCATCATGCGTTCTTTCTTTTTCAGGACACAACATTCAAGTGGATCTTGTGTCACTCGACATACACAAATTTGATGTGAACTTAGGGATTGATACCTTGGAGAAGTGTAAGGTTGTTTTGGACTGTAGTTCCAAGGTGGCAACATTCCATGATGGAGATGTTTCGTGGATCTTCTAAGGAGATAGGAAGATTCTTCCTAAGTGTTTGGTGTCATCGATGACAGCAGATAGGTTGATGAGATAAGGGTGTGAGGCCTTTTTGGCACATATTATGGATACCAAGAGAAGTCCTTTTATCTAGGAGGTATGTATAGTGCGAGAGTTTGAGGATGTCTTTCTTGAAGAGTTTCCTAGTATTGTCCCTCCTCGAGAGATTGATTTTAATATCAATCTTATTCGTAGAATACAACCCATAGTGCAATCACCCTACATGATGGAAGTAGAGATGTAGGAGTTGAAGAAATAGTTACAAGAGTTTCTAGAGAAGGGTTTTATCCAATCGAGCACTTCCCCTTGGGGTTCTCTCATATTGTTTGTAAAGAAGAAGGATGGTTCTATGAGGTTATGCATAGATTACCGATAGTTGAACAAGGTCACAATGAAGAACAAGTACCCATTGTCGAGGATTGATTATTTGTTTGATCAATTGAGAGGTTCTATTGTGTTCTTTAAGATAGATTTGAGGCTAGGTTATTTCCAGCTAATGATCAAAGCATATGACATCCTAAGACTGCTTTTAGGATTAGGTATGGTCACTTTGAGTTCGTGGTTAGGCCATTTGGATTAACAAACACGCCAGAAGCTTTCATGGACCTAATGAATAGGGTGTTCAAACCATATATGGATCAATTTTTGGTCATGTTCATTGACGATATCTTGATATACTCTAGAAACAGTCAACAACATGAGCAACACCTATGTCAGGCATTGACATTGTTGAGGCAGCATTGGTTGTATGCCAAGTTCAGCAAGTGTGAGTTCTAGTTGACCGAGGTCTCTTTCTTTGATTATGTCATATCAGCTAAGGGTGTTTATGTCAATCTAAATAAGGTTGAGTCTATGTTGGAATGGGAATATCCCAAGACACCGAATGAGGTTTAAAGCTTCCTAGGCTTGGCAGGTTACTACAGGAGATTCATAAATAATTTCAGTGTTGTAGTGTTACCCCTAACCAATTTGACTAGGAAAGGTGTTCCTTTGGTTTGGTATGACAAGTGTTAGTGTTCTTTCTAGTTGTTGAAGGAGAATTTTACCAGTGCTCCAGTGTTAGTGCTACCAGAGTAGCGGAAAGGTTACATCATCTTTTGTGATGCTTTGAGGAATGACTTGGGATGTGTGCTGATGTAGGACAAGAATGTGATTTCTTTTGCTTGACGATAGCTTAAGCAACATGAGTTGAACTACATGACGTGGAGATAGCAGCAGTGGTACATTCCATGAAGATTTGTAGGAACTATTTGTATGGAGAGAAGTGTCAAATATTTGTCGACCACAAGAACCCTCACTATATCTTCTCGAAGCAGGAGTTGAACATGCAGTAGAGAAGATGGATGGAGATGATCAAGTACTATGATTGCACGATATACTACCATCTAGGGAAGGCAAATGTAGTAGGTGATGGATTGAGAAGGATGTTGTCTTCGTAATCATCTATGGACACAGAATAGTTACAATCCATAGTGTGCCACAAGAAAAACATGTTGGTGTCGCTTCACCAGATGAATGTACAACTGGAGGTTTCTTTGTTAGCAGGATTGTTGGAACAGTTGAATGTGATTCCTACCTTGATACAACACATTAGAGATGCTCAAAAGAGTGATTCCATGATACATAATATCAAATTAGAGTTTGGCAACATGAAGTATGATGGCTTCCATGAGTTATAGGATGGATAGTTTATTTTTACAAGAAGATAGTGGTTCCAGATGTCGAGGGCCTGAGGAAGATGGTTCTTAAGGTGGCTCATTCCTCGATGTATGTGATGAATCCCCGTAGTACAAATATGTACCACAATGTAAAGGATTTATATTGTTGTCCAGGTATGAAGCCTGATGTACAAGAGTTCGTAGCTAAGTGTCCAGTTTGTCAGCAGGTCAAAGTAGAACATTAGAAGCTTGTAGTTATGTTATAACCTTTTCAAATACTACAGTGGAAAGGGGATCATATAACCATGGCTTTGTAGTTCATCTTCCCAGGATAGCTAAAGGTCATGATTCCATTTGGGTGATAGTTGATAGGTTGACCAAGTCAGCTCACTTCTTACCAGTCAACACGATGTATACAATGGAGAAGTTGGCATAGATATATGTTGATGAGATATTGTGTTTGCATGGTATTCTAGTTACCATAGTATCTGACAGAATACCATAGTTTATGAGTCATTTTTGGGTATGTCTGCATACATATATGAGGACATAGTTGAGGTTTAGGATAGCTTATCACCCGTAGACAGATGGTCAGTTAGAAAGGACCATTCAAATTTTGGAAGATCTGCTTGAGAGCATCTGTTCTACAGTTTCTTGAAAGTTGGGATGTGCATTTGAGTTTGATAGAGTTTTCCTACAATAATAGATATCATAGGAGTATATACATGGTACCCTATGAATATTTATACGGGAGACATTTTCGGTCACCTCTATGTTGGTATAAGATAGGTGAGTATCAGCTCTTGGGTCCTGAGCTAGTGTAGAAAACTACAGAGAAGATCAAGGTGATACAACAATAGTTGAAGGCTGCTCAAGATAGACATAAGTTGTATGTTGATAACTGTCGTAGGCCGTTGGAGTTCCAATTTGGAGACCATGTGTACCTTAAGGTTTCCCCTTAGAAATATGTGTTGAGGTTTGGTAAGAAGGGTAAGTTGGCTCTGAGTATGGGACCACACCCTATTCTAGTGTGTGTTGGAAAGGTGGAATACAAGTTGGAGTTATCTCTATTTTTGCATAGGTTGCATAATCTCTTCCATGTCTCCATGTTGAGGAAGTATCACCCAGATACAGAGCATACGTTGCAGCTAGTGGAGGTTGAGTTGGAGGAGGACGTGTCATATGTTGAGGGTCTTGTGTTGATCATGAATACGAGGGTGAAGAAGCTGAAGAATAAGGATATAGTCTTAGTTAAGATCATGGAATCATCATGTTGTAGAGAAATAAACATGGGAGTTAGAGGATGAGATATGTAGTAAGTACCCGTCTTTGGTCATGTAGGATATCGAGGGCGAAATCCTTGTTAGGGGTTTATGTTTGTAAGACCCTAACCTTGGTTTTGGTTGAACATGCTTTATTATCATAAATAGATGCTTAAAACCTTAATCAAATCCTAATATGTGCTATGATATCATGTGACAATCTTAAGTTTCAAGTTTGGTCTGGTTTGGACATTGTTTGAGCTAGTTATGCTATTATATGTTGTGTTGGGTTGTTATGCAATTTACCCATATATAGGGGTTTTTTTGCACTTTGTCACATGTTTGTTGTGTGTCACATGTTTTCATGTCATGTTTGATGTAGTTGTGCTTTGGGGCTCCTTGTTATATCTTAGTTTGAGGGGTGACATATAGCCTTGTGTTGAGATTAGGGTTTGCTCTCATGGATGCCCTAACTCATGGTTGACCTTGAGAATTCAGCCACCAATGTTGGAAATTGCCAAGGTTTATGTGGACACCTAGTGTTGTCAGTCGATGAGACTTCTAACTCATCTTGGTCGCCAACATTTCTAGGGTTGGAGGTCGTTGGTTTTCCCGATCTCCTTGGTCACCAAGATCTTGGAAAAGGAGGAGCCCAGGAAAGAGAATTTTGGCCAATCTTGCTTGCATGTGCACCTAGATACGGTTTGGATATACCCTAGTTGAGGATTTTTGGTGCTTCCTTGCTTGGTTTCTTGGCCTTGGTAAGTGATATCTCCCTCTTTTCCTTACTTTTCTTTGTTGTCCTACCTTCTTCTCTCTTCTTCTTAGTCAGATCCATGGTGGAGCTTGATCTAGAGGTTAGAGACACCTTCTTTCTTGCTTCCTTGACCTAGGGTTTGCATCCCTTTTTGAAGAAGGAGCTAACTTGGCCGAGTTGAGTGCTCAATCTAGGGTTTCTACCTTCTTTCTTTAAGCTACCTTGTTGTTTGGAGCTTCATCTTCTTCCTATAGGTGAGTTACATAACTTTCTCCATGTTTATTGCTAACTTCCATCTTTCATATACATGATCTTGCCCTAAAAATGTTGTTCCAAGTAGAAAGAGGTTACCTTTGTCTAGGGTTGATCTTAGATGGTATACTTTGAGTAGATAATCCTTCTTGATGTTCCTCTAAACCTAATGCATATTTTCCTCCTCGAGGATAGAAAAATCTAGACCTTGCTTATGTGTGTGACTCTTATGTGGTTGATGAGTCTTTATATCTTGTGTGGTCAATGAGTTTTTGTGTCTTATGTGGTCAATGAGTTTTTTTATCTTATATGGTCGATGAGTTTTTGTAACTTAGTGGTCGATGAAGTTTCTGACACTAGTGGTCGATGGAATCCCTAACCCTAGTAGTAAATGAGGATCCTGACCCTAGTGGTTGCTAAGGTACCTAACCCTAGTGGTCTCAAAAGTTACCTAACCTATGTGGTCACTGAGGTTCCTAACATGTGTGGTCACTGAGAATTTCTTATCTATATGGTTTCTATGTTTTCCTAATCTATGATCGATAGGTTCACCAATCTTATGAGTATGGGTCATGAGTTTGGTTGTATAAAATCATATGGTGATGTTTAACCTTATGCATTCATAAAATCCACTAGTAATGCTATGAATTAGGGTTTATACTTGAGATTTTTTTGTATTATTAAATCAACTCCATTTGTTGAACCTAATCCTGATACAAATAGGTGATGATGATTAATCGCACTTAGCTTATTTATATTATTAGTATAATGAGGATATACTCTCTCTCTCTCAATGTTGTTGTAACCCTAATAAGTTGCAATATGAACATCATAAGCTCTTAAATGTAATATTGAACCATTTATGTCACATGTATGGTGATGGTTGATGAGCCTTTGATAGGGCATGGAAGTATAATGATGTTCCTATAGGGAATGTTGTGATGGTATTAAGGACCTTTAGACAAGGTTGAGCTCTTATGGAGGTGTGATCCTCTTCATGATGTGACAGGGATTAGTATCATGTGATGATGTGATAAGAATTATTTTTCATATGTTTTATATCTTCTCGAGTTACAATGTACCCATGTTTTTGTAGAACTGTTATATGGTTTGTGTGTAACTTGATTGATGCAACCTTAAATCACCGGATTGGCATTAATTAATCAAGTGAAACGTTGATCATTTAGTGCCATGTGCAGTAGATCCATTCCAGTGTTAGGATTTTCTAGATTGTGAAATGAGTATTCCACTAATGGAAGCTCATAGTCATATAGTGTTGAGTATATTCATGTTCTTGAGGATGATTGAGGTTGTACCTCAGCTAGAGAACGGTCGAGGCCACATCTCAAATAATTATGATTTAGCATATGTGATGTTTTGAGGACAACTGTGATTGTACCTCAGAGGATAGAGTTTGTATACCTTGGTTACTAGTGTCGTGACCTATATACCAAGGCAGACTAGGTTGCTTTGTAGCTTGACTATATATGTGTCGATGTAGTTGACTCGTACTGACTGAGGGTGGATGAGATCTTAGGATTTTGGGTCTCCTAGATCTTGTATGAAACTTATTTTACTTAGAAGTGGCCAGTTGGAGTCTGAGTGGTATACCTCAAACTCCCCAGGACTTAATAGAAGATGTAATCTAGTCGTGTAGCATATCTATTTAGGGTTGAACACGATTCACATTGGTTGTTAACCCTTGCCTTGTTTCTTATACTTCTTAGTTATTATATAATGCAGCAGCATATGTCAACTATTTGGTAAATGATACCCATATTTGTTCCTTTATATACATGTGAATCATGCCTTGCCTTTTTCTATTCCAACATGTTTAACTTGCTTAGAAATGATAAATCTGTTTAATCTGCTTGACTTGCTTAATAATATAACCTGTTGTAACCAATAACCGTCATTGAGAGTTATACCTCTCGCTGGGATGTTGGTCTCACCTTGTGGATCACCACATCTTTTTAGGAGATCATCAGCAACATGGTCAGGTTTGTGGAGGTGAAGAAGAGCAGCATGGAGAGCAGTAGGAGTAGAAGGTTGGATAGTAGTTAGTCGTGTCCTAGAGTCATCCCTATACTATCAAGTCTAGGTAGGGGATTTTTTTAGATGACAAGTACCTCGACTCGAGTTTTTGGCAGTATTTGATTTTTGTATTTGGCATGTATATGTGGAACGCATATTTTGTATACATGTTGAGGTTGAGATCACTGGACATATATGTAAATATCTGATATTGTATGTGTTGATATGCAAGTTGTTGGACCTTTATGTAAATATCTCTAGACATGTTGGTAATGATTAGATTGGTTTTAATTTACCTTATTTTCTAGTCATGTGGTTAATTAATAGTTGATCTTGTGTTTTGTTTTTAGTAATCTCATTTAGAATGATAGGGCATAAAAATCTCAGTGTTAGAACTTGTTGGATAGTAAAAAGAGTTCCCTTGTAGAAATCTTATATAGTGAGACAAAGGATATCAAAGTCATATGTTTTTGAGTATATGCAGGTGCAGGAGGGTTTGCTCCATCGTCCTGACTACAAGGTGTTTGAGAAAAGGTGTGGTTGTGTCTCAATTTATATCTTATTGAGAGTGGTTGTAGCCATAACTAGGATTTGAGGGTTGTATCCTTTGATTTTAGGTGTCATGTACCCAGGAAGGACTAGGTTTTTAGTGGGATTTGTACCCCTACTAGTAGTTGAGCTATTTTTTCACTATAGTTTGTCACTCATACTGATTGAGTGGAAAAGGTCTTTAGGATTTTAGTAATCCTAAGATATTATACATGATGATTGTGATCTCACAGTGGTCAGCTAGTGGTTTGAGCTATATGCCTCAAACTACCCATAGCATAATAAAAAGTGTAAATCAGTCAAGTAGTATCTATATTATGGTTGAATTGGTGAGTCTCGGGAATGCACACTTGTATTTCCCCTATTTATTGCAAGTATTATATGTTTCCTACTATGTACAAGTAAGTGTATGGACAAGCTATAGTTACAAGTATAGGCCTTTTCTACTTGTTAAGGAGAGTAGTTTAAAGTCTCATAAATGTAGTTTCACGCTCACATTAGATAACTTTGTGCATTATCCATGTTTTTTTTGTATTATATCTCTTTTCTTGCCATTTTTATTTATGATATGTGCAATAATTGGTCGTGAAGGTGTTTGGTGTTGGAAGTGATGGCATTGAAGTATTACTACTAACTTTGTTGGTCACCCCTTTTGTGTTGTCAATAAAGAAATTGAATGTAATTGAAGGTGTATTTTCCACTTAAGCAAAAAAGTCATATCATGACTTACAAGCTATGAAGAATATAATGATTTATAGAATTGCAATAGATCTTGTAATTAATTCAAAGATACACAATGTGGGAAATGAACCTTCTTATGAAATAATGTACATAGAAGGATAATGTATTTAGTCATTAATTAATAAGATGTCTTATATGTAGTGGGATTGATCATGATGTCCTGGAGGTTAGTAACAAATATACTGTACTTGGAAAATTACATTCATTACTTTGTTGGCTTAATAATTTAATAAACAACCATAGTGGGTATCAAACTTTTTCATTCTTATTTAATGAAAAATATCAAAATTGGGTATCTTCTACCATGACCTTCATCTTTTTAAGGAATTTTAAGTAAAGGTACAGTTTAGAAAGTATTAGAAATACAAGGAAATTTATATTTTGAATTTTTAAATGGGAGTTTGTAGAATAATTTCAAGAGTCTCTTTGCACATAAAGAGAAACTACGTGCCCATAATCAAGAATTTCAAGATAAGATCAACTTGTTGATGACAAACTTTCAATACCTGAATGAGAGCAAAATTACAATGCCACTAACATATTGGTATTTTTTTAATACTTGCACACTATAATATAAAGTAAATAAACCATTTACCATATTTTTACCATATAGGTTCAAATATTTATAATATTTAGTGTAGAAAACTTTAATAGCATTACATCACATAATTATTTGTCATTTTAGTGCGTACTCCATATAATGTAAAGTGGTGTTGAGTTTTTCAAAAAATAACATTTTGTAACAATTTTTAAAGTGTGTGTTTTTTTACTTACTTGCATCCAATTTATAAGTTTTATTAGTCATTGAAAATTGTTTTTGCAATTCATGTTTTCCATCATGCAAAAAAGATCCATCAATGATGGAGAAAGTTGAAGCAAGAATGCACTGTTCAATACAAGAAAATGAAGTCATGTTTTGTTTGTTCAACCCATAAAACAAAGTTAATGATTTTGTATCATTAGACTTGTGTTTATGTGACATATAAAATACTTATTGGATATACCTATGGGAAAATTTTAAAATAATACATATATAATCTTTTTCTTCATCTCAAGAATCATTTATGCCTCTTCTTGTATGATTTGTTGATATGAATGCTACAAGTATATATAAATTTATTGAGGAATCCCTTTGGTGTAATTTCTATGCAAATTGTATATTCTCCCATGAAGTATGTGTCTTTTTTCCAACAAGATAAATAATATGTTGATGATTTCATATCCTAGATATATTTTGGAAATAAAAAAGTGATACATTAGAGTTTACCACATTGCAATGAACTACTCAAAACAAACAAGCTTGATAAGATAATATATATATTTCTTGCCATATATCTGAATAGTTTCTTGCCAATGGTTGTTCTCCTTTTGAGTACTTTGACCAAGTAATTGATTGGAAAACAACCCTAGTTCATGATGAGATATGAAATCATGATGAAAATAATGAGATAAAAACTAACAAGAGATGTGGAACTCATATTAATTTTGGATATGTTGAACTAGAACTAAATATAAAATTGGTTTAAAAGGTGAAGGTAATTTAGTAAGGAACATGTAAAAGCCATGTTTTAACTGATATGAATCTAAGAGTTTGATGACTAAAGGAAAATATATAAAGCTATTATGCTTAACATGAAAATGAATTATGTACAAAGGAGTTACTAAAACTTTAAAGGATACCTTGTATGGATGGGAATCTAGTGTTTAAAGATGAGATTCCAAAAAATGATGAGATTAAGGAGAGATAACTCAGTATGTGAAGCTTTAATTTATGTACTAAAGTTAGATAATACTGATCTAGTGTGTCCAATGTATAGATGTGTACATAGACATTCTTGGAAAATATATGTAATGTGAAGGAATTTAAGGTGCAAGGTCCATAGAAGGAAATGAGAACTCAGATGATGAGTATGACTTCAGACAATAATCATATGGAATGTTAGATGAGAAGAGTGGATCCTTAGGTAATTTCAATAAACCAAGGTGTGTTAAGAAAGAGTGGAAGTAAATAATCATGATGTAGTGAGGATATTAGAGAAGTTACTTAAGAAATGATCTCCCATGAATGAAATAGTGTGAATAGTTATGAGGGGTTGAAATGAATCTAAAGAAAGATAAGGAGACACAATTCCTAATCTGGTTAATACAAGGTTCCTATCTAGGATGTATGGTAATAATCAAGATGAGAATTAGTGTGCAATGACACAAAGATAGACAACTACAATATTTTGTAATAATAATCACGAAAACAATAGGTTGTTCTCAAAAACATATGAGGATGATTGATTAACTGACATTTGGGTAATGTGTGTCCTTGTCCTTTGATATGCTTACAAGTATGATTATAAGTAAAGAGACATTGGAATTATTAATATATATCAAAAAAGAATAATAGAACATGATAGTTTTGCTAATGTTCCATGACTTGATATGTTGGATCTTATTGTGGCCAAGATTGATATAGGCCTTGTTGTGGCTGAAGATTATTGATTGAATATTCATATGGTGATTTGATTCATGTTTTTGCATTTAACGTCTCATAGAGTTATTAGAACTAATTAATATGCCAATTATATCTATCTGGATTTTTTTTGTGAACCCAACATTATTCTACTATTTCTCTAAAAACTTGTTGCAAAGTAGGTAGCCACCAAAGGACAACAAGCTAGTAAAAAGTTGTACAATCAAAGAAATGGGAGTTTATTTATTAGTACAAGTTATGGGTATCTTTGATGTAAATCTCCCACACAATTCATACATATCTCACAAAATTAGAAAACATACGATAGTTCCTCTCCAACCAGATGTTATAACAAACCAAAACAACAACAATCTTTTCTTCTCCTCTAAGCTTCATCAGATCCAAATTAGACTTCAAATAATGACCAAATTCATAATGAAATTTTACCCAAAGATGACATATGAAATCACATTCAAAGAAAAGGGGATTTGAGTCTTCAGAGTGTATCTTGCATAATACACATCTAGATGCAGAACTATATCCAACACTCATCAGAAATTTGTTCTTGGGATTTTGTTCAAAAAAAAATTCTAGAGAAAACAAGAACATATTTTTAGATTACTCCCTTTATAGATCCACAAACCCCAACGAGTTTCTGGATTTTTCAATATAATTAGATCCCAGGCATCCTTCAGTTTGAAAGATTTTGAATCACATATAAGATATAGTCTTCATCTCCATCAAGAGTAGGGAAAGATAGAAATATTTTTTCCATATTACTAGGCCCAAAAAAACCTGGGATATACCAGTTGTTCCCCTGGATACAATAATTATATTTGTAATCATAACCATTTCCTAATCTAAAAACGAGTTGATTATCAACAACTTCAAGAAAGGACAAGCCTTTAGGTAACCATGGGTCTTCCAAAATGAAGTTTTATTCCCATTACCAATGTAGAATCTAATGTGGGGTTTGAGAAAGAATCTATGGTTCATAAGCTTCTTAAAAAATCAAGGGAAGTTTAGTTTAACCCTCACAAACCAAACAAAATCATGGTTAAGGTACTTACCATGTACCCATTTTATCCATAGGAATTTATCATAAGTAATATCTGATAGATTCTTTAGAATGTTAGCTTTAGACCAGCCATCCACAAGCCTAATTTGTAGGTCACCTTTTGACATAGGCTAATAAATAACTTCCCATGACACAATGTGAAAATGTTTCTTCTCCTCGATATTGTTCCAGATGGAATCCCTCATCATTTTCTTTATATGAAGAATGATTGCTTTGAGAATAGGAAAGATCGAGGTCCAGATGATATGATGTGTGAACAAAGTAGAAATGACTAGTTCAATTTTGCTAGCTTCGCATAGGAGATAGCATATCCATGAGTCTAACTTGCATTTGATTTTTTCTAGGATCGGGTTGCACATGGACTTAGTAAGATGACCTATAAATAAGGGTAAGCCCAAATACCTCACCAGAAGATCAACAATATCTATATTGAAAATATAAATGATATCACCTTTGAATCAACATTTCTAGTGCTCTTACTAGTGAACAATTGGCTTTTTAAATTGTCAATTTCAAACCAAAAATTCTTTGCAACTCATTTAGAACATATGAAAATGCCTTAGTCGTATCAGATTCTTCCTTAGTGAGAATAATAAGATCATCAACAGAAGTAACACAGGAAATGCATGGGTTGAGAAAAGCTTTAACATGCTTGATCATTTCTTTGGCTACATATGAGTTGATGACAGAGGAGAACCCTTGATTTTCCACAAAAAATAGATATGGATCCAGGGGATCACCATGTCTAACTCTATTAGATACATCAAAAAAAGATGAAGGTGATCCATTCACAAGAACCTGGAAAGATGTTGTGGTGAAACAAACATCGATCCAATCGAGTCATTATTAGGAAATCCCATCTTCTTGAGGATAAAAAGAATAGAATCTCTATGGACAACAATGCTCTAAAAATCGGTATGTGTGGTTGCATACAAGGCCACATATAAGGTTCGGACAACCTATAGATACACATAATGGAAATCCTCCAAGAAAGCAAGCCAGGTCACATAATTAGCTACACAGCCACATAAAAGGTTGATTCGTCTCCTATTTCTTGATAGACATACTTTTCATTTGTTCTTTTTTACATTTAGATTCATCTAGGTTTGTTTAGATTTAGATCATAGTGCATTTTGTATTTATTTAAGTTGTGATGATTGCATATTTGCTCGATTACATCCATTATTCTTGTAACTATATTATTTAGATATGCAAATGTACATATTAATTATGTAAAGTAATTATTAATATATATATAATAATTATTAAATAAAAGATATGAAACTACATATACTCCTGCATATGCTCCCATATACCTCATATACTCTATTTAGTCACCTCTGAGAATGTGTAACGAATAATGATTTTTAAAGCACTAGTAGAAACTATCATAGGCTTTTGAAAGATCATCCTTAGCACACATTTTCTCAGGGTCATGTTTATTAGGAATGGTATTGAGTATGTCATTATACAACAAATAACATCGCCAATGGACCTTCCCTTAATAAATGCCATTTGGTTTTCATCATAATATCAGGGAGTATAGTACTCAAGCTATTTGCAAGGACTTTTGTTATAAATTTGTAGATGACATTGCAAAGATAGATGGGCCAAAAAACTTTAAGACAAGATGCTCCAAAATAGTTTCAGATAGATGTGATGAAGGTATGATTGCATACCTTCAAAAACTTTTCTATTTCAAAAAAAAACTCGAAATAGCTTTTATAATATCATCCCAATGAAATCCCAGCTTGATTTAAAGAAGATGTCATTAAAGCCATCCAGCACCGGGGTCTTATCCACCTTTAGATGAAGAATTGCCTTTTCAATCTCTTTCTCTTTAATGTGTTTTTTAAGGATATCCAGATGCTCAGTAGAGATAGTGGGAATAATCCAATCACTCCCCCAACTACATAATCTGAACAAGCTGAAGTAAACAAAAACAAATAGAAGTTCACATCATGGTATTGATGTCATCTAACTTGTAAATATTAATATTCCCCTAGTTTTTAAAGAAATGTAGGAAATTTTTTTAATTTCTATCACCTTCTTTTAACAATAAAACTTTGAACTCTCATTTTTGCTTAAGAAAGGATTCCTCATCAACTAGAGCTTTGGTGGAAAGTTTCTTGGTATCCGCAAGGAGAATTTGAAGATCTTTATCCCAAGGTTTGTATTCAGCTTCAATTTGAAGCTCGACAGCAACAACTTCCATCTCTTTAGATTTAGACAAGAAGTTTCCAATAGAGTCTTTGTTCCATTTCAACAATGCTTCTTTGATAGCATGAATCTTTTTGTAGACCTTATACATCAGGGCTCTAGAAGAGGAGAAATTAAGCCATGCAATCCTAACCACATCTTTGAAGACATGTTGATTCACTCAAACATTGATGAACCTAAAGGGAGGTCTTCTCCTTTTAACATTAGTGAAATGAATAGCCAGACTACAATATCACTAATTGTAGTGGGATAACTTCACCCCAGATATCAGCAAAGTTATCAAGAATATTGATATTGCCAAGGATTATGTCAATTTTTGAATGGGTGCTCTCTCCCTTCTTACTTTTACTATCCCATGTAAAATAAGAACCTTTAGTATCTACTTGAATAATATTTGAGTGGGTTAACATGATATTGAAATCATATGTGCTCTTATAAGAAGGGGGTCCCAAGGTTCTCTCTATTCAAACGCATTACATTAAAATCACCAGCTATACACCAAGGACCAATGCAATTAATAAAACATAGAGAATACTAGAGTAGAATCCTATCATTATTATCATTTTCTCCATATACAATAGATAAGTAGAAACTTATGTTATAGAAATTTATCTCGTAGTGAATGACTTGTGCCATTTCCAACAATTTATTCATATCGATAGTAGAGTCAAACCATACCATAATGATTCCAGTATAAGAGTAGAACCTAGAGTTAGAAGAATACCTAGCATCATTCCTCATAGAGTTTATCATAGGACCAACCTCAACTTCATTAAGTTTATATTCAAACAGAATGTAATATCGGCTTTGTTCCTAGAAACTTCATTCATAGTGTGAGATACTTTATTATGGATACCTCTCACATTCTAGGACACAACAGTAAGAGGTTGATCCATTGGATAAGAATATAAGATTTGGTTAAATTGCGATATATTCCACTTAAAAGAAATTCAATATCTCAACTTCTTCATAGACTAAGAGTCGAGAGAATTTGTTCAATGAGGTAGGAATATCTTTAATAGAAATGTTTTGTTGAATTCTAGTAGGAGATTTGGATTTTTCCATGAGTCTACCAAGATAAAGAAGGGACTAGAGTAATTACCAATCTACTATTGCCAACTCCATCATTACTAATCAACTCATAATCCTTACTACCAGTACTGATTTGAGTCAATTTTTCCATTGTAGCACTAGGAGTGGGAATGACATGAATTGCATCACTTAAAACTTCATCTTCATCAGTCACGTAGTAGTACCTTTAGGCACCCAAATCTTATTGTTTTCCATCCTTTTCTAGACTCTTTTTCTCCTTTAGCTTAGTGTGTGGTGAACCACAGAGTCTGAACTCATGTCTCAAATTACTACAATGTAAACATGTAGTTGATTCCCATTCATATTCAAAGAAAATGATAAATCAGTAGAGATGAGGATTTGCATTCTAGCAAACTTAAGTCTCTAAAATTCTAGGGTAATATTATTAGTCCTAAAAGGTTTACCAAGGAATCGATCCTCGTGAACATTTCATTGCCCCATAGCTCCAGAGGTAGATCATAAATAATGAGCCATATCAGAATTTCAAGCAGTTTGAGTTTCTTCATTGGTTCACCTCTTCTCCACTTCTTAATAATATGTGTCTCCCCTTCTACAAAATAGGTGCATCCTTCAATGGCCATTTATAGATCTTCTTCATTATGGAACATGACGATGAAGTAACCATTACCTCTTGATCTAACTTCTATTCAACCTTTCACATTTCAAATCTGGGCTAGATGATTCACGAGTGTTGGCCCATGCGGCTTGAGACCAACAATATAGCATGTCATCATCTTGCTCCATCGTGCTATGTTCCTATCTACAATGTGCGTCAGGTATAACAACTTTCCATCAATGACATGGACATCCATCTTCACTAGACCTCTCAACTTGTATTTTGAACTCGCAACCATATCACACCATGTTTTAACCTCCAAAGCCATAAGGACTGATGATATAGCTACATTGATTTGTTTAGGTTTTCTTCCTTTCTCACCCTACTCACATTGTTGATACTACCAAAATTTATAGTGGAGGTGGCTCCCATCATCCACGCAGTCACCCTATCATCTCCTTTGGAATGTGTCATGGTTGGTATCAAATGGATTCTATTTGCATTGTTTTTAAGTGTTTAATACAATTGAAATATGAGTAATTTACTTAATTAATCAAGTGTAACCCTAATAATGTAGTGCCCTATGATTGTAGAGATATTCTAGTGTCAGGAGTTATTGGATACTGAAACAAGTTTCCTTATAGTAATCTCATATTGTGAGAAGGAGCTTAGATTCGTATATTTTTTAGTATATGCAGGTGCCAGGAGGATTTTCTCTGTTATCCTAACTTAAAGGTCATTCAAAATAGTTGTGATTGTGTCTTAGGTTATTTTTTATTGAGAGTGACTACGGCCATAGCTCAGATTTGAGGGTTTTACAACCCTCATATTTGGTGATGTGGCATGTGTACCCAGGACGCACTAGGTTTTTAATGAAATGGCCATTATGCTCATACTAGTAGTTGATCTATTTTATACTATAATTTGTCACTCATACTAATTGAGGGAAGATATCTTTAGGACTAGTAATCCTACAATCTTATACATGGAGGATTGTGGGCGTCACAGTGGTCAGTTAGTAATTTGAGTGGTATGCCCCAAACTACCTAGGACATAAGAAAATGTGTAATCCATTCATGTAGCACACTTTGTTAGGTAGAATTGAAGAGTCGCATGGATGTGCACTTGTATTTCCTTTACTTGTTGCAAGTATTATATATGTTTGTTACTATGTACATGTCATCATATGGATTATGTATAGTTACAAGTATAGCCCTTTTTTACTTGTTAAGTATACATCCATGTAAAGAGAATACGTAGTTGATGCATATTTCATGTGTAGACATATTTAACTATTGATTAATCCACTTCTAGATTATCCTACCATCATATACCTATAAGCAATGATTATGTTAGCTTTTTCTACATCATATTTTTGGGATATGGGGTCTCACCTTTGTAGTTATCCACATCTTTTAGTTATGTTGGAGTTGTGGAAAGGATGTGTTGATCAAGATGTAACTAGGAGCAATATAGTAAGGTCTAGAATGTCCATGTACTCTCACTTTCCTAAGTTAATGGTAGATTGTTTTTGTCTATCTGTTAATTTTTTCTCTTAGAGTTTCTCTATGATCATGAGTTGCAAATTAAATCTGACATATTGTATTATTATAGTTTCATAATCAAGGACAACATCGTCAAATAAATAGAAGGATGTTCCAATTGATTCTCTATTATGTCTACATGTATAACGATTTAGTTGTAAACTAGCACACTTTTATATATCATTTGTGAGGTTTTTATGGAAGTTTCCCTTAATCAAATTCAACATGGATCGTTTTATTGGATATTTTTTGACTCAATTTTTGATGGTTGTTAAGCTTCAGTTGGTTTTTTGTCTAACGATTTTCCCAATTATCTATTTTACGGTTGTATTAGCAGAATTGATCCTTATAGGTTGTACTTGTCACATAATATTACTTCAAATATAAAGGCATTTTACATATGATATGTCCTCATATCACTCTAGTCTGACTAGTTTTTTACCAGAACAGACCATATTGTAGACTGAAATTTCAAGAAATTTGGGCCCTAAATCAGACTGAACCTAAAATGGTTTCAGACTGAACTAAATTGACCGAAACGTTTGAAATTTATGGTCTAGATTGATCTTTTATCACCTACCCAAAACTGACTCTTATTGTGAAATTAGAACTCAGAATTATCTCAGAGCCAAATTTTGGTTAGTTTGTCAGATCGACCCCAATTGTCAAAACCATAATCTAAATCTTGTCATTTTTAATATATATGAAATTAGGCTTATGAGTTGACTTATCATTGATATCCCTGTTTGTGTGAATAGAATGTGACTTTTTATAATTATAAAAAAAACGTCATATATTTAAAAATTGGGAATAAAATGATTTATATATAAATGTCAAGTGTGACAATGGATGCAAAAAGTCATGATTATATAAAAAATTGACCTACAATGCAATGATGTTATTTGTAATTGAGATATTATCTCATGATAGTTTATTTTTCATATAATTTTCAACTAAATAATATCATAAGAAGAGTATATAAATGTTGATGGATAATATACATGTATGTCACCGCCTTCCTAGAACCCTCCAACACCATTTGAACTAACAATGCAAGCTATGTTTTGAAAGTTGATGTCTACCTTTATACACATGACCTATAAGATGTCGATCCCTTCAACCCAGGAACGATCTCCACATGTCGAGTCTTCTCAAGGTTCATGAAACAACTCTGAGCATTTGAGAAGGGTAAAGTCTAGAAAGTATGATGGTATGACAAATCCAACAAATGAGGATATGTATTCGACAAAGTTGAAGAAGGATTTAAGATTTCAGATATATAGGATGAGGACAAGATTAAGCATCATGTCTATCTCATGAAGGGCCATTCTAGATAGTGGTGGGCCATGTAAAAGGAGTAGAGACCCATAGAGGTGATCACCAGAGAAATATTGCCAGGATTTTGAGAGTAGGTAATTTGCACAATCATATACGTGAGAAAAAATATATACCAATTTGGGAATCTACTTCAAAAAATAATGACGTTGAATGATTATGAGGCTTAGTTCATTGAGTTCTCAAGGCTTTGTCCTCACTTGAATTTCATGATGAGAGTATAATAAGGTTCTGGGAAGGTTTGCACATGGACTCAGCATAGGTGGTCTCCTCTCTAGAGACACATGATGTAAGGAGTGGAACCCGAGAGTAGATCTACTCCCTACTTAATTTAAGATATATATTATTCTATTCCAAATAATGTAAAAGATATGTTGGAATAGATATAATTTATTCATTTCTCAAATAGTGGTATACAAGACCAAATATTTAGCAGTGAAAAATAAAAGATCTAACAATTAGAATGATCTATTGTATCACCATCCTTCATCATGTAGGGTGATACATAAGGGAACTAAAACTATCGAGGGTTATCTAACCACCTAGAATATATCTCCCAAGAAGGTTCAACTACACTTGAAGTTGTCATGGTCATCCTTAGTTCTCTCCTCCTTTCTCTCTACCTAGGCATTGGAAGCATACCCCATAAGATAAGGCAAAGATGGAAATTATCAGCATAAAAACGGGTATGAGCATATTAATTGGGGATTGAGTAATATTAGGAAAAAGGACATCAAATATAACAAAGCTTCCTATAGAAGAGGAAAATATTGTCCAAGTGGATATTAAGAGAATATGAATTTCAATAAGATGATAATCAATAAGAGGAATTCTTGCCTTTTAAACAATATCACATCAACACTAACACAAAATATAAATTGTTTCTTGGTGAGTGATAAGCAGGCTAGCATATACTAAAAATCAAGGTAGGAGTCCATATATTCCATACCAATGGATTGTAGGAATAAAACCTCAGTGCCAAATAAATACAGATTTTGTAGGAGGACTAAAACTTCAGTTTCTAAAATATAATATATTGTAGGAGGATTAAAACCTTAATGCCTGGCTAAAGGACTAAAACCTCTGTGCCTGGAATGTATATGGTGTCACTACTTCTAGTTATGGCTAGTCAATCACACATGCTAATAGGGCAGGAAAGGTAATGTATAGTCATGCTTCAACAAAGGGATGAAACCATCCAACTAATACAAAATGGGGTATAGGACCCATAAATATTTATTCAAACATTTCCACAATTAAGATACTTCATAGGATCACAAAGGTCCACGATTTGAAAATTAAGTTTCCATAAGGAATAAGATGAACACGGTAAAAATAAGGATCCTACAAGAATATACAACAAAATAAGATGATTACAATATTCATATCAACATATAATTTCTCCCATAAGTAAATCTCTCATAAGAGAGAAAAAAAAGTGTGTAGGCAAATTTATCCAAAGGACCAACAGAGAGATGAAACGTAGGTCTTTTATCAATATAGGAAAAAGAGAATGCAACATACATCAAGAGAGAAATAAATTAGTTGTTTGCTCAACATAACTCATAAAGAGATGCAACATACATTAAGAGAGTGAAAAGTCAGATCAGATGCCCAATTCAGCTGTCTTACTTATATCTTTATTGAGACGTTCTTTATGATGTTCTTAGACATGCGAGAGTTGCAGCTAAGAAGGAAGCTCCTGTGAACTTTTTGATTGATCCTCAGGAGGGCAGGTCGACACTTAGGCCAGTAGACGTTCTTATTTTTGGCTGGGTTGGAGGAAAACATGCATGTGTATATCTAACAGGAGTTTCCCCATTGGTTGGTCTAAAGGGTGGCGACTTTACTGTGGGACATGCTGCCCGTAAAGCCGTTTCTGCTAAAGTAGCCAAACATGAGAAGGCATGTATCGACAATCAACATGTTTTTATCCCGTTTGGTTTTCACACTTTTGGGTTCCTAGCACCTGAGGCTGTGGAGCTTCTTAAGAGAGTTCAAAAAGTTATGCATAGTAATGTAATGACTCCCATATCTATGGATGTGGTGTTTCAAAGGATTGGATTTGCCATTCAAAAAGAGATGTCCAATATAACTCATAGGGGATGCAACATACCTATAGATGTGAGTCAACTTTTCAAAGTCTGAATCTTAGATCCAAGTCAGGATTCTAAGGTTTCAAACATTAGTGGTTGAGAAAGGATCATCATATGAATTATTTTATGAGATTACAAGTCTTTGACGGCCCATCCAAGAAACTTGAATAAGAGGATAATGGAGAAGGTTAGGAGCCATTTCCTATTGGTCAAGTGATTTCTATATGTGTGAAGGTCATGGAGAGAGAGTCATATGTAGAATTGGGTAGAAAGAACTTTTTTTCATCATCATCATCATCTAAGCCTCAATCCCAACTATGTTGGGGTCAGCTACATGGATCCTTCATTTCCATTCAGCTCTATCATGGGCCATATTCTGATTGAGATGTAGAGATTCAAAATCTCTCTTTATAAGCTCATCCCATGTTAATTTAGGCCTTCCTCTTCTTCTATTTATAGTGTTTGGCTCAATAGAATTGCTTCGTATAGGCGCACTAGTAGGTCTGCATTGCACATGTCCGTACCGTATGAGTCGGCCCTCGTGCAACTTGCCCTCAATATTCGCCACCCCCACTTTATTCTTGATATAGTTATTTCTCAAGCGATCTTTTCTTGTCTTCACACACATCCATCTCATCATATGCATTTCATCCACGTTCATCTTGTTGAGACCTTGTTTCTTCACCACCCAACATTCACTCCCATAGAGCATGGTTGGTTGTATAGTTGTTCTATAAAACTTACTTTTTAACCTGAGAGGGATCTTTTGATCGCATAATACTCCAGTTGTACTCCTCCATTTCAACCATCCTACAGTGATCCGGTGATAAACATCATTTTGGACATCCTTGTCTATTTGAATAATAGAACCCAAGTAACGGAATTTATCACATTTTTGTATATCTACTTCTTCCAACTTGGCTCCATCATTCACACTGCAAGATTGGCTGAAATTGCAATGCAAACTTTTTTTTTAATTTATTTTTTTACAAGGGAAAATATGTAATGTGTGTTGTAAAAGGAGAAAAGTTAAGCATTCTCTAACACATAAAAGGAAAGAATAAATATTGAAAAATCATCATTATGCTTTCATTTCTTTATGGCTATTTTTTCAATATATTTCCCTTTTTTCTACAACAACTTGGTCACATAAATATTGACTGCTAAATTTACAATTAAGAGACTTATAAATATCTCGTCCTATAACTATTTACTCAATATAAACATGTATAATAATTTCATGTACAATTGTCTAGGATATTCATATTTAATTCCTTTTCTGTCCTTCCATTGTGAACCTCTTATATATAGTAATTCATCCCATTATGAGATAACTTTCTCAAATTGTTTCTCTTCTCACTTTTGAGTCATTGAAAACATGTATAACAATTTGATTTCAATAAAGGGCATTTGTTTAATTACTATTAAGTTAGATTCAAATTTCTAAATTTGAGGAAATCATATATACTTCTAATATATTTCACATTAAATATTTGTAGAGTAGATAGGTGCTAGTACATTTATACATCCAAAATAATTATTATAGACACATAAGGGGTGAAACCATTTTCCCTTTTTTCCCTTATTGTTAACAATTTAGGAGGTAATAGGGAGGTTTACTAAGAAACCCACTTAGTCAATATTATTATTATTTCTTATTCTATTTAAGTAATTCATTACATAAATTTGGTAATGCTTATTTGTTTTCAAACAAATATATATCAACTTCAAATATTTGTTTCCATTATGATATGACAATGTGATCGTTTTCATTTGTTTATTACATTCAAACATTAAGAGAGATAATTATTTCTTTAAGTTTTGTTCCAATTTATTGAATAACTTTTGTATTCCACATTGTTGCAATTACCTCATTTTATATTTCTATAACTCATATTGTATTTGGAAACTAAATCAGTTTTAATATTTTTGACCCTAATAAATTTTCCATGCATTTATCATTCATGTACAACATTGTTTTATTTTATGTAATACCACAATTTTATTTATTACAACTTCACATAAATTATATACTATAATCCATACAAGTTGGTTTATACTATTTATTGAATATATTAGATGTTTAATTTTATATTTTAGGCCTTATCTTACGTTTTCTTTTCTTGATATAATTAGGATAATGACTATTAAAAAAGGTAAAACTTGGTACCCAAGGTAATTGAGACCCAAGGAACATGATTTTAGCATTATATTTGGATTGCAAAGATTCTTTTTTATGAGTTTTAATACAATTAGAGTTTTAGGCTCATCACCATTATATTATTATAAAATTACATCAACATTATCATTATTTATGATTTAGAGTCCCATTGTCTTCATATTGTTACCAAAAGTGTTTCTTTATATTATTAAGCATGAATATCCATATTTTGCTTATTCAACATGTTAAACCCATTAATTCAATATTTATTTACATAATGGTACATCATTCATATTTATAAACATGGAAACACCAATTGTTATTTCAAAGCATATTATACCTCTTATTAAACATATTTTAGTAATTATTTGAATATTAGTTAGCAAAAGAAACATATGTGACATATTTAATAAATTTACTAATATGTTAGCACATAATTAAATTATTATATTAATATGAATGTATTGATATGTAATGTGGATTATAAAACATTATACCACTTAGTATGTTATAAGTGTTTTCAAGCCTAAATATGTAATGAGTTACCATTGAATTATTCATGTTATATGTATTAACAATATTCATTAAGGCATAACTTTATCCTTATTTGATCATATCTAAGGAATTAAGCTTATTAACCTCCTGATCATGAAATTGAATAAGATCCTGGATTTTGGTACGTTACAACACTCCACCCCTTACAAGGATTTTGTACTCAAAATCTAAACATTGATATATTATCATCCAATTATTCTCCATCCCTTAAAAGGTTTAACCTAATAAGACAACTCATATAGATTTCATGGTTACTTATGCATCATTTAATCATGAACACTATTTGTGTTGTTCATGCATCCAACTAACATGTCATATACACCTAGGGTTGAATTTCATGTCCTTAATGATTCTAACCTAGCAACCCTAAGGTTCACATCCCAAAACTAAATATTCACCTAATACTACTTTCCACATATAGAGGGGTAAGGAGGGTAGGTTTAGTAAGATTGATATAGTTAGATTAATGGATTTCTAATGGCTCTGAGTACCATCTTGTAAGGAATGGGACTTGAGAGGGGATCAACTCCCTACTTAATTTGAGGAATTTACCCATATATTTCAAACACACCAAAAGATATGCTGGAATAGATGTAATTCTTTTAACATTTCTCAAATAGTGGTATATAAGGCCAAATGTTTAGCAGAAGAAAATAAAAGATCTAACTATTACAATGCTTTATTATATCACCATCATTCATTGGGAATGGTGGTATATAAGGAAACTAAAACTATATCATAGGATCAGTAGAGGGTTATCTAACCACATAGAATCTATCTCCCAAGAAGGTTCAACTACACTTGAAGTTGTGTTGGTCAACCTTGGTTCTCTCTTCCTTTCTCTCTACCTAGGGGTTGGAAGCATACCCCACAAAAGAAGACAAAGATAGAAATTATCAACATAAAAGTCAGTATGAGCATATTAATTGGGGATTGAGCAACATTATGAGAAAGGACATCAAATATAACAAGGCTTCCCATAGAAGAGGAGAAGTACCATCCAACTAGATATCAATATAATATGAATTTTAATAAGATGATAACGAATAAGATGAATTCTTTCCTTTTAAACAATATCACATCAAAATTATCACAAAAATATAAACGGTTTCATGGTGAGTAATAAGAAGACTAGCACATACTAAGAAGTAGGGTAGGAATCCATATATTCCATACCAATGGGTAGGAGGACTAAAATATCAGTGCTAAATAAATATAGATTTTGCAGGAGGACTAAAACCTCAGTGCATTAAAAGGAGGACTAAAACTTTAGTGCTCAAAATATAATATATTACAGGAGGACTAAAACCTTAGTGTCTGACAGGATGACTAAAACCTCAGTGCCTAAAATAAATATGGTGTCACTTCTTATAGTTATGACTAGTCAATCACACATGCTACTAGGGCAAGCAAGATAAAGTATAGTCATGCTTCAACAAAGGGATGAAAATATCCATCTGATATAAAGTGGTGTTAGAGGACCCATAAATAAATATTCAAACATTTTAACAATTAAGATACTTTATAGGACCACAAAGTCCACAATTTGAAAAGTAGGGTTTCATAAGAAATAGGATGAACACAATAAAAATAAGGATCCAATAAGAATATCCAACAAAATAAGATGATTAAAAGATCCACAACAGCTCATAATTCCTCACATAAGTAAACCTCTCATAAGAGAGAGAAAAGTGTGTAGGAAAATATGTCCAAAGGATAATATGAGAGATGAAACATAGTTCTCTTCTCAATATAGGATTAAGGGAATGCAACATACTTCAAGAGAGAAAGAAATTAGGTGTTTTCTTAAGATAACTCATAAAGAGATGCAACATACATTGATAGAGAGAAAAGTAAGATCAGTTGCTCAATATAACTCATAGGGGATACAACATACATGTAGATGTGAGTCAAATTGTCAAAGTCCAAATCTTAGATCCAAGTCAGGGTTCCAATATTTGAAACACTGGTGGTTGAGAAAGGATGACCATGTGAATTGTTTTATGAGATTACAAGGCATTGACGACGCATCCAAGGAACTTGAATAGGAGGATAAGGGAGAATATTAGGAGTCATGTCCTATTGGTTAAGAGATTTCTATGTGAGTGAAGGCCATGGAGAGGGGGTATATATAGAATTGGGTAGCAAGAACATATCTATTTTTTTACTAGTGAAAATATGTAATGTATATTGTAAAAGGAGAAAAGTTAAGCATTCACTAACACATAAAAAGAATGAATAAATATAGGGAAAATGGCATTCCCCTTCCATTTCTTTATGTCTCATTTTTAAATATATTTCTATTTTTCTTCCAACAACTTGGTCACATAAATATTTATGCAAAATTTACAATTAAGAGACATATAAATATCTTATTGTGTAATTATTTACTCAATGCAACTGTGTATAATAATTTAATGTACAATTATGTAGGATATGCATTAGAATTCCTTTTCTATCCTTCCATTTATGAACCTCTTATATAGACTAATTCATCCCATTACAAAATAACTTTCTCAAACTATTTCTCTTCTCACTTTATATTCACCGAAGACATGTATAACCATTTTATTCCAATAAAAGGCATCTATTTAATTAAGATTAAGTTAGATCCAAATTTCTAAATTTTCCCTTTTATCCTTATTCTTAATGATTAAGGAGGTAATAGGGAGGTTTATTAAGGAAAACATTTAGTCAATATTATTATTATTTCTTATTTGGTTTAGGAAATTAATTATATAAATTTGGTAATGTTTGTTTTTTCAAACAAATATATAATCGAGTTAAAATATTTATTTCCTTTATGATATGATAATGTGATCATTTTCATTTATTTATTCCTTTCAAACATTAAGGAGAGAGAATTAGTTCTTCAAATTTCATTTTAATTTATTAGATTCTTGTGTATTACGCATTGTTGCAATTACCACATTTTATATTTCATAACTCACAATGCAATTGGAAAGTAAATTCACTTTAATATTTTTGACCATGATAAATTTTACGTAGATTTATTATTCATGTAAAATATTGTTTCCCTTTATGTTATAATATAATTTTATTTATTACAAATTCACATAATTTATATATGTATAATCTATATAGTTTGGTTTATACTATTTATTAAATATATTACATGTTTAAATTAATATTTTTTGCCTTCACTTACCTTTTCTTTTCTTAATATAATAAGGACAGTTATGATTGTTCAAATAAGGTGAAATTTGGCACCCAAGATAATTGGGACCAGGGAACGCGTTTTTATCATTATTTTGGTTGTAAAGATTCTTTATGAGTTTTAATACATTTAGAGTTTTGAGTTCATCAACATTATGTTATTATAACACTACATCATTGTCGTCATTATGTTTTATTTAGAGTCTCATTGTCTTCATACTTTTACCAAAAGTGTTTTCTTAAATTATTATGTATGAATTTCCACACTTTTCTTACTCAACATGTTAAGCCCATTAATTCATTATTTATTTAAATAATGGTACATCATTTATATTTATGGTCACAGAAACACCAATTGTTATCCAAACACATTATAGCTCTTATTAAACATATGTTAGCAATTAGTTGCATATTAGTTAGCAAGAGATACATGTGACATATTTAATGAATATACTTACATGTTGGCACATAATTATATAATTATGTTAATATAAGTGTATTGATATGTAATGTGGATTATAGAACTTTATACCACCTAATATGTTATAATTGTTTTTAAGACAAAATATGTAATGGGTAACCATTGAGTTATTCATGTTATATGCATAAACAAGATTCATTATGGCATAACTTTATCCTTATTTGGTCAAATATAAGGAACCAAGCTTACTAACCTCCTAGTCATGGAATAGAATAAGATCCAACATTTGAATATGTTACACATGACACGTTTTTATCTTTTATTGAAGTAGTAATACATATTGTGTGCAATATGGTGGTTTGTCATGACTTCAGGTCGAGGATTAGGTCATCTTTATCCCGTAGTAGGTAGTGTGGAAGTTTTACAAAGATGAGGCATTCGATGCAGCACAACAACAACAATAGTACATGCAATTCTAGATATTAGGAAGCTGACACAATTGCATTGTTCACCTGGTAAAGGTTGAGGTAGAGATTTTCCACCATAAGGTCAATGATTTTCGGTTCAATTCAGTTTTAGGGCCATGTAGGCCACAATATTGCAATCAATGTACATTTTGCAACAAAAAAGACTCTAGTCTATTTCACTTTGAGAATAGCCAGTCATTTCACAATCGACAATGCTTCCAGTGTGGTAGATATGGGCATGCGAGGACATTTTCCCCCATTTACAATAGGAGATGACACATCCAAGTAAGGATTCACAGATGCATCTATACAATGTATATTGGAGAGGGTAAGGTCAAACATTGTAGTTAGGTTTTCTAGGATCAAACACCAGGAGACAGGGTCATGGCCGCCTACATGCTTGATTCCATGCCATGGCTTAGTCTAAAGGAGTCTTCTCCCTAGCGGTCGTAATAGGCTAGATGGAACTTTTCTATAATGACTTTATTTTTTGTCTTTCAAATCAATTTTAGTTTAACTGTGTGCTAAACACTTGTTTATATCTAGAGAGGTGACATATCTGCATATTTTGCCAGTTAGTAGTAGAGATAGTGAGCTTTATTCGAGACTTTGTTTGTAGATCTGATGTTTTGATGAAGGCGTCCATCTTGTTTCCTTTGTTTCTCGGGACACATAATTCAAGTAGATCTCATGCTTGTGTATAGGTTTGATGTAATCCCATACCATGATAATTAGTAGCTAGTGTGTGATTCATCTAATTTGTCATATGTATGCTCTTACCACCCATTTCTCTCGTCTAATTCAAAGATTATAGAAGCAACCTTAAAATCATCTTTTCCAGATGACAACAATGGTCAAAAATTTAATTTGTAACAAAATAACAAACTTGGAATATTGCATGTTGCAAACGGGTTTGCATAATATAATTTTATCTTAATGGATTTTTGAGACGTTGAAACTAATTCTAGTTGCAAAAAAGTTCATGTAGGTTGTAGGATTTGAATTCATTTAGGAGTTCCAGTCATGTTATTAAGTTTTCAAAAACAAAGTTTGTTTTGAACCTCGAATAGACAAGAATTCAAAAAAAACATATGTTTTAATGTGCTTCTTAACAACAAAAATTGTTGCTAGAGTATTCGTGGAGAAGCCTCATGGTATTATTAACATGATCAATGTTACGCTATTTTTTCTGCTATGTAAAGCTTTGAGTGGTCCCAAACAAGCTCTAAATGTCTTGCTTAATGTATTAATCGTTTTTAATTGAGGGTGAAATTTTTATTGGTCTTGATGATGTTTCTCTATTCGTGTAAAATCATGAGTCCATCAAACTTATATCATAAACAATAATATACTTATATCTGGGAGCAAATTTCTTGACTTCTAATTAATCTTCCGAGACGTTTTTTCTTTGAGAAACATGGGATGTTTACATTATATGAGAATAGAGAGCACAATAACTATGATACTTCTTGCACCGAACCTTGTATGTGCATTATCATCAAGACATTGAGAATTTGTTGCAGTGTAAGCTGGTCACCACTCTATTGTCTCTTAACTTATTAGGGGGTATTGTTTGTTTCAAAATTTATGTAGTCGGGTGATGTTAGTCAAAATACCTAGAGTATTCTGATCTAGATATAGTCTAATTTTGTTTGACAACCTAATTGACGATTGGTCTCGTTTTCATGTTGCATATAATATAAAATAGCACACAAGACAGAGTTAAATCCTGTCTGAGATTTCTAATCATGCTAAAAGAAGAGTTGAGTTGGTTTGGACTGTACAATTACAGAATCCCAAATGAATTATTAGTCTAGTCTTTGCTAAACATCGTGAGAGTGGATCTTGACTGAGCTGTGGGGATCTATGTCTACGTAGCGCAAAAATGCAGCGCTTGATCCTAATAGGGTCATGTATCAAACAAGGGCTTAGAGAAACTAGGATCTCTTAGCCCTTTTTGGTTCAGGATCGAGATTCTGTGGTTGGGGTCAGGTTATCAAAATATCTGGATTAGTCTGATTTGGATCCAGTTTGATTTTGTTTGATAATCTAATTGGCACCCAGATTTGACTAGTTTCATTTTTACTGTTGCATATAAAACAAAATAACATAGACAGAGCTCAATCTAGACTAGAAACTCTGATTCTGCTAAAAGCAGGGTCGAGTTGGTCTGGACCACATAATTACGTAATCCCACACGGACCTCGTTAGTTTAATTTTTGCCAAGCAGCGCATAAATGGATCCACACTGAGCTGGTCGGGATCTTCGCCTAGCTACATGGCATAAAAAGACAGAACTAAATCAGGATAATATCCCAAAGCAAACGCTGCCTTACACTTCCCAATTTTCAAATCTGATCACTTACTTGAAGATGGTTGGCTCTGTTGATAATGTTGCTTCTTAATATATGTAGGCCTATTGTTGAGTTTCTTAATGAACCGACTGAAGATAGTGAATAAGTTTAGATGGTGGCGGCTAGGGGTTCTCTTCCATCTATAGATATTAAGCCACTAAAACCTTCTACTGAAGATCCTCCTAATTATATGCTAGCAAATGTATCCAGCTGTCTTCTTCCTCTAATGCAAACTAAGCAATAACATCGACTACTGCTATTGCTGCTTCCTGGTTCATAATTCTATCTCAGGGGTCTTCTAGAAAATTAAAACTATAGTTAAGGAGATAAGTTATTGTGTCTTAACCATGCCTATCACTGAGTTGACCTGGATGTCTGCGTTGCTGAAGAATCTGATTGTGTTCCATAATGGTCTTTCTATTCTTCACTACGATAACCTCATTGTCATGTATCTCTGTATAATAATCCTAGGGACGTGTCACGTGAAGCACATGGGGTTTTTTGGTATAAAGAATTGATTACCCCTTAATCAAAGATAAAGTCGGGCTTCGGCACACTGTTACTCTATTTGTAAATGTTAGCAATCATTTAGCAGAGTTATTCACAAACGCACCACGCAAGAGTGATTAATCTGGCTAATTAACAAACATGGTATTTGATTCACTCATGCTCATTTTGATGGGGTTTTATAGCTAAAAAATACAATTCTATTTTGCCAGCTTACCAGCAAGTCCATTAGTTGGAAATAAACCAACTCCTATTTGTTAGTTAATAAGGCAGTTGTTATATATCTTATGTTTGTAATATTAGGTTCTTCGCCATGACAAGATTAGTTGGGTTCAATGATCATGATCCTCTATGCCCGTCACATGTATGTCCACTGAATTCAAACCATCTACTCTCTCATGGCCATAAGTTAGACCAGTAGCTCTACAAGGGCTGAATTCGGCGACTCGGCGTTATGTATAAAAAGGAAACGTGAAGTTTCAAAGTCTACCCTTATGTATAAAAAGGAAACGTGAAGTTTGTTTACCCATTTGGTAAGATGGCCTCTTACACATTCAAGCATAGGCAACATTCAACCGTCATGCAATATATAAGAATTGCGAAGTTACAGTTGGATGTTATGTTATTGTGAATGCATGGAATTAAGATCGCTTGAATCATGTTTTCTGACCTCATTCCACCGTCAGCAAACTCATCCGCGGCATACTAGAGGAAAACCCGTACAGCAGGCTAACAGTAGTGTGGCACACACAACTGTGGTATCTAGCTACAGAAATAACTAGAAGCAACTATGCAACACTGTCGCCCCAGCACCACACGCTTCTCCTTCAACTCGATTCCAGAATCCTGTTATCTACCACAAATCAAAACACCATACATGGAATTTTAAAATGTTCTGTGAATGAAGACCATATGTTGGTGGGCGAGGACGCTGCTTGAGGAACATTCTGTGCTTTTTTAACCAGGATCAGAATATGGTTGTCTGTGGTAGTATCAGAATATCATCTCACCTCTGATTATCATTCAGGTAGTTGGCATATGCTCTACTGTTTTCCCACTACTAGACTACTAGTAGCATGTATCAGATTCGAACATGCAAAACCCATCAGCATGCTTCGACCACCACATTGTTTACCCACCATTGCTCCAATGTTTCATGGGATCAAATGGAAATTATATATAAATGCTACCAATAGGCCACTCCAATGAATTTGGGGTAGCCCTTGCGAGTGCCATTATAATCTGACAGAGCAATATAATGGCTTTGTCCTGCCGGTTTACTCCTATTAGCGCTCCCGTGCAGCTTCAAAACCATGCCACCACGAGTGCACAAAACGCCACTCCCTGTTTACGGAAACTACAAGGTAAGATCAGCAAAATCATCTTGCAACTCCTACGTAATTTAGGCGCTGGTGGTTATTAAAGCGAACCCGTTTTCTGTCGATAACCAGGATTGCAGATTAAATCCTCCAGCTCCTCTGCTTTCAATACAAACCAGAACTTCTTGCCAAGAACAAAGCCTTGGATTGCTGATCGTGGTAAAAGATACATAAAGACAGGACCTAACGTTATCTCAAGCAAAACATCATTAGATACAACACAGGAGATACTGGAAGCATATGATGATGAGTACAGTGGAGTGATCATCGATGCTGAATGCTTGCCAACAGATCCAAGTACCTTCGTCGCTCTTCTTCGATCATCACTTTTTCATTGGCGCTTCGAGGTGACTACTGCTTTGTTTCCTGTTATTTATTTGGTTTCCAATCGTTCTAGGAAATATACAGTGATAATTTAGACAAGTTCAACTCTCCAGTGTACTGTTGTTGAAGAACTCGCTGATAAGCTTAATTATTTAATAAAGGGAAAGAAAGGCGTTTGGCTGAAGTTGTTTACGGACCAAGCTGACCTCGTACCGTTGGCTATAAAGGTAATTTTATGTTACTCATGAATTTTGACTTCTGAATTAAAGAAACAAGAGACATCAGTCGCTCGCTCACCTTTATTACGGAATTTACTGAAATACTATAAACAAGGAAAACGTGATACCAATACGTTCCATGGAATGTAATTATGATGAAAGAACTCTAAATTAAATTTTAAATTTTTTAAAATCAATTTCATAACTTTTCAAAGTATTAACTCACACAAAGCGCATATGCAGAAATTTGAGCTGTGGTCATATTTCTCGATGGCAATGAACATGCCCAACATGTTGCCACTAAGGTCGAGAGCCTTGTATACCAAGGTTTATCCTGAGAAAGATGATGAATTTGGTTTGGGAGTAGGAGTTCGTGTTATTATAGTAAATAGAAATGCTGCAAAAGATTCCTCGACATTTGATTGAGTCGATCCCAACTGAGCTAGAAAACTTCCGGGGTGAAAATCTGCTCTGGTACAAGTTAATAGATTCTTATGATTGGGAAAATTTAGGTTATGTACTACCGTTGTAATATTATCATAAAAGGCCAAAACCCAATTGGTGGCAGTAAAGGGAGGAACTTTTGTGACTTTATCTGGCAACTACTAAGGATGAATCAACAATCCACACCTGAGTTAAACTAAGAGCTGTAAGACAATTTTATACAAATAGAAGTGAAACCCAATTATATACTGCGCAGTATAGGATCACACTACTTGAAAGGCTACAAGTTAGATGGTGCAACCGAGAAGAAAATAAGCATCAATAAGGGATTACACAAGGTATCCCATGAGTTTCATATAATTCATAAGTTATTCTAGGGAGATGTGAAAACATTGAGATGTTGGAGATAAGCGCTTTGTCATACTTTAGGTGAGAACTGCTTGATATGTTGAAGAGAAGAGTTGGCTTCTTCATTATTCTCATGAGAGAAATCTATAGAGTCCTTACAATATTGAGTGCCTTTGGTGGTAATTTTTGTGAGATAGAAAACTTTGTTTTTCCAAAGAGAGAGAGAATAGAATTAGCAACATTTAGAAGATGATGGACAAATGGATGTTGCCTTAGTGGAATTATATATATAGTGATGACATCAATATTTTCAGAAGAAGTTATGCTTTTTGTGACATCAAACATTAATTAGGTCGTATAGCTTCAATTATGTATTACTGTATGTATTACCATTTTTACAAAGAAATCTTAAATGTATAAAGACCAATAAGCATGTTGAACAACAATGACTCTTATGAATTTATCATAAGTTAAACGTACCCCTCATAAATTTTAGGTGGTCTTGGTATCAAAATGATCGCTATTTGGAGGTAGAGAAAAACTTGGATGACTTGTGTACAGTTGAATATTCATTTATTAATGACACTGTGTTAAATAATGTGCATTCCAAATTCACCCTAACTACATGTTTGTAAAGTGCTCAACTAGTTTTGGATCATCACTTAATGAAAGACATACTATAGAATGCATTGCCTTACTATGGTAAGTTGTTGTGGTTCTTCTAGTATTGTGGATGAAATGACTCTTTAATTACCCACACTTACGTTGGGTAATTATTTATGTGGTTATGTGGGTATATTGACTACTATAAAATTTAGATTCTATCATCTTGTATCATCATCACCACACTATCCTATAGCCTAGTTGCAATAATTAAAGCATATTTAACATGTTTTTATTCCTTTACTTATTTTGGTCATTATGAACTCTTTATGTTAGAAATGAACGCATTAGATTTAAGGCTCACATGATCAGAAGCTTTGAGATTCTCATTCTATT
The DNA here is from genome assembly GCA_963693085.1 of Alisma plantago-aquatica. Taxonomy (NCBI): domain Eukaryota; kingdom Viridiplantae; phylum Streptophyta; class Magnoliopsida; order Alismatales; family Alismataceae; genus Alisma; species Alisma plantago-aquatica. The sequence continues at coordinate 766,121,602 of OY856413.1, read as the reverse complement.
ATATATGTGGAAGATATAGTATAAACCCTTTAATATACTATGAAAATTTTATACTTTACCCGCCCTTTTGGTAAGGCTTTATTCATCCAAATATCACTATATCTATTCTTGTGGGTAGTATTGGTTGAAAGAGAAATGCCATAGTTTGATGTAAGGATGTGTATCTACATTCCTTCAAGATGAACAAAAATTGGCACTCGAGAACTACATTTACTTATTCATCTTCACAAAACATATGATATGAATGATTGAGGATCGTCTATCTCTTTTAGATAAAAGATGTTCAGTGTAAGTTTAGAAACCAATCTACTATATCTTGAGTCTATGTGCAATTTATCAATGGAAAAATCAGGATAATACTCCATTTTGGATTTTGGATTCAACTATCCTCTAGGAATTGGGTTATGACCATAATAAATTCCTTAAGTGACTAACTTATTCATATTTGAGTGAAACAATGTGATTCTATGACATGGTGGAGAACCAGAGAAATTATTATATATACTTAAAATGTGTGTATAATAATTTCTTGGTAACCCATTTTCTTGTTCTAAGAATATAAGTATGCCGATGTGATCCCTTAATTCTAGATGTCATCATTTCAAATTGACAATTCTATTATATACTTAGACTAAAATGAAATATAAAAATTTTCGTTTGCTTTCTTCATACCATATCTTGTATGTTTTATTATTTTCCTTTACTACTAAAGTTTTCTCCATTTCTTCTACATTAAAGAGTAGGACATGCTTGGAAAATACAATGTGTGGTTGGTTTTTCATTTTCCACTAGCACTCCTTTAATCTACACTCCATACATCTATGTCCAAGTAATTATACTTCACATAAAATGAAAACACGTGGAGATTGGAGTTGCTCATCGAAATTACAGAAGATAAAATCATCTTTATGTTATGTCATATCCAACGATATTTTTCATTTGGTTAGATTCATATATTATAGCATGGACAGTCAATTGTTTTTTCTAGGTTGTTACATTACATTTAAATTGGGGTGGTGGTCTACCAAATTGGGTTGTTAGGGCTTTAGATACAAGGGTATTGTTCTATTGAGTTCTTAAAGGAACTATTGGCATTAAAACCAATTGTGATGACCCCAAATATATCTCTAATCACTATGATCTAGAACGATGTACTATTGGTCTATAGGCCTCCTAACCCTCGTGATTTGGTTGATATTATTAATCATATTCCAGTCTCCTCTATTGAAATGGTTCTCAAAAGTCTGGTTCCTGTGGGTATGAAAAATGACTACTTCATATCAGGTGACATGACTAGTTTTTATATTACTGAATGACTTCTAGCCTTCTTCACCGAAGTATTTCATAATTTTCTTACAACCCCTATATGAAGTATATTGTAGTATGGTCCAAGATCATTTTTTAGCAATAGCATGTACAAGATAGGAAGTAAACATTGTGTCACTATGAAATAGCAAAACGGTCCTAGGGAAAAATTACAATATATTCCATATTTGTTACCTATGTCATCTTACATATTTATTAGCATTAGATTTTATTTTGTTTATAATTTTATTTGATTTCTCTTTTGTCCCCTCATAATTATAATGGAAACACATTCTATCATGGTAATCATATTGTTTTCAACTTCATATTTTTTTATCATATCTTCACATTTTTCACTAAAGATGGAATAAAGATTGGATACTTTGTTTATTTGTCTATGATTCATCACATGCATCAAATCATGGTGAAGGTTCATGTTTTTTCTTAGCACTTCTATAAATGTTTGAAAAGACAAGTCACATTTAATTTAAGCCTAGGGAATTTGGAGGGCCATGAGTCCTGGGAGACTACTAAACTAGTCGGCCAAGGAAATAACATGGACCTATGGTTTTCCTCTGGAAGTATGGAAACCCAATATGGCAAGGATTGATCCTGATATTTGAGGACCAAAAATAATTAGAGATGATGCTTCATACAAAATATCCATATACTTCCTAATCTTTGTTTTGAATTTCAAATGAGATCTAATGAGGAGGAGGTATATCCCACCATGTAGTTTTGATCTTTTTTTATATTTCTCCTTGCTTTTATACGAATTTGAGTAAGTAAATTATTAATTGGGAGCCATAAAAATGGAATTATTGGTGTAAAGATGACATGAATACACTTATGAAATAATAGTGGTAAGAATCACATTGGTTTTCCATGTAGTCCCAACTATTGTTTGAGCATATATATGATATATTATAATCTTAATAACATTTTTCATTTCATGAAACAAAAATTGCAAAACCAACATCCATCGAGAAGCTTTTCTTTTGCACGTCCCAAGATATCATCGCCCTACCTCATTATGCTAGTTTTGACATGAACAAATAGAAAGCTAAAAGTTTTTTATTGATCATTAAACTACAAAGTGACCATGTCAAGGAAATAAACAATTGCAATTGTGTATGACTTTTTTTTTCTTTGGCTCCATGTGTGAAAGGTACGGATCATTAAACACTGGTATGATTTTGTGGTTCACTCCACACAATGAATCATTGCCTTAGATTTCCAAAGATGCTCATTCATGTAGTAGTTTATAAAGTGTTTGAAATATTTACCTAACAGTCATTAGTTATTACATGTATGAATGCATCCACTAATATGAAAATTTTATTAATTATACAACATTTTTCATAATAGGAGGGTTTTAGATATCATCACGCTGAAGAAGGTTATGTTATGTTAACATATTGGTTACCTGAAGAGGCTTACTCGTTACCGGCTACCGGTTCACACCAAGTTGGCATGGGAGGGTTCGTAATCAACGAAAACAAAGAGGTGTAACAACATTTTACATTTTATATACAGATGTATACCATATTTTTTTAGATGCAAGTTTGCATTGCAATTTAATTAAGTTAACCATATCTTTTAGGTTCTTGTTGTGAAAGAAAAGATATGTCCTTCAAGATGTAATGGTGTGTGGAAATTGCCTACAGGATTTATTGATAAGGTACACATGGAATGTTTATCAATAATCTCACTAAATTTAGAGTTGAACAATATATTTTGAATGTTTTGATATCTAGTTCAGTCAAAGCTCTAGCTCAACATTCTTCCACAATGGGTCAGCAATATGTCATAGCCACAGTCACCCTCCATATTTCCCATTCTCCTTTGCTTTATTTTATCCCTTATCTTCTCCATCTTCATACCCCCCCCCCTCCTCTAACGCTTCTTCTTCCTCCATTTGCCTTACACATTGGAACAACATGTAGTAGCTTGCTAGCTGCAACGTTGTTTCATTGTGAGCTTGTAAGATGGAGGGATGATGGAGGACTGAACATAGGGAGCATATAAATAGAAGGTAGGTGGAATAGGTATCATCACAAAGATAAGTGACATTTTTTGCAAAAAGTGGGTGACATAAACTTCAAACAAAGCAACATAGAATTTTGTGCAATCACCATCTTTGCTTCCTTCCCTAGTTGTCCCTACTTTAAAATACTTCTTTGTCGCCATTTTCATTCTTTAATAGAAGTTTTAGAAGAGGCAGCAATACCACCCTACTTGAAAGAAAGAAGAGCAACGGGATAAGGTCATAAAGGTTTAAATATGTTTAAAAGTAAACATTTGTCCTCTATTATTAATTTGGTTCCCTATAAAGTTTGAAATTGATCAGTACTTATTATAGTTTCAAATTTTGTAAGATTTGAGCATCACACTATTACTTTACACCTAATGTTAAATCATTAGCAAAATCTATGTAATCTTTTTATTTGAACATGAAATAACGTGTGAACACATTTTCATTACAATGAAATATTTGTATGTAAAATTAGTATCTTACAAAAGAAGAAATTTTCTTGCAGTCAGAAGAAATATTTTTAGGAGCTATAAGAGAGATTAAAGAAGAAACAGGGGTAACATAATCTCTTCTAATATGTATCTTCTTTCTTTTTTAACACAATAAAACTGCATTATCTAACACTCACTTTAATGTATTCCAGATAGATACTGAGTTCCTAGAAGTGGTTGCATTTAGGTGAGTGGAAATTAATTTTGGAGTTATATTTTACTTGAATAAAATCCTACGAATATTGAAATTTCAGTTTTGTGTTGTGAAGTGTATGTCTTATGTCTTTGTTTTATGTCATGTCAGGCATGCCCACAATGTTACCTTTGAAAAATCAGATTTGTTCTTTATTTGTATGCTCAAACCACTATCTTTTAAAATCAAGATTGACGAATTTGAAATTGAAGAAGCAAAGGTAAACTTATGTAACCAAATAGGAAGAATAACTTCTCTATCAATTTAATTTTGAGTTTTCTATGGTTTATCTTTATTTTTTATTTTAATGCAGTGGATGCCCCTACATGATTTTATTGCTCAATCATTTTATCAAGAGGATTTCATGTCCAAGAAAGCAATTGACATTTGTATTTCAAGACATGAGGGGAGCTACATGGGTTTTACAGCTCATTCAGTTATATCAAAATTTGATGAAAGATTGTCGTATCTTTATTATAAGGATTAGATACAAAGTGGTGCAAAAGAGGTTTGATGTATTCCAACTATAGCAAGTGACATTTTCCAAAATTGTGTATGAAGAAATGGTCACTTTTCCCCTAAAATAAAATAATGTGGGGGTTTATGTATTATTTAATATTCTAGCAACACAACAACACTTCTTTTGACTGAGGGGGCTATGCTTTAAAAGAAATAATGTATATGAGTTGCTAATTGAAGATTCATGTCAGGAAATATAAAAGTTGTAGTATACTACCTAGGTGATTTAGTTTTAATAGAAATGAAAAGAACATTTCCAATATTGTATTGTTCATAAAAATTGCATATGTATGACACCAGAAATGGTGGATATGTTTATCTTGTGGATGGAAACTATGGTGGATTATTTGAATGATAAGGGTGGGGATGCACTTTTCATTCAATGCACATGCAATGATAAACTACTTTGTCATAATCAAAATCATGTAGTTTTACAAGATAATCTGATGATGATATATATCAAGTGTCTATTTTGGTAATTTTGTAAAGATGGGTTAGTTGGATCAACCAGATAGAGTTAGATATACAAATTGGAGAAACTAAAAAAATTTAGGAAAATCATTACCAAATTGTATTATATAAATCTCACTTGTATATGTTAGTAATATATAAATGACCTCAAACACAATAAGCCTATCGGTTGCTGACATCAAACCATGATGGCCCACACATCCTCCCGGACAACCGGGAAAATGGACCCTATAGTTGCCATCAAGATTTTTCTCATTTTGTTGAATCAGGAGATCTATCTCGAACCACAGAAAGCACAGTCACAGGAGCTGTAGCTGTGAGCATTCTTGAATTTACATTTACTAAGCGGACCATCCGTTCAAAGTGAGCGAGAACTCATTTTTTCTTTTGCTTCTCTTATTTCTCCGCTCGTTGAACATTATTTATTATACGTTAAGATGGAGATGGCACTTGCTTTGATCATTCCTAAATCCGTTTCACCGTCCACTAGCTAACTCGATGGGACGTCAACAGTGGGAATGCCAAATGCAAGACCTAGACCTGGTTCACGCAGTCAAGCAGCAATCTTTCTCTTCAGTTCGTAATGGCTATGCTATAAAGAATGGGTCTTTCTCCTCGTGAAAGGCTATTGGGATTGATCCCTTCAACCCTGCTTGGCATGGAAGGTCGCAAGAGAAAAGAAAAATGATGATTGGCAAACTGAGATATTAGGTTTCCAGTTCAGTTCCTATACCTCTTTTTCGATTTCATTCGTGCCCCAAGCATAACTCACTTTTCTTTTATGAAAATCAAAAAGAGTGTAATGAAGTTCAGTCGACTTTGATTTTTGGGGCCTTGGAATACATGTTTCGAAAGGCAGTATGGAACTGCTCTATTTACAGGATGGGCGGGGGCAAGGACAGGACTACTGACTTGTAGTACAAAGTACTCTCTCAATCTCAATCTAAAGAAGGGTATTTCGATGAAAGCCAGGTAGGGCCTGCCGGGAGAGTTTGGCTTCAAAGTCAAAGGGCCGGCAGTGGTACCGGGCAAGGATAGTGTCATTAGATAGAGAAGTCGTAAAAAGCTCGGTCAAGCAAGGGAGAAGGATCGAAGATCCGCTGCTTCGCGTCTCCCGAAACCGAAGGGGGCATGCTTTCTGCAAGAGCTACGGTGAGTGGTAAGCGTAGGAGGCGTGCCTGAAGGGCAACAGCAGCAGTTCCAGGTGCCCAATTACAATTTAGATATTCATTGAGATCTGCAGGGTGGCGGGGACTTCGACGTAGGGGTGGTAGGCTTAGTAGGGCTCGAACCTACAATATCACCGTTATGAGCGGTACGTTTCAACCAATTAAACTATAAGCCCCTACTGGTATTTACCATGCAATTTGCTCAACTTCGAGAAGAGCGGACGGAGAAGGCCGTCTGCTCGGTATGCTTCTTCCTCAACTCGGGGCCCTAAAGGGAATGAAAGAGTGAGAATCTAATTGGAATACGACGGTACGCTTTCTTTCCAGCACGTGGGGACTCAAAGGGTGGGGGCTCTCTATTTGCTTGCAATGTTGGTTGTTCGCCTTTCATCAACAAAAGTGAGGGGAGAGCTCGAGTTCTTGATCCTATTGGGAGCGGGAGGGCTGAAAGAGGGTTCTCTCACATCCCGTTTCCGTAGTACAACAGAATGTCATTCGCCCCCTGAGGGGTTCTTTGGCCAACGGAGGTCAGATGCAACGCCCCTACTAGGAAGAATCCCAGTGACTTTCGGGAACCCACGGGGGACGTCGGAGGGGACCCGCTTTTCTTGTCGTTGGCGACCTCTATTTCCCGAAACACTCACTCGATTTTAGATATCTAATTTCAAAAAAAGAATCCCACTAATAGCTTAGATAGTGGCCCGTCACACTTTGGGGGGGGGCCCTACCTATTGACTCGGTGGTTCCCCGGAACTGCCCTCTTTAGTGGCATGGTACGTCACGCTTGGAGGAAGGGGGCCAATCCTCGATTTTTTGACCGGATGTTCACCGGCGGGTCAGTGGGCTTTTCCAAAGGCGAAGCCCTCTCCCTATCGGTCGAGCTACTTTGTCCCTCGATCTTGTTTTCTTTTGTCAACAGAAGTCGTGTAGCGCCAATGGAGACAGAGCACGGCAAAAAAGGGCAAAAGAAAAAAGAAGGAAGCGTCGTACTCCCTTTTGTATATTCCCAAAGGGGAACGGTGGGTGACTTTTGAGGGGGTAAGGGGGAAATAGCTCAGTTGGTTAGAGTGCTGGTCTGTCATGCCAGAAGTCGCGGGTTTGAACCCCGTTTTCCCCGCCTGATCCTCCTCCTGCCTGACGGGTCCAGAAGTTGTTGATCCCGATGTAGCATTCAATCCAATTTGTCCTCCATGTGATTCAATCGTCGAAAGTATCATTGCCCCCTCCCCTCTCCCTATAGGTTGATTTGTTCCTCTCCTTGTACAACCAGCGCAGTTGTTCCCCTTTCATTTGCATTTTTGTGCGAAAAGACTCCGAAATACGGAAAGGAGAACTTTCAACTATGTCAAGTAGAATGACATGTGGGGAGCATGACGCTTGACTTTGGATTCTTTCGAATTCAAGTCAAGAAAGAAGAGCAAGTTAGATAGGATCGTAGGCGTACGGTGACCGGCTTCGCGAGACCACTTTTGGATCTAATCATGGCAACTATTGGGTGATACTTTCTGGATATTCTTTCTGACTCATTTCTCCTCATATGATCTTTCTTTCTGCGTCTGAGTCTCACTTCTTCCTTTTCTTCTTTCTCATATTCCATTCTGATTCTCCCCCATGAGAAATGCTTACAAAAGCAGGTAGGCCAAAGAAAATATATGGGATACATTGACTGGACATCACTTTCCGGATTGGAAGTTGTATCGGAACTGCTCTATTGCAACGACAGAGAAGAGACACGCAAACAAGCAACGGACTGAACGCCCGCGTGAACCGCGTCCTAAAGGAGTTTGTCTTCCGCTTTCTCTCTTCTCTCCGCTCCGGAGGTTCAAGTCAAACTTTTGGTTTGCTATAGGACTCAGGGGCCATTGATGGAAAGGGCAGCCGCTGGAATCATTCTTGACAGATCTGATCAGAGGAGATGGAGTAAAAGGATTCGAACCTTTTCATGTCGGTACCAAAAACCGATGCCTTACCACTTGGCTATACTCCATATGGACTGGGGAGAGGGTTAAGGGAGAAGTGGAAGAACGAGCGAGCCATGCAAGGACACGGGGAGGGGCCCAAGCGATGTCCCTCTAGGACCGACTACAACAAGCTCGCGACTCAGAGAGAAACAAAGGGTCAGCTCTTTGCTCTATTTGCTTGCAATGTGTTGTATCCTCCTTTCAGTCTTACGCACACTGACCTGTTGGCTGAACTTGTGACCGGCACTGGGAATAGGAAGAAGCACAGAAAGCAGCAAAGCAGCCTACCCAGTATAGAAGTAAAGCAAAGACTCGAACAATGAAACTCTTTCTTTTAAGCGGGAAAGTGTTTGATTTACCGCTTATTGGACTCTATGTATTAACGAGCAGGAATCCTCGAGGTATTTGTGCAAATAGGGATCCAATGTTTCTTTTCAGTGTATAAGCATCTCAACTGCTCTTTCCTTCCTTATTAAATCAAAGGTAGCTACTCAATTCATTAACTAAGGAGAATATATAGCTTCCTACACCTATCTTTCTTCCTTATGAGAATAATTCATATCTTTAATCTATATATTTGTGACTTTAGTGAAACCAATAAAATTGTTCCAACAATCAAACTAAAAAATTATGTGAGGTGAATGTCACATTTATTGAAACTCAAATAACATCCGTAGTATTTCTTATAGATGAAGATATACCAAAAGGTGTCATGTCAATGACATGGAATCATTCCTTCAAGAAGGGACCACTAATTATTATGATAATTATCATCATAACTACAAATTTTTCTAGCCATAAGGATTAAGATCGAGGAAAGGAATTTGTTACATTTATTCCATATTGTTGATGTTTTGTATTGATGACAATTACCTCTTTTTGACAATGTAATTATCTTGTTTGTTAAATATTCTTCTTTGATTGTGGCTCAATTGACTTCTTTGGGTGTAATATTAATGTCTTAATCTTGATGTCCTAGTTCACTTCTATTTTCTCTCTACATATGCAATGCATGAGTAATGGGGTTAGGAGGAAATCTCTCTAATCTTTGTCTTCTATGAGTGATTAAAGCATGAGGTTATGTTTAACAACCCTCATTCAATATGTGATGTGTAATTACTTCCAAGAAGGAAATAATTAAATCCATATATATAGAATGAGTGATTGGTTGTTCCCACGAATGACCATTGGTTGTGGCACATAATATTTTTTATTAGGAAAATAATGAACCAAGTGTATAGTCCATTCTTCCAAAAAATAATGACTCACATTAAGGGTTTATGAACAAAAGTTGCTACTCCTTATTCATTACAATGGACTATATCAAGCCTTTTCAACTTTCCTTTCAAGTACATTGACCATACTTCTTGAGAAACCATTTGTGTAATTCTTGTGGGATAACTTGTATAATGTTCATAGTGAATTTTTTTCTACCTAAGTGGTTCCCCTCTCATCCAAGTCATGATAATTTGAGTGTACTTTAATGATCTTCATTGTTTGCACTAGAAAGAAAGTGTGGTGTAGAAACCTACATGGAACAAACATAAAGAAATATATATCCAAACACATATTAATCAGTAAAATGTGTTACCTTTCCTATGACTAGGCTATAATAAATTCTTTATTTATCAAGTTTCAAGTTATATTTATTTAACAATCATTTTTGTACCCATAAACTTACAGGTAAATCAGTTCATTAAGAACAAAGTTACATACAAATAAAAGAGAAGAGTTATAGGGATCCAATACAACAAAGGAATCTACAGATACCAAATTATAACATTTAGTTTGCTTGTACCTTCTCTCTAGAACCTAATTAAATAAAATGAATCGAGAACAAAGACATTATTTGCATAACATATTTTTTGGTCTAGCATAGAATCTTATAGTCAAAATGGCACCACCTTATACTACACAAACATGATGATAAATTTTGAAAAAAAAATGCATTCTAGTGTTGTATACAAAATGGGAAATTAGCTTCATCATTAATTTATAGCACCCAAGTTTTGAAAAAACTTGGACGTTGAAAATATAATATCGAGGGCAAGTTTAGGGCTCATTTCATGTGAAAGGAATAGTTATGTGGAAAACAGTGTGTGTCCTAATCTATAAGGGTCTACTAAATAGTTATGGATTGGAGGGGAATGTAAGGTGGTTTTCATGCTAATTAGATTGTGAATATAAAATATTAATGAAAGGTGAGTCTATGAAAGAGAGAATTGTAAGAGTTCATAAACAATTATTTGTTGATTGGAATTTACAAATTCACATGTCTAGGGATATTCATTATCTTGTATATAATCAATACTTGTAGTTGTATAGATATTAATTATCCAACAATACAATAGACATGTTCTTCCTTTTTTATTTTTTATATGCATAGAGAGAGCATTAAATTATATTTTTTGGTCTAGAGAGAGCATTGAAATTAAGGAATAGATATTTTTAAAATCCAAATCATATGTTTCTTATTTAAATTCAATATCTTAATTTCATTTCATTGGTTGTGCATTCCTAACAAAAATTTAAAACAAAAATAGGGTTTCCATCTCAGATACATGATTATGTTGAGGCATTATCTGATGATTCTACTTCATGTTTGTTGTTGAATCTTCCTAGAACCTTCTTTTATTTCCACTTTCTTTGTGCAAAGGGTCGCAATAACTTCAATTTTAAGTTCATGATGTTTTTCATATATTTTCACCTTCTTCCCAAACTTATTCACCATCACTCCTTCTACACCTGATGGCCTCAAATTCCTCAATGAAGTAGCTCATTACCAAACTATTGTAATTTCTTTGTGACCCCTTTACATATTGAAATTCTCAAGGGATTTTTCACTCCATGAATCACCACCCAATCTAAATCAACCAATCCAAAACCTTCTCAAGGTTCTAACAATAGTTGGCACCCTTAAATTATAAATATAGACATCAAGACATCTTTCCCCTCCAACCATCATTGACCTCGAAGATATCATGTTGTATGTAAAGTCACATGATTTTACTTCCCAACCAAAATGGTCAAGACTATAACTTCAGTTAAAATTGATATCATGGTATCCTAGAAGAAGATGAAATGCAACACTCTTCACAATACACACCTACAGCCTCTGTGATAACACTTGCATGTTCAAACTTATATTTTATTACACTTTTTGTCTTCAGCTCAAATGTTCTTATTTATCTATTATTATAAACATTACAACAGGATGAAAACATCATGTTTCCACCTATGGTTTTTCTCACTCCAAATTTCATGCACTTCTAATTCCTAAAAGAAATGAAAATCACATGTAACATCACAAAGTGTGCTCCAAATTTCATGAACTTTTGATTCTGAGAAACACATGTAACATAAAAAGGTTTATTGAATACATGGACCCAAACACACACAAATTTATAAATACTATTTGTTTATCATATATGATCATACATGGAACAAATCATGATATGGAAAGACACTTATATTAGAAATGTTCTTAACATAATAAAACATGATGATGGTGTGTTATTCCTCTCTATTCCCATGGAAATGTTAGTAAAATTTTACTCTATTTTATATGTCACAACATTGTAAAATGGTTATATATTTAAGAATTCCCAAAATGTTAAATTCTAAAATACATCAATGGATATATCCTTTTCCCAATGTATGGCAGGGCAGCAATATAAATCAAGGTTCATGATAGTTTTCTTAATCAACTTAAGTGGTAAGTAGATTCCCAAAGGGAGAAGGAGGTCCTTAGTAGTTCCAAACTCCAATGTAATGCTACATGAGAATCATGTGGTCATACATTTCACTTATCTATTTGGATTGGATAACATGAATAAACATCAATTTTGGACCAGAGAATGTATATATTAAGACACCAATAAGCATAAATTTTGTCCAAGCACATTAAAGTTACATCATTCAAGTGACATATGTATAGCATGATCCTAGAGAAAGTGGATATAAGCATGCTTGAAGAGATTTAAACAGATTCCTTGATCAAAGATACTAGTCACTTTGGGTCATTTTATATTCATGTCAACACCTTGTCAAAGGAAACTAAGCTATAATGATAAAAGCATCATCATTATTATTGGTCTTTTAACCGTATTAGGGTTTCATTATCCAATATGGTTGGGTCATTTAATGGGAAGTCCATGTTTAACGGTTCAATTCCGATCACAGTCTTTAATTATATTTTATGAAATAACTCTAGTTATTTTACATAACATTTGTTATAACATGTTATGTTATGATCCTATCAATTAAATTATATAATTACATCATAGTAATCCATAATTGATCTTCATGTGATGTGTTTTTTATATAAAAATAACCATGGCATTTCTTCACATTTTGTCAATTTATATTATTTAGACCAACTTTAATCCATCAAATAGATATCATAACTTAAAAATATATCTTTAAGATAAAGCATAAAAATCATCCTTATATGTACCTTATCTCTCTACCTTGATCTATTTTCAATCTTTTTCATTCAACTAAATTCTTTGAGCCTTTTTTTAATCGGTCTCATGTCATCCTATGTTCCAATATGTGACATTTAAATTTATGTTTGACCTAAGTTTCATGCACTTAACACATCATCATCTTCCAATTGAATTTGGCCCTCACCAACATCATGTCCCTATCATATATTGTACTCCAAGTTGTAGAGATTCATTTATGGATCCAATGGTCCAAAATTCACCTCGATCATATCTATAACACAAAAGTTATAGACATTTGACGATATACCTAATGTAACCTATTTTTCTTCCCCTTTTACTGGACCAGGCTGGACCACCTTGGGCCCAACACCCGTGTTAGCCTAACTGTATTTTATTCTTCTACTCGCTTATACAAGAAAAATATGCTCATGTTCCCCTCGACCAATTAGAGACCCTAGATCAAAGTGGCGCGGATTTGACCCCTAAGCTCTCAGATTTTCCTCTACCTAACCTACCTAGGGTATGGAAGAAGCATGGATAGCCTTACATGCCACCATGTTGTGCCCTCTCTATATGCCATTTTGGGAAAATTTACTTTTACACTGGTTTTATTTCTTCTTCCTCTCTCTTTCCCCTCTATTTTTCTTAAGTTTTGTGCTCCACAACACCCTCTTCCTCTTCTCCTTCTTACTCAGGTAGCCACGACCACTGTCAGTTGGAAATGCTTGAATCTTCTCCATCTTGTCTGTCTCATCTCCATCCAAGTTCCTTTTCAAGTCTAAGGGAATAGGATGTATCTATATGGCCCTTTGATTTGCTCCCTTGGTGCTCGTGACTCTTTTCCCTTTGTTCTAGATGAGCATGGGTCGTTGTAGGGAGTTTCTCCCAGACGTAAGTCGTTCGAGCAGGCATATGACTCCCGACCTTCGATCTAGGGCTTTCACCCCATAGATGGCCCTTATGCGAGCGGTCAAATCACTAGTCACTCCCTTATGTAGGGGGTGACTGGTCAAGGCAGACTGTGTACCGCATAAAATTGGCACGTGGGCCCCTCTTTGGCTAGTATGCGGCTTCCATGTCGCCCCCTTTTGTAAAAATCCCATCTTTATACATGAAAATCCATTTCTTGTAGAAATTATATCTCTTTCAACCATTGCTCAATATATATGAACATATATACCAATTAGATCAGAAAGAAAAAAATATATACCCACTAAAATAATTCCAGGCCCTAACTACCAACATAACCTCGCTACATTCCTTAATTTGTGGACTTTGTTCATGTTTGAATGTATCTAATGTATTAATTAGATTAAACTTGGACCAATAATTTTCAATCTACTCTTAATCCACAAATAAATATTTGATGTGTACCTTTGATTATATTACAGGATCTTATCACACCCATGAGCTTTTGATGACCCTTATGCATAATTGTGATAGTTAATTGAGAAATAACATTGAACTTTGGTCATGTTGCTATTCTTGATCCAATATCACGTCAAACAATATATTAACTCAAAATTAGTAACCTTTGACACTCTATGACATGTATAGCTAAGACTCAACTATTCTTTTGCACCGATTTGGTTCATGTAACGTCAAATGCATCATATGTGACCTAATACGACTTAATGTGATCTAATGTGAATGATGAATTTCTAAGCCCTTAACTATGATCAAATATTATGCTTGTATCATTTAGGATCATGGAAAACCTTTATTCAAAACTCTAACTTGATTTGAATGTTTAACCTAAATCTAACATTTATTCCTAATGTCATGTAATAACAATTTGATAATGGCATGCATGTTGAAATGATTGGAACCTAAGTTGAATTATGTGATACCTAGACCTAGGTAAATATTCATCTACTTTGATATATGCTTAAAATGTACCTATCCTTCTGGTCTAAATCACCTTTCTTGTCTAAATATCATGACCTATGAATCATAACCATGCTTTTCCAATTGTAATTATTTTGGCCTTAAAATGCAAATAAGTGTTTCAATCCTCGTAATAACTATAGAAAATAGATGAAACCTTAGAATGACATGAAATTTGGAACACCTTAATTCTATATTAGTAAAATATCCTCAAAATATGTTAATGATCACTTTAAACCTAAGTTTGACCAAAACCCTAACAATAAACCTAATAACTAAGAAATATATTGAACCTTGTTTAATGATGGTTAATGTTTTTAATTAGGTTATGTCTATAATATAGATGGTCAAGGATAAGTTAGAAACCTTCAAACTCAGGTATGTGGGATTTATTAGTTATATGATTATGTATATCTTTGTTGAACCCATCATATGTATGTGTGCTCACTTACTTGCAAATATTGACACATAGTATTATTGTGTAGTAGTCGATGATCTGGTCTCTATGTTTTGTCACTTGAAAAACATAATATGGATCTCTATTATACAACCTTTGAAATAGGGTTTTCTCAATGACTTTGGTTGTTTTATTTCCATCATGTAGGAATAGTTAGCTCTCATCTTGTATCCTTGAGGTCCCTCACGGACCCCTTCCAGTGGGAAGTTCTTCAAAGACCTTATATTATGATTTTTTTGGTATAATAAAGTAAAATGACTAAAATGAGTGATTTTGTAATACCTATTTGTTGTTTCTCTTATTTCTTTTATTCTACCAAAAATAGTGTAGATAATGAAAACCTTAAATATATGCATCTTTATGCCCATATACTAGTATCATGTGTGTTTATACGCTTGTTTCTCATACATTTTAGGTTTAGAGATAGAATGGGAGAAATATGGCTTGTGAGAAAGTGTTTAGGTTGTACCTTTTTATAAGATCCTAGATAGTATACATGCTCAAACTTGTATAATTCTCTTTTCAATGTGTAATTGTAAATTTGTAACAACCGATGTTGTAATAATATACATGTTGAGCATTGAGAATGTTATAGGTGCACGCATATAGTATTTTGTTCGTGTATGATATGATTTAATGCTTCTGCATTGCATTTTGATGTACAATTGTATGACGACATCAAGGTTCTTCCTTTAAAATCTAATGGGGTTTTGGGAGGTGAGGTTTTGTACCATCATGGATGGTATCAGAGCATAAGCAATAGTTACAACAAGCATTTTCTCACCATAAAAAAAACCTAAAATCAACCTTTAATATAAACCCTAGAAAGTTGATAAGTTGATCTTTATGGACTCTCTTTGACTTATACTCAAGGTTAGAACCGAGATCTCTTAAAATTAGTGTAGACTTGTGTAATTCTTGAAACCTTTCTTTCTCCTCCTTTTGTCTTGCAATATGGGTTGTAGGTTCATGAGGGTGAGAAAGGGTGGATGTCGTATGGATTGTATATACTAGACATGTGTTCTCAACATGTTCTTAGGATAGCTACACAAGTGTACAGCATGTTCTTTCTAGTTATCTAGGTGTGTTGGTACTAGACTTCCTGATGAGTCTGGTAACTCACTTTTGGTTTTGATTTCATTCAAAAGTAGTTTCCATCGCACATTTAAATGTTGGAGAAAACTTTACTTCAAGTATACATACTTATGTATGTAAATATGAAAATATTACCACATGTAGAAATGGAAGTAAGTGTCTATGTGACCTAAGAGAATAGATGATGATGAGAGTGTTTAGATGGTATATGTAGTATCAAGATTTGTCGATATCCATGATAAAGGTTAGGTTGGATCGATAGTCTAGATGACATGTGTTTGATGATGATAGTATGAGTTTGCTTCATGATGACCTAATATTATTCTTGGTGGATTCAAGTATGTTTCAATGATATGATATGAGTTTTGACCATGCATACTAGCTAGCCTAGCTCCATGTATTGTAAATATGCCCTGCTTATTGTGCTACACATAGCTAGTGGGTTGGCATGCTTGCATGTGCCTACTTTCTATAATTTGAAATATGATAAGTGAGATATGGTTTGGGACCAACACAAGCCCTAACGTCTTTACATGGGAGGACGTCTAGTATGGGACATATGATTAGGGTGAACTCTTGATGTGGGTGAACCTAGCATGGGAAAGGTCAAAGTACCTAACCTCTAAAATATAGAATATTTGAAATATGTGAATGATGAAATATATGAAAATGAACATGTAGATGGACAACTTCTAAGTAGATGAGATGATTCACCATGTGTGTAATTCCTTTGATATTTTTTAACCCTAAATATAAAAAGGACCTAAACCTATAGGGAGAGGAATTTGATTACTTTTGAGAATTGTCATCTGAATAAGGGAGATTCCCAAGACCCTATATGAAGTACATGATATGTGATGTCCATGATAAGCCTCATACTCAAGTTAGTGGTTCAATGTGAAGGAATCTAGTGGTTTCCTTGCTTTTGAATGTTGGTTAAAAAAAATTATGAGTAGAAGTGTGTCGTTAGCATGTAATTCCTTGACGTAGATAGGTCTTAGTTAGAGTAGCTTGGGCTTGTGAATCCCTTTTCACCAAAGATTATATAATTATGAAACCTTGATGTGAATAATAATGTTTTGTTTAGATAATGCATGATAGATGAAAGGATCTCACTTGAGAATTTGATATATGTATGATAGGTCACTCTTGTAAGCTTGACCTAATATGAGCCTATGCCATACACAAAAGATGTAAGTTTAAAATCATGAGCTTGAAATGAAGATTCTTTTGTATCATAGTTAGAATGATAATTACATATGCATGCTTAACATTATATGTAATGGAAGGCAACAAACATAATTTGTGTTCATTAGCAAGACTATGGGTGAAACTAAACCCTGCAAGTAAATTAGCTTAACGATGAAATATATATATGATGTTAATCTTGATGGAAAGTTATGATATTGAAAGTGTTCGTTCAAGTAATTAATGACATGAATCTTGATATCTTACCTGAACTTTGTATGTATGTGAAAAAAAACCTAATTCTATGGGATTGAAGGACATAAAAATCTTAATATAAAAGGATGTCGTGGTATGATCAAACACCAAGTGATGCTTCAATCTATATAAATCAAGATTAGTTCTCCCTCAATTACAACATAGATGTGCACCCTATGGTTATGGATGCCTTCACACCTATAAGTGGTTTCCTAAATGTAATGGATATCAGTTCTAACATTTGAATATGATCTTGGATGAATTTTGAGGACAAAATTTTCTTTTAAGGAGGGAAGGATGTGATAGAGTGGACATTATCTATCATTAATATATGTACATTATCTCTCTACCTTTCAATATATTCAATCTTTGTCATTCAATTTCAATGTTTGAGTTTTTTTATTCTTCAATTAGTCATATTGCATCCTATGTTCCAAGATGTGACATTTAAATATATGTTTGACCTAAGATTCATGCACTCAATATGTCATCATATTCCAGTTGAATTTGATCCTCACCTAAATGATCTCAATTCCCTATAATGTATTCTAAGTTGTAGAGAATTCTCTTCTTAATCCAATGGTCCACAAATCACCTTGATCATATCTATGAATCAAAAGTTATGGACATTGTAAGATATAGCTAATGTGACCTCTTTTGCTTCCCCCTTACCTGACCTTGGGTCAGCCCACCTTGGGCCCAACACTAGCACCCGACTAGACATGTTTTATTATTCCGATCACCCATTCAAGTGGAAATCCCCTCATGTTCCCCTATACCAATTAGAGACCCTAGATTAAATTGAGCCAGATTCGACCCCTAATCCAATGTCTCTAAGATTGTCCTCTACCTAGACTACTGAGGACATGGATGTAGTATGGACAACCTTACCAACCACCATGTTGTGCCTGCTCTACACCTCACTTTGAGAAAAAATGACTTTACCACTTATTTTCTTTCTTCTTCCTCTTTGTTTCCCCTCTCTTTTACTTCATTTTCATGCTCCAGGGCACCCTCTTCCTCTTCTTCTTCTTACTTTAGCAGCCATAGCCACCACCTGTTGACCATGCTTGGATCTTCTCCCTCTTATCCCTCTCAACAACCCAAAAGACCCAAAAATGGATCCAAAAGACCCTTTGATTTGCTCTCCCCACCAACGAACATGCCTCCTTGCCCTTCATTCTCTTATGAGCATGGGCCATCACAGGGAGTTGCATCCACACATAGGCTAGCCAAGCGGGTAGATGACTCTATGTCCTTTGATCTAGGTATTCCACCCCATGGACGACCCTGATGCAAGTAGGTTGCTCAGCAGCCACTCACTTACCTGGTGGTTGACCATTCAAGGCAGACTGTGGACTGTGTTGTACTATAATGTGGGCCCCAGATCTAGCCAATAGTCAGCTGCCACATCACTCCCTAGTAAAACTCCCATCTTTATACATGAAAATCTCATTTCTAGAAAAAATGATATCTATTTCATTCCTTAACCAAAGCTTATGAATTTATACACCATTTTGATCATGAAAAGAAGGTCTGCCCATTACAAGTACTTAAAGCTCTAATATCAATGTAATCTCATTGGATTCCTTAACTTGTCAACTTTGATCATGTTTGAATATATCTAATGATCAGTAATGTTTGATATACTGTAACCATAAATTAGTAACCAATGTGTACCTTTGAGCCTAACAGAGGATCTAATCACCCCCATGTGCTTTTGATTACTATACTTAAAGGTGGCACTTAATTGAACATTAAAGTAGAACTTTGGTTACACTGATAATTGTGATGGACTTGACCTTTATCTCTCTTCATGTAGGTACTCTCCTTACCTACCTTGCACTATTAAATTAACCTTGTGAGCCATTTCATGACGTGGTGTATTGTGATTTTTATTTAAGTTTGTCTTATCTTCATGTACAATTGGTGACTTTCAATTTGATATGTAACCAAATGTGCACCTTCTTTTTATAGTTATCTCTTTCATTTATTTTTGACCCATAAATAAATCTCTTTTACCCTCAACTAGTGTAAGTTATGTAGAGTGTGTTGTTACGCATCCAACACATCAAATTTCACTCCATTTGAAGCTTGGCTGAGAAAGATATGCTTGATTGAAGATCCTTGTTTCAAAACCCTTTTCTACCCTTGTTAGGCCTATTTGGGCTTGGGGCAGATGCATTAGTACCAGACTAGGTACATGGCCCACCCGCACCTTTCCTTTTCTCCTCTTTTCTTTTCACTTCCTTCACCTACCCTATCTCCCTGTCAAGTCTTGTGTGATTCATCGAATCCACATGTTGTGCATCACATCCAGATCCAATGGTCATAGGGTCATTTTCCACTATGAGGTCAATCATTGTAGCAACAACAACAATGTTACTCACCTCCACTGTTGCATGCGCTCACTCTTGACCATCCTTGGCACTCCATTATCTCCACCTAACCCATGCCTAGCACTAATATGGAGAGAAGGGCTTCATGATGGGGAATATGAGGTGTCTCACCCCATCCTTTTCCTCTTCCAATGGTCGGCGGCCATTCCCTAACCCTAGCACCTCTCAGCATACACCCACACCACCAATAAAAAAACCTTTAGCTCCATCAACCTCTCCTCTTTCATTTACTACCCTAGCCCAAGCATTGGTGCTTTTCCACTTCACCCTAGCTGCATCACCATCACCTATTCTAGAGTTGGGAGGCCCTAGCATGAGGTACGAGCGATATACTAGGTGTCAGATCATAATCAGAGGCCCATATCCCACTCTCTTTCATATGCATTCTTTTTCTCTATCCCATGCTACATACATCAGAAACTCTCTATCTTTCTCTATCGTGCAAGCCCCAAGTTGCGCATCCCAACACACCATGCAACCATTGGGCATACTATACCTCTCTCAAATGGTCTCTCTCTCCCCTCCCTCTCTTGTGTGTGCACACACAGACTACACTAGGTCCTCTCCCCATTGTGATGTGCCATGTATCTCTGGGATCTCTCTCAAACTCACATGCCCTCTATTCGCTGCTCAGTAGGGTGCACACTAGGGTAGTCCTATAGACAAGGGTTTGGCTGGCAGCCAACCAGGCACTACCAAGTGGTAATTTCGTGCCCAAAATGACTTTTTTTTGGTGGGGGAGTCTTCAAAAATCCATAACTCCTAGACTCTATGTCCATATATAAAGATGTTCTATACCAAATTAATTATAAAAATACCCTCTTACAAATGGGATCACTTTGGGGCCCTAAATTTAATTATGGCATCTCTTATTTGTTTAGAGTGATATGCTTTACACTCTTTTGATTGACTCCATTAGTCAACTATGCTTCACTTTAGTCACTAATGATCAAATTTTCCCCTAAATCACTAAATTAGTAAGTTTACTTTGCTTTGGACTTGAATAATGCTTTGAATCATCTTGATGTAACTATAATGATCAACTTGAACCAAAATGACCCCTTTTATGTATATGTATGATGTATTGATAAATTGTGGAACTTCGACCTAATTTATCATGAAGAGATCATCTAAATTCATAATCAGTGAACTTTATGATGTTACATGACATGATTGACTAAAATCATAGATTTTCCTTGAGTAACTCATAAGACATCTGAACTCACCTTTGTTCTCTAATATGACCTAAAATAACTTGACCATCATCGTTCATGTTGAAACATGATATTTTTTTAGTCGCATGCTTTTCTATTTCCAAATAAGAAAACACTCCATCAAGTAACTCTCATAATGTGGATGTTTCTGTTGGGCTTTAGGGGAGATAGAGAAGGCACCAGAAACAAAAAATTTCTTCTCCCAAACCCAAAATAAAGGAATCTAATCAACGTCTATACAATAGGAAGGATGGTTTGTAGAGGCGTACCTTGTTCCGAGGCTTGCTCGGCGATGTTACCTCACGGCTTGCGCGGTCTTCACCTCTAGTCTTGGACGGTGTCTGTACGGCTCCTGGTCTCACCGGGACTGTCAGGATTGACAATTGTCCTTGGAGCAACAGAAGTCTCCCACCTCTATAGTCGTCAACACAGACTGCCTGGAACTCCGATCTCCTTGTCCCACAAAGAATCGGAAGGAGTCGTACCCTCCTGTCGGCGTACTAGTCACCAACACACTCTCCTGTCACCAGTCACTTTTCTATAGTTGTCTTTCCCTTGTTGTGCCTCCCTTATCAGCTAGTACTTGCTCGAGCTCTCTCGGTTACCAAAACTAGAGAGAACGACAACTTTGCAGAGCAACTGGTGTTTTGAGTTATACTTTGAGAAGCCCCCAATACCCTTATATATAGGAGGATCATGGGATAGGGTTCTCTACCCCGGGTAATGCGGGATTAAAGCAGGAGTAGAAGG
This sequence comes from Alisma plantago-aquatica, assembly GCA_963693085.1. NCBI lineage: Eukaryota > Viridiplantae > Streptophyta > Magnoliopsida > Alismatales > Alismataceae > Alisma > Alisma plantago-aquatica. The sequence goes on along the minus strand of OY856413.1, from coordinate 766,099,765 downwards.
GTTCGAGATTTTCCACAAAACAACCAATTGCGCCAGCTGAACCGATTGTTTCATCCATGAAACAGTCGGTTGGTGACCTCAACCGATCGGTTCACACCTGAACCGATCGTTTGGGACCCCTGATCCGATCGGTTCGTGGTCCTGGTCCAACTCAAATTGACTTTCATATTTGTTTCTTATTAATAAAATATTAGTCCTTGTCCAAATCGAATTTGTATAAGTGAAACAAATATGTTTTTGCAAAATAGTCTTCTGACTTTCCAAACAATCTCGGTTGGTCCATGAATTGACCAGTTCAACAATTGAGCTGATCGTCTCATGACACATGAGCCGATCATCTCAACAGTTGAGTCGATCGATTCACCAACCTGAGTCAATCGGTTCAACCCTTGAGCCAATCAGTTGGAAGTACAGACTGTGCAAAAATAGTCAATCGCAGTTTCAATCAATCTGATACTCTAATCAATTGGTCCAACACCTTGAACACTATGATTTTGAGCTATCAATCAACTGAGTGTTTAATTGAACTACTAAACTCCTTTAGTAATCAATCTAAACATCGTTTGTGGATAAACTCCTCTTCCAGGTTAAATCCTATGTGTGTGACCCTGTAGGTCCATTTCACATTGGTAGTGAAAGTCCATAACACTTATGACTTCACAAGCAAAGAGTGGTGCCTAGTCGCACATTAGTGCTACACAAGTGAAATAAAAAGTTGGAGAACAACTTTCAATCATACAATCCATGAATGGTGTTACAACAAATGTATAATTCCTTTATCACTAATGTCCTGAATGAACTCAAGGCATGGTACAGCCATCCTTTCAACTTTCATCCATTTCTTTGATCTCAGAGTAGACTGGGTGAGATGTGTGTGACATCAATATCACATATTGATTCACACATGCATGTGCATGCCTTTCTCAATCCTACTCATCAAGTGGCCATGGACATCAAACTCCCTTAGGAGGGAAAAATCCCATATCTATCACTCACCCCTCAAAAGCCCCATGTGTCAAAGTCACCCAATCATCACCTTTATAACAACCCATGGTTTAGGACTGTGTTTGATGATGTCAAAGTGTACCCAACGACATGTGTTGAGTGCAGTGATTTCAGGTCAAAGAATCACACTCACCACCATCACTGTGAGAGCTGACTATGACTACCAAATCATGGTTCTATGTGTCACTCTCACGGTGGGTCTGTCTGGTACACTTGTTCTCTAACAAGTACCTATGTGCTTGGTTTGATATCACTATATCATGACTAATGAGATTCTGTCATCAACCAATACACAATCTAGTCTTTAGTGTTATTGATGTCTATGGTTATTTCCACAATAACAACCAACTACGGACTAAACAAGATTGTATACTCTTAGCATATGTATGATTTCATCGTTTAGGACCTGAACCTAAAAGCATACGTCATTGAGTAAACAATTATTTAGACATCTATCATGTTACACTATCATCTCAGAAACAGTTAAAACATATAGATCAAAAATTTCCTTTATTATTATTCAAATCATTTACAAAGTATCCCATTACAATCATCACATGACTTGCTTTATGGGCATACATACCAACAGACTCCCACTTGCACTTAGAGCCAATCACCTAGGAACCTCAGTCCTTGTGACCTTGCATGACCATCATGCTTCTGCTGAGAAAGGGCCTTAGTCAGTGGATCAGCTATGTTGTCTTCAGTTGGTACTTTGCAAATCTTCACATCTCCTCGTTGTACGATCTCTCATATGAGATGGAAGTGCCGCAGTATGTGCTTGGACCGCTAATGTGATCTAAGCTCCTTAGCTTGAGAAATAGCTCCATTATTGTCACAATAAAGCTCAATTGCATCACAGCTACTGGGAACTACACTAAGTTCAGAGATGAACTTCCTGATCCACACAGCCTCCTTTGTTGCATGTGAAGCAGCAATATACACAGCCTCTGTAGTAGAATCGGCAATTGTTTCTTGCTTGGAACTCTTCCAGCTCACAGTTCCATTGTTTAGGCAAAATACAAATCCTGGTTGCGATATGTAATCATCTTTGTCAGTTTGGAAGCTTGCATCGGTGTAACCCTTTACAACCGGTTCTTCCTCACCGTCGTATACAAGGAATTTATCATTAGTTCTTTGCAAGTACTTGAGGATGTTCTTTACGGTTGTCCAGTGAACATCCCTAAGATCTGACCGGTACATGCTCATTATGCTGAGAGCATACGAGACATCTGGGTGTGTGCACAACATAGCGTACATGATGGATCCAATGGTTGATGCATATGGGATCCCATTCATATGCTCCCTCTCTTTACAAGATTGGGGACATTGAGCTCTAGAGACGATGACTCCATGTAGCATGGGGATGTTGCCTCTCTTTGAGTTCTCCATGTTGAACCGCTTCAGCACTTTGTCAATGTATGTATTTTGACTTAGTCCGAGAAGCCTTTTAGATCTATCTCTATAGATCTTAATACCTATAATATATGATGCTTCTCCTAAGTCCTTCATTGAGAAAGTATTCCCAAGCCAAGTCTTTACCTTCTCTAAGGCTGAGACACCATTCCCCATCAAAAGTATGTCATCCACATATAATATGAGGAATGTGGTCGTGCTCCCACTAACCTTCTTGTACACATAAGGTTCATCTTCATTTTGAATGAAGCCAAACACTTTGACTTCCTCATCAAATTGAAGATTCCAACTCTGAGATGATTTGCTTCAATCCATAGATTGACCTTTGTATCTTACAGACTTTATTGGCATTATTTGGATCTACAAAACCTTCAGGTTGTGTCATTTACACATTCTCATTTATATTCCCATTAAGGAATGCAGTTTTAACATCCATTTGCCAAATCTCATAGTCATAGTAAGCCACAATAGCAAGCATAATCCTGATGGACTTAATCATGGCAACTGGAGAAAAGGTTTCGTCATAGTCAACACCTTGAACTTGTCGGAAACCCTTTGCAACCAATCTGCCTTTATAAGTTTGCACATTGTCATACATGTCGGTCTTCTTCTTGAAGACCCACTTGCACCCTATGGGTTTTACCCCTTCAGGTGGTTCCACCAAAGTCCATACTTTGTTGGAGTACATGGATTCCATCTCGGATTTCATGGCCTCAAGCCATTTCTCAGAATCTGGTCCCTCCATAGCCTCTAGATAGGTAGTTGGATCATCATCTATGATCAACTCACCACCTTCCTGAGTCACAAGGTATCCAAACCTCTCAGGTTCAAGGCGTGTCCTACAAGATCTATGAGGTCCTTGTGTTACTTCAGGAGACTGAGATTCCACAACAACTTGTGAATCTCTATGTTCCTCTTGTACATCTATCGGTTCATTGTTTTCTTGTTGGGCTTGAACCTCTTCAAGCTCTATTTTCCTCCCACTGCTTCCTCTAGAAATAAATTCCTTTTCTAGGAATACAGTTGTCCTAGAAAAAAACACTTTGTTGTTAGTAGGGTGGTATAAATAGTATCCCCTTGTTTTCTTCGGGTATCCAACAAAATAACATTTATCAGACTTGGGTCCAAGCTTATCAGGAAACATTTTCCTGACATAAGCCTCACAACCCCAAATCTTCATGAAAGACAAATCGGGACGCTTCCCGTTCCATATCTCATATGGTGTCTTTTGAACCGATTTAGATGGTACTCAGTTAAGTGTAAACGCGGCGGTTTCAAGAGCATGACCCCAGAAGGAAATCGGAAGATCATCAAAACTCATCATTGATCGCACCATATCTAGTAAAGTGTGATTCCTTATTTCAGACACACCATTATGTTGTGGTGTTCCAGGCGGAGTCCATTATGATACGATACCACGGGCTCACAGAAGGTCCTCAAACTCTTGGCTAAAGTATTCTCCACCTCGATTAGATTGAAGTGCTTTAATACTTTTACCAAGTTGGTTCTGTACTTCATTCATGAAATCCTTGAACCTTTCAAGGGTTTCTGATTTATGTTTCATCAGGTACACATAGCCATACCTATTGAAGTCATCAGTGAAGGTAATGAAGTATTGACACTCATTTCTGGCATTAGTTCTAAAAGGCCCACATACATCAGTATGTATCAGTCCTAATAGATCACTAGCTCTATCACCTTTACCTGAAAAGGGAGTCTTGGTCATCTTGCTCAACAAACAAGATTTGCATGTCTTTATTGATTCATAATTAAAAGAGTCTAGATAACCATCTTTATGGAGTCTAGAAATGTGTTTCTCATTTATGTGCCCTAGACGACAATGCCAAAGTTACATTTTTTTTTATTTGTTGAGTTTTTGTCTTTTGGTGCTTACGTTGTATACACTTATCTCTAGATGTATCAAGTATAGACCATAAGACATTGGGGCACTACCATAAAAGATCCCATCTTTTGAAATAGAACACTTTCCATTCTTAATAAAAATTCAAAACCATCCTTGTCCAAACAAGAGACGGAAATGATATTCCTATTTATGGCAGGTACATAATAGCAGTTCTTCAACTCTATTACCAGCCCACTAGGTAGAGTTAACTCATAGGTTCCTATGGCACTGGCGACAACCCTTGCCCCATTGACAACACGTAGTTCAACCTCACCTTTCTCCAAAGGCCTACTTCTTTTACGATCCTTCACATTTGAACAAATGTGTGATCCACATCCGGTATCAAGTACCCATGACAAAGAAGTAGTAAATTTAATCTCTATCACGTATACACCATAAGTATATATCTCTATCTCTCGCTTCTTCTTCCATCGTTCCCTCCATCCTCTCCATGTTTTAAGCATAGAAGATTCTGACATGGGTTTGGTGAGAGAACCCTTCTCTCCCTCACCTTTGTCCTTAGACTTTGTTCCATTGATCTCTATCAATGAACTATCCTTCTTCTTAAGTGCACATAGAGTGGATTCAAAGGCTACCGGTATTTTTGGATTGTACGGAACACTTCTCACAATCCTCAACCAGTTATGGAATTTATTCTCAATTAATTTTCCCATTTTAAAAGATGATTCTTTTGCCATTCTACAAGAGAAAATTGCATTTGTCAAAACTCCTTTTGATTTGATTTGAATAAAATTCAACAGTAGTTAATTAGGCCTTTAATTAATTACCGCTCCCTCTATTTTGATTCAAATTGACATCCCTCACCATCAATTCAAAAGATTTCGGTGAACAATCTCCTAGTGGGTCAAGACCCTAAAATCCTCTGAGTCATGGACCAGCTAGGGCTGTCACCCACAACTTAGATCTTCCAGGTAGGCAACTTTTGCCAATTGCATCATATGCAACTCTTGAAAGATGTCATGTGCAACTCCTTGCCATGATCACCTCCATGCCTCAAGGTGCTAGATCCTATCTAGGTCACCTTGTTAAGTCCAACCCAAATCCAACACGATGAATATGCACCATGCTAGGGCAGACCCACATATCCATCCTTCACGCTTCCACGAGATAGACGGTGTACCATGCTAGGGCGTGCCTACACTTGGCCGATCAAGCTTTTTATGTGTGTCGCATTTGGAAGGTATCTAAAACTTTAATATTTAATGAGGGATTTGGTTTTTAAATGTACATATACATATCCAATCACGACAATATAGTAAGTATCATATACATGTTATATCCCATAGAAAACATGTGAAACGATAAAAGCAATGATTATGGCCATCCTAATGTGATTCCTCGAGCCAAGAGGAATCACGGTCATCTAGGTGCACATCACATGCAACATGTACAAGATGAACTTTGTGCTTTGCCTTTCTGGGTTTGATCAACTCATCTCTATGATTGATCGGCTCGCCAACATACTGGTCGGTTGGGTGCCACCAGCCGATCGACTGGCGCCTCCAGTCGATCAGTTCACTGGTCGTTGTGCATCTCCTTAGGCTGCCACCTGCTCGTCTCGCTCCTTGAACCGGTCGTCAAAAGTCCACCGTTCTTTGACATAACAGGAAATAAAATCTATCCTATTTTACATTTGAAAAGGAAACCCCGAGTTACATTCGGGGGAGCAAAGGTAGGAAAGAAATCTTGAGTTATCTTGAGTTACATCAGGAATAGGAGATAGGGAATCTGTGTGCAGACCAAGATGCAAGAAACTACATTCAACCAAGCACACATACATAGGGTTTATTGGCCATAACCATGCTATACATCTACCACAAAACGCATTTAAGGGCGACGTGCATCGAGTGCATTTATATTACATATCATATATGTATATTGGGATTTGTGGATTTAGGATTGGACATGCATAAAACCAATTTTATTCGCATCGTATGCAATAAATAAAGGTGACAAAACAAAATCAATCACATCGATAATCTTAAAGCATAGAGCAGTTGACGTGGTTCTGATAACACTGTTGGGTTTTAGGGGAGATAGAGAAGGTAAGGGAAATAAAAAAAATCTTCTCCCAAACCCAGAATAAAGGAATCACGTCAACATCTATACAATAGGAAGGGCGTACCTTGTCCTGAGGCTTTCTCGGCGACGTTACCTCGTAGCTTGTGCAGTCTTCACCTCTAGTCTTGGATGGTGTCTGTACAGCTCCTGGTCTCACCGGGACTGTCAGGATTGATAGTTGTCCTCCGAGCGGCAGAAGTATCTCGCCTCTGCAGTCATCCACACGGACTGCCTGGAACTCCAATCTCCTTGTCCCACAAGGAATCGGAAGGAGTCGTACCCTCCTATCAGCGTACTAGTCACCGACACACTCTCCTGCCACCAGTTGCTTTTCTGCATTTGTCTTTCCCTTGATGTGCCTCCCTTATCAGGTAGTACTTACTCAGGCTCTCTCGGTTACCAAAACCAGAGAGAATGAAAATTTTGCAGAGAAACTGGTGTTCTGAGTTGTACTTTGAGAATCCCCAATACCCCTATATATAGGAGGGTCATGGACCAGGGTTCACTACCCCGGGCAATGCGGGATTAAAGCAGGAGTAGAAGGGTTCAAGATTTTCCACAAAACAACCAACTGCGCCAGCTGAATCGTTCGTTTCATCCGTGAAACAGTCAGTTGGTGACCTCAACCGATCAGTTCACACCTAAATCGATCTTTTGGGACCCCTGAGCCGATCGGTTCACTTTTGAGCCGATCAGTTTGTGGTCCTGGTCCAACTCAAATTGACTTTCATATTTGTTTCCGATTAATCAAATATTAGTCCTTGTCCAAATGGAATTTGTACAAGTGAAACAAATATGTTTTTGCAAAATAGTCTTCTAACTTTCCAAACGATCTCGGTTGGTCCATGAATCGACCGGTTCAACAATTGAGCCGGTCGTCTCATGACACATGAGTCGATCGTCTCACTAGTTGAGCCGATCGGTTCACCAACCTGAGCCGATCGGTTCAACCCTTAAGTCGATCGGTTGGAAGTGCAGACTGTGCAAAAACAGTCAATTGCAGTTTCAATCAATCTGATACTCTAATCAATTGGTCCAACACCTTGAATACTATGATTTTGAGCTATCAATCAACTGAGTGTTTAATTGAACTACTAAACTCCTTTAGTAATCAATCTAAACATCGTTTGTAGATAAACTCCTCTTCCAAGTTAAATCCTATGTGTGTGACCCTGCAGGTCCATTTCACGTTGGCAATGAAAGTCCATAACACTTATGACTTCACAAGCAAAGAGCAGTGCCTAGTCGCACATCAGTGCTACACAAGTGAAATAGAAAGTTAGAGAACAACTTTCAATCCTACAATCCGTGAATGGTGTTACAGTGAATGTATAATTCCTTTGTCACTAATGTCCTGAATGAACTCAAGGCATGGTACAGTCATCCTTTCAATGTTCATCCATTTCCTTGATCTTAGAGCAGACTGGGTGAGATGTGTGTGACATCAATATCACATATTGATTCACACATGCATGTGCATGCCTTTCTCAATCCTACTCATCAAGTGGCCATGGACATCAAACTCCCTTAGGAGGGACAAATCCCATATCTATCACTCACCCCTCAAAAGCCCCATGTGTCAAAGTCACCCAATCATCACCTTTATAACAACCCATGTTTCAGGACTGTGTTTGATGATGTCAAAGTGTACCCAATGACATGTGTTGAGTGCAGTGATTTTAGGTCGAAGAATCACACTCACCACCATCACTGTGAGAACTGACTGTGACTACCAAATCATGGTTCCATGTGTCACTCTCATGGTGGGTCTGTCTGGTACACTTGTTCTCTAACAAGTACCTATGTTCTTGGTTTGATATCACTATATCATGACTAATGAGATTTTGTCATCAACCAACACACAATCTAGTCTTTAGTGTTATTGATGTCTATGGTTATTTCCACAATAACAACTGACTAGGGACTAAACAAGAATGTATACTCTTAACATCCGTATGATCTCATCGTTTAGGTCTTGAACCTAAAAGCATACGTCATTGAGTAAACAATTCTTTAGACATCTATCATGTTACACTATCATCTCAGAAACAGTTAAAATATATAGATCGGAAATTGCCTTTATTATTATTCAAATCATTTACAAAGTATCCCATTACAATCATCACATGACTTTCTCTATGGGCATACATACCAACAGTTTCACCTACACCGAAGGTATTTTTGTACCTCAACTATGTTGAATCAATGCATGCATGTTTGATACAATGGGTCTATGCTTGAACCTATTGAAACCTAGGTCTAGGGGAAACATCCACATGACATGAAATATGTTTATATTATTAAAACACAACTGATCAAAGACCCTATATTATATATTTTTACATTTTTGGTGCCCTTTGAGTTGACTTTCTCTATGAAGTTTCTACAATTATCATAACCTACTCACTTCTTACAAGGTATGCTTAATCTCTTGACCCTACTATGAAAATGTATTGTTGTGTGCATGAACTTATTAATATGTGGCTACTTAATTACTTGCTTTGAGTCATATAAATAGTACTTCTGTTATTTTTCATGTTAATTTAACAAACCTTGAACATAATATAAAATACATTATCTAACCATTATGCACTTAGCCAACTCCAACATAGTTGGGATTGAGTTTTAGTTGATGATGATGATGAACCATTGTGCACCTTCTTGAATTCTTAGGGTATGAGGAGAAGGCTCATTGCACCTACTTGTCTCAATCAAGCAAGGGAAACATTACATGTTGAAACAAGGTTAACATATTGATAATGGTCTTCCAATCCCTCACAATAAAAAAGGGTCACTTAGGGCTTTTAGGCCTCAATTGTTCCTCATGAACCCTTCCTCGGAAATTTGGTTAAAGGCCTAATATTGATGATGATCATGATCATGATCATGATGACGACGATATAATGGAAAATGCAACCTAAAATATGCTTTACCTAACAACAAATTCATCTAAGTTTTCCCACTTTACTTATTTCTTAGCATAATGTTTCTTTCTAAGAAAATTTATGTTACTCTGAAACTGTGATTACATATCAGTTCACAACATACTCAATGCACTTGCACTGATATATTTTGTGTATCAATATCTTTACAGATGCTGGCAAGTGAAGATCCATAGCCTACATCATCATGATAACTAAACCATGAAATGAGAAATAAATGGGGATGTGATAGTCATGGGTATATAACTCTTGCCTCCATGATGTAATTTGTGTTGTCTCTTTCAGACATGTCTTTCCTTTCTATTTCCTTTGGCCTTAGTGTGATAAAACCTTTAGGTTCATTATGATAAATTGAATGTTATTTCTTTTTAAGTATATATTTATAGTTTGATTCTTGTTCCATTCTACTAACAGATGCTTAAGTCCTATTTCCGTTGACTCTCTAGTCGGTAGAGGTAGGATTTGGGTAATAAATGGATTCGTGACACTAATATTTCTCCAATATCACATCAAACCATATCTTAACTCAAATAGTAACATTTAACACTCTATTCCATGTATATCCAAGACTCAACCGTTGTTTTGCACCTATTTGGTTCATGCAATATCAAATGCATCATATGTGGCCTAATATGTATGATAATGTGATTACCTGACTACTTGGACAAGTTGTTATACTTCAGAATGTACTTACTCTAATTAGAATATAATGTTATAATATTCTATTTTCTATCAAAACTATTATGGGTGTGATCAAATTTTGAGTTAGTCAAATGATCTTGGGTGGAAGTATTGCATTCTTCTAGATCCATCCTGATGGGAAAGTGAAATGTAAGTTTTGTGCTCTCTATCGACCGGGGGGTTTCCAATTCAAGGAACACCTTGCAGGCTAGTGTGGGGATGTTGATGCATGCAAGATAGTTACTCCTGAGGTGAACATGGAAAATATTTGGAAAAGTTTGTTGTGAAGAAGAACAAAAGGGCTCAAGAGTTGAACGATTTGCATGGTAAGGTCAAAATTGACTAACTTTTTGATGACCTTGTCGACATCGGGGATAGAACAAGAAAGAAGCCAAAATTTGTAGGTCAACTTGACACATAGTTCTTTAGAAACACATGGGATATTATCAAAGAAATTGTCAAAGCAATCAACAATACAAGACAAGTTAGGTAGTGAGCAGAGGGCTAAGACATGCTAATATATTTCTCTATGTATTGATGATGTTGGTATGACTCTAACTCATACTAATACAATTTCAAATACAATACTAGATTCAAATTTATAAAACCTAATTATTGCACTATTTTTATATGAAGTGTAATACACTTGCGTTGTTTTTTTTCTAATTAGGGATCCCAATGAATATTGTTAACCTCAACAGCTTCCAAGTCATGCTATATGTTGTGTCAGTTTGTAACTAATTTGAAGGGGCCATCTTATTATGAGTTGAGGGAACCATAACTCAGGAAGGAGGTGGAAGCTACCAAAGATACCCTTGCAGTACATAGGGAGGAGTGGAATCAGTATGGGTACTCTTTGATGATAGATGCTTGGATAGACAAGTGCCATTGAAGTATCATGAATATATGCATCTATAGCCATTTTGAGACATGTTTTCTAAAAGTCATAGATTATTCAGGGTAGATTCACAATGCAGAGTACATATTCAACCTTTTTGATGTTGCTATTGAAGAAGTGACAGAAGAGAATGGTGTGCATGCCGTTAGTGACAATGATCCAACTAATCTTGTCATGGGAAACCAACTGAAGGAGAAGTGACCAATGATCTTTTAGACTCCATGTGTAGAACACGGCATCAACTTGATGTTTGAGGTGTTTGGAAAGTCAAACTAGGTGTAAAATGTTATAAAAAAGGAAAAAGCCTCAAAATATATATCTACATCCATCATTTAACTCTAAGTATCATGATAAGATTCTTGGGATGTGATCTAGTTAAGTCAGGTGTCAGTATATTTTTTGTAGCATTTTTTTAATTTGGAAACCTCCTAAAGAACATGTCAAATTTAAGAAGGATGATTGTTTCTGAACAATGGCTCGAATGCATATTATCAAATACTCCTAAGGGAATTAAGGCTGAAGCTACTGTTGGTGGGTTTAAATTTTGGAGAGGAGTTCAGTTGGTGCTTAAAATGTTTAAATTGTTGGTTAATGTTCTACGATTTGTTTATGGGGAGAAAACACCCACTATGGGCTACATACAACAAGCTATGATTACCATGCTTGATGAACTAGATAAAAAGTTATTTGATGATATGCTTCACAAATAGGTGTTTGGAATAGTTCAATACAAATGGGACAACAATCGGCCCTTACATGTTGTAGGTAGCTGAACAGCTCCCCTCTTTTTTGTAATTAGTTTGATGAAAATAGATATTACACTAACACTCAAAGTATGTTATTTAAACCCATTTTTGTATTAGGAAGATCATGAAATCGATGTTTGATTATGGATAGTCTTATGGAGTGCTTTGATACATTCTATCCTGAGTGAGATATCCAAGATGGCATCATGATGAAGGAGTTGCCAACATATAGAGATGGGTCAAGTTCTTTCAGAAGAGCTTGTAGGTGCTATTAGATAATGAAATGACACAACATAGATCCAAGTATGTGTTTTAGAAGGGTCTTTATCATTACTCATTAGTAATTACGTTTAAGGTTATAGTTGGATGTATGACCAACTTTAGTGACTTCACTTTACCCTTATCATGTTGTTCAATGTGGATAAATATTTGATGCAGTACTTGCAAAAATTGTCCATTCGATTTTAAATCTAACTTGTTCATCATTAGTACGTGTGAGAAATTGGAGCACGATTGAGATGGTAATATATGGATCCCACAAAAAAAAATTGAATATGTATTTCTAATAAAAAATGACTATATATGAATACACTTTTATACTATTTATTTATTTCATACCTAGATTCATACAAAAAAGAGAAATTAGGTTGCATGTGAAGAGGCTTGAAGCATTGGTGTTCATTCATTTTAATGCCAAAGTGAGTGAGCAGAAGGACAAATATGAAAAATATTATGATCCTATAGATTTCCATGATAGAGACAAGGCTAAAAATTGGATTGTATAGCTAGACTCTGATAAAGAAGAAATATATGCAGGTGCTAGAGTTACTTGGGGAGCATTTGTAAAAGCTAGTGGGGTATAAGTTGTGGAAGAGACAATGAGAAGCACAAGGTTTACTACTTATAAGGTGGATGCAAATAAAAAAGTAAACAATGAGTATGGTGATGTTGAATCTGATGGCCATGATGAAAACAAGAAGGATAGTGACAATTATCTTATGGATGTTGAGGCATCTTTACATGATGATTTGTATTCATTGTTTATAGGAGTGATGACTATGGTTTTTTTATTTTTGCATGTTTTAAGCTTATAAACATTTGCTTCTATAAATAGGACCAATTTTGATCTATGAAAGCCACTTGATGTAGTGAAATATTATTCAAAATACTTGATTGTTGAGTAACATTTATTTTGTTTGGTAGTATGGAAATCACTGACCTTTTTCATTTTTTTCTAAACAATGTGAACCACTTTTTCAAAAAGAACCCACTTTTATTTGCTTAAAAATCTCTTCCTACTTCAAGGGGGCAATTTGCATGCTTCACACTTTGCTCTTTCCAAAACCTAGAGTTGAACTAGAAGAAACATAGACCTAGGGAAACATCCACGTACTTTGGAATATGTTTGAAATGTCCTTATATTGTTGATCTAAATCACCGTTATTGTCTTAATTTCATGACCTTATGAATCATAATCATTATTACCCACTTGTGAGTCTTTTTTCCTTAATGCACAAGTAAGTACTTGATTCCTCGTAACAATGATATAAACTAGATGAAACCTTGGAATGACATGAAACTTGAAACACACATTAATTATGAGCTCTATATCAGTAAAGGGTTGTCACAATATGTTAATGATAACCTTGAACCAAGGTTTGGCTAAAACCCCAATCATAGACCTAATAACTAAGAAACATGTTCAACCTTGTTTAATGATGGCTAATATGCATAATCAGGTGATGTCTATGAGCTAGATGGTCAAGGATAATTAAGTTAAGAGTATATGAAGTCAGGTATGTGGGATTTATTTGTTATATGAATATGGTTTTCTTGGTTTAATCCTTGATATATATATGCTCTCATACTTGTCAATATAGACATATAGCTTCATTGTGTACTAGTTGATGGTTTCGTCTTGATGTTTTGTCACTTGAAAACATAATATAGATCTCCATTACACAACCTTTGAAATAGGCTTTGCTCAATGACTTTTATCATTTGAGGTCCCTCGTGTAGGAAAAAAGTTATCCCTTGGATTTTAGGCTTGAGGTTCCTCACGGACTGCCTCCAATTGGAAGTTGGTCAAAAGCCTTATATTGTGATGTGTTTGGTGTAGTTGAGTAAAATGACTAAAAATAGTAATTTTGATTTGCCAAATAATTATTTGTTGTTTCTCTTGTTTATTTTTTTCCACAAAAGTTTTAAAATTATTTATGTGCTTTATATCCATGTAACATCTCCTTATTTTTTGACACACTTGTTTCTCATATTTTTAGATTATGAGCTAGCTTGGGGGGGAATATGGCATGTCAACAAGTGTTTAGGTTGTACCTTTTGTAGAAGATCCTAGTTATTATACATGTCTAGACTTGTATAATTCTCTTTTCAATGTGTAAACATAAATTTTGTAAAAACTAATATTGTAATAATATACATGTTGAATGTTAAGAATGTCTTTGGTGTATGCATCTAGTAGGTTATTCATGTATGCTATGATTTAACTCATTTGTATTTCACTTTGATGTATGTTTGTATGGTGGCATGGGGTTTCGTGCTCTCAGGCCCCACTGTGTTTTAGAAGGTGGGGTTTAGTTCTATCACAAAGGGATATAACATTTTCCATGCATTGACCACAATAAACACCTCCATGTTGTCAATCTTCAACTTATATTGGTTTTTTGATCATTTAATAACCAAAAAGCTTTTAGTATAATGTCTTTATTTGGAAAAAAGTTTCATATAATCAAAAAATTCATTATGAATTCTTCTCATAATCAAATAAAATATTTGAATTTCATGCATTTCATCTCTAAAATATCATATTGTCTCTTCTAAGCAAATAAAAACAATTTGAATCCTAGCCATTATTCAATAATATTATTATTTGTTATACAATACTATATTAATATGACACTTCAAATGAGCTTGATATCCCAGATACAAAACTACATTATAAAATTAAACAAATCACAATCTAGTGTTGCATATTGTATGGGGATGAAAACTTTATGAATTTAATATATCCCTACCTTTATTAATAAACCATGCATAGTTGATGTTTAATACTAGGGACATCTTATCGAAAGATTTCATTATAATGTTCTATTTTGGATAAGGAAATTCATATGTTAGTTTATATTAGGATTTATTAAATGGTTATGGGTTTACAGGGAACTTAAGAGGGCTATTGTGCTAATCAATTACTAAATGTAAACAATTTCACAAAATGTTGTCCTATGATAGAGAGATTGATAGCTTTTGCGTCCTGGTTCTTTCTACAGCATGCTATTTGTGTGCATATGTCTATTTAAAAACCAAAGTATAATGAGATATATTGCTAAACTAAAACCTACACTTGGTTGCGTATTAGTTATCTAGTGGTCAACTAGACATGTTCCCATTTTTGTTACTTTTGAAAATTGATTATTATGTTATATTAAATAGAAAGACATAAATTTGAGCAACCAAATGTTTGCTTTTTATTATATTTTATTTACAACTTCATATCTAACTATTGTATTGTGCTTGTGCATCCACATTTGCAATCGATGAATGCAATTTTTTGCTTCTTAACTCCATGATTCTCCTTTTTCATTGAGAATGTGATCATGCTTCACCTTAGTTGTTGGATTTTCCTTATTTGTTCTCTATCTTCAATCTTATTCATATGGAGAGTCACATTATTATCTATCTTATTTTCTTGATTTATTTTGTATGTATCAATGTCTTCTTTCCTTTCAGCACCCTATGACCCCAAGATCATCATTAAAGTCTCACATTTCAAAAAAAATCACAATTTCATTATGAACCATTCCCATTTTGATGCTCGAATCCCATTAAATCCAACCCCTCTAAAACTTCCTTTCTTTTACCATAAACAATATCCACCCTCTAATTATAAATGAAGATTCCTAGATATATATCCCCTATAATGATCTTTTATAGTTTGACCTTGATTTGGCATGTAACACCATGATTTGTCCTTCCCATACCAAATTTTAGGAGTGATAATTCCAAACATTAAGCTAAATAAATATAATTTTAGCTCAAAGAAAGATGAAATATGTGAACATTCCTAATGGATACATACCATTTCCTAAAAAGCACTTGTATATTGAAACTTAAAAGTAATTGCAACTATTGAAAACTTAAATATTTATTATTAAAGATAGATTATAACAAATTAAAACCTAGATATCACCACCCACAAGATCCAAATCCCATAATTGAGTGATAATATGATTGGGTTCTAATATCAAATCAAATAATATTTAATATATAAATTATTAATTTACCTTTACATACCTAAAATGGGAAAATCACATAAGCCATATTGTTAAAATTAATATGAAACTCTCCAAAGAAGTAATGTGCCTCCCCTATCACAAAAAATGTAATATAATTGCTAAATCAGATATATGAATTAATCAACCTTGGGGTAATTCATCACCATATACATAACTCTAGTATCCACTTAGTAAATGGTCACATAAGCCTATATATTATCTATCATGTTAATACATTGACAATAGAAATAGAGTAAGAACATGAATACATGTTCCTAAGCATGTTTTAGTGTTGACAACATGCCTGAAACATCTAAAGAAATACAAATTGGGTATTCATTGTTGGTAGGATAACATATGTTGCAAGTAGCTGAGTGAAATTATACTACCTGCATTTTATGGGGAATTTGGGTTAAACTAGGAAACATTTACAAGTTAAGTGTGTGAAACTCTCCTCTTGATATGATAATCTAAAAATAAGCGTAAAACTCAAGTATAGTAAAATAACAGGAACGATAGTTTTTCATGTAGATAATTTATAATAATCTTTGATATTTTACCTAACTTTATTTTCTATTCAAAATAATTGTAAATTATGGATCTAGATGTTCTAGTTAGGCTAGATATCAATTTTCAACCTTAATTAGGTAAAAGTGTCTACCTTAAATAGTATATAGAAGGAAATAAATGGAATATGTCATAAAAAGGAAGATATTTAGTTTAATTGAGTCTATTTTCACATTGTCCTCTATCATGCTGATATATTAGGACCTTAGTTAGTTTGGGTCCTTTGGCAGACATTCAAGCCTAATCCAGAGTGTAGGAGATCACTTCCTATGTCTAGTTAGGAGTTCATTTTGTGCAGTAGTAAATGAGAATTGTACTTCATGATATATCTCTCCCCTCCCTATAATTCTCTACAATTTGCTTCTACTTTTTTCCTTGTGTGATTCCACATGTCTTGATTCCAAACTTGAACCCAATTTCCACATGTTTGAAACCCCATTATTTCCTTCTCCTACCTTCTCAATTTATTATAACAAGAGGGTACAACATGATTTCGATATAAAATGGTAGGTCTCTACACTATCGATGGTCCTCTTGAAAATCATTCATGATTCTAATTGCATAGAACCTTCTTCTCAATCCTCTACCTAACCTCACTTCTCAATGTTGGAGTAAGTTACCACTTATTCATCAGATTCCTTGGAGTGTGTAAATGATGTGATAAGTCTCTCATGGTCTTTCCTTAGCTCACAAGTTACCCTCAAACTCCATCTCGTGAAATATACACAATACTTTGGGGTCTTTATCTGGACCCACTTGTGCCTCGAGTAGGGTTGCAAGAAGTCCTATAGGAGGTATAAACTTTCCAAATTGTGTCTTTTGATCATCAAGCCCTTAAAATGTGTTTTTCATGTTCATGTTTCTTTCTCTATTATGGAGTTTCAAATGACTTATTGGTTGTGTTTGTCATTGGTTTCCATATTTTGTATGAGGGCCTTTGTGGAAGCCATCGAGATTCAAAATACCAATATGGTTGATCATATATCTCTAACCTTGAACCTCTAAATTTATGGGATCAGCAAGGTGATCTACTTCCATCCATGTTATGGTGATAGGAGTTCCTTGGGTGTGGTTTCCCTTACATCAAACCTCTAATTATAATGACAACCATGGATAGATTAGTCTTTACAACAACTAGTTCATCTAGGTTGTTGGGTCTTTGGTTCAGTAGCAGTACTAATAAGTCGTTCCATTTACCTATGTTTTGATGTAGGACACATAGGCAGTCCAGTACTTTTACTCTGTTTTTTTTATTTATACATGTGAATAAACCTACTAAACTTTCCTAATTCATAGCTATTTACCAGAACATAAAAAAATAAGTAAAATTGGTTTTTAGTTTTGAATATGTAAGCTAAATATTTAGGTAGAATTCAAATTCTAAATCAATGGATTTTAGAAGTCAAATTTAGGGGTTCTTTCTTTAAATGGAAACATGACCCTAGATTCTAAACTGACATACCTAAGTGTATTGAAACTCATATTTCTAGACAGTGGGATTTTAGGTAATTGTTAGACGCGATCTAAAGTTTCATAAATATACTATTTTAAACATATAACTTAGTGACATGAAATCATGATTTCTTATCCATGAGATATAACCTCTCTAACTTGAAATTCTTTTGCAATATCTTATAACATACTTAGTGAATGTGCTTCATTATACTATAATTTTTTTCTTTTGTTACTGAAATTGGTGAACTGCTTATTGATGGTTCATGTAATCCCAATTGTCAAATTTTGGATGTTCTCATCCTTTTACACCTAAAACATGATTTGAATTTTCCAAAATTTACATTTCATGTCCTATTATGCATGTTTGATTTCTTAACTAGTATCATCTAGAATTAGTGGTGCATTCTTAGTTGTACCTAGTGCAAAAAATACATATATGCTTTATGGTCCTCTCAACTACTTTTTATATGTATGAGGAACTGAGGTGTTGCCATCTCCTTCTGTGGCTTAGAATGAGGTGGTGTGTTGGAGTTGTAGAATGTGTGTATAAGTTTGTTTGATACACATTTTTTTATTGTGAAATACTTGACCTATACCATACATACTCCTCTATCTCTATCCCTAAAGTGGGTTGTTCTCTACTTGTTTTACCTCAAAATCCAATAAGAACCTTACGATCATCTTATTTTTTAGGTGCAAACAACTTTTGTCTCCCCAAAACTCCTCCTTTATGATCTTCTTCCTCATTCCCATCCTTCCACTTTTATGTATGACTGAATGTATATGAAGGGAAAGATAGAAAATTTGAACTTTTAGCACACTCCATCATTTAACCCAACTATGGATCGATGTCTAACCATGATAAAGCCAAGATGAACACTTGATAATTAACCATACTAGTAATTTTGACCAAATTTCACCTAGATATGGAAGACTGCAACTATGTCTACCCTATAATCCATGGTCTAACCAAAGGTAGGGGATGAGTAATATATTATAGGATTGGATGATCCAGTGTCCGCAATGGTGATAAATGTATATTTATCCTTTTTATTTACATCTTTTAGATATCTTTTTAGGATTGTTTTATTATTTATTTTCTTATTGTTTAATTAATTGTGTTAGTTCAATATATTTTTATTTTGAGTGTTGATTATATTTTCTTTTTTCTATAAGGAAATAGCTCAATCGCTCCATGTTTAATTTCCCTTGAAAAAAGTTTTGCACAATCCCCGCAGTGTCCGATTTAAATATATACCCTGCACCAAAATTGACATAACTCTCACACCCAAGGAGGAATTTAATATACAAGTACTAATTGGATAGGAAATTTAATTTTCTAACAGAAAATCCTATTTTTGGGCCGCTTTTTAGCATTTAATGTGAGTGAAATTTGCTCAAAGTTTCTATTGCGGAATTCATCCTTGAAGAAGTCACATGGTCAAATACTAAAGAGAAGAACTCATTAAACCCCTCAATTTTGTGGGCAAGCAATCAATATTCTAAAACCTCTCTCCCTTGACTAGGAGTTGGCTAATTTCATATATTTTGTAGTGGAAGAATTCAAATAAAGGCCAGTCAAATGTTGAAAATTATCAATGTGGTCAAAAGATGAATGTTACTTTTGGATGAAGCAACAAATTATTTTAGCCAAAGCGGCCGCCACCACAACAAAGCCATATCTCAAGGGGTTTTCCCCTCCTCATCTTCCTATAAAAGGAGGGGGACTCCATAAAGAAAATCATAGAGTCTTAGTTGTAATAGAGTTTTAGTGTGTAGTCCTGAATTTTCTATATTAGCATTTCATATTGAAGCTTTGTTACTTTCATTCTTAGTGTAATCTTTACATTCAAGAAATAAAATTAGATTCTTGTTCTAGATCTAGATTTCTCTTATTTTTATTCTTCCTTCTTGTTCTTTCTCTTGGAGTGAGAGATTAAGAAAGCAAGTTGTTTAATTGTCACCATATTGGTCTCTTCAGAGATTCTAGATTGTGGTCTATGGTTTCATATCTTTTTCTCCTTACTTCTCCCTTCCTCACTATGACTAGTGAATAGTTCCCTTATCAAGGTGAGGGGAGTATCCCCTTAGCCATGTGTTAATTGGATCGGGTTTTATATGATAACTTTAGATGGATGGTTTTGGGTTTAAAAATTACCAATTGGAACGAAGTAAATAATCATTTTCATCATTTGTTAATCCTGGCAGATGCAACCGTAGAACCCGGGATTTAGAACGCCTAAACTAATTTCATGACGATTTATATGTGACCGTGGAAAATTCCTCTTTATGATGAAGAACAAGGAAGCATGAATACTAGGACCAACGGGTTCACATGGAGTTCATCTCTTGCGTTTTGTTTACGAATAAATCACATGCATGCTTCTATCTTATTGTCATGTATGGCTTGATCTTGTTTCCATAAGGGCTAAGTCCATGAAACCCCTAAGCCTTGATGTTTTCCCTTCTGATTTCAACAGTTCTTTTAACGCTTGTTTCCATCGCTCACTTTTCATTCTTGCATTTTAATTCTTGTTTAGATAATCTTGTGCTAACAATCTTCTTCATTTACTCTCTTGTCTTAGAATAATCATTTCATTTCCTTTCTTTAGTGTAATCTTTTATTTTCTTTGCACTTTAATTTATTGTTCTAGTTTAACAACCAACTCCCAAATTGGAATTTATTTTTTGTTCCTTATTCAAAATACCAAAAAGAAATAATTTCAAAAATCAATCGGGATTAAGAGAAAATAGTCTTTAAAATATAGTCCTACTAGATCGACCTTTCTATACTAGTCTTAATTGGAAAGTAAAAAAATATTAAACTCTAGGATAATTATTCTAGTGAATTGGTGTGCTCTTCGATGCGTGTCAATTTTTGCACCGTTACAGGGGACAACGAATCATTTTCTCAAATCTCAAAAAAAAATTGAACATTTTTTTCATTGTTTCGCCTTTTGAGCAAAATTCCAGAAGTGGTACTCCTCCTTCTGCTGAGTTTCCATTCTAGCAGTATATTTTTCTTTCACTCGATATTAACTATCATATTAACTGTGCATGCAACGCCCACCGAACGTCAATTTTGTGTCATCAATTTTTAATCCAGAACCAGAGAAGACAAGGATGGTTTTAATCGATGATAATGAAAATGATTATATCATCTTCAATCAAGTAGAACCAACTCTAGTACCTAAAGCTCCACCAATCACTTCCATTGTGGAGGTTAATCTAGTTGTTGTTAATGACCAATCTACTTCTATTGAACCCTTTTTGTATAATGAACCGCCATCCTTGGAAGAAGTCCAACGTGAAGTATTAGAGATTCCACACAACCTTGATCAGGATATGGATAGGTGTTCTAAAAAAATTAAGGCTACCACAAATGAAGAACTTTGTTTAGCTAGGACATCAGCTGTATGGGGCCCCGACTATCCATATAAGTTAGAAAATGAATGGATGGAGGCCTATGTGGATAAATTCATGAATCAAGAATCTTTTAACAAAAAGGTTAAAGATCAGTGGGATCAAAGAACATACCAAAAACCTAAGGCTCCACCACCCTTATCGATTGCAAGCCCATATTTTAAGGTTTACAATAATCATTCTGTCTTGGTTGAGCCTATTGTGGCTAATGTATCATCCCCTCCCCAGGATGCACTGATGGATTCTTTTGAAAGGCTTCCTCATCAATAGCGCTATGCCCTACCTCAACCACTTCTAGTTCCGCATCCAGTTGAACTTAATGAGGTGATTCCACCTCCGCAAGAACCATACATGCCGCCATTATATTGTGAGGTTATCCTCTCTGAGTCCATTGAGTTGGCCACATGTTCTGTGAATGAATCAGATCTCCCCTTCAGCATAGTAAAGGAGCTTAATGACTCCATAGGCATCCATGTTAATGAGATATTTTATGAAGAAGAGATGGAGAACTCCCCAATAGAGTTGGAGCGGTCTCTCTTAATCATTTTTTACAATTATGACGAGAATTACACCATCTATGAGTCGTACACACCAATTCCACAGTCTTCCATCTGTGGGGGCAAAGGATCTAGATGCACCTTGTTGCATAACACCCTCTCCACTACATGTAGATCCAGGCAACAATAAGATACTCGAGCCAGATCCTCCCCCCAATTTTCCACATCCAGAACTACATGTGTTACCCAACGGGCACCCACCAATCTCCCCCAATCAACATTCATCTCCAACACTTCCTTCACTGTTGAAGGAAGATTTGTGGATCCTACTAGATGGACTGTGAGGTGACAACTAAACGTCTTTTAGAAAATGGTTTTAAGCTTCCACGACCACCCATCCATTGGGTGTAGCATGAAGCTCTTCTATTCAAAGCCCTAGTCACCATCGACATCCCCTTCAACTAGACATGTTTTGAGCTACCAGGGCCTCCTGGCGATCGTAGGAATTTTCTTCCCTCCATTCCATATTTAAGTTTTGCTTGGGACGAGCAAAATTCTAAGTTCGGGATGGAGGTGGGTGGTATGTTTCTACTCCACCCCCTTATATTTTTTTCTACATCTTATTTTCCCTTGTTTTGCATGTAGTTGCTTTTATAATTCTTCTTTTATGGTCATTATCTAGTCAGCCAGTTTGAATAGATTTTTATCATTGTACCCCCTTTTGAATTGAGTAGATCTTGTGCAAAAAAAATTACAAATTGCCATATCTAAAACCACCATGTCACTTAAAACTCCAGAAAAGCATCACTCCTTGAAAAAGTTGGTGAGTCGTATGGAATCAATCAAAACCAAACACATTTTTTCTCTATTTTTAAATTGTAGATTAACTTGATATAAATCTAATATAAGATTGAAAGGAATATTCTATCTAATGTAATGACACTTTTGGGAAAAAAATAAAAAAAATGTGAAGTTATAAGCACAAGGATACCTTTTGTTTCCCTTTTTTCTTTCAAAAAAGAGAAGCAAAGAATCACCACCAGACGAAAATGAAGTCTGGGGCTAACAGGATTCCCATATCAAAAATTTCATACCCTAAAAGGGGTGTACCATAAAAAGATGTCAAAAGAGCACAAGAAATCAGTTGTGATTAATGAATCCACAAACCAAATCTTTCCCAAGTCAAATAGAGGAGGGATCATCACTTCTTTCTTTAATTTCACACCCCCCAATTTGATCATGTTCTTGTGCAACAATTCACATCAAAGAAAATACAATAATAAAGATGAGAGTGTCAAAGCAAAAGTAAGATCAAGCCTATTTTTCTACAAAGTCTTAATAGAAACAAGATATGATACTTGGTTTTGATAGGAAATATAAAATTTTGTGTTTTGTGGTTTTAGGAGATGAGGTTGCTCAGACAGATTTGGAGGTAAGGAATAAAGTGATTTTATAAGGGTGATGATAGACATGTTGTTAGTATAAATTGGAATTATTTGTGATTTATTTATTTGAGGACAAATAAAGACTCAAGTCCAGGGTATTTTGATAAATGTAAATTTATCCTTTTTTTACATCTTTTAAATATCATTTTAGGATTGTTTTGTTATTTATTTTTTGTAATTAAATATGTTAGTTTAATATTTTTCTCTTCATTTGGAGTTTTAATATATTTTATTTTCTTATAGGAAAGTAGTTCAATCACTCCATGTTTAATTTCCCATGAAAGATGTTTTGCACAATTCCCACAGTGCCTGATTTAAATATATATTATGTATGAAAAATATGCATAACTCTCACATCCCAAGGCAGAATTTAACGTACATGTACTCATTGGATAGGAAAATTAATTTCTAACAGCAAATCCTATATTCTAGACCGCTTTTTGGCATTTAATGGGAGCGACTCGCTCGAAGTTTATATTGTGGAATTCTACCTTGAAGAAGTCACATGGTCAAATACTAAAGATAAGAACTCATTAAACCCCTCAATTTTGTGGGTAATCAATTAATATTCTAAAAGTTCTCTCCCTTGACTAAGAGTTGGCCAATTTCATATGTTTTTGTAGTGGAAGAATTCAAATAAAGGCCAGTTAAATTGTTGAATATTATCAATGTGGTCAAAAGTTGAATGTTACTTTTGGATGAAGAAACAAATTATTCCAACCAAAGCGGCCGCCACCACAAAAAAGCCATATATCAAGGCTTTTCCCCTCCTCGTCTCCCTATAAAAGGAGAGGAGTCTCCATAAGAAATATCATCAAGTCTTAGTTGTAATAGAGTCATAGTTTGTAGTCCTAAATTTTTTGTACTAGAATTTCATATTGAAGCTTTATTACTTTCATTCATAGTGTAATATTTACATTCAAACAATAAAATTAGATTCTTGTTCTAGATTTGGATCTCTCTTATTCTTGTTCTTCCTTCTCATTCTTTCTCTTGGAGTGGGGGATTAAGAAAACAAGAAGTTTAATTGTCACCACCTTGGTCTCTTTGGAGATTCAGGATTGTGATCTATGACTTCCTATCTTTTTCTCCTTACTTCTCCCTTACTTAGTGAGTAGTTCCCTTATCGAGGTGAGGGGAGTAGCCCCTTAGCTGTGTTAATCAGATCGAGTTTTACATGACAACTTTAGACGAATGCTTTTCAGTTTAGAAATCATCGATTGGAATGAAGTAATTAATCGTTTTCATCACTTGTTAATCCTGGAATATGCGACCATAGAACCTAGGAATCAGAACGCCTAAACCAATTTTACAACGATTTAGATGTGATCGTGGAAAAATCGTCTTTAGGATGAAGAATAAGGGAGCGTGAATGTCGGGACGAATGGGTTCACGTGGAGTTCATCTCTTGTATTTTGTTTATGAATAAATCACATGTCTGCTTCTATCTTATTGTTGTGTATCTCTTGATCTTATTTTCACAAGGTCTAATGTGGTGAAAACCCTAAGGCTTGATGTTTTCCCTTCTTATTTCAACCATTCTTTCAATGCTTGTTTCGATTGCTCTCTTTTCATTCTTGCATTTTAGTTCTTGTTTAGATAATCTTGTGCTAACAATCTTCTTCCTTTACTCTCGTCTTAGAATAATCATTTCATTTCCTTGCTTTAGTGTAATCTTTTACTTTCTTTGCACTTTAATTTCTTATCCTAGTTTAAACAACAAATCCTCAAATTGGAATTTATTTTCTATTCCTTATTCAAAAATTTAAAAAAAAAATCAATTGGGATTAAAAGAGAACAATATTAAAAACATTGTCATGTGGGATCGACCCTTCCATACTAGCCTTAACTGCAAAGTAAAAAAAATGGATTAAATTTAATTGGTGTGCTCTTCAACGCGTATCAAATGTTGTTTCTTGTATGTTGTGGACCCCTTGAGTTGTCTGAATCGTCCCTTGTATTTGACATCCAGGACCTAATAAATGTCAACATCACTTACTACATATATATATAAACATATATATACATACATATATATATCATAGTTGTTTACATCATCAAAATAAATTATATCATTTAAACTTAAAACATTTTGCTATATGAATGTGACTTGGTTGTAAATTTAAACATATTCTATGATCTAGACTTCAAGCAAGAGTCTCAGCTCCAATGTGCAGTCTCTTCACTTTTCAAAATGGCTCATATGGAGGTATATAAACTGAAAACAAGTACATGTTGATCTCCAAGGACAACCAAGCTAATCAAAGAAATTCAATTTGGTCATTATACATCTTAGGGTCCATTATTAAACATTAATTTCCACTTAACCTCATAAGAATACAAAATGATGAATGAAGGGTATTAACAATCACTTGTCTCACTTATTATTCTAATCTACAATTTTACTTATAATTGAAATTTAAAATAACTTCTTCAAGTCAGTATTGACTATTAATGAATATTCATAAACTTCTTAATCCTATTGGCATAAAAACTCTAAAATTGGGGTCATCGCAAGTACAATAGGGACAACCAGTTGCATACACTACAAAAAGTTAGTAACTGAAAGAAAAAAAATCAATACTAACTATCAATCTTAGGAAAATTTTAGTATAAAAATCAACACCGGCTAGAGCAGGGTTGCTCTTGGACCTTTAATAAAGGGGTAAAAAGGAATAATGAACATAGATCCCAACAATTGAGGATATTTTTTCTACACGAACACAATTCACTGACATTAGACAAGTGTCTAGCAAGGATGTTCATGGATGGGAATAGGGGTGTAAGCGGTGCGGGTACGGTGCGGGTCTGGCCATACCCATACCCATACCCATCTAATTTAGCGGGTCCGGTTCCGGTTCTAGACCCGCATAATACAAAACCTGGACCCACACCATACCTGTACCCGTAATAATAGCGGGTATGCGGTGCGGGTATGCGGGTAAGTGGTTCTATAAAACATCATATTGTTTATGTAAGAGAAATGACTATGTTATATATATTTAACACAACAAGATATTGTTATCATATAGTATATTAACATGTAATAGTTATATTAGACAATGCTATATTCTATACAATAAAATTAATTGAGTAATTCATTACATAATTGTAGTCATGATCATAACATTTAATTTATGTAGAAAGTAATGTAGATTAGTAGACATTTTAATTTTAATTTTACATATGATGTTCGTTATTGTAACTAGAAACGTTAAT
The DNA here is from genome assembly GCA_963693085.1 of Alisma plantago-aquatica. Lineage (NCBI taxonomy): Eukaryota > Viridiplantae > Streptophyta > Magnoliopsida > Alismatales > Alismataceae > Alisma > Alisma plantago-aquatica. The sequence continues at coordinate 766,073,197 of OY856413.1, read as the reverse complement.
TCTTAGTTATATGACTAGTCTCAACCTTAGAGTAGGATATAATCTCAATAATTATATTAATTAGACTAGTAAAGTATGATATATATAATATCTTATTTTAATAGTTACTTATGTATAGCGGGTACACGGGTCTAGCGGGTCTGGGTCCAAGCATACCCATTATTGGACCCGCTTATATGCGGGTCCAAGGGTATACGGGTCCAAGGGTATGCGGGTATAAAAAATTAGACCCGTGACGGGTTTTTTAAGGGTCCGGATTTGCGGGTCCGCGGGTCTACCCGTACCCATTTACAGCCCTAGATGGGAATATATTGTGTATAGATAGTCTTTATGTAAGTCATAACCATGGTGTATTCATCATATTCAATTGTTCATGGATGAAGAAATATATTCAGGCTCTTTAGTCTACTAAATATCAATAGTTTTATTCACAAATATAGTGGTCACACTTCTTTAGGGAAACATTGTGGACACAAAATATAAATCATGATCCCCATAGATGGAACCATCATAACACTATTAGTGTTTAGTTTGCAACATTATACTTTTAAATTCATATTGTTTTTTAATATAGTGTTATACATGAAACTATACTTGAATCTCTACATACATGCAATGTGTGTGTATATATATACACACACATATATATAGCCGACAAGGAGTGTCTCAAGTGGTCAACCACGGTATCCCCTAACAAAGAGACTCAAGTTCGAATCCCAGTTGCCGCCTTGATTTACCACCCTCCCGAGCATTCGGCCTCCGTCATATTTATGTGTGTGTTTGTATATATATATATATATATATATATATATATATATATATATATATATATATATATATATATATATATATATATATGTGTGTGTGTGTGTGTGTGTGTGTGTGTGTGTCTATGTTTATAAATTAGACTCTTAAGGATTATCTATGAGGTTAACAACTAGAATGTATGATCTTATTCATAAAGAAACTATAGGTCAATTGACATGTATGGAATGTGGATATATTTTATTTAATACTCTCTAATGATCAATGAGTGTTTCAATTTGTACTTTTCTCCTATGCGGCCTTTCACCTTAACTCCATTTGTCCATGCTTTTATTTCTCATATTATATTCCAAATTCAGTCTTCTATCTATTATGTGGTATCCATGTCCTACCTCCCCTATACACATATACAAGCATTAACTACTGAATACATACACTTATAGAGGTAATGGAAAATTTAATTAGCCATTGTCTATCTCTAATACCCAAAAGAGTGTTGAACAGAGAGGGTTGAAACAAGGTTGTGTCATTTTGGGAAGTCCCGCAAGCTTGATTGCCCCCTCCTCCAACATGTTTTTTCTCCATCTCTCTCTTAACGATCCAAAAAATTTAATAGACTAACTAATCATTGATATGTTGTTGCACATTAGTGTTCATATGTTGATGATGGAAGATTCCTAAGGTGTTTCTATATTTTGATTACCTCATGACTGGTACATCCATTCTTCTCTAGTAATTTGTTAGGCCCAACATAACAAATGTTTCATTCTACTATAATATAACTTTGATGATATATGTGCTTTGAATTCTATATTAATGGCATTTATCAGTAATGAAAGCAATCTGAATAAAAAGTATGCATGCCTAAAATTAGGTCCAAAAAAATCTTAAGAATTGTATCTATGTTAAATAAAACATTGATTTAGAAAATTTTATAAAACTTTTTAGTATCTATAAGCGATATTTTTGGAAACAAGAATATATATATACACACATGTGTGTGTGCGCGCGTGCATGCCCCAATGAACATTACACTCAATTAGTTTTACATCATGAAAAATACAGCCATTGATATTCTTAAATTCTTATGAATGATCTAATTATAAGTTTTAGGCTGGTTTGGACTCTTATAGTCATGATATAAAGTCAGAAAAAATAATGTACTTGACATTTATTTACATTAATTTTGTTGCTCAAAGGTGAATTATCATGCATCCAAATGATCTCAATTTTATCACATAGTGTATGTTTGTTATAATAAAGGATAGGAACTATTTCGATTATCAGCAATGGTCTGATTACATAAACCCAATAGGTGCAATTAAGGGAGATTATAAAGAAAATTAGTCTTTTCTAGATTTGTAAACCTATGGAAGGAATGGTCCAACTACTCTAAAGTAATTTAGGAAGCTTGAAACAAGGAGGATTAAGGAATACTTTTGATATAATCAAAAACCTTGATATGGATGAAGAAAATATTACTGTAAAAGGAGAAGAACAAAGTGGATAGATAATGGGGATCCTAGAACCAAACTTTACCTTTTTATTGTCAAGACAAGAGAGTCCATAAACACTATTACTGAGTTATATGATAGAGATAGTAACTATATTATAGACAATATTGTAAAACAAACTACCACTTTCTTTGAGTTGTACAAAAAAATGATGAAGACACTAAAGATTTTGGTGTTGAATGACTCAACAAAGTATAAGAGGAGGATAATTCCCAGCTATGTAGGATGCCTACTGAAGACGGAAGTTAAAAATGATGTGTGGATTATCAAAGAAGATGAGATCTCTTCCCACATGGATTCAATGGCTTCATTTATAAACTACACTGAAGTAATGAAGTTATCACCTGGTTTGTCAAAGGAGGGATCATGGTGAAACAAATAAACCATGTGTTTATTGCCCTTATCACCATGAAGGAGGTTGTATCAATACCATCTGACTTCAAATTGATATCATGTTGCTCTATGTTGTCCAAAACAATTACAAAATCATCACTTTATGCCTACAATCAATACAACCAAAGCATATACTCCAAACCAGGGTGCTTTTTTGAAAGGAAGGAATATAGAAGAGTGTACAATGTTGGCTACAGAATTCACACTGAATTTCAATGTAAAATACATCACTCCATCAGCATGTATCAAGTAGGATATTATAAAGGCTTATTATTCAGTGAATTGGATCTACTTATGCAAATGTTTGAAGGGATCAGGGTTATGTGATAGTTGGATTTGTATGGTGAACCAATGTGTCACAATACCAACTTTCTCTCTACTTATAAATGGTAACTCTAAAGGTTTTTTCTCAAATGCTAATGGGTTAAGGCTAGGTGACCCATTGTCACCTCAACTATTTACAATGGCCACAGAAGTATTAAGCAAAATGATTGAAAAGAAAATTATAGATAGATATTGATACATATACTATTATGAAAACTAAATTTATTCCTAATCTCTTGTCTATTGATGATATGTTGGTGTTCATGGAAGGAAGAAAAAGGACTCTCTCTGATATGTAAAACCTACTTTTACATTTGAAAATATCTCAAGGATTGTAACGACCCCACCCCTCGGCAACCCCCAATTAAGGAAGGTCAAGAAGCTAGAGTCGTTACCCCAAAACAAGATCATATGGTTTTGCTAATAATAAAAAATAATTAATAAATACTACCACAACTATGCTTAAAGTAGGATAAAAAATTTCCTTTCACATACCTTTCAAAAATAGAATTTAGAACTTTACCCAAGAAAAAAGAACTAGCTAACTATAATCCTCCGAACATTATTTAGCATTTATCTTTTTCAATGTCACTTTTAGTGAACATACGCCTTCCATTAAGCTTGTAGACATAACTTTACATTACCCTAAAATGCCGACAAACAAAACACCGGTCAATATAAAGAATTATACTGGTATGTGGGGGAAACCAAAAGTTTGCAGATAATAGTAACAACATAACTACAACAATTATTTGTTACAAAACAAAATTTACATTTTCTTCATAACTTCTCAACCATTTTTACCTAACCTCTGGTATACCCTCTCATAGGATTTTTTCCATGCATCAGAAATTAGGCTACCTCTCAATCTGGAACTAGGTACCTCATTGTCCACCTCTCAATCTGGAATTAGGTTCCATTAGGTCTTCCCAACTGGGGCTTGACCAATTTAAACCTTCCCAACCTGGGGCTTGGTCTGACCTTCCCAACCTAGGGTTGGGTCCTTTAGTCATCATTATAATTGCACTCATCTTGTCATTCATATATCCCATAAGTGGTATGTGGGTTCGAGTAAGTTATAAAGATTATATGGTGATAGTCATAGTCACTTTACAAATTGCAAGAATTAAAGTTCATCCAAGCATTTAATTTCAAATAATTGATAAAACCTCAAAATTCACCATGAAACTAGAGCAATTAGCCATAATCGTAACTACATACCTGATTTGGAAGTCTCAAAACCAAGAAAGATAGTTATTCCAATCAAGAAGTCCAATCAACCAAGCCAAGCAATAAAGCAAGCAACTTGATCCTAAAAAGTATGTATAGCACCTAATGGTTATAATCACATCTAAACATTTTATTGACTTGGAATTATATTATAGGGTTTCTTCGCCCCATTAGGCTTTCCTTAGTGTTTCTTGGTTTCAAAACTTTCATTTTCCAATTTTACCCTTTTAAGTCAACAAATCCTAAAAGCACTTTCAACTCATAAAAATCCTAATTACTCAAATCATCCAAATTAAGGGTCTTTAACCAAAAAATAGTTCAAGAACATCATTTTCATGCCTTCATGATTGATTTCCACAATTAAAACCATTAAACCTCACAATTATCAAAATTAGGGGTTTTAAGCATATTACTGCACATTTACTGTTATGGGGCCCTAATTAGGAAAATTATGAACAATTATCATCCAATTTGATCTAATCCATCCTTTTTATGTCAAAAGATTAAACTTTGCTCACAAAATCCAGGGAACATCATTAGATCCTTTAATCTTCAAAACTTAGGGTTTTAAATTAATTAAAACCATTAAAGGTATCACCTTTACACACTTTTCGAACTATAAGTATATTTAGGACTCAAATTCATTTTTATTGGATTATATGGATTTTTTTTATCAAAAACCATATATAACTTGTCCCCATCAGCTAATCCTATAATTAGTTATGAATTTAATAAGAAAAACATTTTTGACCAACCATTGGCCGCCACCTAATTACTAAAGTTATTCTCAGCCGCGCCAGTGGGGCCAGTCTTGAGCCAATCGACTCATGCCACGGTGACACCCGCACCCATGGGGGGATTGCTTAACCAATGAAAAAACACATGAAAGGACAGTAATACCCTTACCTCTTCCACACAACCAAGGGTAGCGGCGTCTTTTCTCTTTATCCCTTCTTCAACCTCTTGTTAGCGATCCTTTGCTCCCAGACAAGTCAACTTTGGAGTTGACTTCACACCTCAACCCACTAGAGTAACCGTCTAACAGATGATGATGCTGAAACCTTTGCCTAACCTTGTCGAGCACGTTGATGGCCTCAATTCACTCGAGGGTAGTAGAAGACGTTAGGACGACAATCCAACTTTTGACGAGATCTAGATAGGATGCTAGAGGTCGAGAATAAGGGTCCAAGTCAAAATTGAAGGCAAGGTCGTGATCAGGGTGTTGTGTGTGTTCTTATGACAGCCTTGGCATTCTCACAGAGGGTCTCAAGTCCTCCTTTTTATAGGTGGGATCTCTCGGGTTAGATCTTCCTCCATGGCAGTTTTGGGCAATTCTTCTAGAGCCCTCCAAATCCTAGGAAAGTTAGGATGGATCGACACTGTTTCTTGCCATAAACTCATTGAGCAAGTTTCCAGATTCACACATGCAGAGGGTTGCGAGGAAATCGATCAAGAAACATCTCACTTCTATCCTAGTTTTTCCCTATTTGACTAGAGGTAAGGGATGACCATGCATTGTTGGATCTCAAATCCAACAGTCATCATCATGCATGCTTATAAAAGGTTAAACAATTAAAAATTGTGACATTTATTGGTATTCCTCTGACTTTAGGAATTTTTCAAAAATCCATATCTCTCAAACCATACATCCTTTTAATCCCAAAATTTAAGGGAAACTCTTTAACGACTTAAGTTACTCGTGTGTAAAGTTTGGTACCAAAACTCAAAAATCAAAAGAGACTTTTCTTCATATGCAATTCATTCACTCAAAAGGCATATTTATGCAATTAAAATTCATATTTTCTCTTTCTTTTGCTTATATTTTCTTTACTTTGATTTCTCATCTCATTAGAAACCAAGTGGAAACAAAACTTAATCAATAGTGGTCATTCATACAACTTTCTAGAGAACTCTACATAATTCTCTCATATGCACATGATTTATTTTCATTTCTTTTCCCTTTACTTATTATAGGATTTTGTTTTATCATTTTTCCCTTTTATCATTATTGACTTTATCAAAATAGTATGAACCACAAAATTATGCATTCAAGGGAAATATTGTAAAAGAATCCATTCTTTTAAAACAAATCATATAATTTTCTATTCAAATCCCTTTTATTTGAAATTTTGTATTTCAATTCATACAAGAAAAATTGAGGTTATAACATCCTCCCCCCCCCCTTATAGGAATTTTTCCCCCAAAATTCAAACAGTTAAACAAACAATTTAGGGTAGGCCTTTTCCATGTCCATCTTCAGCTCCCATGTGGCCTCATCCTCTCCACGGTGCTTTCATAGAACCTTTACCATTTCTATATTTTTTCTGCTGAGCTCTTTCACCTTGGTATCCAGTACCCTCACAGGTGACTCAGGGTAAGTCAGCCTCCCTTGGAGTTCAATAGGTTTGATGCTCAGCACATGGCTCGGGTCCTTCACATAACGCTTAAGATTGGATACATGGAACACATCATGCATCATACTATATTGAGGGGGTGAGTCCAAACAATAAGCAGCTTCACCAATCCATTCTAAAATATCAAACAGACCCACTTAATGGGGACACAGCCTTCCTCTATTCTTAGCTATATCTTAAAGGGGTCATATTTTCATAAACACGTGTTCACGCACAGTGAAGTGCAAGTTAGTCCACTTTGCATCAGCATACGACTTCTATCGATCCTGGGCTCTCTTTAGCCTTTGCTTGATCAAAGCAATTTTATCAGGATACAACTATAGTTCCTCTAACCTCAACAAGGTCCTTTCACTGACATCATCCCAGTGAAGTGGTAACTGACATGGTCTCCCATAGAGAGCTTTGTGCGGAGGCATATCGATACTAGTCTGGTAGCTGCTATTGTAAGCAAACTCAGCTAGGGATAGGTAGTAGTCCCATGATCTACCCCAATTGAGTACACATGCTATCAACAAATCCTCTAAAGTTTGAATCTTCCTTTCTGACTATCCATCAGTCTGGGGGTGGTAATCTATGCTTAACTTTAGTCTAGTGACGAGTTCTTCTTGCACTTGCTTCTACAACTTAGAAGTGAACTTTAGGTCATGATAAGAAATAATTGAACTCAGAACACCATGCAGTCATACTATCTCTCTGATATGAAGTTAAGCTAGATCTATGACTTTTGTAGTGGTCTTTAAGGCAAGGAAATGTGCCAACTTGGTAAGGCGGTCTACCACAACCCATATTGCATCATGACCTCTCTTGGTCTTGGGGAGACCCACCACAAAATCCATGGTGATATGCTCCCATTTCCACTCAGGAATTTCAATTAACTGTAGCAATCCACTGGGTCATTTCTATTCAACCTTCACCATCAGGCACGTGAGAAAACCGACCACATATGCCACTATATCTCTTTTAATTCTAGGCCACTAAAAGTATCGTTGCAAGTCCTTAAACATCTTGGTAGTGACGGGGTGTACCATGTATGTAGAACCATGAGCTTCTTGCAAGATATGATTCTTCAAGGGTGAATCTTCAGGAACCCAAATACGACTCTTGTAGCAGATTCCACCATCTACTCCCATTGAGAGATGAGTCTGAGGTTTCTCTAACAAACCATTCATCTTATCAAGCTCTGAGATGGCTAATTGGGCTACTACCAACTCGATCAACATGTCTGGTTTTATCTGGATATTAGCCACACAGATTCAGTCTTCTAACAGATGTGGAATCCACCTAGCAAACTCTTCGAGTTCTCTCCACTGGCTAGATAAGACAGCTACACACCTAAGTTGTTTTTTACTAGGAACATATGGTACAACATTAGCTTTCCCAGGGTGATAGGCGATGGTGAAATCATATTCTTTCATATACCCCAACCATCATCTATGTCTCATGTTTAAGTCCTTCTGGGCCAGGAGATACTTCAATATCTTGTGTTCAGTGAGTATTTCAAAAGTGGTTCCATATAGATAGTGTCGCCAAATCTTCAGGGCATGTATAATTGCAGCCAACTCTAAGTCATGTGTGGGGTAGTTCACTTCATTGGGCTTGATATATCTGGAGGTATAAGTAACAACATGCCTATTTTTCTCTAGCATGCATCCAAGCCCCATTTTTGATGTGTCAGTGAAGATCATAAAACCTTCATTGCTTGATGGTAGAGTCAACACTAGAGCTATGGTCAACTTTTCTTTTAGCTCTTGGAAGCGAGCTTCACACAAGTCTGACCTTACAAACTTCTCATCCTTCTGGGTAAGCTTGGTGAGTGGCAAAGTAGTCTTTGAGAAATCTTTTATGAAGCGTCGATAGTATTCGAAAAATCCCAGTAAGCAGTGAATCTTAGAAGGGTTCTTTGGTGCTAGCCAATCTCACATGGCTGACACTTTAGCAGGATCCACTGAGATGGTTCCTCCAGATATGATGTGTACAAGGAACATGACACAGTTTATCCAAAACTCAAACTTTGAGAATTTCCCATAGAACTATTGCTTTCTCAGAATATCAAGGACTCTACCCAGGTGGTCCCGGTGTTATTCTAGGTCATCAGAGTATATTAGGATGTCATCTATGAACACTATGACAAATGAGATGAGGAAAGGTTGGAACACCTTGTTTATGAGATTCATAAACACACTTGGGGCATTGGACAACTAGAAAGGCATAACCACAAACTCATAGTGGCCATAACGGGTTTAGAAAGTGGTTTTATGAATGTCTTCACTCTTGACTCACAACTGGTGGTACCCAGACCTCACATCAATCTTTGAAAAGATTCGAGCAGACTTAAGCTGGTCAAACATGTCATCTATACGGGGCAAAGGATATTTGTTCTTAATGGTAGCCTAGTTGATCATTCGGTAGTCTATGAACATTATGAGTGATCCATCCTTCTTCTTCACAAAGAGGATTGGTTCTCCCCATGGCGATGTGTTAGGTCGTATAAAACCTTTGTCTAGCAATTCTTGTAGTTGTTTTTCAGCTCAAGCAACTCAGCGGGGGCTATCTTGTAAGGTGCCCTAGAAATAGGGTTTGTCCCTGGTTCTTTCTCTATTGAAAATTCTACCTCTCTCTTGGGAGGAATCCTAGGAAAATCATCTGGGAACACATATGTATAATCCCTGACTACCTCTATTTCCTGTAGGGGTTGCACCTTAGGCTCCGGCTCGGTAACTATTGCTAGGAAAGCTTGAAAACCCTTTAGTTATCATCCTCTCTACCTTCAAGGCTGGCACATACAGGTTGGTGGTAGCATCCTTCTTACCTCTAATGGTGAACGGTGGATGACCTCGTCTCTTTATTCTTATTTCCTTTTCCCTATAGTTGATATTTGCCCTATAAGTATAGAGCCAATCCATAGAAATGATCACATCAAAATCGTTCGTGTCAAGGAGGATAAAATTTGTAGGGGAACTCATGATCTAAGTACTTAACAAGTATCACTGGGGTTTTCAAAAGAGATGTAAAGATCCGACCACTCGGGATTGTGACATCCAAAACATATCCTAAATCCCTGGTATCCAAACAAAGCATAGTTGCAAGATTTCTCAAAATGAAAGTATTAGTAGAACCAGAGTTAAAAAGAGCTTTCACATTGTATCCCATGACCTCAAGCATGTCTACATTGTTTTTTCATAACATGTCAGACTATTGCATGCTTATCTTAAAATAGGAAAGAAAAATTCAAGGGTTATTACCCTCTATCAATTGATTAGCATTAGCTTGCACCTCTTCATTTTTTATGGTGAAAACTTGAGCTTGTCTTCACTCTCCACCAAGTGGAGTTGCAGCTATTGTCTAGGCTGCTACAGGGCTCGGACCTCTTGGGTCAAGTAAAGGACAGTTGGCTTGGAAGTTTCCTTCTTGTTGGCAATGAAAACACACCTTCTTCTCAAAGTGGCACTTGTACGGGTACGACCTTCCACAGTTGTGATACCGTGGGTGGAGGTTCTCATTGCAGGGCTTCCCTTTGCACCCATGTCTTCCTTTGGCATGGTTGCATCCTTGTCCTTTCTTATGGTCATTCCTCAGGCTAGAAGTACCTTCAATGTAACCCATGTACCCCTTCGGTGGGTTCAATGCATGCATCACCATCTTATCCATGTCCAGGGCGGTGTTGTAGGTGTCGGTGAAGTTGGTAGGCTTACTCACCATCACATGAGGCCTGATGGTAGGATGGAGATGCTCTAAGAAGTTGTCCACCCGTCTTTCCTCAGTCAGCATGTATCTGAACCGCTCTAGAAGGCAAAACTTGCGGGCAAAGTCTGTGATAGATAGGCTACCTTGAATTAGGTTGGTGAACTCCCTTTAATTCTCTTTCTTGGCTGAGCTCGGGATAAATCTGGTTGTAAAGATGGTTTTGAAGTCAGTCCAGGCCATCGGGTCTTCATTCAGATCTCGACCCATGATGTGGTTCTCCCACCAGATCTTGGCTGCACCTTCCAAAAGATGAGAAAAAAATGAGACTTTCTTGCTCAAATGCACTTCTAGCATGTGGAAACCATTTTCCACCACTACAAGCCAGGCATCGGCTTTGTCGACCACCTTGGTCTTATCTTCTTCCTAGAACTTCTCAATGTTCAGCTTCATGAAGTCCAAAATTGTGATGCCCCGATCCCCGTGCCATCTCTAATGACCCCAAAGACCGGAGAGTCAATCTTGGTAAACCACCATTAACTTTTTCTTTTCTTAATCACTTAAAATTAACCTAAAGGGAAATCTTATAACTTGAAATAAACTGAAATCTTACTAAACTGTGGAAGAAACTACTATTTACATTATTGGGTAGGTAAAGCAGATTTACACAAATATATTACATTTTTTATGTAGAATATAAATCACAATAGATGACCTAAAACTAATCTACATGTTACATTACATTCTCTCTCTACCACACCACATGCCCAAGGACTGAGGGGAAAGGACTAAGAGACCTCTATTCTAACTATAAACTACCTTCTAAGAGCTTGGATAATAAGATCATTCAGCTTCCTCGTTCTGACGCTGACCTGAAAAATATTTTAGTAGGTTGGTGAACTACTGGCTCAGTGAATAGAATTTCACCCAACCATCGCAGATAACTCATTTATGTTCATTAAACTGAAATAAAATGCAAGAATTTATACACTGAGCAGATCTAACAATTATAATTAAATACCACAGGGAATGTAAATATTACATTTAAAGAACAACTGATGTAAAATTGTACCCAAATCTTTCTTAACCTTTCTTACTTATGAGAAACTCTTTAAACCTATATGAACATATTTTAGCTTATTCCCTGATCATATGCAGTGTACTCTACATATGAAGACTCATAGTGGACTACGATCTCACTGTACAAGATTTAGCTGACACACTCGGGAATGCTAAGCCTGACTATGTCACTGGTCTGTAATAGGAAAAAATTTCTCTGGCCTCAGCACACCTATTATGTCGTAAAAACCGTACTACTCCTCTAACCTGAGCACATAGATGCAGAGTCAAGCCACCTATTGGCTTTTCTATACTCTAGTGCCACTAAGACCTCTGGTTGATGTTGGAAACTACATACTGTATTTTAAGGAGACTTCCACTAGGGATTCGTCCCCCGTACCACCTATTAGTACGTTCCTACCCCCGTATACTAAACACTGCCAGGGTTAGGTCATTTCATCCCTACGGTGTAGACCTCTCATAGAGAATCTACAGTGTTCAGGGGCCCTAAGTCTATTATTTTTGGAAAGCTCTTACTATATTGTACTGGTATCTCTATGGTACCGAGTCTATTCATATGAAGCTTATAAATATGACATGTGCTTTCTTACTTAACTTGGCAGAGCAGTGTATTTAACAACATTGTAATATACTGAAAATTCAACTTGTTATGCAGGCAGGCAGACGGAAATACTTAAACATACAAAGTGCATGTCAATAGGCACTGATATTTACTCAAATCATGCAATAAAACTACTGATTATACTGATTAGGATTATTTATTTGGCATAAGAACAACCATTATCAACAACTATAAAATTACTCGTATTTTTCTCGGAAAATGTACAAATCAACCTTAACCCTTGGTTGTGTGCCTTATTAATTGATTAGAGACTAAATACATAGCTGGATTATCATCATCACTCGTTGTGATGAAACTTCAGCACTTGTTTTTTTTAAATTTGAGCCAACAGCATTAGCCTTGGAATTAATCTAATTGTACTAAAAACAAGCAGGTTGGCTTCAACCTTGCAACTGTGCACTACAGTTAGGACTGCAGCTGGAATTATATGTTTGAATCATGCAAGTCTAACAGTGAAACCATGTGTTTCCCTTTATCCCTTGAGATGTTAGCCTTAACCGACCTTATGAACTTTGCGGGAGCATTATGTGAGCCTTAACCAGCCTTATGTGAGCCTTAACTGTCCTTATGAGCATTGTGTGTGCATTCAGGAGAGTGACTATATCACCTCAAGTAAAAATACAGTCTAATATGGAACCATGTCAAGTTGATCAACTTCTCATGTAATCCTTTTTACCATTGGTATGTCATATTTCTAAGTATGCTAATGAGACTTTAAGATAGTATTAGTTATTAGCGCACACAGAATATGTAAAACTCTAAGTTAGGTACACTAATGGATATTTTGAGGATGAATTTATTCAAGGTGGTTAGAATTGTAACATCCCAAAAATTTACACGTAACTTAGAATTTTGGAGGGAGTTTTATGATCAAAGTTTAAGTAATGGATTTATAAGAAAAATTTGTCAAGTATAAATTTATGTTAAATGTATAAAAATGATGGATCTTGTTCAATTATGCACGAAATTACTAAACTTTATCTTAATAGGATAAGAAATGAGGCATAACATTTCTCTCTCTCAGTAATGATTTCACATATATGTAAAAAGATAATAAGTCCTTGAGTGGTTGATTACTCTCAATCTCAAAATTTTACTAAAAATTAATTAAGGAAAGGATAATTCATCTTATTTCATATTTTAATACAAATACGTTAAATAATGACATATATGAAATTGGTGGACAAAATTTTATCAAAACATAAATTTCATATAGGATGATTCTAGACTCATTCATTCAACTAGGATTCAAATTTGAGGTGATCATGAATTTGTTTGACCCCTAATGAAGATTGCATATAGTTAATTTGAATTTAATCAAAATACCCATGTACCTCACCTAAGGTTTCCCATGGTTTCATTTGTCATGTGTCCCCTCTCCCTCTAGTCGTCGGCTTCAGTCAAACTCAGGTAAGCGGAGTCAACTAATAATGGGGGATTCATCTCCCTCACTGACTCTAGGTCAGGGTGGGACTCTATAATCCATGTGACTCTTGTCCAACCTACTATCTCTAGCCGCAGAGCCTCAACACCATGAAAGAGTCCTAATTCAGTTGCCTAATCTCCCCGAACATTTTAAGCCCAAATTTATTGAGACTTTATGTCATATATATCTCAAACTCCTAGAGCTATCGAGTTTCTTCCTCGTTTCAATTGAGACAAAAAAAATTCAGGCTACCTCAGACCTCCACTATAAAGAGGACCACTAAAATCCATCTTGGTACCCAAACGACCTCCGAGAGACTACTCTTTGTCCCTTGTTTACCCTTAAGACTTATCCTTGATGTTGACCTAGCCACATCCATTTTCGAAAGGTCACTGATAGTGTGGAGGCTTAAGCACCATGGGAAGATACTTCTTACCAGTCCTTGGATACTTGAAGAAGCTTCCCGGACCTACAATTTTCCCCAACATGGTATATAATTTGTTTTCCCTCTTTCCCTATTCCTTGTGATTATATCGAATTATGAAGATTATTTCCACCATTTCATTGGTTCCTTCTTCAGTGTCTTTAATGTTAATAAATAGATCGAATCATAGCTTCAGTTCTTGTTTTTCTTTGCTCAATTGGTGGTTCTCCACCTCTGTCTTCTCCTTCCATGGAGGGGGAAGCCTTATGGTGTTCTAGACCATGAGTCAACCCAAGATCAAGTTGATTGAGTCCAATAGGAACATGTGAAGGTGATGGGAACATTTTCCATCCTTGTTTTCCAAGAGTCTAGGCTTTTGATATGTGATTTGGCATGCTGGTACCAAGATTTTGCAACTGAGAATCACACAATGTTTGATGATTCACATGATTTGTTTGATGATTTTGACCTTGCATACCAGAGTGTTTTTCACATTCTTAATGGGTAGGGTCATCTTTTCAATCCTTATTTCTTTTGCCTTGTTGCAAATCCACGATTGTTACCCCTGGGTATGTTGATCCCCTTGATCGGCCCAACTAAGCAATTTTTTGGATATTTTGACAATGAGGATTATATTATTTTATAATTGGTCATTCTTAAAAAGTTCACAGTAATTATATCGGTCGTCAGAAATATATGCTAAAATATGATTTGGAAAGGATTTTTTGAGTATAATCAGATTCATTGTTTATAAACCCTAAATCCATTGTCTATGATCAAGTTTTCTTAAAATACCTAAAATAGGGTTAAATTGCCTATGAAGAGGAAATTTTGAGAAATATATATTATGAATAGGGTAATAAGGGTTTCTTAACCCCAAGAACATGATTAGGGTTTCATAAATCTAAGAAGAAGAACTAAGATCTTCTCCAAGGTAGAGGTAAGCAGTCCAATGCAATATGAGTGTTTAGTATGAGCTTTCAATCACATTATATATATGTACCATGATGATCAAGTTAAACTATATGCATAATCATGTATATCAATTTAAGTATTTCTTGCATCAATGTTACTGGATGATTCTTATGCATACGAGTTCTACTTTACAAATCATTCATGATCATATGAAATCCAGTTAAAGTGAAGAATTGTCAAGTTAATGATTAATCATGTAATTAGTTGTCTTATTTTATCATCATGAGATTAATGTTGAGCCCTTGGTCTTTATGAGATTAAATGGAACATTAGTTGAGACTGCATGCCTTATGAGCACAATTGGTGCATAAAAGTAGAAGACACTATAATCAACCACCAAGACTAATTAGGTGAATCCAAATATACTATTCAATTAGCTTCATGTTTTCCTTATTATGAAGCTATTATATTGTTATAATAATACACAGTGGCACTTACTTTAATGAGGTTTTTATTACATGCATGGATGGGGGCACGATGCCTATAAGTACAGAGCAACGTCGAGGATAGAGCCATATGAAGATCAACCCAAATAATAGCTCAAGGTTTTCACAAAGGTTTTGCTTGGTGTGGTGCCATCTACCTAGATGATCAAATCATTTAGATTACAGTTTCTTTCATTTTCTAAATCATATTTAGATGTCAGATGATGTATTTAGAGAACTCAAGCAGTAGTACCTCTCTTTTAAGCAATGTATGAATAAACTTCAATATCGATGCATTGTTATTGCTTACTTTATTTGTAATGTTTATTATTATTGTGACATGCCTTTGAGTTAAAAACCCATGTTATGGAAAACATAAGAGTTGCTTCCACTGATACATGTATGCTTAAAGGGGGTATTACACTAACATTACAACTAAGGACCGTCTGCACTAGTTTTAAGGTAAAGGCAAAACCAAAGTCACAAAGTTAGTTTTAATTTCTATGAAAATAGAAGTCAACGATATAAATCAATATCAATGATGTGGTATCACTCTTTGTCGCCAGTTATGTGCAAAAAAATCCAACGCTAAAGATCAAATCATAGTCATTAGTTTTTTAATAGCAACCAACATCACATAGACCTACCGTGTTGTCGGTTTGTGTTTGTAGAACCTACAACATAGAGTGATAGCACGACTTTGAGGTTTGGCAGCATGGTCATGTTTCTAGGTGGATAGTACGGTCGTTCTAGGAGGACAACCATTTTAGAATATCTATGTCGTCGGTTTTTATGGAAAATCGATGATGTCGATCCATAACCAATACGATAAGTATGTTTTTTTTTTGTTATAGAAGGTCTCCAGACCTACTATCTTGCTATGCGGTAGGATGTAAAACTTGCAGTTCATTAGAACTGCATGTTCCATCATGTTTTGAGCTTAACAACATGCCAACATACCTATAAAACCTGCACTAATAAACACATACACACAATTCATCCACCTATATACATTTTCATTATCAAATTTCATTTTCTTCAACACTTAATTATACTCTCATGCACATACACAATTCACAAAACACATAGAATCCCATTCTCATGACATGTACACATGCAATTCTTATTGTATTCATTACTCTTCACATTCATTCACACATTTGCATATATACACATCATTGACATATGCACAAATAATTCGCTTGCATCAAATTTAAAATAATACAAAGTCTCAACCATCACATGTATATATAAATAATGACATTAATGTTTAGAAAACTCATATTTGATCCCAATCTAATTTAAAGTTGACTTTCTTAACAAAAGAGTGTGCCCACTTTTCTCAGATATCATCTGGGTCTTCCGTTGTATAGGGTTGTGTCATGTCAAATAATTGTAAAGAGATTGACATAATTTAAGAGTTTGGTTTAATTTTTTATATTATCAAATGAGACTATTTATTTGTGATTCTAGTGAGATTACCTTCGTTAGATAATGGATGTCTACTGTTGCTTGTTTGACAATCTGGTCCATATACTACATGATGTAGTATTTGCATGTGATTATGATTTTGTGTAGGGCATTATAAATTCACAGTTATAGAAAATGTGAATAAATGAAAGTAAGAATAGTTGGAAAAATTTGCATTGCAGTCAGAAAACTATCTCAAGATTCTTCCAGCTTAATAATTTCTTTTATTTTATAACCCTTTCCTCTATCCTTTTCGTATTATTTTATACCCATATAAGTTTAACTAATACATTAAATTGAATTAGTAAATAGTCATGTTAATGTTGCATACATTAACATACATTAATGGACATACAAAATTACTTACACAATTAATCCCATCTTCATTGTGTGTCATCCACTCCTAATTTGTCCCTAAGGATCTAGATAATATTCACTCCACGTCTCGGGGACAACTACCTACAATTCTCAATGCTTATTGATGAGTTAAAAGAAGGCAAATAAAAGAAAATTCAAATTCTGCAATGAAAAATAAGTTATAAGTCAAAATTATAAACAAAGTGTATGAAATTCACTTAACATTGAAAGGAGCTATAATCGCACACTTTCTCACAGTACCAAAATATCAAAATATAGTAGAGCAGTAATTAATAACAGATGTTAGTTCTCTATCTAAATAGCTAATCAATGATGGAGCTAGAAATGCCACATTGGTTAGTAGGAAGTGTAACACACAACCTATATAAGTAGCTACAAAACATATATGTATGCATCAATATATAAGAAAACAAATTATAGAGAACAAGGTATCTAGGCATAAGGTTTTGTCACAGATGAATTTAACCACTCAAGAGCAAAAGCTATATGTCCTAGATACACCAGAGCTAGAAGAACCTGCTCCCACCACACCAAAGGTTGAAAGGGATGCTTACATGAAGCATACTGAGGATGTCATTGATGTGAAGTGCTTGATGTTATGCTCAATGAACTATGAGTTACAGAGACAACATGAGAACATGGACGTCATTGAGATGGTTCATCATCTCAAGAACATGTATCAAGACCACACACAGTAAGAGAGATATGATGTCTCTAAAGCAATATTCAAGTGCATCATGACAGAAGGAGATCCAGTAGGCCCTCACATACTCATGATGATTAGGTGTGTCGAGAACCTAACTCAACCGGGATTCCCTCTGAGCCAAGAGTTAGCTACTGATGTGATACTGCAATTGTTTCCAGAATCCTACAGTCAGTTTGTGATGAACTACAACATGAACAACTTTGACATGCCACTGACAGAGTTGTTGGGCATGTTGAGGACAACTGAGGCACAGATAAAGAAAGACAAACCCAAATATATGATGATGATCAGTAGAAATAAAGGAAAGTCTAAAGGCAAGGGTAAGGACAAAGCAAAGAAAGGTTCTGATGCTAGCTAGCAACCCAAGTCATCTTCAACTCTTAAAGCCAAGGGAGGGGTGAACAAGGGAGGCAAGTGTCACCATTGCCATGAGCCAGGACATTGGAAGAGAAATTGCCCTCTCTACACAAATGAACTAAAGAAGAAGGAGGAGGGGATGGAAGTCTCCACCTCAGGTATCATGAAATAAACTTTAAATGCTTCTTTATCTTAGGTATATGATACCAAGATATAGATCTGACATATATGATGTGCAGGATCTGAAAAGAAGTGATGGCATTTATGAAAGGACAAAGAAGGAACACTCATCAACATTGGAGCAAGTGTTGCTATCATAGATAGAAGTACTTTTTAGTTTATTTCAGCTCAAAGGGCATGTAATAGAATTATGAACTGCTATTTCATTTTGCCAATAAATAGAAACATGTTATTTCTTCATCTTGTAATGACAAGGATGTATATCAATAAAGTTCATGTTTCAAGTTCAAAGATATGATCTTTTATGGCAATGCCTTATTTATCTTGTGGTACTTGGTATGCTTGAGATAAAATAATAATACCTAAAATTTATTGATGACTCAAACAATAGATTAGCATTATCATATAAACAAATGAATGAGAAATTCATCTCTAGGTTCCATGTTGATGGATAAACTAGACTCTCTTGGTTAATGAACCATTAAGAGATATGAATGTCTTGTTTATTGGGCATGATGACAAGTCAATCTTCACTAGATGTAGTGGGAGAATGACTATTCTATTAGGTATAATACATATTTGATGTATATACATACCTATTGGAGTAAATGCTAATACTTCAGATATGGTATTTAATGAAATACCAATATGAATATCTTGAAATGTTCAAGAATATCATAAATGAAGAACAAACTTGGTAAAAGTATTAATTCTTTGATATGATCAATGAATGAGATACATAATCCAAATGTTTGAGGACCTTGTGAGTAACTATGATAGTGTATCATAGAGAACTCATGATTAAGGCATAATGATGTCTAAATCAAAGAAGGAAACATACTCTAAATAGTAAGATCATGATCATCAAACAAATAACTAATATTCTAGAACTCTTCTAAAGAACATGCTTTACACTAAATAAATGTACAAAAGGAGATTAAAAATCAAAAGTGTTGTGGATTCTCAAATTCCTTATGTAACACATACATCTCATATGTCTAGTAGAAAACACCTTGAGCTTGATGGATAATGATATCCTACAAACTCAAAGGTGATGAATTGGTCATATGATGATGAGCCAATAATCTATCTAGATGATGTTGAGGAACCAGATTTTGAGTTATGGCTTGAAGCCATAAAGATCCAAAATGACTTCCATGTGAACCAAATAAGGTATGACCTTAATGGTAGCACTTATAGGGATAAAACCCATAAGTTCAATTGGGTCTTAAGAGTTAATACTGACATGGATGACAATTGAAGAGCTAATTGGTTGAGATAAATTCAAGTGAGTTCAAGGTGTTGAACCTAATGAAATTTATTTAACCAATTGCAGTGGCTATAGGCCATAAAGGATCATGCTTGCTATTGGAACTTGAAGACTATGAAATTTGGCATATGGATATTAAAACTGCATTCCTAGTAGGATTAACATGAGGTTGTGTATGTGACATGATCTGAAGGGTTTTATAATTCCGTTAATACAAATGCAGTCTATAAGTTACAAGTGATTAATCAATATGATTGATTAAATACAAGCATCTCAAAACTGTAGTCTTTACTTTGATTATATAGTCAAAAGGTTTGACTGATATATCAAAATAAAGAAGGGATATGTGATTACAAAGATTTAGTGGGAGCGTATTCATATTCCACATGATGATGAGGAATAAAATGAAACTGGTTGGAAATATCTTCTTTAAGGGAATAAAGAGAAATGTCTTATGTGACAGGAATAGAGATCTATAGAGATAGTTCTCGAAAGTATGTTGACTTGATAAAGAGAGAGCATACATTGGAAGTCTATGCTGAAGGTTTCAGTATGCAAGGATTCAGTGGGAGAAAACTTGTCCGTGTTACATGGAGTTAGTCTCTCAGATGCCTAGTGCCCCAAATTCTTATGAAGAACAAGAACACATAGATAGATGCCTTATGCATTCACAATTGGATCTATCATGTATTTAATCATCCCATTGTCTTGTATGTGTTAGACATGATAAGAAAATATATATATGCATTCATCATCTTGTATGTATTGGACATGACAATATGATATGCTCGTCCAGTTATCTCGTATGTAATGGACATGATGAGTGGATGTCTATCTACTTCCAGTGAGAGTCATTGGAATACCATAAAGAACTTATTTAAGTACTTGTGAAGTATTAAAGGATTAGTTCTATGGTAATAAGAGAAATAGTTTAGTGTAAATGAGTTACACTGATGCAAGCTTCCGAAATGATAGAAAAATGATTGCAAAATGCAAAATATAAAAGTTGTATTCAATTTTAAAGTGAACTAGAGTTATTAAATGGAAATGTTCCAAGTAAAATTAAAAGGCCATTTAATTATAAAAGGAAAGTCGAGTATCCTTGTGTTATGAACACCAGAGGATACTATATGGATCTAGAAGTTCATACAGATGAACTTATAGATATTCCAATCATTGATGACAAAGTCGTAATACTAAGTCAAACTATGGAGCTAATTATTAGGCAAGGAATATCATATAGCATATTACGACAACTCCATCTCATAAAAAATGTCGTACAGTAAGGAGATGTGAAACATGCAATATACCGACTAAAGCAATATGTTGCTAACTCACTGGATTAGAACTACTGCAGCAAAAACATGTAGGACATGTTTAGAGATCACTAAGAATATGATTCAAAGGTGATTGTCTCTAAGTTCAAGTGGGAGTCTATTGGTATGTATGCCCTGAGAGCCAATTATATGATGATTGGATTTTCATACGTCATGATTGATTTGATAAATATCAAAGGCAAGCTTCCAATTTATTCTAGCTCAATCGATTATGAGATAAATAACTGAGCAGAATGAATGTCTAAAGAATGACAATATTCAATGATGTATGTCTTCAAGTACGTGACTTGAACAATGAGATCATAAGGATGCTAAGAGTATGTACATTCTTATTATGTCCCTGGTCGGATGTCATTGTGGAAGGTTGATAAACAATAATGACACATCAAGAATAGAGTGTGTGTTGGTTGATGACAGTGTCTCATTAGTCCTGATATATGATAGTAAACCAAGCACATAGATACATGTTGGAGAATAATGTATCGGACAGACCCACCATGAGAGTGACACATGGAACCATGACATGGTAGTCAGAATCATCTCTCATAGTGATGGTGGTGATTGTGATTCTTAAACCTAAAATCACTGCACTCATCGAATGTTATTGGGTATACTTTGACATCATCAAATGCAGTCCCAAAACATGGATTGTTATAAAGGTGATGATTGAGTGCCTTTGATGCGTGAGATAGACTATGAGTGATAGATATGGGATTTTCCCCTCTTAAGAGAGTATGATGTCTAAGCCACTTGATAAGAGAGATGGAGAAAATCATGTGCATGCACATGTAAATCAATATATGATATTGATGTCACACATATCTCAGAAAGTATGCTCTAGTTCAAGAAACATGAATGAACATTGAAAGGATGACAATCCATGCCTTGAGTTCATTCAGGATATCAGAGATAAAGGAATTCTACATTCACTAGAACACCAATCATAGACGGTAGTGTTGAAAGTTGTTCTCCAACTTTCCTTATCACTTGGGTAGTACTGATGTGCAACTAGGTACCGCTCTTTGCTTGTAATGTCATAAGCTAGTTATGGACATTCACTACCAATGTGAAATGGGACCTATAGGGTCACACACAAAGGATTCACCCGGAAGAGGAGTTTATCCATGAATGATGTTTGGATTGATTATTAAAGTGTTTAGGTACTCAATCAAACATTCAATCAATAGACTTGACTCAGAATCATCAAGTTCAAGTGTTGAACCAACTGATGAGAGTGTCAGATCGATTGAAAACTAAAGTGACTATGATCTGCACAATCTAGATCATCAACCGACCGGTTTACTAGGTGAACTGGTCGGCTCATGGCCAGTGAGATGACCGGTTCATTCTAGTGAACCGATCGGTTCGACTAAACCAAACAAGTAGGGTTTGGTTGTCACGATTCATGAGAAAAAAAATGTGTTTCACTTGTTCAATTCGATTGGGACAAAAATTAATATTTGCATTAATTAGAAACAAATAAGGAAAGTTAATTGTAGGCAAGTCGGGGAAGTGAAATGACCGGTTCACACTCCCAACCCACCGGTTCACTAGTGAACCGATCGACTCACCTTGTCGAATGACCATTTCAGTTATGAAACGACCGATTCACCTGCCACAGTGCAAATTTTTCATGGAAATTTCAGACCCTTCTACTCCCACACAGACTGGGAACCCTGACCCTACCCTCTACTATAAATAGAGGGGTATAGGGTGCTTCTCCAGACACACAACTCAGAACATCAGTTGCTTTGCAAAGTTGTTGTCCTCTCTGGTTGTAGAAACTGAGAGAGCCCAAGCAAGTTCTACCCATCTAGAGAGAAACAACGAGGGAAACACAACTATAGAAAAGTGACTGGTGGTGGGAGAGTGTGTCAGTGACTAGTACGCTAAAAGAAGGGGACAACTCCTTCTAGTCTGTTCTTCAGGACGACTAGAGCTCCCTGTAGTCTGTGTGGACTATCTATAGAGGTGGGAGACTTCTGCCACTCGGGAGGACGACAGTCAACCACAGTTTGGGTCAAGAACAGGAGCTGCACAGACATCGTCAAAGACAGGTGGTTGAAGACCGCACCTGCTGTGAGGTATAGTCATTGAGCAAGCCTCAAGACCAGGTATAACTCGCTAAAACCATCCTTCCCATCACATAGATGCTAATGTGATATGCTAGTTATGGGATCATGGTCAAGTAAATTTTTTGTTTCCGCTACCTACTCCTACTACGTAAAACCTAACATTTATAACTAGCCAAAAATTACTCATCTAGTCCCTTGATGTGAGTGGATTAATCTAGTTCAGATGAACATAATGAAGCTCTTTGCAAACTCCTGAACTTCAAGAAATCAAAGAATCAGTCTGGGGCATTGGAGCTGACAAGAATCCAGTTCCTGACTTTTTCAATGGGTTTTTCTATAGAGAGAACTGGTATTTGATCAAGAATGATCTTACAGAAGTTGTTCAATGGTTCTTCCAAGGAGGTAACATGGTATGTCAAGTCAATCATGTTTTACTAGCCCTCATTCATAAGAAGGAAATAGTAGCTTCTCCAGCTGACTTCTGTCCTATTTCTTATTGTTCAATGCTATATAAAATTATAACCAAAATCATCACTAGAAGGTTATCCTTTATTCTTCCAAAACTTATAGCTATGCACCAAGGTGCCTTTGTTGATGGGATAAGCATCAAGGATTGCTCAATGCTTACTGCAGAATTCACCCTCAATTTCAATTACAAGTATAGCTCAGCCTCAGCTTGTGTGAAGCTAGACATCACCAAAGCTTTTGACTCTGTCAGTTGGTCATATCTTTGGAAATCTCTTGGTGGGATGGGGTTATGTGATCATTGGATATCTCTGATTAGACAATGTGTTGAAACTCCATCCTTTTCTCTAATTCTTAATGGTATCTTGAAAAACTACTAGAGGGGGGGTGAATAGAGTTTTTGAATTATTTTAACAATTTATTGAATTCAAACAACCACAATTGAAATTGGAAGAAAGAGACAGGTGTTTAGAGTGGTTCCAACTATAGCAAATACTATAGTTGTCAGTCCACTACCCGGTTGCTTACCCAACCGGGATTTGAAAGTATTTATTTTATTACCTCTCGAGGATTTATACAAAATACAATACTTTCCTTTACACCCTTTGAACAGCCTTCACTTGAAGTAGGTGCACCAACTTTGAGGTAGCCTTCTTTGAAGTAACTCCAAGCTCCCCCTTGAAGTAGCCTTCCTCTCTAGAAGTAACCTCCCATTGCACCAGCCTTCTGAAGTAGCTCAAAGTCTCCTTCTTCACCAAGAAGATCTTCACCCTCTCCAATCCGCAACCTCCAACCTAGGAGTAGCAAGGAGAGTACAAACAATAATAAGGAACAAGAAAGAAAACGGAAATTACAACTTATCCTTTGTAGCCCAAGGCTTGATTTGCCTAGATCAAGCGTATAGATCTCCTAACCAAGTATGTGAACTTGTGATTGCAGTGGGTAGGAGATACTAGCCTATAGGACACGAATTATGAGCTAAGGAATGAAATGGCCAATTGTCACAATGCTCAAATTGCTTACAAACAGATTGCACAAAGTATGCTCAAGGATTTCTCAAGTGTAGCAAGTGTAAAACAAGTGTGTTTGAGTGTCCTATGGCTTGTCCTATTTATAGGAATGGCCTAAGGATGCTTAAGGACGTTCTAGACAACTTCTAGGGGTTTCTAAGTGCTTAACTAGCCGTTAGGTACAAAGTTGTTGCTTTAACAACGGCTAATTAATTAATTCTGCAGTTGCTGTCAGAGACAATCTCGGTCGAGGAATGGTCGACCGAGACACCTACTCGGTCGAACTTTTTTCAACCGACAGGCACTCTGGAACAAATGATTTGCAACGTCTTTCTCCAACTGCCAACTAACTTGTCTGTTGTGTCTAACGGCTACTTTGGATCTTTCTCGGTCGAGAAGATTGTCAACCGAGAGTGTCTCGGCCGAGGAGTTTGTCGACCGAGATTGATCCTATTTCAATGTTTCAATTTAGGCACTAATTATATGTATGAGTGTGCTTATGTGATCTTATTTGAATGGGATGACTTGTCTAACTGTGGTGTTTAGCTAGGGAGAATGTAACGCTTGATTTACATGCAATTCTAAGTACTTGTACATTATATTTTTGTACAAGTTTTTACAACAGTGATTACATTGCATGAAAATATAAATATGTAAGCTTGTGGATTTTCCCTTGTTGCTTTGTCATCCTGCACACTCAAGTATCTCGTTAGATTAATAAGAATGAAATGTTTGTCATAATCAAAACAAAGGGATTTATAGATGTCCATTTAGCCAACATATCTTTGTGGGTTTCTTTAAAAACTCAAATGGTCTTTGACAAGGTGATCCCTTATCACCCCTTCTATTTGCCATTGCCATGGAAGGACTCAATACAAGAATTAAGAAAGCTCACAACTTAGGAAAAATTAAGGCCTTCTCTATCATATGCGCAAAAGTCATGAGTCATCTTTTATCTGCTGATGATGTACTTATTTTTGTCGAAGGAAGGAGTAGAAGCTTAAAGAACCTGAAAGAGATTATTCTGGAGTTTGGGAGACCGTCGAGCATGAAGCATAACCCAAATAAGACAAATATTTACCTTTCTAAGTCATGTAGAGATAAAGAAAGCTTAATCAATGCTATTGGCATATAAAGAGGTGAGTGCCTGACCAAATATCTCATCTTCAATTTAGATGGGGGAATTTGAAATGTAAGCACTTTCATGAATGCTTGGATAAGCTCAAAGGCATGACCGGTATATGGCCAAGTCCTAAAATATCAATGGCCAGTAGACCGGTGCTCATCAATCATTGTGTTATGGGACTGAGAAATTTCTGGCTCAAGCAAGGTGAAATACCTTATGTAGCATTACATTGAATGGAAATTGTGATGAATGATTTCATTTGGTGTAATCTAGTACACCCAACCAATTGGAGCAAGCTTGCCTACCCTAAAGATGAAGATGGTCTCAACATGAAGAACCTATCTGAGCTAGCTAACTACCATACTCTGAAAAGAATCAAAAGCTATTTTACCATGACAACACATGGATCATATGGATGCATAGAAGATACAGGTCAAATCTTAGTCTCAATACTAATCATTCTTGGAGTTCCTCTACTCTCTAGAGAAGAATGATTAATTTGCGGCCTAAATTATGCAATGTTGATGATAATACACTATGGGAGCTATGCAAGAAGAAACAAGATGTGAATAACTCATTCAAGAGTATATGGACCAAGCTACATCAACTGAGGTGGAGTCTCACGACCTATAGAGCAATGAAAAACCTTTTACCCGTTATGTAAAAGATCATAAGTTGGAGCCCGAACATTGATACTACTTGTTGTCTCTATAAAAATGGTGAGGAAAGTATCAGCTATCAGTTTGGACATTGTCCATACTGGAAATACATGTAGGGTCAGGTGTAACTCAAGCTCAACATCAGGAAATCTTATTCATTTCTCACTTGCATGGTTGAGGACAACAGGAGAAGGTATGCTAATCATATCGTGGATTCATGGGAAATCATTGATTGTGTTCCTTCCATTTGGCAAGAACAAAACAATAGGAAGCATGGATCTCAAGAAAGTGACTCACTTGTGCTTTTCAACAAAATTCAGAAAGACTAAAGGTTATGTTATAACATATATAAGAATACACTAGTGAGTCTTCCTCACATTGTTTGTAAGAATTGGAAATTTGTCTAATCTCATTCCTAGTTGATTAGCCAGTATTGTTCTCACTTTCTTGCTTGGAAAATTGTAATGTATCTATAAGTTTGGTTATATCTTGTAATTTTTGCCCCTCTTAGTAGGGTTAGAAATATACTTACATAGAATGTCCAAAAACATAACAATTCTAGCCATGATAAGCTTTAAATACCATTTGGGCCATACTAATTCCAAGTTTACATAGTGATTTCACAATAATGTTCAAGGATTGAACTAGGTATAAGCTCTATTACAATGGAGTTTATGTAACCAAAACCTTGGGAGTCAAATAAGGTTCACAACATCCCTCAAAGTAGTCATCTATTGCACAAAATGTCATTTTCAGCCATCAAGAGCTCGACATAATAAAGGCTTGATTTTTACCATACATGGTGTAATAGTTTTCATATTACACTCATGTAACCCCATACAAATGTTCATGGTCAAACCTCAAAGTATGAGCAACTTATGGGTAAAACAAGTTTAAGCACATAGATGTCATTTTTAAGTCTAGATGGGCTAATTTTAGGTATGTTCAATAGATGTCCAAATGGATAAAAGTTTATGGAACATGATTCATGCACTATATATATATATATATATATATATATATATATAGTCAGGCTAGAATACACTCGAGTGTATAGATCACGTCGTACACCCCAATGGTGTATGCCTATCTAGACCATGTATTTTCAAAATTTAATCCATTGATCTTCATGGTTACAATAATAATAGGCCACATATAAAATTTGAGCTCATTTGGATGAGTATAAGTGACTCATCTAAGGACAACAAATTGACGCACAAAACTAATTTGAAATGCATAATTTTTTCCTTCTTTAGATGCACGACCTATAAGTGTCCAAATGAGCTAAAATTTATTATATAGTAGGTTCTTATGATAATTAAAAAGATCGACGGTTTATATTTTTCAAAAAGTTACTCTATCTTTAAAAATGACTGAGGTGTACGGTGCCTTCGGTACACTTGAGTGTACACTAGCCTGGTTCTCTCTCTCTCTCTCTCTCTCTCTCTCTCTCTCTATATATATATATATATATATATATATATCCTATTTTCAACCTTCATGTCACACGAAGGCACCTTATTAACACTACAAATCAACATCATAGCACAAATGGAAGAAATAAATTTTGATATCATCCCATGTGCATGCAAACTAGTCTACAATATCACTACAAGAAAATGTGATTTAGCTACAATTAGTTTGCTTACATTTTTATTATATGTAGCCTAAACACACTATTTCCTACATGTCACTTATATGTAAGGAAAGAAAATATAGTTAAATGTATTGTGTATGATCTAGATACAATTTTTGTGTACAATTATTTTCCCGCCACCATCATCCACCATTCTACGAAATTTGGCCGAATATTTCTTTGGCGTCACGCCTCCAAAATTTTAAACAAGATGTTCCCTCCCATCACTCTCTTTTCCCCCCTTTTCCCCTCCTCTTCCTCAACCACATTTCCTCTTATCGGAAACCTTGGAGGCCAGGAAATGAAACCCTCAATGTAGAATGCCTTCATGGTGCAAATGTTGGGGAAGGTGATCTAATTTGTGGTGGTAAACTCCGAAGGAGGGGGGCAGACAATGCCCTGATCTCTATTAGAATCACAAAGAAAGATCATGTGATTGTGGTGTCCCCTAGATATGAGCGCTTTGCCTATATTTTCACAATCATTGTGAGGGCTCCAGGACCGAAGGTGACGTTGGTGAGTGTGTCCATTGTGTGGCTGATCTTGAGGAGTCGGAGGAAGCTGAAGATGAGGCCAATTGCAGAGTAGAATGACATGATGGTTGCTACAGAGGAGAGCTACCATATGCGAACAAACCTGGGATCTAGGAGAGGACAATCTAGATGATGTCAAAGAGGAGCATGAACGGGTTGCCAGGATGAAGCATGAGTTGTGGTGGCATTTTGTGTAGAAGTAGTTCACACCCACCATGGCCCTGCATTTGTGTGATTGTCAATATTTTAGTCGGTAATAGACGTACACAAGAATGGAATTTGTAGCTACAAAAAAAGCAACAGGAAAGATTGCACTTTTTTGTGCATGATGGCTAAAGTTTCCTACTTGAAATACTACTTTGATCCCAACTATTTCCAGTTGATGGAGTGAAAAGGTAACATATGTCATTTTGATTTAAAGAACTTACTTCAAGCTAATTTCCGTGGCTATGGTGTAACTAATGTTGGTGCCTAATAGGTCAAGATGTTGAAAACACCCACGCACCTAATATTGCACACCCCCTACATTCATTCATCCACACCCAGAAGCATCAAGTAATATAGATTGAACTGCACCACACATCCTTCTAAACCAAAAACAAACTCCACCCAATTACATCCCCTTATCCAATGTTGAACTAACTCAACACAACCAAACTTTCAACACCACTACTTACCCAAAAACCACCTACCTTCATTCTCCCATTCTCATTTACCCTATTCCTTATTTAATGCTACATGTTCCCTCTTCCCCTCTATACATTCCCAGTCTGGGTAGTAGATCCATTTCTGCTTAATATGGGAAGACAAATTATGGTTTAGAGCCTGACTTGAAATGTGGCTCCAACTCTCGCTTGAGCCCTGTACCAGATGAATAACATTAACCCCATGATCATGTATGGTGACCAGATTAATCATGACTAGCACACACAATACTTCTTTTTATAATCTCTTGTTTATAAACATTAGGTGGCAAATTGGAAAATCCCACATGCTAATGCATCAATTATCCAGCTTGTCATTGTTTTTGTTATCCCATACATGACAACCTTTGCTCGTTGGCTTTGAAAATATAGGTTGTTCAATTGTTCCCCTCTATTGAATCAATCAATTTTAAATTTATTAATGTATCACGCCTCTTCTGTAAATTGATGTACATAAAGGTTTGAGTGATTATCTTTCACATATATTAAGATATGAAGTTTATATAACACTCCAACACCTTTGAGCTATTGAAAAAGGATCTATTTGTGAATGTTTTTATGTTGTCAAGGTAAATGATCTTTGAATTTGTTGTATGCTTTGTCTCTTGGCCCAAAAAATACTTATGTATGCTTTGTCTCTTATACCTTAAATACATTGTCAGTCATTTCTATGACCACATGGCTACTGCTATATTCAGTACTTTCAATGTACTGAATCTCTTAGACTTTCAGCTGAAAAGATTCGAACAATCATCATATTGGAGAGCCTAATGTAATTATAGTAGGCAATTCGAAAATGCTAGGGGTTGGAGGTGACTATGGTGTGGCTGTGGATTAGGGGTTTAAGGGATCTTGGCATAGTTGTAAAAAAGCCTTGCGATGTAGATGTAGTATGCAATTCGAAAATGGTAGATAGGATGACATGGGTGTGGGTATCGAGAAGAGGTTGGAGCTTGTGACTGTGGATGTGAAATTATCTAGTTTGTAGGTCAATGCTAAGAACAAGGTTATGTCCTCATTGTGATACTATGCTCTGGATTCATCATTATACATGCACCTGCCTCATTGTGTGGTAGTTCTAATTGGGAAGAGCTAGCTATGAACCCAAAAAAAAAATCTTTTGCACATATATTAATAACTTGTCTATGGAAATTTGTAAGGAAAAATTTTCATTGTATCATGCTGAGGAATTTCTAATAGTGGTAAGACTTACCTTCAATGAAGTTGACGTATTACCTCAAAGAGGACATTACACATGTTATAAATGAGATGTTGCACCTCAAAGAGGATATTCCACAGGTTACAAATAGTTGAAGTAATGGATCTTATATTCCCGTCTGACAATTTTTATAGAAATCTAACTTCTTAGACCTCAAAATTTGAGCTGTGACTTTACTTTTAACTTATGGTATTTATTGTGGTCATTCATGTTTGTATTGTAAACATATAGATACTTCAAAATGCATAATTCTTATGCAAAGTTATCTTTTTCACCTTCTACCTAGTCTGGTTTTCTATTGAATATGCTCCTATGATGTGCTTGTTGTGGATAACATTGCAGCTAGCAGTGATTATTATGAACCTGTTGCCCAAATAAAGAATTCACACTGAAAGCCTGAAAGGTATGTTTCTTGATCTGAATTTATCGGATTTTCCATTTTTTGGTAGGCTCAAATGTCAATGGGGACAAAGAGTAGACAAAATTTCAAGGACGTCTAAAAAAAATGAGAAGCAGTAAGATAGAGAGACCAAAAGACCTAAATATGAATATATTGAGTCGGCCCATCTATAGTAAAAAATCAAGATGATTTCTTTCAATAAAAATGCAAACTAATACTGAATTTCCTAATTCATTTTTTGTAGTTAATTTCTTTGTGTGGTCAAATTTTAAAAATAGATCCGATAAAAAGCTAATGGAGAAGCATTCATTTATTTCCCTCATTACCCTACTTGACATTGCTTCATGAGATGGTCATTGGCAGTTGTTGCTTGAAATGGAAAAGTTTAGCTGACTTTACTTACTATTTCATGTTATAGTATGATAATTTCTAATTATTTCTAGGGCTCTTATTAAATTATTCATGGTCCCTACTAACCATATTTATATAGATATTTCTATCCATGTTATCATGTTTGTGAAATCCAAATAGGGGGGATATGACTGATTTAATCCTTGGTTGATTTTGGGAGGTAGAAAAGGAGGGTCCCTATTAACAAACTATTATTTGACATTCTTATTTTGACAGTATAAGCATGAGCTTATCAACTTTAACTGGTTTCTAGGTTTTCATACCACTATTTCATCCTCTTATAATCATATTAGTAGACACTTGGGGTGTATATTTGTATACTACTTGTTTTCTTCCACTTGAAGAGAAGAATTCTTGATGATTTCTTAAATTACTATCAAGGCGACAACCAAAAATCTACGAAGAGCAGTTTATTTCGCACATAAGGCTCCTTCAGGATGGAGATTATTAAAAATGTAGTTACTGGATGCAAGGCCCAGGCCATTGGCCAAACAGTTGGGGATCTTGCATTGTGTCCTTTCTTTCCTACAACACTTGTTCTTTGGTTCATGTGGATAACTAGAGGTAGTAGTGTATATATATTAGGATAGAATCAGATGCCCTGAGAGGATTTGTCCCAGAACTTTGTATGTGAGCTTTAGTTTTATCCATATATGCAGTAAATATGTCTGCTTGATTATCTATATTTCAAATTTAACCTATCTTCTTCTAGTTCGAAGGGAACATCCTACATTTCTGCAAGAGGGATACTACTATTGTTGATCTGCTTCTAGGGACACCTTACAACCAAAAGATTGCTAACTGTTGTGAAAGCGGGCTCATCAATTCATTTCAATTTGGGGCTCACTAGGATGAATAGAAAGGCACACCATGTGCAGAAGAGATTCACTATCAATGCACTAGGTCCTGGTTAAATTTGTGGACCTGTAAAACTAGGGAAGCCCACTAATTTCTGATTCCAGATGGAAGGAGGATGACTCAAGTGATGTAAGTGCTCTACAATGCATTTACATATGTGTACATGTTTACTTCAAACAATACCACAAAATGATAGAATACTTGGCTTTTATAGGAATTTGCATTGGTATAAGATTAGACAATGAAGGAGATCCTCATACATTACGTAGATTGGTAGACTCAATAAGAAACTACATCAAAAGTAGTCCAGATGTTAGGATGTTTATTGGGGTTTTAGGTGAGAAATCTAAAGAAAGGGCATTGTATTTGTTTCGATCATTGAGATTCAGTCCATTTTTAGGTTCAGTTTCCTGTAATTGCTCATTGTCATCAGTCTGAAATGCTAATCCACATAACTTGAATTTTTTTCCCAAGTGCCTTTATTCCTTTAGGACGAGCACTCAGCTCCTCTTTCTTTATAGTACTATCTTCAAGCAGCTGGAATCTTGCCCGATAGCAGTATAAAACAAAAGTACTTCAAGTAATCAATATTGACGTACACATGATCTTTGGAAAACAAACATAAAGAAGTACTAACTAGAATATGATCGTCAAAAAAGTAAATTTTAATATAAAATACAACTGTATACATGAAGTTATTATTCCTTTTTAACATCAATCTATAATAAATGTGATGTAAAAAATGGCTTCAAGACTTCATGAACAACACGTAATATAAGGGGTAGTGCATGGTTTTTGAATGAACTTAATACACAACCAAAGTAGAAAGAGCATACTAAGAGGCCATTCAAACACAAATGGCATGGTTGAGAATTTACACATTAAACAATCATTCTTCCATGCATAGGATGCTTAACTAGCTCTCTAAATAGATCAAAAAAGATACTTACTGAATCTTCTTAGCAGTTAGCACTATCTTGTTGTGTTGAGGTTTGTTTAAGACTGAATTCATGCATGTATCTTGTTGATGTGCCAAAATCAAATAATTGTGTTGTACTCCCTCCAAAAACATGGTTGTGCTCTTTGATTTCCAATATAGTTGCAGCTTCAGAAATATTCTGGATCCCTAGAGTCTTTTCACATGGATTTAGTATAATCTCTTAAACTGTGTGTATTCCTAAGTGTGGTTTAGCATAATTGTTTGGAAATTCTGTTCTGGCCTTACCACTTGAGCTTCTTAAAATATGGTTCTTTCCATCATTTTAAGCCTTGTGAGGTTTTGTTCGTACATGGTCTTGGATGCTAGTGGTGCTTCAGATTCAATACTCTCCAGAACAGGAATCAATATGTGAATGCTCTTTCAAAATTCATAGCAGTCTATGGGCCTTACCACAGAATGACAACTGGGGCATATACCCTATCCATGACTTCAATCAGGTTAGGTATGTGGATCACTCAATTTTAGCTACAATATTTCATATACTAAATCATCATAAATAAGAATTTGAATGGAATGAACCTCCACTTTCAGTCGAGCTGCCTTAGCAAATCCAATCTGGAGGTTTCCATAGTCAAAGGCAGTGAATGCACACCCATGAAAATATCTCTGAGAAGTTGTTGGAGATATTTGTATGCTCTTCGAGTACTTGACTGGATCCTGGTTAACAGAGCATCTTGGTGAAGAGAGGCTACTGTACGTGTACATGCATTTTGTTGAAGAAGGTGATAATCTATTAATTCTATGATACCAATGCTTGAGTACAATTGATACTATTATTCAAATTTTAATTCAATATGACGCCATTTTTGTCATTTACATCGAGCAATCCCCTTGTGGTTTAAACTTGCAAGACACATTTATTTGTGACTGTTGGAATGACCATCCAAAGAATCTAAAAAAGTGTCATAGTTGTGATAGAAAGATTGGTAACATGCATATTTTATGGTAAAGCTATTGGTTCTTCTATATTCTAAAGATTACTAATAAGTTTCTAGGCTACTAATATGTTGTGTATCCATGGGGAAGTCATGCCATGGTTTTAGTTCTTCTCCTAGCCCTCTACCCATTGAATCTTAATTTTCTTAATCGGTTATGGACAGATTAACATGTTATAAAAAGTAAAACAATTGTGGCATATTTAGATGTCCATTCCCATAGTGGTGAATGAATTTAGTAGATTTCTGTTTGGTGGTTTTGATCATTCAGTCCTTAGCATAATAGGAAAATACAGTTGTCTTATAAGTCCCAAACATGATCACTAGACATGAAGGTGTGTCTAAGCGTTATGGCTTTCTAATCTCCAACAAACCTAAAGTAGTGGGACTGCAACATCTTTTTTTATTTACAATAATCATTTGATACATCCATATAAAATCATTATCAATCATCAACTGATATATCAAAAACATTGCGATGCATCAATGTTCTTAAAGTTGTACTATGCAGTTCAGCCTTGCTCTGCACCAAATTATATTTGAGCCAGTGATGCATGTTATACAATGCATGTGCCTCATCTAGTATGGGGCAACGACCACACATGCACTTATGTGCCACTTCAGACAAAATGGAATGAAAATTATGTGTGCATATTAATATCATATACACTTGTTGTATTATTAAATTTAGAACTGCTTTCAACAGATATTCATTGATAGATATTCGCTTACAGTTTTCATAGTTCTGAAATTACTTGTTTCTGAGTTTCCCAATGAGTGATAAATAATTATTATAATTAATTATGTGTTGTTACATTGCATCAGAATACCTCAGGTGCGTTCTAATCACTACCCTCTATGAACGAGTCATGCATACCTCAGTGCATGCATAGTGTTGCAGACCTCTTTTAGATGTTTTTGTTTTCTACAATTTTGGAGATTGTCATCGATGATCTAAGTAGGTAAATTCAGCACATGAACTGCATCCTTTCCACAAATAAGGTGACCATGACCAGCTATGTAACAGTTATGTAATGAAGGGAAGAGCAGCTACAATCTTCAGTTGGGTATAGCTTTGGTCTCTTCAAAGTTGCACTTCCCTGTCATAAATCCAACTGAACCTTAACCTTGGTGCCTTCTTAGCCATCCTCTGAGCCCTCTCTTCCATCCTCCTAATACTCGGTGCCAGAGTACACACAAAATCCCGATCTTTGTTTCCTTCACCCGAGAGGCCACTAAGGTTCTCCACATCCCACCTCCCCACCAGAAACTCAAGGATGTCGGAGTAATCCTTGGCCGTGTAGATCCCCAGGCACTGTGCGACGGACGAGAAGTGTTCGAACAGGTTGTTGTCACGGCCATCGTACATGAGGTGCGCTGGCATGGATATCTTCTTCTTCATCATGTCTGCAAATGCCAGAATCGTACCGTCTGGTTCGATCTCGAACAGTTTCTCCATGATCTTGGTGTAGGCCGTTTCATGACGTTTCTCATCAGAAGATATGGTGCCGCAAACCTATGCCAGCTTTACATCTCCGTGCTCCTTGGCCAACCTAGCAGTGTTCCCATGAGAGATGAAGGTTGCACGCTCCTAGAAGGAGGTATAGATGAAGCAAAGGTAGGGGATGTTCTCTATTCTAGGATCCATTCCCGACCCAATGAGATACTGAATGGTCTTTTCGACCTGCCCCATGTCAACTCTTCCAGTGAGATACATGTATTTGTTGAGAAGATTCCCATGCCTGTTCTCTTCAGTAGTCCACGCCCTAGTCCAAACAGCCCATGATGTGAGGCTAGCACCGGTCTCACCCTGAACCCCATCCAGAGTGTTAAGCATGGTCTGGTAAGTAGGAAGAGCCTCCTCGGTGATCATATCCCCAATCAAGCAGACAAAGTAGTCATCAGGTAACTCCCTGGACCGTGCTTTCAATTCCTTGACCTCTTCATAGAAGCTCTCAGACGACGAATCTAGCAGGAAATCCTGGGGCTGCCAGTTCTTATCAACTGGCTTTAGTAGGGTGAGTATGTTGTCTTCAGCCCAGTTCTCTAGTGACTTGAAGATCTCTATCGTCTGAGCAGGCATGAAGTGGGTGACATGAGGCATATTCACATATTCATTGTTCCTTATTAGTTAAAAGTATGATCAATTTAGTAATTTTTAAGAGAGAGATAATTTTCTCTGTGTAGCATCAAGCAATCTTTTGTCAAGTCTAACATTCTTCACCTAATCTATATGGTAATTTCTGGATGAATTACTAAGTGTTTAGTTGTAGCTCGAGCAGGTCTCTATAATTCTCTTATTTTAGTTAGAACCTGTATTCCAATAGGATCTATTTACCAGTTGATGTCTTAGTTTAATGCTCCTTTTTGGGGTATACATGGCTGGTTTATGTTATTAATCAACATCTTCTTCTTATCTTTGATCAATTACCTTCACAAACTCACTATGGGAGTTGTTTAACATGTGGTACATTTATTTGAATCATTTTCTGTGTTTACTTATTCTCTGTCCCGGTTGCTGGGTTCTGAATTAGTACAGAGTGTTACCCAAACCAACAACTATAGCTGGAATCCTTGATCTTTCCAAGTTATATTCAGTTTTTCTTTGTTATTAAAATGACATCCATGACTATCACTTACTCCTAATTCTCGTAACGAGATCAGATTGTTGAATAGGCATGTATTGTTAGTGAGATACAATAGATATACTTTCAAATAAATTGTAAAGAAACTTTTTTGGAACAACTATGGGTGCCCCTAAGCACAGGTGATACATTTTTTTTTGTTTAATACACTTTGATTTTATGATGCCTACTGTAAGAGGACATGTCCACAATTTAGGAAATTGGGAAGTTTAAGCTAGGAGTAATGACTTGGAGTTTATCTTAAGTGAAAAAAATGAGTTGTGTCTTGGCTATGCACTTATTTACTTATTAAACTAGGCACTTGAGATCCATAACATACAAAAGTACTAAACATGAGATGAAATGGCAATGTGTTCTGATCTAGGGGGGTTCGCCAACCAAAACTAACCATGGTTGAACCTCTACATCAGTTGCCAACAAGAACGGCTGAAACTCCAACTAATGCCCCAAGTTCACTAACTAACGCCCCAAGTTTTTAACTAGTGAGTGTGCCCATACCATTCATTGTCATCTTCTGAAATTATTTTGTAGATTACTTAATGGTGCTTACTGTTGCTCCGAAGTACTAGGATCTGTGGGTTGTCGAATGCAGTTAAACAAGACAAGTATAATACTCAGTTGAAGAATAACATCAACAACAAGTTTTAGAAAAACAGATTTGGTTGACTGGTTTGTGAAAATATGCACAAAATACTTGGGACACAGCTCAAACATTCTCAGGAGATCAAAAAAGTTTCAACAGAAGTAGAGCGCAAATCAGTCATGGGATAAGCATGTTTTTTTCTTGAACTTTCATCTATTTGTCTTGTTGACTTCTTATTACTGAATTCTCAATTACCACAGAGGGTTGATAAGGAAATGTTTGCTTTGAAGTTTATAAGGGTTCTTCTTGGGTGCAAGTTCTTTGATGTTGTCATTCATTTATGGCATTATGCACTGTGCATATAGGTACAATCTAGTTGTTGAGTCCGAATTAAATTTATATTGTGCACCTTCCCCTATAATTGGTTTTACCTAGACTAACATTTGTTTCTTAAGCTTGAGGATAGTTTGCAAAACTAAAAAATACAAGGTGTACTGTGTTTATACCCTTTATTATTTCGTTATGTTATCTGTCATGTAAATGCTTTGGAGTTATCTGAGGGAATGCGGGGACACTGGTAAGTGCTTCCTAAAATTAATTTGATATTATACAAGTAGCAATGACACATCCATCTTCCCACCCCATATCCCATCATTCATGACCTGATGAATGATTGATTGCATGTACTATTTGATGAGTCGTTTCATATTTATTCAATACCAAAGGAGGTGAAATCTCAACCTCTTGTTGAGAAAAAGGCCCCTGGTAAAAAGCAAACTGGTTTGGGGACCACACCTGCTCCGACATCAGCTATTGTTTCAGATGCTACAAAGTTTTGTTTTGATTTGACTATCATATTGCCACAACAGTTGTTGGTAAACAATGATTCCATTATAACTCATATATAGCTATGTTTTGTATAAATTCGGATATGTATAACTTTTAGCAAGGCAACTTGATCATTCACTATGATATTTGATACCAAGAATGATTGTAGAGAAGGCCTTCGTATCACATCTTCATCCTAGACAAAATAACCCATTGCATAACCTTGATTAGAGTATCATAAACTGGTGTTCTTGTACTTATGAAAGGTAAACTATGCAATAATTTCATTGGTTTGTTCTAGTACACATCATTTTCTCAAAATTAGTGTTATACTCTCTTACTTTCACCTAGATAACACAAATTATGTTACTGCTGGTTAAGGTATAGTTGGCTGCCATATCTCTTATACAGGAACAACTGCCACGGTAAAAGGAAGAGAGGACAAAGGAAATATCCAAGTATAGTCTCAGATTCACAAAATATGTGCTGAGATATATGGAAACCTCAAACTTGGGGACCGAGTGGAACTGCCAGTTGTTGATGAGAATAATTTGTCTTTCAAGAATCTCCATGAATATCAATATCAACTACATGAGCTTCCTATGTCCAACCAGAAGCAGAGCACGGAGAAGTTCTTTATTTTCAATCAAGAAGAGAAATACCTTAGCAATCTTTCTCTTCTTATGAGTTTATCAATGCTATCATATTCGTTGACGATACAAGTGGCAGAATTAATACAAAAGAAAAATCAAGATAGAAGAAGATGCACATGATCATGTGGCATATAGATTCTGCAATGGATAGAGGCATTCAGAAGAAGATATTGTATACATGTATCCTTTTTCCACACATATTGTAAAACAGGGGCCAGGTTAATGTCCTCCCCATGTGTACTCATTGTTCAAATATAAATAAAAGTATCATTGTTGACATTGTAAGCACAACTTGATCTTGATTGACATTCATCTTTTTTCTTTTTGAAAACCCCTCTATATTGGCAAGCGACTGACTAGATGCATAATGTCTCTTACTACATATGTATGTGTAGTACATGGTGTCTTTCACTACACACTAGCTACAATTGCATGTGTAGTAATTGCTAATTTTTGCTATACATGAACTAGATATACAAATTATAACCAATGTCATCTCTCCCTACATATCATAGCTACAAATTGAATTGTAGTCATATATTTAGCTACAATGGAAACTACATTTTTATGTGTAAGGACATTTTTTACCTACAATTAGGGTTACATATGAATTTGTAGCCAGAGGAATAACTAACTGCAACTTTGAAA
Organism: Alisma plantago-aquatica; assembly: GCA_963693085.1. Taxonomy (NCBI): domain Eukaryota; kingdom Viridiplantae; phylum Streptophyta; class Magnoliopsida; order Alismatales; family Alismataceae; genus Alisma; species Alisma plantago-aquatica. Next base: position 766,033,838 of record OY856413.1, on the reverse strand, counting down.
AATGTAGCCTAAACAATTAGTTACATGGGTATTAGCTTCATATTCTAAATGTAAGGATAAATGTAGCCAAAGCTTTTAGCTACAAATTTTGGGGTTTTCGCTACAATTTTTTTTTGTAGTTAAAGACCATATTTGTTGTTATGCATACATAATTCCAGAAAGCATCTCAAATGGCCTCCTAAAATGGGTATGTATAGCGGACCTCAATATTTAAAGGATGATTCATGTGGATTGAAAGAGGAGGCTCCTTCCCATATATATTTCAGAAGGGTTTCTTACTCCTTCCTTGATTTAATCATACATCCATGATCTAAACAAGACAAAAATGCTTAAACGCTCACCTTATATACCCAGATCTTGCTCTATATGCTTAAATGCATGATTGCTTCCCTCTTTTTGTTGTTGTTTTGTATGCATAACAACAAAAAGAAGGAGGGAAGTAATTTCACTCCTTAATTTCTATTGTTATGGATGCATAACAACAAAAAGCATTGCAAAGTGCCTCCCATTTTTTGTCTATGTATCATTTATCTTAAATAAAACCATCAACCTTTCAAATCTCCATATAGGCTCCATATAGTTAGATCTAGTCTCACCTAGGTCAAATAAAGATAAATGTGAGATTTTTTAGTTCTAGAAAGCTAAAACCAACATGGGTGACCATGGAGTTCAATCAAGTAGGAAGAAGAAACAAATATCAACAAAAAAGTGTATAAAATGGAATTTGAGGATTGAACTTGTAAGGAAGAAATAAAATACTAAGGAAAATAGAGGGCATGACCTTAAACTTTGTAATGAAATTTTTGTTATAGACTTGGAAAACCTCTCTCTTTATCTATCTCTTTCTCTCTCTCCCTATATATGTATATTTGTACATGTACATTTGTGCAATGTATGTGTGCACATGTAAGTGTGTTTCAAGTGAAAATGAGATCAAATAAATAACATACTAAAGGAGGAGAATAGTTAAAGAAAATCAATTATGAAATAAAATTAAACAACATTTTTAAACTAAAGTCACATAGGCTAAGAATTACATGAATGTTCATGTATGTAATCTAAGGAAACACTAATATGGGGATCATGTGAGAACCCTTTGCACTGATCAAATTGTAAAAGATCCTTAGGGCGAATCCATAAAACTAAAATCCTATTAAATAAAAAAACTGAAACAATATTCTGAATAAAATAAGTTACACAAAGATCATATTTTTAACTACCATCATAAAACATCAAATAATGTCATATAAAAGTGTATTATTTCACATCTAGATCATCTCAGGAGTAGTCAGGATAGGAAGTCTACTGAACTCTCCTCATTAACTTCAACAAATAGGTTTATAAGAGATCAATATCCATTAAGACACAATAGTATACAATGTTTATATTAGGTTGAAACTCTTAATTATAAAGAAACATCAAGGAAAGAAACCCATCACATCCAAGATAAACTATCCACCCATTACCCAAGAAAGTGAGTGTACATGGATATTCTAGTTTCAAATATGTTATATCTTGTTACATCTTGATCACAAAATCCTTTTCAATGTGCTAACATACCTAAAAAATTCAAGAAGAACCGTGTGAAATTCTAACAGACTTCGAGAAAGAGGATTGCCCCCGCCAACATATAAACATACATAGACATATTTTAAGATTGAATACATATAATAGAGAGAACTTTACTATTCATTTTTTTCTAATTACCCATGTCACCAGTTAACTCATATTAAGGCATCTATGATAAGATTATAAGACAACTCATATTTAAATAATTATCTTCTCATGGTATAATAGGTTTGAATACAATAATGATAACATAAATTGTAGTGCTTTAGATGATACTTGTAAGTATAGATAATTCATAAAGCATAAAAAACATATAATAAGAGAATGATAATCACATTCAATGTTATTTGGTAATAAAATTACAACTACATGTACTACATGGATGAGTTACATGTTCTATTGAGCCATGGGTAGTTGGAGTTACACCACTCAAACTACTAGCTGGCCACTGCAAATTCGCAATTAGCACCATATAAGATCTTAGGATTACCAGACTCCTAACGATCTCTTCCCCTCGATTAGTACAAGTGACAAAATATAGTGGTTCAACTACTCAACTACTAGTAGGGGCACAATGGACATCCCACAAAAAACTTGGTTTGTCCTACATACATAGGCCACAACTCAAAAAACTAGGGTATAGAACCCTCAAGTTCAAGTTATGGCTACAACCTCTCTCAATCAAATATAAATTAAGACATGACCGTAGCTATTATAAAAACATTTTGAAGTCAGTATGACATAGAAAACCCTCCCTACAGTCACATACACTCAACATAATACGTCTTCAGGCTCCTTCTCACAATATGTGATTCCTACAAAGAAACTCATCTCACTATCCAACAGTTCTGACACTGAGAAACTACATGATTAGGGTTACACTTGATTAAATAAGCCAATTGCTCATATTTAAATCACATTAAACAAGTTATAAATAAGGCATATAGATGTAAATCTATAAATTAATTAAGTCTAAAAACTATATTACATATATAAAATGTATTCACATATTCCAAATCATAGAAAATAGGGTTCATGATCCATCATGGCCAAAACAAGGCTCCACTTCACCAATTCTAGGGCACAACAAGGCCCATAATACCGCTAAAATCAAAATAGGAGTAAATCTTCATAGGAAAATCATATACACATGATTTTGCGCATATCTTCAAAAGATAGTAACCAAAAATATATTAAATTTTAGATCAAAAATATAAAGAGTGAATCATATGTGATTGAGTCAATATTATAGTAGATGGAAACCAAAAACAAGCATACATGAACCATATTGACATATAAAGTCTACTTCAAACTATCTTCCAACAACATAACTGCAAAAAGCATAAAAAATATACAAGCTTATATGACATTATTATGGATCACATTAATTTTATCTTTTAAGAACATTTCATTTAAAGGTATCTAAACCACATCACATATCTCCTCTAGGTCCTACGAAATTGTTAGATCATATCTCACCATTTCTAGAGCAAGTGTATCAACACATGTGCCCACATAAAACTCCATATTAAGTATATGATACTCTTTTCCAATATCTTCTAATTCATTTAAATCCTAGTTATGGATTGAACTCTAACCATCAGACCCTATCCCGTTGATGGTACTCCCATCATTTCCTTCAAGGTAAAATCCTCACTACATCATGTTTACATTTAAATCCCATATTTGAAATTCATCATGTAATTTCATTTTTTTCCACAAACTGGATTAATATGATTATAAGATCATAAGATATGAAAAGGTATAGATAAATTTGATAAGGTGAGATATTACATTATGTGACATCTTTCATTAAATTTTTCCCTCAATTACATAAAGTTCATGTTTGCTTTTAAACCCCCAAGTTGATTCATGTTTACTTCATAATCTTGATCATATAATGAAAAATTATTCATGTAAGATTTTAATTACAATTTTATTTATAACTTAGTATGATTATAGTAGGCTTAAGAATATATAATTCAACCCTATATATATATATATATATATATATATATATCCAAGTATTTGTAAGGGCAAACAATATCATTTCTAGCCATAATAGGCTTCATATACCATTTGGGTCATATCAATGCCAAGTTTACAAAGTGATTTCAGATTGATGTTCAAGCATTCAATGGAATACAATGATGTCTTTCAATGGATTTTATGTATAGAGAACCTTAGGAGTCAAACAAGGTTCACAACATCCTTCAAAGTACTCATTTATTACACAAAATGCCATTTTCATCCGTAGAGAGGATCGACATAATGAAGGCTTGATTTTCACCATACACAATATAGTTCTTTTCAAATTACACTCATGTAACACCATACAAAGTTTGATGGTCAAACCCTAAAGTATAAGCAACTTATGGCTAAAAAAAAATTAAGCACATAGATGTCATTTTTTAGTCTAGATGAGATGCCTTTAGGTATGCGACCTATGTTCAGTAGATTTTCCAACTGCATAAAGGTTTGGGAAACGTGTTACTTTTACTCTATATGATCATCTAGACAGAAAGAAAGATTACATAATATGTTTTCATCAATATGGTGTCCCAATAGCCATAAATGAGTCATCTTTAGGAAAAATCACATATATATCCTATTTTCAACCTTAAGGCCACAAGAAGGAACCTTATTAACACTAGGAATAAACATGAGAACATAAATATTAGAAATAAATTTTGATATCATCCCATGAGAATACAAACTAGTCTACAATAATCACATATTTAAGCATGTAGAGCAAGATCTATGTATATAAGGTGGGATTTAAGCATTACTCTCTTGTTTAGGCCATGGACGTATTATTAAATCAAGAAAGGAGTAAGAAACCCTTCTAAAAAATATGTGGGGAGGAGCCCCCTCTTCCAATCCAAGTGAATCGACCTTTGAATATGGAGATATGCTATATAAACCCATTTTGGGAGGCCATCATTTGGGACGCCTTTTGGAGTTATGCATGCATAAAAACAAAACAAACGTACCAAATTGCCTCCCATTTTTGGCGTGTGTATCATTCTCTTGCATATAACCATCAACCTTCCAAATATCCATCTAGGATCCATCTAGCTACATCTAGTCTCACCTAGGTCAAAGAGAGATAAATTTGAGATTTTTAGTTCTATAAAGCTAAAACCACCATGGGTGACCATGGAGCTCAACCAAGGAGGAAGGAAAAATAAGAATCAACAAGAAAAATAGTGGTTTTCTGGTGTGGATGTAGGGTCCATCTTTTGTGGTATTTTTTGTTCCAATCAACTAAAGCACCCTCTTTTCTTACGAGTCTGTATGGAAGATGAACTCACGATCCGCACCAGAGAGTTCTTTAGTTGATTGGAGCAAAAAACACCATGGAAATCCATTAAGCTCATCATAAGAAAGAAGAAGACATGGAATAGAGTAATTTAGAGAGATAATAAAGGATGTATTACATGAATGGGGTTGAAAAGAAAGTTGCAAGGCCAAAGATCCATGAGGAAGTTGCTCTCCAACATTCACAAACATGCAAGCACAAATCCATGGCTACGAGATTCATGGATCTCTTACAAGTTTATATGTTGCTCCTCTTACCTAGAAGATCCTTTGGTCGTTAACTAAAAGAGGGGATCAAGGGGGTCGGGTGATTATAAGTTAGGAGGTAAAAGACTAAAACAACCAACAACTTAAATGAATTATCTATATCCAACACAAGGATGACAAACTTGATCTTAATCAACTAGTCCCAAAGCATTCAGGCTGGTGAAATGCAATAAACTTGTGAAGTAAAATATGGACTTAGCTAAGTAACATACAAATTGAAATTAATTCCTCAATTTTGGTGATATTTCAAATTAGTACTCAATTGTACATGTAGCTAGAATGCATAGAGAAAGTAGGAAAAGAGATTTACACTTTTAGTTGTAGGGCAGTTCAAATGCATATAGAGTAATGCAAGTGATAATGCATATATAAAATATGTTGTAGTATCATAATAGAAACATTTATAAAATGTCAGTTCCTTTTTTCTTATATACTACTTCCTAATAATTATTTTTCTATAGAAACCATAGTGTTTTACCACCAAGAAAACTATTACAATTGTAAAGTTTTGACTTTCCTCTATTAGACTAGAAGAAGACTTATGAAGATATATCATGACTTATGCTTCCGCTAATTTGACATACATGATACTTATAGGACTGAAGAATGCTACACCAAATATGGATTTTCATGGGAAAATACTTAACTTTGGGGATGTAGCTTACATCTAATTAGATTTTCTTTCCTTATGTAGTCTCTCTTTCCTGATTCCATTGGTCCTCATTGTAAACCTTTTGGTTCAATAAATAAAAACAAGTTTTTATTTAATTATCATGTATGGTATGTGTGATACTTGGGTTGATTAGAGATGGATGCTTCAATCCCTTCAACATTGAGTATCTAGGCAGTGGGATTGTGATTAGGGTAAAAATAATTCACGACCTCTAGTACTAAATCTATAACATGGTCTATATATGATTATTAATTAAAATTTCACATCTTGAAAGAACCAAGAAAACATAAATCCCACAATGATGAAAAGTGGGGTGTCTAGGATTAAGTACAAGGTTACCTATCTAGTAATCACCTCCTATCCATATCACAATAGTGGTTGAGGTTCCCCACTCTAAATGTCCCTTGTGACTCCAAAATAGATGATAAAGGTTCTCATTTGAAACCATTGAGAGACTTATAATATCTCATCTTTTCTCTAGAACATATCCCAAACCACCCATTATATTTAAGTAGGGTTACTCCTCATCTTTTCTCTCCTTTTTATAGGTGTCTTGGCTTGATGTCTCTCTCTCCCACTTATGTGTAGCTTAAGAATGAGAAAAAATAAAAGTCAAAATAACTAAAGAAATTGAAATGAAGTTGCAATTATTTTATTATCTAAATATCATGACTTGAAAAATACATATGAGAAATCTTAAAACATCAATACCTTATAAATTTCCCCAATATAAGACACTAGAAGAGGGGAGAACCTGAAAGGGCAAAGGGTAATGACACCAAAAAGAGTAAGATAAGTGGAGTTGTTGAGGAAGAAAACTTTGAATAACCTCCTCCTAAGATGAGTGTCGATTTCGAGGTGCGGGAAATATAGTTCAAGGTTCTTATCACACAAAATCAATAGTCTAATGGTCAATGAACTAGAATCCAAAACCTATTATGACCCAAGACTTTCTAAAGTTGAATATATAGACATTCTATGGGGAATATGTCGAAGATGTTTTGGGTAAGGTAGAAGCATGGTTGGTCTCCATGGAAAATACCTTTAGAGTTTTGGGGTGCCTGAAGGACAATAAAGTAACCTTTACCACTTACCATCTTGAAGGGGCAGCCAAAAATGGCGGGAACACTACACTCGCTCCCAATAGGGTATTCCCCAAAATTTGAAGCTTTAAATCCATCTTTACTACGGGCTTTATCCCTCCCTCTGAGTTAAAGGATAAGGAGAATAATTCCTTAGTCTTACCCAATATAACTACTCTATTTTTTTAATAAAATAGGAAGTTTCACCTTGTGGAACACCATGACATAAATTTGAATGTTGAAGAGAAATTGGACTGTATCATTGATGGGCTCAATGTGTATTTGCAAACACCAGTTGCCTCTTTGAAGTATATTGGTTTTATAGATGTTTTTGTTCATGCCCTACAAATGGAAAGAACCCTGGGGATGGGGCATGGAAATAAACCCTCGAGCCTATCCTACCTAGGGCTTATAGATGATAATTCCTGTCCAACCTCGACAAGAAGGAAGACCCCATGATTATAATAAAGTCCATAGGAAGAAAAACAACAACCATGGACAAAGAAACCATCGTACTCAAAATAAAGGACAAGATCGAGGATATGACCAAGACACAAATCCAATGAGACCCAGGTGTTACAAATGTAGAAACAAGCACATCAAGCAATGTCAATACCAAAATCCACTTTGCTTCTACTACAAGGAGGAATGCCACTTCAAAGATAAGTGCCCACACCCACCTCTTGTATGGATCAACAAGTGCAACCCAAAGCTCTGATAGACCTATGTTTTTTCTTAGTGTAGAAAAGATTCATGAAGATGGTACATAGAGGTACTTTTTGAATTATGTAACTTTACATGCTATCATGGACCGTGCAAATTGTCATGTATTCTCTTAGAATATTGAAAAACTCAATTATGTGGACTGAGGCCAAAGGATATAACATTGAGATTGTGTTTTGTGATTGAAAAGTTCCTTTCCAAAAGAAAAAAAAGTCCACAATAAATCTAAATCCAAAATGTAAGAGGTATAAGACCTTGAATGCATGTTAGGGTGTTTTTGAAGAGATCGTGATATTCATATATGCTAGGGCTCTAACTATAGTTTATTGATGATAAAACCCTACGTTGTTATACTCATGTGTGACTACTCGAATGGATACCCTAGAAACTAGTGTGGAAGTGAGAGAGTACCCAAACTTAGAGTGTGATATAGAACTCTTGATATACTCAATATTGAGTGCCATTCCAACTTTCTCAGATGACCTATTGGATGGCACGTAGAAAATATAGAGCTAGAAATAGAGATATGAAACTAGATTCACACATATGGGTGTAGAGAGGATGTAATGCATAGACATAATGGTAAGCAACTAAATTATTCTGAATTATGAACAAGATCTTACAAAAGCCAAATTATTCTGAATTTTACAAAAGAAGGGGAGAGGATGACCTCTGAACAATCTTATAAATGCAAGAAAAATAAATCTAAAAATGGTTATTATGGATAGACCCTTAGCGATAATGTCTTGGAATGTGAGAGGTGTACAAAAAAAACTCACATGTTAGAGAAGAAATAAAAAGATTGTCTCATGATATTTGTATTGATGTTGAAACTAGGTGTCAAGCTGGAAACCTTGATAGTTTGGTTAATTTTGTGTGGAATATATATATATACATCTCAAACTTGGATTACTACTCTTATTTGATAATAGTTATCATGTGGTCTAATCATTCTATTTGTAGTGAAAATACTCTTTGATAATGATAATGCAATCCATTGTGATGTGAGTTTCCTTAGTAATATCTTTCATCTATCTGATGTTTATGGTGATAACATGGATTCTATTAGATATGTTCTTTGGGATTCTATTCTTCAAATTGAAGGTATGGTTACTAGTCCTTGGTGTGCTTTAGGAGATTTTAATGTAGTCAGATTTTCTTATGAAAAGTTGGAGGGAAATCCACCTACAAATCAATGTATGGATGATTTTAATATTTGCCTTACAGATATTGGTCTTGTAGAAATCTCGACTCAAGGACCCTTTTTAATAGGAAAAAATATGGTTTTTCTGCTTTTTCAAAGATTGATAGAATCATCTATAATTTAGATTTCCTTTCTTGTTATTCAAATGCTTGAGTTGGAGTTGCCTCTACTATTTTCTGTGACTATAGAATCTTAAAGTTGAATATTCTTCCTGGTTCCAAGAGAAGGTCTCCTTTTAGGTTCATTAACTCATGGACATATCATCCTATTTTTTTAATATTATCAGAGCAAATTGGTCCAGTGTGGTGAATGGTCCTCTTATGTTCCGTCTATATACTAAAATTAATAGATTGAAAGCAAACCTTATTAGTTGGCACAATGAAAGTTATGGTGATGCCAGTAGTAATGCAAGAATACTGGAGTTTGAAGCTAGCTGCCTACAAGAAAAGTCTAATTTAAGTCTGTCTAATACTTTTGTTTTATTTGAGCTTTCTATTAGTAGGGCTAAGCCTTGAGATCCCTTGAGCTGGAAGAGATTTTCTTCAAACAAAAATCTAGGATCTAGTGGTTGAAAGAAGGAGATAGTAATACAATGCATTTATATGATTCTTTAATGACTAGACCTTTGTCTTTTAGTATTAACATGCTCCTTATTGATGGTATTGAATGTGTGGATCATATGATTATCAATGATCATATTGTGAACCACTTTGAGAATCTTTTCAATTCTAATGCAGGAAATTCTATCCAATGGAAGACCAATGGAAAGTTCCTTTTCCTAGTGAGGAACAAGTTCAAGAGATGAGTAGGTGGGTAACTTTAGAGGAAGTTTCGAAGGTTTCAAGAAGGATAAAAGTCCTGGTCTGGATGGCTTTAATGCTCTCTTTGTTTCTACTACTTGGGATATTGTTGGGCAGAATGTTCGCAAAGCTGATCTCACTTTTTTTAATAACTCAAATATCCTGAAGGAATGTAATGGAACTTATATCACTCTTATCCCAAAAGTTAAAGAAGCTATGAGTATTAAGGATTGGAGACCTATTTCTTTATGTAATTTTGTGTACAAGGTCATCTCAATAATCCTTGCTAATAGGTTACAACTTATTTTTCCCTCCATTATTAATCTTAATTAGGATGCTTTTGTAAAAGGGAAGAAGAATTGGAGATGCTAGTTTTCTTGCAAATGAAATTCTTAGTTCTTTTCCCAACTCTTATGGTATTTTGACGATGTGTATTAAAGTTGATCTTGCAAAAGCCTACGATATTGTTAGTAGAGAATATATCTTGATGATTATGAAGAAGATGGGTTTAGTGTTGGTTAGAATGCAATAAGGTGTGTTTTGAATCATGTTCATACATGTTTTAAAAGTAAGGCTCTCTGCTATTTTGTCTTGTATGGTTTGTGGATGCAGAGGAATGATAGGCTTTTTAATAACAGAAGAGACAACAATGAGGATGTTTGGAATTCTATTAAAAAAATATTTTGTGACTTTGGATGTTGAGTGTGTTTACTACTGCTCTCCTATTGCTGGCCTTTGTTTGTGCTCTTAGATGTTTATACTGATCTTGATGTTGGCGGTTTTGTTTGCTGCTATGACTTATTTTTTTCCTCTATGAGTGATAGAGGTCTCTTATTCTTGGCTAGTTCTGGTATGCAGTTGGGAGGTTTATATTAGGGATTTCATATTTGTGATGCCCCCATGTTCACTATGGTTATGAGAGTTTCTAAAAGTTTTTTGCATCCCTAAAGGTGATCTTGGGAGATGTTTAATCTTATCTGCTTTTCTTTCTAGTTCTTTATGTAACAACCTCCCTTTGTGGATCAGAGTTGTTCTAAGGGGGTATGGTATTTCATGGGTATTCAGAGATGTTTCTTCAACTTAGATGCACATGAGCTTTCTCTGGAGTATTCTCACTTGAAGATACGAGTGTTGTTTTGGGTTTTAGTCTTTATACATGGTTTTTATCTTCATTTTTTTTCTAGGATGTGATTTTTCAAAAGAAGGTGTTTTTGGATGTTATTGGACTAATGAACCTGACAAGTCTAAGGGAAATTTTGTCAAATCAATATATCCTTTAATATTCTATGATAATACTATATATATTGTTGTTGTTGTTTATCCTCCACACTTCATACTGACCTCCAGATAATCCTCTGATGTCTTCCACCAGATTCCCACAAGTTTCACCTAAACCTAGGACTCATGAAAAAAATTTCTTAGAGAAGGCTTATATTTCATCTAAAGAACAGATGTAGGTTGAAGGGGAGTTAGAAAAATAAACAAGTAACATGTGTTGATTCGTTTATATCTTAATTTTCTTCTATTACCCTCCAATATGTCACCCTTGGTGTAGGGACAAGTATATGTTCCTCATCTTTCCTCCAGTCTCCTTTCTAAGAGTCTTAGGAGCTAAAGGCTTGAAGAAGTTAGTTGATTAATGAGTCTCTCGAGGCTAAGGTAAATTTTGTCAAAACAAATATATCCTTTTGATATGATATGATATGTATACATATATACGTACATATGAATTCTTTTTTATCTTCCACATTCTGCACTGATGTGCAGATCACCCTCTTTTGTCTTCTGCCATTCTGCCACAATTTTCACATATGTCTAGGATTCATGAGTAGATTTTCGTAAGAGAGGCTTGTATTTCTTCTCAAGAAATGATCTATAGATGAAGGGAATTAGAAAAATAAATAAGTTATGTGTCCTAATTATTTTGTACCATATTTTTCTCCTCTTACCCTTCAAGACGTCACTCTTGGTGTGGAGTAAGGATATGTTCTTCCTCTTTCCTCCAATTTCTTTTCTAGAAATCTTAGGAGCTAAAAGATTGAGAGAAGTGATACCTTTGGAAGAGATCCACCCTATTATTGCTTTGAACGACATAAACACCATTTTAGGATGCTCTCAACTATAGGGCGAGGGAATTATATATGTTGAGGAGATTTCTTGTGGAAACATCTGAATTGCTTAAATATTATCTTATTTTTTGGCAACTTGGATATGAATGGAGAAAATGGGATTGATTCAAATTAAGTATGAAATTTATTTGATCATTGTACTCTTATTTTATGTGATGACACTCTTAAATCCTTGGATTTGACATAATATTGTCTTAGTGCAAATTTGATCAAAGTAAGAGGGATATTCTCAGTAGCTTAAATAATTTAGGGGCTCACTTTGAAGCATCACATTAGTTGGCGTCATGGAAAATATCAAAAATGTTGCCCCCTTTCATAGTAATCCTAAGACAAGACTATAAGAGTTAATCCTATTATTTAATTGTACTAAATTGCAGACAACAAAAATTACCTTGGGAAAGGAAAACACTCAGTTGAAGAAGTAATCCTAATATTAAGTTGTACTAAATTGCATACAACCATAATTACTTGAAAGTTATAATAGGGAGGGGGATGAGCTAGTTAGAATTGTCATTGGATCTATTAATGGGCTCTAGAGGGAGTTGAGTAGAGATAAAACCACTTAAACAAAATTTATCAGACCTTCAAGATATTTTCCAAGATAATATTGCAAGTATGAAATTTGAATATAACTAAGCAACCATACAAGGGGGAGAGAGAGATATTGAACAAACACCAAATAACACAAGTTTTGATAGTTGTTTCAACCTTTAAACTAGGATATGTAGATCACTACCTTGAGGGATAAAACTCTAAAATTTTCAACCATGTATCACTCCTTATATTCCACTATAAGATTTACAACATAAGACCACCCTTTTCTATATTAATGGCAAACTAGCCTTCCCTTTAAAGATAGGAGAGCCAAAAAAACCTTATAAAGGATTTACATATCCATGACTATGAGTTGTTTGCCTTACCAAGGACTTATATACTCTCACAAAAAGTATTCGACCTTCTCCAAGGACTTATCCACTCTTGCAACGAGTCTTCAGTCTTCAAGGTATTACCCACTCTTGTTTTGGATCTTCAGCCTTTGACTTCACCTTCATTAAGGAGAAGCTTTTCACCAAGGTCCTCATACCCATCTTCTTCACCTCTCTTATCCAAGAGACAGAATCTTCATCTTCATGGTAGAAAGAGAGATTGGAAGGTAGAGTAATGAGAGCCTCACAAGATATACATATAGGAATAACTCTCTTACAAATCTTCTAATTTCTCTAATGGATGTAGCAACTAATTAAACTCATGAGAGTGTATGGAGGCTCTTAGAGACAAATCTCTCTCAACTATAGTATGATATTCATATTGCTTGGATAACCATTGAATGAAGCTCAACATGTCCTATTAATGGTTGAGTATGCCTCCTAGCTATTAGAATCATTTAGAATTAATTCTATCTATTTTGGGGAGAGTCCAACAAATGTATTTCACTTTACAACTCTCTCCAATGACTATTTTACACTTTACAACTACAAGTATCACTGATCGAGATTCAGGGAAGATATCCCGACTGGTGACAGTAAAAGACAACTCTTTTAGAGTCATTAGTCGAGATACTTATCAGTTAATATCTCGGTCATCGATCATGCATGATCAAGATAAAAGTCTCACCAAAAAAGATGTGTACCAGGACAATCTCAACCGATGAAATGCACTAACATTTAGTCTATCATTCTGTGTAAACATGCATAAATCATCAATATAATTAATTTTGTTAAACTTTTAAGCTTAATTACAAGTCTTACAATCATTACAAGTGATCTTAAAAATTACCTAACAAGATATACTATGTACTCTTAAAACTGGTTTTCTTGTGTATGGCTAGATTTCTCCAATCTAGGATTTCCAAGTTTAAGCATTTGGAGTGTGTCTATCTACTCTAAAATCACTCATGTAGATATATTAGATACAAATAATTGGAATGGTGTAGTCATATTACAAATAAGGGTTTAGTCAATTCAGACCTCGACTTAACGTTCTCCCCCTTTTTGAAGATGACAAACCATTCCATACATGCAATGAAAGTTTTCAAGTAAAATCACACCTTAAAAACATAAGGGTTTCAGTTTGAGTTTGTGGAAGAAAAAAATGATGGGGACTTATCCTTTGTCCAAGTTTATTATAGATAGAAGGGCATCCCCACCTCTCCTATATATAGGATAAGGGGGACATATACAGACTCAATACAACATCTATTCAACCAAGACACAATAGACCCATATTACAAAATAGGCTAAATTATTTAAGTAAATAGACTCTATCACCCCCACCCTCAAATTGGAGTTTGGGAGAATCCCAAGTTAGCTTTCAAACAGATAGAGAGACTAAAGACAAAGAAACAAAATAAAAAGTTAAGACAAGCCCATACAAGAATTTCTCCCCTCAATATTACATTGTCACCCAAGCACTAAAGTACTCCCCATCAAGTAGATAATCTAAAAGTGGGTATAAATTCATGTAGCAGGTGCTTCTTGATCAATGTGAAGCAGCATATGGACCAAATTGAACATCAACAAGTAGGCATCATGGTCCTCATTGCAATTGTTATTGTCATCAAATATACCAGAGAGTGTGGGAACACAAGAAGCAACAAATAACGTTCATACAAGGTATGGACAAGAAAAAAGTTAACATGCACATGACACGAATAAGCCAGAGAGTGATGGATCACTATAGCAAAAAGTAGACGGCATCGACAAATAAAAGACCAGTGTTCAAAGCACAAAGCAGCAAAAAGACTCCAAGACGAATAACAGTAGCAGAAAAAAACATGAAGCTCCATCGTACGCATGTAAGCCACCAAAGATACCATCATGATCTCATTATATAATTTCCATCCACTAGTACATAAACGGCCTTTAGTGTCAGTTATTTAAGGCCTTTAGTGTCGATTTTTAAGCGACACCTATGTGGGCGCCGCTAAAAGCCCAACCGTTACGCGTCAGTTCTCAAGCCGACACCACAACCCTTCGCGCGCCACCGAAAACGCGCCAGTAGGGTGATATAGGTGTCGGTTATTAGCTTTGAAACTGACGCCATAAACCTTCGCTCCACAGAAAGGGCGCCATCTGGGACACTATCGGCGTCGGTTTATTAGTGCTAACTGACGCCATCTCACCCGCTGCCACAGCCGTGCTGGCTAGCATGACCGTGGTGTCTGGCACGCTGCCACGACCGTGCTGGCCAGCAGGTCGTGGTGTCCGGCCTCATTAGGGAAATCGACGTCGGTTACTAGTAGGGAAACTGACACCGTAAGTATTTTTCGTCGGTTCTATACAAATAACCGACGCCTATTTTATGTTTTTTGTTCTGTCAGTCTACAGACCTGCTGAGGCTGGTCGCAGGATGAAAAACCTGCAGTTCAGTTATGAACTGTAGGTTTTACGACATCCATTGATATCAGCCAACAACAGGCCACAAACCTACAAAATTAACAACATAAATGTTCACACATTTAGCAACCTGCAGTTCCATTTGATTTTCACACATGTAGAAACATTCATGTAGAAATATGTAGTTCCATTCATTTTCACATTCACACATGTAGAAACATTTATATAACAACCAACGGTTTCATTCATTTTTACTCAAACGCATGTATAAACATTCAGACACATGTAGAAACATTCACACATATTATAATTCAGAAATTCATTAACAAAATATCAATTTTTAGTCATTATTCACTATCAACATCCCAATTATATGTTAAAACCCCCACTACTTGTATGGTTGTTGCCCATTCTTCTCTTACTTCATTTAATTCTCCCGTTGTATAGGAAGCATGTACATTTGGTAAGACCTTTCCTGTAGTGTGGTCCGTTTTAAATACCTGCAAAGAGAATGATGTATATATATAATTAATGAGCTATAAATAAGATTGATATATTTCATATTATCTAATGAGACTATATATAATACCTCAGGAATGGTATCGATGTCCACTACGGCATATTTGATAATCATGTGCATAAATCGCATCACATAGTATGTGCATGCCCATCCGTTGTCTTGTGTAGCACACTATAAATTAAAACATACAAAATATTTAAAAATACAACTAATTAAGCACTGTTCACATAAATAATATATACATTGCAGTCGGGAACTTACTTCCACGTTCTTCCAAGTTATTTGTTGGTTCTTTTTCCTGGGGACCTTTCCTCCAGCCTTTTTGAACTCATCTAAACCCCTACATGTTAATGTAACACAGTACAATGCATAATTAAATAGTAATGTAATAACATATATTAACGAGTATGAAAATGAAATATTTCTCACCAGAATAATGCCATTTTCATTTTGTGTCCATATTTGAATTCAATTTACTCCCCTTAGGATCTAGATAATAGACAGTGAACGTCTCGGGGACAATAACTAGTAACTCCCAATACATACCACTAGAGGTAAAAAAGTTAAAAATTAATAACTCAAATTCCATAATAAAAATGTAATTTTAGTAAGTCCAAATTATAATAAGCAAAGTAAACTTACTCCACATTGAATGGAGCTATTATCAACGTCTTCTTATTTTGAGCAAAATTTGTAAAAGCATCACAACAATATTGTTGAACTGACGGAGGGTCTTTAGCTACTAGACTAATCAAAGATGGAATCAAAAATCCTACATGTTCAAATAAAAAATCTGCACATATCTTGTCTAAGTAGCTGCAAAACATGTATTACGTATGCATTAATAAATAAGAAACCAGATCACCAGATCCTACACAAGGTATATGGATGTATAAACAAGATCTCACCTTATCCATAGCTCTATCACAGATGTATTCAGTCAATCATATCGAAACAACTCCAAAATATCTTGTATAAATAGATTGCTTTCGTATGACTGACCTACAACATCCACATCTATAGAAACAGTTATAGGGCAATTTACATCATGTTCGCCTAACCATATTGCCATACCCCTAAAATTAGGACCTAACGGGACATGTATGTCTTGTGGAACCCAACTTGGTAAGGTAGGAGGTGGAGGTGGAGGCCTAGATGTTGTGGGTGTCTTCTTTTTAACCTGTATATATATATAATTTCAGATCAATTGACATCATATACACACACTAACAATTTAACGTAATGTAAATTTACCATACAGTTTCAGTATAGACGACATCCACTTTTGGCCATAATATCACTCTGCCTTCTGCCTCACCAAGTGTTTCACAATCTGGGTGGGCATATGGAAATAGAAAATCTATCCAGTTGGGGAATATATGTAGCGGGCTCACACTAACCCAACCAACTGGTAATGGAGACCCATGAAACATTTCCCCTGGTAGGGATGGGTAAGACGATGCCTCTGCAATGACATATTATTTCTTTTTTAGATGACATGGCTTCAACCCCTACAAATTTGTGTAAAGAATGTTATATACATATCATCTTGAAAACATATCATCTTGAAAAGACTAGTTATTATGTCATAAAAACACTTACAGTGGATGTGCTAGGTGGTGGGTCTACAGGATTACTCCCAACCTCTGTAGTAGGAGTAGAGTGGGACGCCATAGGTACTGTCTGCTGAGTGGCAGTCTGAGATGCCTACCACTTGCTCAGTGCTTCTTCGAGTTTCCTATCAACTAGCTTATCTACCTATACATGGATAAAAGAAACGTTAGCTTCTGATTATTGAATTCTCTTTTATAGTAACATTATAAAGAAAGAATAGGTTACCTCTTCTTGTGAAAGTCCCACTTTTGGGACATGTTTGCGTTGGGATGGCCCAAAGAATGCTTTGATGCCCACACCAGTGCCTACAACCCTAACACGTCCAGGATGCTCTAGGTTACTCAGAGCAACTGTCAATTCATCCCTTATGCCCTCAGGGATGAACTTGACTTGTTTCTTCAGCTCGTGCAACTCCCGCTAATTGCCAAAACAAAAAATTGTAATTAAGTAAACACCACAAATAATCAATATTTGAACGATTGCTATAAGAGTTGTATTTTACCATTTTTGCAGCCGCCTCAGCAGTTGCGGGCTTCCTTATTTCTCCCTTCTTGTTTTTCCTCCCAGCTATCTAGACATCATGGCGAGGCAGAGGTGTGATACCTATAGTAGAGGACTCCTGAGTAGCAGTAGACTGAGCAGTAGCCTCAGACTGTAGTCTTTGGTGAATGCCTACATACACCTTTGGACCCATTGTGTGGTCATGCACATTCAGTGCACGCCTTGCTTTTTGCGCCTCACTGAGGGCCTAGTTAGTATGCACATTAATGATTTGGTTAGTAATACTAAATGTTAATCTTGAATAGATGAATACAACGTATATTAATTAAATTGGGGGTGACGCCTAATACCTTGAATTCATCAGTTTGTCTTGAAGCAACAAATGCATCCCATTCTTCTTGGTCCAGGAAGTTCCACTGTTCTGTGGTTGTCTTCTTCCTCTTGTCACCTTCTTTTATGTATTCTCGGGTGAGATTTGTCCTATAGTTCCTTAGGATTCTCCCACAGCATTGCATCACACATTTACGATGCATCTTTTCATCCAATTCAAATATACTCTGCAAAATAGAATTACTATTAACTAGTACCAAAAAATTAGTAATATAACAAATAGAATTGCAAATTAATAATAACTCACGCATAAATCTTTCCATATTACGTCTTTCTTCTCCTTAGGAACTTTATGCCAAGAATCTATCTTACAACCGCAATGGCTACGAGTAACATACCTAAGATATGAAACAAACGAATTGCGATTCACTCCAATTGCATTTCCTGCATTATCAAAATCCACAACAAGTTTGGGTCCATTGCCCCTTTGCACTATTAACTTCTTCATCATAGTGATGCCCCTTCTCTTGTCAACTTTTTGGTGCTACTCATCAAGTGCCTCAAGTGCTTCAGAGGGTACATTTGCATCATCAACCTAAAATTTGACAAAATAAACACACTTACAGGATATAACTAGAAATGGACATATAGATATAAATATATGATATATATTTTTCAAACTTACATTATGAGGCGGTGCATTGATGTCCTCACCCTCACGGTAATCATCAACACGGTCATCAGGAGAATGGTCAGCCATCTGAAAGTTCACATTCACATTGTAAAGTTCACATTGTAAAATAATTCATATTGTAAAGCTCACATTGTAAAGTTCACATTCACATTATAAAGTAATTCACATTGTAAAATTCACATTGTAAAGTTCACATTCACATTGTAAAGTAATTAACATTGTAAAGTAATTCACATTGTAAACCTCACATTGTAAAGTTCATATTCACATTGTAAAGTAATTCACATTGTAAAATTCACATTGTAAAGTTCACATTCAGAAAAATAAAACATATAAAAAATATAAACATACCTCTAATATTGCAATTTTTTATCAATTAACAATCCTTCATTGTGATCTCCATGAAAACCTCTAGAGGGGGGGTGAATAGAGTTTTATAGAGATTTTAAAATAATTTAAACTCAAGCAACCACAAAGAAAGATTGGACAAAGAGACACAAGGGTTTAGAGTGGTTCCTAGCCTTAGCAAATACTAAGGTAGTCAGTCCACTACCCGGTTGCTTACCCAACCGGGATTTGAAAAGAAATTATTTTATTACCTCGCAAGGACTTTACATAAAATACATTTCTTTTCCCTAAACCCTTCAAGCAGCCTTCACCTAGAAGTAATCGCCCAACTCGAAGCAGCCTTCCCTTGAAGTAGATGCACCAACACCCGTTGCACCAGCCTTCTGAAGTAGCTTCCCGTGTGATAGCCTTCTTGAAGTAGCTTGAAGTCCCCTTCTCCACCTGAGAAGTCCACCCTCTCCAATCCGCAGCCTCCAACCCTAGGAGTAGCAAGGAGAGTACAAGGAATAAATAGGAACAAGAAAGAAATACAGAAATTACAATACCGTTGTAAGCACAAGGCTTGATTTTCCTATATCAAGCGTTTGGATCTCCCAACCAAGATATATAGCAATGTGATTATTATGTGTAGGAGATCATAGTCTATAGGACACGAAACGGTAGCAATATGAATGTATAACAAGTGTGGGAATTGCACTATTGCTCTAAACAGATTGCCAATGTAGTGTATGCTCAAAGATTGCACAATTGAGTATGTAAGTATGTTCTAGTGTCCTATGGCTTGTCCTATTTATAGGAATGGCCTAAGTATGCTTAAGGACGTTCTAGACAACTTCTAGGGGGTTCCTAGTGCTTAACTAGCCGTTAGGAATAAGTTAGGCGCATTAGCAACGGCTAGTTAATTAATTCTGCAGTTGTTATCAGAGACCATCTCGGTCGAGGACTTGTCGACCGAGATGCCCAGTCGGTCGAGGATTTGTCGACCGACAGGCTCTCTGGATTAACGTTTATTTGCAACTGTCAACTGCTATGTCTAACGGCTACTTTTGGTCAATCTCGGTCGAGAAGTTTGTCGACCGAGAGTGTCTCGGTCGAGGAGTGTGGTCGACCGAGAATGACTCTGTTTTCAAACTTTCAATTAAGATACTAAGTGTGTGCATGAGTGTGCATTATGTGATCCTATTAGAAGGAGATGCCTTAACTAAGTGTGGTGTTTAGCTAGGGAGATCTAACGCTTGATTTACATGAAGTCTAAGTACTTGTACATTATATATTTGTACAAGTTTACAAATGATTACATTGCATGACATTTATAAACATTCAAGCGTAAGGATTCCCTAGAACTTTGTCATCACCTTGTTCCTGCACACTTAAGTAGCTCGTTAGATTAATAAGAATGAAATGTTTGTCATCATCGAAACAAAGGGATTTATCCAATTTATCCAACAATCTCCCCCTTTTTGAAGATGACAAACATTTCCTAAATATGAAATAAGGAAATATAAAGCATGTGAGTTTCATACCTGAAAATTTACCTTTTGTAGCCATTTATGTTTTTCAAGTGAGTGCTGGCCAAGATGTGATGAAACTCTTTTATATATATTTTTATATTCTTTCTCCCCCTTTGTCATTTCAAAAAGATATCCAAAGTGAATGTTTTATTTTTCTTCTCCCCCTTAATATAATGCTCCCCCTTAATTAGATATCCTATGGATTTTTATCTAATTTATCCACAATTTGTTTCTTAATCATTCACAAAGGATGTGAAGCCTTGAAATGATAAGAGATTCCTTTAAGCATATGATGAATGTATATTGATTTCTCATGAATCAAAGGATGTTAAGCCCGAGATTAAATGAGAATCCTCTAAGCTTAGATTACATAAAAAATGTCTCCATCTAAAAGCCCTATTTTGGGTAGAGAATTCCTGTAAATACAAGATACCATTTTCAATAAATTCATAAATTTCTTGAAAATTTTCAGCTACACATAATATTTTTGTAAGCTTCTTTAATCAAATGGTCAAAGTTTTGATAATCTCCCCTTTTATGCTTTGCTCCCCCTTAGATAGATGAAAGTTTGAATACTAAGCAAATATATAAGATGTCCAAGATTTAACAAAGATGTATGCAATTTATGTTAATCTGAAAAACAGAAACCCAGTCGGTCGACAGTTGCTCGACCGACAATGTTCTCGGTCGACTAGTTGCTCGACCGAGAATGTTTCTGGAGAACTGTTTTGTTATTTGAAAATTTAATTTTGATTGTAATAGATGCCTGTTTGAATTATTATTCCCTTATTTGTTATGCTCTACAATAATGAACTTATAATCCATGTTTTGAAGATGTCTCATATGCCAAACAAATAACCATGTGAATAAAAATGGCAAATTTCATTCAAGAGCATGAAGAAGATTACAATCATATAGAATTTGACTAATCATTTTCATTACAACTATTACAACTCCAAAACTTCACAGGAAAGATTTAAGAATGACATCGATGTCTGGATCTTTCCCAAGAAATGGCTCGGCTCCATAGTATTGGACCAGAGTTTTCCAATCCAAAGCACCAGTTGTAGTCAACGCATATGCTTCCAGGAAAGTGGGAACTCGGTCAAAACGGAAGTGAGCAGCTATGTCTTGCAATTGTATGGAAGAAAATTGAGTATGTGCAAGATCCATTGATGGTGAAGGTGGATGTTGGTAGTAGTTGTATGAGGGGTTAAATGGGTTGAGCATGCCAGGGTTCAAAGAATGCGGATATTCATCGGTTTGGCCAGGAGAAAGGTTTTGCATTCTTTGATTTAAGTATGTCATGGCATGGTGATTGTAGTTTAATTGTCTACTAAGATGATATTGGGAGCCAGTAATATAAGTAAGGGTATTTTGGATGGGATCAATGGAAAGGCTAGTAGGAGGAGGGGGTGGTATATCCTGATGTGATGACTCTCCTTCTACTCTTGCCCTTTTATGGCCAAAGTCAATTCCCATCTTCTCTACGGTGTTCTTACTTATCTTTGGTGGTCTACGCTCCCATATGTATCCCATATCTTCAATGTTTGACTTAAGAAAATGTTGAGTAATCTGGCATACAAAATCGGCATATGGTGGATTGCCAGAAAACTCAAGCATATTTTTAAGTATTATGCGAATGAAGTTGATGGGAATTTCTTTTATGATAGCATAAATTAGACACATATGGAAGATAGGAACCTCGGATTTATTGGCTCGTGGATGTATGTTGGTGGAAACAATGAGGTTTACTATTCTACATGCCGGTTTTAGGTTTATTGCATAATAGGTTCCCCTATCTTCATGACAAGTGGTATTGGCTTGAAATATGGCTCTTTTTATATCACTAAGACTAGTGGTGTGGTCATCATGGGAAAATAAATTTATTGGATTGCCGGTGGAAAGGTCAAGGAAATCTTGATATTCATCTATATCAATTTCAAGCATGTCAAGAATATCCCCTTCGGAAAATTTAAAACTATGCCCATTGACCATGGTGTAGAAGAATGTGGTGTCATTTTCGGTGTGGGATAGAAGATTGGCATAGAATTCGTTGACTACCTTAATAGAATAGGAAGGAAAGGATGGATTGATGAAGTCCTTCAGCTTTTGTACTCCAAAGAGATGCTCCAGGTCGACTATGTTGATGAAGTCCATCACTTCGACCGGACGTCGGGGAAGAGGAGCTTTAGAGGAAAGCCGAAAGTATCTATCTCCAGCATCTCCGTCGACGAAGGCGATGTCATTGATGATCGTCAGTGGCGGAGTGGCTTCCCGATCTTCTCTTCTTTTTCTTCCGGCAACTTTCTTCTTCCCACGGACAGTTGATGATGAGGCCATTGTGTTTCTTGAGAGTGGAGAAGAAGCAAGGAAAATTTGAGGGTAAGAGTGCTGAAGGATTGCACGAAATTGCACTAGAGATGGACTATGGAAGCAAGGAAATGCAAGTGTGAGTAAGTGGCTCGTTTTTGCACTTATTTATAGAATTCCAGCGACCCGGTCGGTCGACGACTCGTCGACCGAGCGTCCGCAACGGTCGAGTTGCAGACGCG
Source organism: Alisma plantago-aquatica (assembly GCA_963693085.1). NCBI lineage: Eukaryota > Viridiplantae > Streptophyta > Magnoliopsida > Alismatales > Alismataceae > Alisma > Alisma plantago-aquatica. Next base: position 766,010,662 of record OY856413.1, on the reverse strand, counting down.
CCACTTGGTCCTCCAACGGTAAAGAAAACGGTCATAACGGTCGGGTCGTAACGGTCATATCCAACGGCTATTTCTCGGTCGAGCGCTTGTCGACCGACGTTGTCTCGGTCGAGCACTCGTCGACCGATAGTTCGTCCGATACTGAGTCTGTTTAGAATTTGTCGGTCGAGTGAGATGGGCTGACCGAGTGATTCTCGGTCGACGAAGTCGTCGACCGACAGACTTACTGAGTTCAAATTTTTTGACTGAATTTTAATGCAAATCATAGAACATTTTTGTAGAGCATATGTATATGTATATTCCAAGGGAGTAATAATCTTTAAGGTTTCTAATTACCACAAATGATTTGACGTTTTGATTTAAAAATATGCTAAGATTAAGTTCAATAAAATAATGTTCATATAAACAATTTTTTATCAAAGTTTATTTTAGGTCGCCCTTGATTACGACCATAGCGCCCCTTGGTCAAATTTTATTTTAACCAAGAGGCATATTCTGCAGGTTTCCAGTATGAATCATTTAAATGCGAAGTATAAGTTTTGCAGATAGCTTGCAAATATCAATTTGAGACTCATTAAAGTGTACTAATTATGAGAGCTTAATAAGGACATCAAATATGATGAAGCATATTCAAGAATAATATCCATTCATGAATTTAAGATTACTTTGGATAGACTAAAATAAGTGATGCTTAATATAAAAGCACACAAAAATTTATTTGAAACATTTTATTCATCGCAAGTATTTCTGAAAAATAAATGTACAATAAAGGAATGATTAAATAGAAATGTAAGCATGATCAGTTAAGAATAATTTTCACATACAATGTAAAGATTTACAGCAGTCTGAGAACAGTGATATGCTCGGTCGACAATTGCTCGACCGAGGATTATTCGGTCGACAACTTCTCGACCGATCAAGTTTCTGGAAACTGTTTCAGAAATATATTTCAAGTGCAATATAGGCTGTATCTTATTCAGAGATCAGTTTGAGATAAACATATGTGTATCAAGGTGCTATTAAATCTTTTAATTTTTGATTTTGTTATCCCTAAATGTTAAGTTGAGATAGACATAAGGATATACAAATTAAGGTCTTTGGTCATATCTCAACTTAGTCGAACCTATTTAATTTAAGGGTTTTGGAACCCATACCATCTCGATATTCTTTTTCTTGTATGGGCATGAAAAAGAATAATGTCCAAGGCGTGAGCAATAATGACAACAAATTGAATCAACCTCAAGCCTTTTTCTATGGTTTTGATCTGGGTTATTCTTGGGTATATACATTTTTGTGCCTCTAGGTATATAAGCAGATTGACTTGCTTGTGTCCTTCTAAGTTGTTGATGGGATTTCTCATTAGGCTTATAACCTAGTCCTCTTCTCCCTATTTGATGATAGGAGTTTTCTAATATTCTATGAAGGATTCCATTGTTGCTTAACTTACTAACTTCTTGTTGCAACTTAATGATCTCATCCATTCTTTTCTTGATATCTAATTTTGCTTGGTCTAGATTGGATGATAACATATTTTTTTCTTTCACTATATTGTCATAATCTACATGGGTGCATAATATGGGTTGTTTTTGAATATCATTTAATTTTGTAAGCAATTCAGCTTTTTCTTGACATAGAAGATCATAGTTTGTTTCTAGAGTAAAGATCTTTACTTCACTGTTACTTAGAGATGATTTCAAGGTACGATTATCAGACATAATGCTGTCTTTTTCAAAACCAAGAGTATTCAATTTAGCATATAAATCGTCATTTTCGGATGTAAGAGCCAGAAGTCTAGCGTTTAGATCATCATTTTCTTTACTAGATTTCTTTAACTTCTTTTTGCATTCAACATATTTATTGTGTGTTTCTTCAATAATAGCAACTAACTCCTCCTTGGGTAAATCAAGCAAGCTTACCTCTTCTTCTTCTTCCTCACTTATTGTAGCAACGAAACACTCTTTATGTGCATCTTCTTTCTTTGACCTCCATGGACATTTAGACGTAGAGTGCTTTGTTCCTAAGCACCAATTGCAACTAGTCGAACTTTGGTCCATGCTCCTTTTCTTGTGGTTGTAGTCACCTCCTCCCTTTATCTCTTCAAGACCTTGTTAGGGCTCCTTGATGCCTGCTCTGATACCAATTGAAAACCTCTAGAGGGGGGGTGAATAGAGTTTTATAGAGATTTTAAAATAATTTAAACTCAAGCAACCACAAAGAAAGATTGGACAAAGAGACACAAGGGTTTAGAGTGGTTCCTAGCCTTAGCAAATACTAAGGTAGTCAGTCCACTACCCGGTTGCTTACCCAACCGGGATTTGAAAAGAAATTATTTTATTACCTCGCAAGGACTTTACATAAAATACATTTCTTTTCCCTAAACCCTTCAAGCAGCCTTCACCTAGAAGTAATCGCCCAACTCGAAGCAGCCTTCCCTTGAAGTAGATGCACCAACACCCGTTGCACCAGCCTTCTGAAGTAGCTTCCCATGCGATAGCCTTCTTGAAGTAGCTTGAAGTCCCCTTCTCCACCTGAGAAGTCCACCCTCTCCAATCCGCAGCCTCCAACCCTAGGAGTAGCAAGGAGAGTACAAGGAATAAATAGGAACAAGAAAGAAATACAGAAATTACAATACCGTTGTAAGCACAAGGCTTGATTTTCCTATATCAAGCGTTTGGATCTCCCAACCAAGATATATAGCAATGTGATTATTATGTGTAGGAGATCCTAGTCTATAGGACACGAAACGGTAGCAATATGAATGTATAACAAGTGTGGGAATTGCACTATTGCTCTAAACAGATTGCCAATGTAGTGTATGCTCAAAGATTGCACAATTGAGTATGTAAGTATGTTCTAGTGTCCTATGGCTTGTCCTATTTATAGGAATGGCCTAAGTATGCTTAAGGACGTTCTAGACAACTTCTAGGGGGTTCCTAGTGCTTAACTAGCCGTTAGGAATAAGTTAGGCGCATTAGCAACGGCTAGTTAATTAATTCTGCAGTTGTTGTCAGAGACCATCTCGGTCGAGGACTTGTCGACCGAGATGCCCAGTCGGTCGAGGATTTGTCGACCGAAAGGCTCTCTGGATTAACGTTTATTTGCAACTGTCAACTGCTATGTCTAACGGCTACTTTTGGTCAATCTCGGTCGAGAAGTTTGTCGACCGAGAGTGTCTCGGTCGAGGAGTGTGGTCGACCGAGAATGACTCTGTTTTCAAACTTTCAATTAAGATACTAAGTGTGTGCATGAGTGTGCATTATGTGATCCTATTAGAAGGAGATGCCTTAACTAAGTGTGGTGTTTAGCTAGGGAGATCTAACGCTTGATTTACATGAAGTCTAAGTACTTGTACATTATATATTTGTACAAGTTTACAAATGATTACATTGCATGACATTTATAAACATTCAAGCGTAAGGATTCCCTAGAACTTTGTCATCACCTTGTTCCTGCACACTTAAGTAGCTCGTTAGATTAATAAGAATGAAATGTTTGTCATCATCGAAACAAAGGGATTTATCCAATTTATCCAACACTCCACGCACATACAAGTCATCACTAGCTTCAATATTTGCTGGTGTTGGCAACCCAACTGAGAATGGACTGGAGTCATCATACTTATCATAGTACTCTTCTTCATCTATAGGATCTTCAATGAACTGTCTTTTACCATGAAGAACGACCGACAATTTATCATTTGCAGGATCATCGATATAAAATACTTGTTTCGCCTGTGATGCCAATATGAATGGTTCACCCTTCTCGCCAATCTTTTCAAAGTTCACTAAAGTGAAACCCAATTCATCCACTATAACTCCTTTGGTGTTATCAACCCAATTACATTTGAAGAGCGGAATTCTGAAATCTATGTAGTCAAACTCCCATATGTCTTCAATGACACCGTAATATGACATTTGAGATTCACGTGGACTCTTATCCTTTGCACTTGCAAAAAACATAGTCGACGCTTGAAGGGTGACCCCACTATTTTGGACGACACTCTTATCATCTTAGCGCTTTGTGTAATATGTGAATCCATTAATGCCATACCCTTCATAATACATAACATTCAATTTCGGTTTAAAGGCGAGGCATTTGATAGTTTCAGTAATATTATCTGGTGTTTGAGATAGTTGATGTAAGACTTTATCTTTGAACCACTTAATAAATGTCTTGTTATGCTCTCTAGCAAGCCACATTGTATTGGCTCGAGGATATTGTATCTTGATGCAATTGGTATGTTCCTTGATATAAACACTCACTTCGTCCATGTTGTGTAAAATATATAAGTGACCTTGTTCCAACTGCTCACGGCTGATTACTTTCACCAGTGATCCCAAAATTCCTTTGCCAAATTGCTCCTCAATATTCTTGTCATTACCAGGAGTGTCATTACCACTGAAAAAGTCATTGCAAAAATCCATAACCTCTCTCGCCACATAACCCTCAATAATACTCCCTTCAGGCTGATAACGGTTTCGAACATCACTTTTAAAAATGCTCATGTATCGTTCAAAGGGATACATCCAATGCAAGAAAACTGGTCCCAACATTTTCACTTCCCTAGTCAAGTGGAAAACAAGATGTACCATAATATCAAAGAACGACGGAGGAAAATACATCTCAAGCTGACATAGGATAACAATCACTTCTCTTTGCAAATTATCGAGAGTATCAGGGTCAATAACTTTGCTGCACATACTATTGAAAAAGAAACAAAGTCTGGTGATTGCAAACCTTACATGCTTCGACAATATAGATCGAATTGCCACAGGAAATATTTGTTGCATTAGAGTGTGACAATCATGAGATTTAAGACCTATCAACTTCAGATCTTTCATTGATACCAATCTATGGATGTTGGATGAGTAACCCTGTGGCACCTTAACATTTACCAAACATTCACAAAAAGCTTTCTTCTCCTTTCTAAACAATGTGTAACAAGCGGGAGGTAAGTATGTTCTCTGATTTCCCATTTCACGAAACTCTATTAATTCTGACCTTATTCCCATCACGTAGGTCCAGTCTGGGTTTTATCCCATCTTTAGTCTTACCTGGTATATTCAACAAAGTACCAATGACACTATCACAGACATTTTTCTCAACGTGCATGACATCGATACAATGTCTGATTGTCAAAGAACTCTAATAAGGAAGATCCCAAAATATTGACTTCTTCTTGAATAAAGATTTGTCACTCAGTGTGGCCATAGTACGTTATGATCTCTTACCAAATTCATTGACAAAGTCTTTTACTCTTTCATAAACAACCTCCCCTGGTATAGGTTTAGGTGCACTCCGTTCCTCATTCAATCCATTGAATGCTTTGCGCTTCCTACGATACAGATGGAATTTTGTAAGAAACCTTTGATGACCGAGATATATAGTCTTACCACCATATTTTAGTCTTGTTGAATCAGTGTTCTCTTCACATATAGGACACGCTTTAGCTCCTTTGACACTATATCCAGACAAATGCCCATATGCTGGAAAGTCATTAATAGTGCAAAACAACATAGCATGCAAATGAAATGTCTCTCTTTATGAAGCATCATAGGTCATCACACCTTCACCCCAGAGTTTCTTTAAGTCATCAATCAGAGGTTCAAGATAAACATCGATATCATTTCCAGGTTGTTTAGGGCCCGTTATCAACAATGACAACATTACGTACTTATTTTTCATACACAACTAGGGAGGACGATTATATATAACAAGCATGACTGGCCAAGTGCTATGTTGGCTGCTTAATGTCCCGTACGGATTCATCCCATATGTACAAAGCCCAAGTCTTAGATTCCTGACTTCTTCACCAAATTCAGGGTACAATAGATCAATCTTCTTCCACTGTGGGGAATCAGACGCATGTCGTAGGATTCCATCATTATTTTTCTTAACATTTGCATGCCACCTCAAATTCTTCGCATCTATCAGATTGGCAAACAAGTGTTGAAACCGTGATATTATAGGTAGATACCACATCACCTTGACAGGACAACCAGTTTTGGACTCCCCCGAAGTCGTCAATTTGTACCGTGACACACCACATTTTGAACAATCTTTCAAATCCACATAGTCCTTTTGAAATAATACACAATCATTCGGGCATGCGTGTATCTTCTTGGCATCCATTCCCATTGGGCACAATAATTTCTTTACCTGGTATGTTGAGATTGGCAACTCGTTTCCTTCAGGAAGCATTTCTTTCAACAAAGACAACAATGACGTGAAGCTTTTATCACTCCATCTATTGTTAGCTTTCAGCTTATACAATCTCAACACAACGCTAAGCTTCATAAACTTAGTACAACCTGTGTATAACGATATCTCAGCATCATGCACAATGTTTCTAAAAATGGGAGGTGGATCAGTGTGCTCTACCCTACAACTATCCAGCATCACATCAACGATGTCTACTGGAACTGGTTCATTCACATCTACGTCATCAGAGGCAATTTCTTCTTCCACACAAGCACTACTATCGACATCCACTGGTTTCGAGTTTGAAATCTCTCCATGCCAGTGCCATTTTGTATAGCCTTGTATAATCCCGTTGCACATGACATGACTTTTGATTTCATCACCAATGTTGACTTTCAAGTTGTTACCGCAATGCCTACATGGACAGTAGAACATATCTCCAGGTTGTTTCCTATGTTCCTCGACAAATCTAATAAACTGGTCAAGACCAGATATAAACTCTGGGGTGCAGCGATTGTGAATGGACATCCATGATCTATCCATTCTATGATCAAAGAGAAAACAAGTATATATTACAACAAGATTAAGGTCTAGGGTTAACAGATTAGAGTTTTTTCATGGTTAAAACTTTAGGCCAACAAATACATGTGTTGTCATTCTTATATATAATAAATGTGTACCACCTATACCCATCTTGAACACCTAATCTCACTAGTAAGTGTATAATGTGTATTGGGTTTTCAAGAAAATTTTGGTAGCATTTTCCCACTGTTCTCCAAGTACAGATGTACTTAGAGAACAAACGGAGAAATGCTACCAGAATTTTCTTAAAAACCCAATACACATTATACACTTACATCCTAAGTGAGATTATGTGTTCAAGAACAGTCCCAAACTGGGGACTATCCAAGATTTACTCCTAATGAGTAAATCTTGGATGGGTTTCTAGGCCAACAAATACATGTGCTGTCATTCTATAACATTGATTTCAACATTTCAAGTGTCCATGCATGTTCATCATCAAGATAAAGATTACACATAAATTAGTATGACCTAGGGATGGAGAGATTCATAATTGATTTCAAAATTTCAAACTAGCTCATGCATTATCATCAATCTACATCATACAATAGGGATTCATGTAGATGTTAGGGTGACACATCACTACAAAATCAGAGATTTAACATTAGGGTTTTAATATCTTACATAGATTGATCACAAGATTTCAGCAATATAGTTAATTCAAAATTATGGTGAAATATGTATTAGGGTTTTAATATCTTAATTCAACATGCATCAAAATTTACAGAATTAGGTCAAGCATTAGTATTCAATTGCAAATGTATCTTCTTCTTCCTTCTCCCTCCTTACCAAATGGATAAAAGCAAGGCCACGACCGTGTGGGCTGGCCACGGCCGTGGCTGTGTTGGCCTACCACGGCCGTACTGGCCAGCATGACCGTGGTAGGCCAACACAGCCACGGCCGTGGCCAGTCCACATGGTCGTGGCCTTGCTTTGATCCATTTGGTAAGGAGAGGGAGTAGGAGGAAGAAGAGGTGGAGGAAGAAGAAGGGCAGCGGCCTACCGTTGGTAGCAGAATGGAGACGGAGGCGGCGGTGTGAGGAGAAGGGTGTCGAGCACACCAACGGCAGGAGAAGGGTGCCGAGCAGAGAAGGAGCGGCGTCGACCGTCTGCAAAGAAGGAGATCCAGGGGAGGAGCAGGAGACCGCCAGCGAGGAGAGCAGCAGCAGCAGCGGAGTCGGCGAGGAGAGCAGCAATAGTAGAGGCACCAACGGCAAGCAGCAGAGGCACCGGCGGCGAGCAGCAGACGCACTAGCAGCAGCGGCGGCGACCAGCAGGTTGAATGTGGGCGTCATTGGGAGATTTTAGGCGAGCAGTAGGAGAGGAGCGATGAAACAGAAGAAAGGTGAAGACTCGAGTGATCGCGGGTCTATTAAGTTTGTAAACGGCGTTGGTTCTCTATAAAAACTGACACCTAAAACCTTAAGTGTCGGTTGATAGTAACAAACCGACGTCCAATTGGACATTCCTTTACCCTATTTTTTTTGGCGGGGACGACACACGCACCCTTATAACATCGATTATGCTAAGACAACCGACGCCTATATTGAAACTTTTGGTACAAATTTTATCTTCGTTCACTGTTGGTTATTAGGTAAAACACCGACGTTGTATCTGATACTTTGGCGCAATTTTTTTTGCTCGAAAAAATTGGATTTCGCGGGCTACTTTAGGTGTCAGTTTCTTTTCATTAACCGACACTGAATGAAAAGTGATACCCGTGTCTGGATGGTCTTCAAATATAGACGTCAGATGTCCTTATTAAACGACGTTTAATGGGACCAACGTCGGTGTTACTAAAAAACTGACGCCTCTAAAAGCGACGTTGAACGTTGTTCTGTAGTAGTGATCCTTGTAGTAGATGTCAAAGTCACATTCATAGTAGAGGTATGCAAGACACTTACAAAGAGTCAACGTGCGAAAAGAGCACGGACATCAGTAATGCAAACTCAAAATGCAGTAAGTAAAATGTAATAATCATAAAATAAGTAGCAATAATGACACCACTAGATAGAAAATAAATCAAAATATAGTAAAAGTGAAGTAGAGCAACAATCGATATGATGATGAATTAGTTTTTGAAACTCTTCATAAGGTAAATAGATCAATAATAGTAGAAAAAAGCTCCAAATAGTAGAAAAAGTAGTAGTAAAAATAGCATGAAGAGTCCACACAATAGTAGAAGGATCCACATAGAAGAAATAGGAACACCACATAATAGTAGAAGGATCCACATAGTAGCATCAAAAGTAGTCATGAAGATCCATATAACAGTAGAACTAAATCCTCTTCTTCTCTCCTCCATCTCATCTCTTCCCTGTACTCATCATCCTCTATTCCCCCTCACGTACACCAACCACAAAAAGAGTCAAGAGAGTGGTTGGGGTAAAGAGTAAAAAACAACATTAGAGGTAGGGTTTATGTAGGAAAATATATGGAGGGGTTAACTGACAACTCGAGTCAATTACATAGATCCATATAAAAAATGAATGGATCTTTTTATGACTAGGTCAAAACATATAAGATCAGATTATCATTGGGTACAATATGTATATGGGGGTCGTAAACGTATTGGGGAGGCACATAATATGTATGTAGGGATGGAAAGGGTGGGAGTTTACAGAAAAATATATATATAATTGTTGTTAGAACTAATAAAAAACACTTGTCTTCTCATATATGTCTTCTTCACATTATATAATACATGTCTTCTCCCCCTTTGTCATGTCAAAAAGTGGGAATTTGAGTACCTAAAACACAACTTGTTAGAAGAGGGGGGAGTAGAAGAGAAAAAACCAAACTCTCATCCAACCAATATATGCGAAGCAAAAACAAGACATGCATTTAAACAACTCCAAATGTAGTTCTAGCAATAATAAAGGCAAGGCTATACAAGCCAGTAAATCAAACTAATATATATTTAAATCAAGGAAAAAGCTTGAGTAAGAATGAAACAAGATACAAACACGACACAAGACGAACACCAATTCTCGAACAGAATTAGAATTACATCTAGATACTCTACTAGTATATATCACAACTTAGGAAATCTGATATGATCTAGTTTATGGAAAAAGATGCACAAAATCATGCTATAAGTAGATAAAGAAATATCCCTACAAAGAGATATGTAATTCAAGTAGCATGAATAGATATTACTCACTAGAAAATATACATCACTTCCAAAAGATGATTATCAAGGTTGCATCGAGACTATATATTCAACTAGAAAGATAAAGCAAGTTTGTCACAACCAAGTGATACAAAGGGATTATCATCAAAAACATACATAACAACTCAAAGACAAGTAATTACAAGATATAGAGATAGTTGTTAGAGCAAATAAAAAGATAGAGTTGTATGCAAGATAGATAATTTATATCAAGGAAGTATGCATATAAGAAATCAAGGTACCAAAGGAAATACCATAAGAATAAGGAATTGAATAAGAATATTAAGTTAAGAGAAAAAAATCTTATTCAATAACCCATATTGTATTCACTGTACAATACCATCGGTCGAGTTCCTGGGTGGAACTTCTCGACCGATAACAATAGTAAGGCAAATCTCGAGGGGCCTCATCGGTCGAAATTGTGCTCATGACAACACATATATATTTCACTTTGAAACAAATCCCAAGAATTCATTAGATTCATCTAGAACGAATTCTAGCAGTTTTGGGGAGATTCCAAAGAATATATTTCACTACAAGACTCTCTTCAACGACCATGTTACACTTTACAACTTTAGTACCATCGGTCAAGATTCATAAAGAATATCCTGGCCAATGACACTAAAAGACAAGTCTTTTAGAGTCATCAACCTAGAAACTTATCAGTTAATATATCGATCAACAATCATGCATGATCAAATTGAAAAACTCGTCAATCGAGATGTGTGCCCGAACAATCTCAACTGATGAAATGCATTATAATTCAAGCTAAAAGGCACGTCGATCGAGATGTGTCTTGGACAATCTGAACCGATGAAATGCACTGGATTTCGGTTGATCATTTTGTGTAAACATGCATGCATCATCGATCTAATTAATTCTATTACACCATTGAGCTTAATTATGAGTCACATAGTCATTATAAGTGATTACAAAATTGTCTAAGGAGATATACTACATAATCCTTAACTTGGTCTTTTTGCATGTATGATTAGATCTCTCCAACCTAGGGTCTGTAACTTTAAGCATTTGGAGTGTGTCTATCTAATTTGAAATCACTCAAGTAGAAACATTATACACAAAAAACGAAATGGTATAGTCATTATCTTAGATTTCTTGAGTCAACAATCACTATTATTGCAACAAAGGGGTTGAGTTTAATAAAGTTACTATTATTTTTCTAATAAAAAGTTAATGTGTAGAGATAGAGAGTCAAACCCGGGCCACTGACCTTAGATGAAGACGCAACCACCAATCCAACACGTCTAATTTTTGTTCTCAAATTTGAAACACACATATATGTAGTGTATGTGATTATACAATATACTTATAAATGCATATTTTCATATTTGGGAAAGAGTAGAGCTCAAATAGCCCCTCTAGATCCACCACAGTGCAAAAGTACGAGAAAAAAATATCCCACCATATATTTATTCCTCCTTTTGAAATACTATCTCTATATTAAAACCTTGAAAAGCTTGATATTCCAACTACAACACATTTTCTCAGATAACTTGTTAATACTACTGATGGAGTGAACCGTTCCCTTCGAAATACGGTTTCGGAACAATCTTATGTATATCGTTTCATTACTACTTATGACGCCACCACACTCGCAAGCTCATTTGATGAATAGTCACCGTTGTTCGCAAGGCAAAAGAGTGCGAACTGGGCCAACTGAGAGCGAAGTCCACGTTTGGCAAATGGCAAAAGTTCGGGACCAAAGCAAAGGAGCTGCACGCCTAGCAGCCTGTGAAGTGGGATACCTCCTGTTTGAAAGTGTTTGCCAGAACTGCGACAGCATATAATGGGGGTGTCTTCCCGTTCGAAATTCCCGGGCAATGTCTGACTAAAACCCTAAAACCCCGACTCCTCTGATCATTCTCCTCTCCGTCTCGACTGGATGCTAAAACCTCAGCACCACCAATACCAGCAGCCTCTCCGCATCCCTGAAATGCAAGCTTTCCGCTATCTTTTCCACCACAAGAACAAGCTCATTGGCCCCACCACATTCCGTTCCCGCCATTCTCCCCGCTCACTCTCCTTCAACCCAGGAGAGCAGTGGGGTTTCCCACACGGAATCATCTCCTCGGACTGGAGAACGGCGTCCTATTTCGGCACTCCCAGCTTTGACGACGAGGCAAGTGCGTACCAGGAAGGCGGTGATGAAAACAGGGTGAACGGGTTCTATGATCCCTTGTCCGGTAGCATCGTGACTGGGGCAAAGGGAGCAAGTGGTGACGATGGTCCAATAATCGGGGAAGTTGATTCTGCGTCACCAGAGAAGCCAAATTCATGGGAAAAGGAAAGCATGCAGTTGAAGGAAGTGACATTGAGGAAGGGATTTCCAAGGAGCACATGGGCCAACACTGGCTACTCTCCCGTGTTGAAAAAGAAAACAGGGAAGGCGAAGGAGACCTGGGTATGCGGGGATTGTGGCTTCACAACGGGCCAGTGGTGGGGTACTTGCCGCTCTTGCCAGGCTGTTAACACCCTGAAGCGATTCACGGAGACAGACAGCAGTAAGCCTGGGAGGCTTGAGTCCCCTGCCATGGGATCAAGGTCGTGGTTGCCTCAGGGGAAAACAGCGGAACTTCCACAGAGCTTAATGGACGTAAATAGAGGAATTAACCAGTCAGACTGGAGAATCCCACTGTAAGTTTTAGCACTTCTTGTTCCAAAAGGGAGTGCAAGGTGTCACCTTGAAAATCACCGAAAGCATGTATCACATTTCAGTTTAATTAAATGAATCCTCAACCTGTTGTCTAGGTGTTGTCTAGGTGCTTTTAGCTGTTGTATACTGGTATTCATCTAGGGTAATCGTATTGTACCTGTGATTTGGTTTCTCAGGCTTACCATAAGCCCCTGTTCTGGTCAAGACACAGGATTCTGACTCTCCATAGGTTGATGTCAGGTAGGCTGAAAGTGAAAGAAAATAGAAATTTTCGGAATTTTCAATCCTCATTGACCACTTCTTGATGGGTAAGAATCACAGTGGTGTTTTGTCACCCGTTTTAAGCAATTATAAAAAAAACGTGACCTAAATTGGAGCGTATAGCCATAAAACATACCAGGTTGAAAAGGAAATATCTAGTTGAATTTTGAATTCAACGATGGATGGCTGGTATCTATCATGCTTATATTGCAAAACCTATATTCATTTTGATGTAGATGACCTAACACAAATTAGGAGTATGACAATGCTTCCAGAGACTTCAAAACCAAGGATTTGGCATGTCTAGTTTGGCACTATTACCTATGAAAATTGCAATTTACCTTTGCTCTCTGGTGAGCTATCTTCCAGATATACCTTTTTTAGTCTAGTCCATTCTTCTGGCCATATATGTTGTCTAACGCCATTTTTTGTGACGTTTTTTATGCATTTTCATAATGCATGCATTGCACTTCTTCACTAACTTGTCAAGGTGGGTGGGTTTAGCCTACATGCCAGGTCATGGTGGATGTGTCAAGTGAGTACACATTAAGATTACCTCTATAAAATGGGTTAGTTACACACCTGTCTCAACAACTAATATGGTATTTCTGCATAGCCAATATAAATTCTTAATAAACAAATATGTTGCATGTCAAACTTGTTCCATATTATAATTCACAACCATGTACCTCCTCCTCCCACCATGTTCCAATAAATCCAATTTGTCCCACTTATAAAACATAGTACACTATTGCGTTCTTATTTCAACTTAAAAGATATATATGTAATTACCTATTCCATTCTCATCTAGCACACACTTGAAATATAATTGATCGAAGCATGTTTTTGACTTTCATTTCTTTGATCAATGCACCAATTTCAGATCTCATCAAATAAAATCAGGTAGGATTATTTTATAGGGTCCCAAACAAACTCCGAAGGCTTGTTGTTGTGGTTTCGTCATCTAGTCATTCAAATATGTGGTGGTAGAAAACTGTCCATATAAATAAGTATGTCGGTGCACACATGCACACATGAATGCATGTTTCCATGCGCAAACACATGCTCTCTTGCACACACACGTTGAGAAAGCTTATGCCCCCAACAGTTGTAGTTGGTCACAGATCGCAACAAGTTGCGGTGGCATCAATGGATAGCTGATCGTGTTGCTTATAGAAAATAATAGAAAAAGGAATCACTGGTTTGCCTCTTGCCCATGATATTGCAAATTCTCCTATCTCTGCCCTGGCAATTGTAGACACATTGCTAAATTCAATAATAAAGTCTAGCTATGGTGCACTTAAGTGTGTACCATACACTCAAGTCAATGTGCATCCTGAAACGATTTTCTTAGATCCGAACAATTGCTCCTCTTAGATATCATATGAATATTCTATATACTATATTCAAGCGTATATCCATACTTGACGTCATGCATCTGTATAATAATAGATGATGTACTTGAAAAATACTAAGTGTACGTCACTTTTATCATCCAACAATAGATGATTTATAAGCATCTTGCCTTGCTCCAAGTGAGCTCACATTTGTACTGTTAGAATATTATTACTTAGTTTATTATGTCATATGGGCCTACTTGTCTTGGCCCATTAGGTTTTTGTTTGCTTCCCTTGTACTTTACCTCATTTCCCATATGTAGGAGAGGAGGTGCCTTCTATCATTAGGAAAATATCCCATTAGTCTCCCATCTTATTTTCAAATGGTATCAAAGCATCGATCCTAACTAAGGGAGGAAAGAGAGAGTCCCCACCTGCATGTGGCCACCGTCCCTTCTTGGCTTGGCTGCTTGCCAGACATCATATTGACCTCCATGATCTCTCCTTCTTCCTTCTTTATAAAATCCAATCTTTTTGCCAGCGCTCTCCATCCTGGCCATCATCTATGTTTATCTTCCTCCGTTGAGTTTTATTTATCCAGTCGTCACTTCCCGTCATCCTCCTTGCCTTGGTGAGCGTGAAATCCGTCTCTCACAACCCACAACGCCAAGGAAATCCTCCTTTTGCTAGGTTTCATTTTCTCATTTCATTCTCCAATAACAATGTCGGCCAATTTTTTCTTTTTGTCCGATTTTTTGTGTCATATCATTATTTGTTTATAAGTATTCATGAAGAGTAATGGTATTGCACCTGTGATTTGGTTTCTCAGGCTTACCATATCCCCTGTCCTGGTCAAGACACAGGATTCTGAGTCTCCATGGGTTGATGCCAGGTAGGCAAAAAGTGAAAGAAAATAGAAATTTACAATCATCTTTGACCGCTTCGTGATGGGTAAGAGTCACAGTGGTCTTTTGTCACCCGTTTTAAGCAATTATAAAAAACCGTGACCTAAATTGGAGCGTATAGCCATACAACATATCGGGTGGAAAAGGAAATATCTAGTTGAATCTTGAATTCAACAATGGATGGCTGGTATCTATCATGCATATATTGCAAAACATATATTCATTTTGATGTGGATGACCTAACACAGATTAGGAGTATGGCAATGCTTCCAGAGACTTCAAAACCAAGGATTTGGCATGTCTAGTTTGACACTATTTACCTATGGAAATTTCAATTTACGGAAATTTCAAAAATCCTTACTTGTTGGTGGATATATTGACGTAGGATTTGTAAAGAATTCATGCAAACAATAGAAGTCCGGTGTGAGATTTTTGGATAGTATTACTTGCATGAAAACTAATCACTCAACCCATAAGATTTAGCAAATAACCACTGAAAATGAGTTTAGCAACCATTTAAACCATTAGTCGAAGTATGAAATAGTTTTTAGGTTGTAGGTGTGTGTTGATTTTGGATTACAATATATAATCACAATAAAAATATAATAATAAAAGTAATAGTAATAGTAACAATGATGATGATGACGATGACGACGACGACGACGGCGGCGAAGGGGAGGAGTTATCAAATCAACAACTATTTTGAAACACATAAGTTAATCGGTTCAGATTTTTTTGATGTTTTCGACAATTTCGACAAAATTTGTATTTGTTTGTCATTTTGTTAAGCGAACCATTTTTCCATAAAATTATAGCCTATTGACATACCAATCATTTCGTATGTTGTCTATTATGGAGACAATTTTTTTGCGGGCGTTTCCACAATTCTATGCAAATTGTAATCCTTACTTCATATGGGGTTTTTAGGTCTTAGATTGTCTATTTCATTATTTTCCAACATATATTCATCTTGGGAGCATCCACAATATAACATTGTCTGCATATACATGTTCCTCTACTTTTTGCTTTGAATGCCAAACCAGTAAATTTTCTTGTTAGTTTGGTTAGTAATCTGCCCTCTTATTCAACGAAGAGTCCAATAGAACACTAGGTGTGTTGCCTATTACATGCCTATCCATTGTTGTACTATTTTGATCGCCTATTTGTCCATACAATTACTCTTCCTTGTTTGTAGCAAAAGCCTCATTATCATTTCACTCATATATATTGATTAACATTTACCATTTCTAGTGATTACCTTATTTTAAACCTAGAAATTTAAACTATCTTGATAGGGTTTCTCTCCTCAAGTGCTAGAAAGTGAAACATACAGATAGGCTTGATCCTATACTACTGTTTTTATATTGTAATTGTATATATCCGCATCCCTCTGCCTTTGCTCTCTGGTGAGCTATCTTTTAGATGTGACCTTTTTTTAGTCTAGTCCAGTTTTCTGGCCATAGATGTTGCCTAACGCCATTTTTTGTGACTTTTTTATGCATACATGCGTTGCACTTCTTCACTAACTTGTCAAGGTGGGTGGGTTAGGTACATGCTAGGTCACAGTGGATGTGTCAAATGAATAAACATTAAGATTACCTCTATAAAATGGGTTAGTTCCACACCTGTCTCAACAACTAATATGGTATTTCTGCATAGCCAATATAAATTCTTAATAAACAAATTTGTTGCATGTCAAACTTGTTCCATATTACAATGCACAACCATGTACCTCCTCCTCCCACCATGTTCCAATAAATCCAATCTATCTCACTTAGAAAACATAGTACACTATTGCGTTCTCATTCACCTCAAAATATATATCTCTAGTTACCTTTCCATTCTCATCTAGCACACAATTAAAAGATAATTGATCAAAACATGTTTTTGACTTCCATTTCTTTGATTAATGCACCTGTAGAAGTGGATTCCACAAAGCAACGTGCAATGCGGCTTGCTTGAGGGTTCATGACCCCTCACCTTTTTATTAATAGAAACTTGGAGAAATTACATAGAGTTCCAACAATATATAGAAATTACAAATAATAGAATACAAAGAGATATATTAACACTTCCCCTCAAGCTGGAGCGTACACATTGTGTATGTCCAACTTGTTTCAAAAGTTCTGAAATGTTGATGGACTCAATGGCTTTGTGAGGACATCTGCAAGTTGATCTTCAGATTTGACGTGCGGAGTGACAACAATGCCATTCTTGATCTAATCTCTGATGAAGTGGCAGTCAACCTCTATATGCTTAGTGCGTTCATGGAAGACTGGATTCTTGGCAATATAGATAGAAACCCATCTTTAGTACAACATCACTGAACTTATAAAATTAAGATCTAGGAGATTGTTTCAATCTATAGATGGCTTTCTTCAATCTACACACTTTCTGACACTCCCCCTGAGCAACAAAACCCGGAGGTTGCTCCATGTACACCTCTTCCTGTAGATCACCATAGAGAAAGGCATTCTTGACATCAAGCTGAAATAGAGGCCAGTCAAAAATAGTAGCCAGAGAAACAAGAATCCACACTGAATTCAGACGAGCCACTGGTGAAAAGGTCTCAAAGAATTCAACTCCATATGTTTGAGTGTAACCCTTTGCCACCAGTCTAGCCTTCAACCGCTCAACTGAACCATATGGATTATGTTTTACTGTGAATACCCATCTGCAGCCCACAACATATTTACCGGAAGGTAAGTCAATAAGTTCTCATGTGTTGTTTTGTAGAAGAGCAACCATTTCCATATGCATTGTCTGTTTCTAGCCAATATCTTTCATAGCATCAAGATGATTTCTTGGAATGACAACACAATCAATCCCAAGAGCAAATGACTGGGCCTGTTTAGATAATTTCGACAAACAACACACATTTGCAATACGGTGTCGAATAGTACATGAACGAATACCTTTGCGAACAACAATGGGAACGTCAAGGTCAAATGATTCTTCAGAAATCTCTTGAGTAGAGGAAGATGGGAAAGGCTCAGAGACCGGAGTCGCTACCTCCTCTAGATCTTGTCTGCCTCGTCTGCTGTAAACATGTGGATATTGTTGAATTAATGTATCACTTGCTGGCTGCTCTTCCTGAATTATAGTATAGTCAGGAATGATAGGTGGCACTCTCTCAATGATGTCTGATGGTGGCAGTCTCTCACTTTCACACAATTGCTCACCCTTACTGGGAACACTAGATAAGTATGGTGTGGATTCATGGAAAGTTACATCCCTAGACACAAACATACGATGGAGACTGGGACAATAACACTTGTATCCTTTGCTAGTGTTGGAGTACCCAAGAAAAAGAGTCATAATAGATCTTGGGGATAACTTATCAGCCTTAGGATCAAAATTGTGGACAAAAGACGTACAACCAAACACTCTGAGAAAAACAGGGAAAGACTGATCCTTGGGACGTAAGACAGAGAACGGAGTACGTCCTTGAAGCACGGAAGAGGGTTGCCTGTGGATAAGGAAACAGGCAGTAAGTAAAGCATCAGACCAGAACCTCTAAGGAACATTGGATTGAAACATAATGGTCATGGTAATATCAAGAAGGTGACGATTTTTCCTCTCAACTACCCCATTTTGTTGAGGGGTGTGAGGACAAGACGTACGGTGAATCATCCCAACGAAGCTACAAAAATCAGCCATATCACTTTGAACATATTCCAAGGCATTATCAGATTGAAGAATTTTAATGCTGCAATTAAATTGAACTTTTATTTTTTGATGAAAATTCTTGGTAATGGATAACACATACTCGCGACTTTTCAACAAATAAATCCATGCCATGCGAGAAAACTCATCCACAAAGGAAATAAAATAGTGAAAACCATTATAGCTATTGGTCTTTATAGGACCCCAAACATTACTGTGGACTAACTCAAAGGGACAAGAAGCCCGTTTATTGACACGACTGGGATAAGACATTCTACGATGTTTTCCTAGTTGGCAGGACTGACAGTCTAATGAAGACACTTTAGATAACTCAGGTTCTAACTTTTTCAAGCTCTCCAACGAAGGATGTCCATATCTGTAGTGCTACAGTAAGGGAGAACCGTTCAAAAGGATAGCTGGAGCAGGAGCAGATACTTGGCGAGGCAAACTGTCACCATGGAAGAGGTAGAGATCACCTTTCCTAGCCCCCCCACCAATCGTCCTCAAACTTTTGAGATCCTGTAACACAAAGCAAGAAGGCCCAAATGTCACTGTACAGTTCACAACATCAATTAATTTTGCAACAAAGAGAAGATTAAAAGGAAATGCAGGCACATAGTGAACATATTTAAGATCAATTTTAGGAGTCAGAGAAACAGATCCACTTGCTAACACTCTCGTCACTGAACCATCTGCTATGGTCATAGATTTGCGAGGAATATGTGACTAATGAGCCTGACAAGTCCAAGGGAAATTTTGTCAAAAAAAATATTTCCTTATTCTATGATAATACGATATATATTGTTGTTGTTTTTTATCCTTCATACTTCATACTTCATACTGACCTCCAGATAACCCTTCGATGTCTTCCACCAGATTCCCACAAGTTTTACCTAAACTGTGACGCCCACATCCCACAATTACCACTAATCATGACTCATGAGATTAGGGCATAAGTTTGAGGATTATACTTAATACAAAGTTCACTCCCAACTATTATTTTTTCCCTTTATTTCAAACTCTTTATTTTCTCGCATTCAATCACATAAACAAACTATACAAGAGAATTAAACTTTTATTACTCTAATATGATCTCAACATTAATGATACACATCAATACATTCATTCTGTTTCTCACACTTCCATGTACATACGACATGACAATCAGATACATTCTCTCTTATTAAGGAAATAAAGATACAAACATCATTTGAAATTCTCTCACATCTATACAAGGACCTAGAGTGACAGGGACCGACTGAACTTAACTAATCTCATACTTAACTCATGTGGTAGATCTACTCTGATGCTTTGACCTTCTTCAAGTCCACGTGGTTTCCCTAAAAAATTGTGAGTAGAGGGGTGAGCCTACTCGTTCAGTGAATGAGTACTTCAAAGAAACAGTCTAAAACACTGATATAATTACAGATATACTTTTGAGCAACTGATATCAATTATAACATCAGTAAGCTTTAAAGTGACTAATCATTCACAATAATAAATATGGCAGGATACTCTAGATATCTACAAGAGTGAATCAATATATGAACATGCTTGATTGATCATAAAGAAGACTAATAATTCAGAAACATACAAAGAATAATTGAATAACTGTGCACACTTGTTTAACATCTCATTCATCTTATTATGCCCTGAACCCACATGAGGTGTACCACAACATGTGAAAGAATCGCAATAAGCTAGAATCTCACTGTACAAGGCTTGGAAGCATGCCCGGGTTCCTAAGCCTATCTCTTGAGTAAGACCCCGTCTCCAGCGGGCCTCGGCACGTCTGCCTCTCGACGACAACTGGGAGCGGCCAGATATCTCAGACTCCACCTCTCAACCTGGGTACTCAGGCGGTGAGTCAAAGCCCTCAGGCTTATTGTGCATCAGTGGACCTACTGACCACTGGTCACTCAACATGTTTACAGGTACCACCGACATCCCCAGTTGGTGTTGGGTACCACACAACTCTAAGGAGTCTGCCCTACTGGTCAAGACCCCCACACCCTTCTGGTGCGCTCCGGCTTACCTCGATCTAGATTACCTCCAGTCGGGAAACCGTTTCCTCCTCACAGCGCAGGCCTCATCCTACGAGGATTTTACAGTGTTCAGGACATCTACATGTCTAATTCATTCTTTAAATTCATAATTCAATCATCACATCAACATATCTTTGTTCAACTTTGTAAACTATTTATTTCATAAACCATCTGATAACATTTATCACAACTGAACCGTTAAACATAACCACATCTCATACTAAGAAACATTAATATCACAATACTTCTGATCAAATTTTTTTACTTTTTTTTCTTTTTCTGATAAAAAAATATCACAATACTTGAATCACTGAACACCCTGTCCTTAGGGTTTCATTTACCTCATTCACTTATCACATGACTCGCATAAGGATTTAATACATAATAACATCATTCAATAAAGATTGCTCTTAACAGTTCACATATAATCGAATATATATGAAACTGTGTAATGAACTGAACTAGGGTTTCCACGCCATTTATTAAAGCATCATACATCAAGAATAACATTGAATCAAGATGTTTATTTGCAAACCTCCAACTTTCCATTCATTTAGGGTTTCTCCCTCTTAGTGATATATCAAGCAAACATTGATATCATCAAATGAAATCCAAGATGTTATCTGAAATATATGTAATACACACAAATAAAACAATCATTCGCAACCAAGGAGATTCAACTAGGCAAACTTCTTTATTCAATTATACAACAATTTCAGTCAGCCGAAAGACACCGCGACCGACGCTGCGTTGACACCGCGACCGGCGCTGCGTCGACACCGCGAGGGGAAGAATGTGAAGAACGGCGGAAATCCAAAAGGGTTGTTATAGATTCGACTTGGTAAGTAGTTTTAACCATAGATTCTTCCTCCTCGTTTCCCCTTACTCGGAATCCCTGATCCAACGAATTTGAGGTTTGGTTTAACCTCTGATCTTCGTCTTCTACCTACAACAAACCTTCTTTAGGGCTAAAAGGAAGAAGAAACCGCTAATTTTGCTAAAGTTCTGATATGGATTCGAGAGTTTCAGAGATGTGCTGCGTTTTTAAGGTGTTTTCACACCATAGGGTGAGTGGGTACTTCCTTTAAACAGTAGATTGCACAAAAATGAGTTAAATCATCAAAAAGCTTCAATTACTTAGTATGCGAGTACAAACCCTAAGTTGCCTTTTTGATCTAGCTTTTGCAAAATGATATGAAATGGGTTATTTCTCTGTTGTGATGAATTTCAGATTACGAAATCACATTAGAAATGATTACAATCCATCTAAATGAAAATTCTTAAAGTAATTGTAGAGGTTACATATATCTACTGAAATCGCGATTCACGGAGATAGACAACAGTAAGCCTGGGAGGCTTGAGTACCTTGCCATGGGATCAAGGTCGTGGTTGCCTCAGGGGAAAACAATGGAACTTCCACAGAGCTTAATGGACGTAAATAGAGGAATAAACCAGTCAGACTGGAGAATCCCACTATAATTGTTAGCACTTCTTGTTCCAAAAGGGAGTGTAAGGTGTCACCTTGAAAATCACCGAAAGCATGTATCACATTTCAATTTAATTAAATGAATCCTCAACCTGTTGTCTAGGTGTTGTCTAGGTGCTTTTAGCTGTTGTATACTGGTATTCATCTAGGGAATCGTCTAAGAAGCATGGATACAGATACGTATCGGATACGGGTACGCGGATACGACAATTTTTGAAAATATAGGATATGGGTACGTCATGGATACGACAATTTTTTTAATATTTATTTTAATATTTTTAAAAATAGCCAATATATTTATTTTAAAAATATATGAAGACAATCAAATTTCATTCAAAAATCACAATATTTCTAAAGAAAATGGAAACCAATATTATAATATCAAACAATGATTTAAAAAGGGGTCTTTCATTCATATTAATGTGAGAAGTTACAAAAAGACATGATAATATCATATTCTAAACCTTTCACATTTCATGTATCATGTAATGTTGTGTTGTAAAGTGAGTTGTCATCTGTGATACCAAACTATCTTCTCTCATGTATAGCTAGCTACTGAGAAGCACGGATTTAGGTACAGAAATGCATACGGGTACGGGTGCGGTACGGGGATACGACAATTTTCGAAAATATAAGGTATGGGTACAATATGGATACAACAGTTTTTTTAATGTTTATTTTGAAATTTTAACAGAAAATACCAATTTCATTCTCAAATCACAATACAATAGGGGGAGTCTAGAGTTGGAAGTCACATGATTTTGGGATTTTGAGGGATCACGCGAGTGGGTGCTCTCTTGGCTGCTAAATGGGTTGGTTGTATCCTGGCTGCATTGAGGTCATTTCCTGCTAATAAAAAATGGAATACGACTTAAGAAGTATTTGGTATGTATTAGAGAGTATCTAGGGAGTATTTGTATCAAATATGTATTCAATACTGGTAGGACACCTGTTTTGGAGTATCGGTGCTTCATAGGGGGAGACATAAGGATGGGGATGCAATGATTATCTTCAAAGGAGATGAAATAGATATTGTCTAGATAGAAATCCAGAATAAATCACAATGGATTTAGTCACCAAAACAAGAGGCATATTAACCCAACGATACTAAATTGAAGCCTTTCATAGAATATGGAGGACATCAACGTGTATAAAACTTGCACCTTAGCAGGGAAAGCATTTGGAAGTACCATGTAAAGGTGAATGAATTCGTTTGCAATAAAGAGCAAACAAAAATCCAGATTACATATTGAAGTTCTTTGAAAAGTGAAATCCCAAAAAACATAGGAGGTAGAAACAATAAAGAGAAGAAGGAAGATTGGCATTTAGCAAGAGGAATGGTGACTAACCTTGAACTACTTCAAGAAAGCAACTATGACAGCCTTGCTGCAAGCTACTAAGCAGAGAGTGTTGAGACATGAGCTGGTGTCAAATGCTAATAAAGCAATGTCATGCCCACATTTTTTTTCTAGTTTATACTGACTGGATACGGCAGGATACGGATTAGGAGTATCCGATACGTATCCACGGAGTATTGGTATCCAATACGTATCGGATACGGGTACGACACCTGTTTTGGAGTATCTGTGCTTCATAGGTAATCGTATTGTACCTGTGATTTGGTTTCTCAGGCTTACCATAAGCCCCTGTTCTAGTCAAGACACAGGATTCTGACTCTCCATAGGTTGATGTCAGGTAGGCTGAAAGTGAAAGAAAATAGAAATTTTTGGAATTTTCAATCCTCATTGACTACTTCTTGATGGGTAAGAATCACATCGGTGTTTTGTCACCCGTTTTAAGCAATTATAAAAAAACGTGACCTAAATTGGAGCGTATAGCCATAAAACATACCGGGTTGAAAAGGAAATATCTAGTTGAATTTTGAATTCAACGATGGATGGCTGGTATCTATCATGCATATATTGCAAAACCTATATTCATTTTGATGTAGGTGACCTAACACAAATTAGGAGTATGACAATGCTTCCAGAGACTTCAAAACCAAGGATTTGGCATGTCTAGTTTGGCACTATTACCTATGAAAATTGCAATTTACCTTTGCTCTCTGGTGAGCTATCTTTCAGATATACCTTTTATAGTCTAATCCATTCTTCTGGCCATAGATGTTGTCTAATGCCATTTTTTGTGACGTTATTTATGCATTTTCGTAATGCATGCATTGCACTTCTTCACTAACTTGTCAAGGTGGGTGGGTTTAGGTACATGCCAGGTCATCATGGATGTGTCAAGTGAGTACACATTAAGATTACCTCTATAAAATGGGTTAGTTACACACCTGTCTCAACAACTAATATGGTATTTCTGCATAGCCAATATAAATTCTTAATAAACAAATATGTTGCATGTCAAACTTGTTCCATATTATAATTCACAACCATGTACCTCCTCCTCCCACCATGTTCCAATAAATTCAATCTATCCCACTTATAAAACATAGTACACTATTGCGTTCTTATTTCAACTTAAAAGATATATATATGTAATTACCTATTCCATTCTCATCTAGCACACAGTTAAAATATAATTGATCGAAGCATGTTTTTGACTTTCATTTCTTTGATCAATGCAATAATTTCAGATCTCATCATATAAAATCAGGTAGGATTATTTTATAGGGTCCCAGACAAACTCCGAAGGCTTGTTTTTGTGGTTTCGTCATCTAGTCATTCAAATATGTGGTGGTAGAAGACTGTCCATATAAATAAGTATGTCGGTGCACTCATGCACACATGAATGCATGTTTCCATGCACAAACACATGGTCTCTTGCACACACACGTTGAGAAAGCTTATGCCCCCAACAGTTGTAGTTGGTCACAGATCGCAACAAGTTGCGGTGGCATCAATGGATAGCTGATCATGTTGCATATAGAAAATAATAGAAAAAGGAATCACTGGTTTGCCTCTTGCCCATGATATTGCAAATTCTCCTATCTCTGCCCTGGCAATTGCAGACACATTGCTAAATTCAATAATAAAGTCTAGCTATGGTGCACTTAAGTGTGTACCATACACTCAAGTTAATGTGCATCCTAAAATGATTTTCTTAAATCCGAACAATTGCTCCTCTTAGATATCATATGAATTTTCTGTACACTATATTCAAGCGTATATCCATACTTGACGTCATGCATCTGTATCATAATAGATGATGTACTTGAAAAATACTAAGTGTACGTCACTTTTATCATCCAACAATAGATGACTTATGAGAATCTTGTCTTGCTTGCTTTGCTCCAAGTGAGCTCACATTTGTACTGTTAGAATATTATTACTTAGTTTATTATGTCATATGGGCCTACTTGTCTTGGCCCATTAGGTGTTTGTTTGCTTCCCTTGTACTTGCCTCATTTCCCATATGTAGGAGAGGAGGTGCCTTCTATCATTAGGAAAATATTCCATTAGTCTCCCATCCTATTTTCACATGGTATCGGAGCATCGATCCTAACTAAGGGAGGAAAGAGAGAGTCCTCGCCTGCATGTGGCCACCGTCCCTTCTTGGCTTGGCTGCTTGCCAGACATCGTATTGACCTCTATGATCTCTCCTTTCTTCTTCCTTCTTTAAAAAATCCAATCTTTTTGCCAGCGCACTCCATCCTGGCCATCATCTATGTTTATCTGCCTCCGCTGAGTTATATTTATCTAGTCGTCGCTTCCCGTCATCCTCCTTGCCTTGGTGAGCGTGAAATCCGTCTCTCACAACCCACAACGCCAAGGAAATCCTCCTTTTGCTCTATGGTTTCATTTTCTCATTTCGTTCTCCAATAATAATGTCGGCCAATTTTTTCTTTTTTGTCCGATTTTCTGTGTCATATCCAGTGAAATAAAAAACGGCCAGGCGGGCCGCTTAAGCGCCCATGACCCCCAGCCGCTTAATTTTGCCATTAATCGCCCGCTTAATCATTTTGAACAAAATCGCCCGCTTTTTGCCCGCCTCACCCGCTTTTTCCCGCTTTTTTCCCGCTTTTTGCCCGCTTTTTCCCCACTTTTTTCCCGCTTTTTCTCGCTTTTGTTTAAAAATCCTAATGTAAGCATCTAACATTAATTAATTACATAGCCAAGTAGTATTGACTATAATATACGAAACTTGTATACATTAAATGTTCTATGATATAGCTAGTCCTAATTTAGAATGCATACTTTGTGTGTAAGCTGTAATAATTGGGTACTGCTGTAATGCATCTAAGTAAATATCCTATTGCTCTATTATACTAGTAATGCATGATTAATTTTACTGATTTCCTTGCTGCTTTCAGTGATTAATGATTGGTACTGCTGGTTAGTATTACTTTAGTGATTACTTTAATTCAATAATTCATAGTTTGTTATATACAATTACTGATCTGCTTGCTGATTTTAGTGATTAGAGATGCTGATTAATAGTAAGTATTGATGAATACTTAGTTAATTACTGATTTTCTGATTAGATATGTATAGAAGTTCCTTATAAATATATTTTTTATATACACATACATGTAATTTTGTATAAAAGTATATAAAATTTAGACACCCGCTTTTTCAAAAATCGCCCGCTTAATCGCCCGCCTACCGCTTAATCGGTTACAGTGTGCCGTCCGCACGCCTCCCGCTTCCCGCTTTCTAATACATTGGTCATATCATTATTTGCCTAGTCAACGTCTCTCTTTTCTTTTACTTTTCTCATGTCATCATTACCAATCAATATTTTCTTTTCTCATTTTTTTTAAAATCATCTTCCATTATTGTTTCTATTATTTAAAAGCCTCCTACGAACAATCTTGAATTATAATGTTGACCAAGCTCCTTTGCAATATGCGTCTTTCCAATTGTTTTCACATCTCCAATCAAAGATTCGTTGATCGGGTCAAAGGAGTTGGTTAGACAAAAAAAGGAAATAAAATGAAAACTTGAAAGGGAGGTTGATGACTTGGAATGAAATAAAATGATAAGGAGAAAAAAAAGAAACATATTGAATTGAAGAAAAAGAAGGAAACAATAAGAAAAAAAAGATAAAACAAAAAAAGAGAAGCAAAAGACCCTGTACTTGTTTATAAAGCACCAATAAAAAGGGAGTCGTACTTTGTTTCTTCTTCTTCTTCTTCCTTTACATAAAAAAATCCCCCTACCACCCCTCATGTGTGCATCAATGTTTATGTGCAGAGGTATTGTCTCTTTTCTACACCAACTACTTAATCATTTTGTAATTGGTGTGCGGGGGAGATAGATGAGAGAGAAAATGTATGAAGAAAGAGTATGAGAAAAACTATACTCACCAGTCCTGGCTATTCTAATCTTCATGAAGCTTTTTGTTTTTTAGCATATCTGTCTTTTGATGTGTTTGTGGTGCTTCGTTCTCACTAAGCATCGTGCTTCCAGTGCATCATTGGCGCTTCATTCCCAATGACACTCTACTTCTTCGTGTTTGTGCCACGATATGCACGTAGGTTGGCTGTCTGCACTTCTTCCAGTTAGTTACCACTTTCATGCGTTGAAGGATCCTAGTTGCAGCATTGACACCAAGCTTTTCACGTTCTACCACATTATGTATGCCAGGACAGAGCTTGCTGAACTTATTCCAGCCTCTTGATCCTCTCGTGTTGATGATGTTTCAATTGGTCATTATCGCTACGTTCTCATGAGACAGATGGTTGCTTCTTCATACCTAATTTCTCAGAAGCGCGTCAATTTCTAGTCTGTGCATTCTGTATCTGCAAGGATTCATCTAGATTTATCTTCACCGAGCTACTTTTCTTATGTCTTCTCCGAGTTGCATCTGTTGATATGACCTTTTTGTTGATCTACTTGGTTCCTCCTTGATGGTGTCGTTCATTCCTATCAAGCCCCCAACGTTCATGTGCCAGATTTATGGAACCTATATGACAACCAAACCTTGTCCAACTTATGTTCGTGCCACATTATGCACGTATGTGACTTCTATGCTAATTCCAGTTGGCTACACTTCTCAGATGATTTGAAGATACCTTTATTGCTACATCAACATTGTGCCTCCACGTTTGTGCCGCGCTATGTACGTTGAATGTGTTGACTGTGCGGTTATACCACTCCCACATTCCTCTCCAATGAGGATGGCGTAGTCAAGTACTTTTGATCATCTGCTCCAGTTTGATTGTGACAAGTTTTTACTATGGCGTTTTGATTCCATTTATCAAATGTCCATTCCAGATGCACTTCAAAAGACCTTCTTCAAAGCTTGAATTTTCCAACATGCAGATCACAACTCAAGTGATGGCGTCATCAAATTATTTTTGAAGACTCACGTTTAAAGGGAGTGAAAAACTTGTATGGAGAGTGACACGTTTATTTTCAATTTGTCATTCAAGTTGGGTATGTGTTTCACTCATACTCTTAACTTCTAGGGAGGTGTTAGAATTATTATTATTAGTTTATTATGTCATATGGGCCTACTTGTCTTCGTCCTTTAGGTTTTTGTTTGCTTCCCTTGTACTTGCTTTCTTTCCTATATATTGGAGAGGAGGCTGCCTTCTATCAATAAGAAAATATCCCATTAGTCTCCCTTCTTATTTTCCACATGCATGTTGGCTATTTACGCCATGTCAAAAAAATGATTCTGACTTGAGAGTCTGACATAATCAGTTACTTGAGTGTATCCTAGCTTGGCTCTCTCTCTGTGTGTGTATGCATGCACATATGTATGTAGTAGGGTAGTTATGTTACCATATAAATTTCACGTTTGCCCAGTTATATTTTTTTGCAGAATATTATGTTTACAATTTTTTTAGATATATTACAACTACATGTTCTTTATGAAATATATTTTTAGAAAATGTAATTGACATATACGAAATGTAGTTGGGTAACATGAAAACGCTACCAGCATGGGCAACCGATCTCTGCTCTTACTTGTAGGTCATGTATCTAGAGGATAAAAATGACACACTTGAAGAAAAAAAGTATGTCGCATTTGTAATCCATTGATGAATGGCCTATAAGTATGTAGATGAGCTCAAATTTGACATGTTAGCTAATTATGTTATACTGAAAAAAATGATGATTTGGATCTTGAAAAAATTCGACGAAGATATGCAAACATGACTCGAATATGTAACTTGAGTGTATCCTAGCCCAACTTTCTCTCTCTCTCTTTCTCTCACTCTTTCTCTAAATATACGATATTCCATTCTTATCTCACACACCATTAAAAGACAATTGACCAAATCATGTTTCCGACTTCCATTTATTTGATTTATTCACCAATTATAAAATTCATTATCACCATTAGAAATAATTTGAGGCGAGATAATAATGTGGTCATAGAATTCTCTTTGTTTAATTTTGTGTGTACTCTCTCTCTCTCACACACACACACGGTTCAACACTAGCCAGTCTTGTAATACCCACTAATTGGACCTGCTAGGTCGCCTTTGAAGATACCAATCATCATCATCATCATCATCATCATCATCATCATCATCATCATCATCATCATCATCTAAGCCTCAGTCCCAACTATGTTGGGATCGGCTACATGAATCCTTTATCCTTCGTTTCCATTCAGTTCTATCATGGGCCATATTCTAGTTGAGATGTAGAGATTCAAAATCTCTCTTTATAAGCTCATCCCATGTTAATTTAGGTCTTCCTCTTCTTCTATTTATTGCACTTGACTCAATAGCATTGCTTTGTATAGGCACATTAGTCGATTTGCGTTGCACATGTCCGTACCATCTGAGTCGGCCCTTGCACAACTTGTCCTCAATGCTCGCCACCCCTATTTTATTCCTAATATAGTCATTTCTCAAACTATCTTTTCTTGTCTTCCCACCCATCCATCTCAACATACACATTTCAGCTACGTTCATCTTGTTGAGACCTTGTTTCTTCACCGCCCAACATTCACTCCCATAGAGCATGGCTGGTCATATAGCTATTCTATAAAATTTACTTTTTAACCTGAGAGGGTTTTTTCGATCACATAATACTCTAGTTGCACTCCTCCATTTCAACCATCCTGCAGTGATCCTGTGGCAAATGTCATTTTGAACATCTCCATCTATTTGAATAATAGAACCCAAGTAACAGAGTTTATCACATTTTGGTATATCTACTCCGTCCAACTTGGCTCCATCATTTACATTGCGAGATTGGTTGAAATTGCAATGCATATACTCAGTTTTGCTCATGCTAATCATCAATCTATTTGATTCCAATGCTTTTCTCCAACGTTCAACTTTATCATTCAATCCATCTTTAGTTTTGTCAATCAAAACAATATAAGCAAATAACATACACCAAAAAATATCATCTTAAACATTCTTTGTTAGCTCATCCATAACAACAACGGACATATATGGGCTGAGTGTGGATCCTTGGTGTACCCCAACTGTGATAGAAAAAGTTGGTGTCTCTCCTCCAGGAGTCTTCAGAGTTGTTGTAGAACTATCATACATGTCTTTGATCAAGTCAATGTATTGGATTGACACACCCTTTTTCTTCAAAACCATCCACAACACTTCTTTGGGTACTCGATCATAAGCCTTTTCCAAATCAATAAACACCATATGAAGATCTCTTTTGCTTTCTCTATACTTCTCCATAAGCCTCCTTATCAGAAAAAGGGCATCTGTTGTTGATCTTCCATGCATGAAACAAAATTGGTTGTTTGATATTTGCATTATAGATCTTACCCTCTGCTCAATAATCCTCTCCCAAAGCTTCATTGTGTAACTCGTCAACTTGATACCTCTGTATTTGTGCAACTCTAAACATCACCTTTGTTCTTGTAGATGGGGACTATAATACTATTTCTCCACTCATCCGACATCTTCTTGGTCTTCATGATCTTGTTAAAGAGCTTTGTTAACCACATAACTCCTTCATCCCCCATACTCTTCCATACATCAATGAGAATATCGTGTGGTCCGCATGCCTTTCTCATTTTCATCTTTTTCAAAGAATTCTTGACCTCAAATGGTGAAACTCGTAGTGTGTAAATGATATCTCTTGTATTCATGTCACACGAGTCTCTAACATTATTTGCAGTATCTCCATTGAAAAGCTTATGGAAGTAATTTCTCCATTGATTCTTAATATCATCGTCCTTCACCAACACCTTGTCATCTTCGTTCTTGATGCATTTTACTTGACTCAAGTCTCTTCCTTTCCTTTTTCTTATACAAGCCATTTTATATGTATCTTTCTTCCCTTCTCTTGTATCCAACTTCTTATAAATATCATCAAAGAATCTAGAACTTGCCTCCTGAACAATCTTTTTAGCTTCTTTCTTTGCTTGCTTGTATCTTTAGAACGTTGCATCATCTCGAGATTTGGACAAGCTCCTATAGATCTCCCTTTTCTGTTTAATAGCCTTTTGTACTTTATCATTCCACCACCAAGTCTCTTTCTGTGGAGGCCCACAACCTTTGGACTCCCGCACAACTTCTTTGGAAATTTTTGTTATGCAGGAGCTCATGTTATGCCACATAGTGTTAACATCAAACTCCAAGTTCCAAGTTCCGTCCTTGCTGAGTTTATCATGAAAAGTCAATTTCTTTTCTCCTTTAAGATTCCACCACTTGATCCTGCTATCTTGGTTTCTGTTATGCTTGCCTTTATTGATCTTCATGTTAATATCCAAAACCACCAACCTATGTTAGGTCGTGAGTTCTTCGCCAAGAATCACTTTACAATCCTTGCATATATTACGATCCACCCGCCTCGTAAGGAGATAAGTAATTTGGCTACAATTGTGCCCACTCTTGAAAGTAATCTTATGAAATTCTTTTTTCTTGAAATGGGTGTTTGCCAAAATCATATCATATGCAACTGCAAAATCTAATATCCTCTCTTTCTCCATTTCTGCTGTCATATCCAACACCACCATGAACTCTCTCGTATCCAACATTGCTACTCCCCACATGGCCATTTAAGTCACCAGATATCAATAATACATATTATTTTTCCAGGGATACTGAAGAAATGTAGGAAACATGCTAGCCCATGTGTATCTGTGAGTCTCACCCATTTTGCTGGGTTTGATTGTGGATGCACAGTTTGCTTTATTCATGTATTCTAGACGTCTGGTTGTTGTCTTCTCACCTTAGACAAGTTATAAAGGGACTCAATACAAGCTTTCACAATCGTATATAAAAGGGGATATTAGCATACCACATAAGATTTGTTATGAAAATGAATCTAAAAATGTCGACAAATGAATAGATAACCATACATTGCTACTTGCTGATAATACTACATTAGGTGGTGTTGATTGGGGGAAGGCGTCTATTGAGGATGAGAGCGAGGAGAGGTACGGACAACTAGCCCCAACAAATTTGTTGCAGACTGCAGCATGTGAAATTGGACGAGTCAACCAGATTCATATGATGAGTAACAACACTGATGACAAACGGGCAACCACAAAACCATATTTAAAGTTGTTCGGCTAATCCCCAAATGGGGAGCCTTAGTTCATTGATGGATTTGATATTATTGATAGTTACAGAAATATGATTACATAAGAGAGAAAGGAGTATCGGCTCCTTGATACACCTGAAAGGCAATCGTGGAAGAAGAGCGGTTGTTTGGAGAAGAGCTCAAAGAGGCTTGAAATCCTAAGAGAAATCTTATCTCCGTCCATGACTTTAGGTCTTCATATTCTGACGTCTCTTGAATTGATGTCTCCTAATGTCTAGGGCGAGGTTAGTGGGTCTATTTATAGGAATTGAGCTCGTAACCCACTCTCCAATTGAAACAGGAGTCAACTTGGGCTGTGATACGGTCAGGCTGCACTGTATGTGGACAAAGTGCCATGACCATCTGATCGTATATGCTGCTACTGCCATATACCATTAGATATCTTGACGGTATATGTTGCTGTCCGCAACATATGGTCAAACATGTCATGACTGTATGTGGTCATATGGTCCGACCATATTTTGGCCCAAAGACGCTGATATGCAGCCTGAGCTTGGTGTAGACGTCTGGATTATTGAATGAAGCTTTTTCTTGAGAAGTTTTTGAGAGTTTAAGACACTCGGTCAACAGTGTATGTAAGGGGGAAGGACATTCATAATGGTATTCACTCACCGCTTGCTTCTATGATACTTCTGCTTCGCGAATCCAGAATCAGTTGTAATAGACCTGTTGCTTTTGCTACTTTCATTTCTTAACGACTATTATACTTCTTCTGCTGCATATCTTAATGTAAAATTGGAATTTTCTCTTTGAGTTTCTCGATATTTTTTTCTTTCTGCTGCAACTCTTAGTGGATGTTGGACTGAATATTATTATATATTTTTTTATCTGGATTGTTTTGAGGTTGTTACTTATGGGTAGAAGTCATCTACCTTTGTAATGTTGCCTTGTAGCTGATGCCTTGATGGATCATATTTATGACTTATGAGTTATGAGTGGAGTTTCATTCCTTAGTTCCAGGATTTGCTTTCCCCTATACACCATTACACTGTTGTATTTGATCTATACATCGTATAATTCATCTTGATCATTTTATTTGATAGATCTGGACTTTTTGGCATGGAAGTTGCTAGGGTGCTTGGAGGTGGGATTGTACCTGGTAAGCCTGAGTTTTGCTTCTTCCATCTTAGCTTCTTCATAAATTCAGCTGTGTTTTCTTCTGAGCCAACTTTAATCGAATTCTGAACTACTGGGACAATACCTCACGTCTGGCTGTTAAAAAGAAAAGAAATCTTAATACCATGATATATTCTAGATTCATAAAAAGGTAGAAAATTCTAATAAAATACACAGTTTGTAAGAAAACATAATTTGAAGAGTAACTAAAAAGTTCACTATAACGACTAGGTGGAGCTCCTTTGGAGCTTACTGGGGCCATAAGGGGCTGGGATCATGTGCATCTTGCAGACTTGTACATTTTATTAATTGTCCCAAGCAGTGGCTATTAAATACGAAACCAAGGGGTAATTTTAGGCTATTTGCAAAAAGATCATTTGAATGTTATATACTTAGATTCAAAGCAACACTTCTGCCCCTCTTGGACAATGTTATTGACAAAAGAAAAATATACGGGAGTAGACACGATAATCTTACAATCTGTCAACCACAATTTTGTTTCTGAAAAAGCACATTGAAATCAATATCAGGATGTTGTTGCTCGCAATGAGTATTAAGATAAGTTTTAGTAATTCATAATCTCCGTGATATACACATACACAACTGAAAAAGCGGCTAGTGATACATAAGAACTTCTATATGGGATTGGTGCTTTTTAATATTTTTTCGGCATTTCGCTTTCTGCATTTTAGTTCGGTAAGCCTCATTTCCAATTTGGGTATCTGAACATATGCTCAAATACATAGCCGGCATTGGGTCTTTCTCCAGGCATATAAAATTGATCGAAATAATTGTTGGGTTTTGGGAATGACAGTTACTTTCTCACTTTCAATTCTTCATCAAGATTAAGAAGCCATTTTTGGTCTAAAAAGCATGCTTCCTTCCTTTTGAGCACCTCACAAATAAAAAACGCTCTTTACATGTTGTGTTCTCTATGTTGCTATATTTTTATAAAGCAAGATGTAGTAAAGAGATAAACATAGAATAAAACCCAAACCAGAACTTGTGTCAAACATGATATGTATCGAGGAATGAAGTTTCGTTGAAATTTTGTCAAAATCATCAAAATTTCGTCGAAAGTTTCCTTTTCGACAGGATCCGCTATGGAACCTTGCGATTATGCCGCTATGTCGAATTTTGCAAAATATTTTTGCCCAAATTTCAAAATTTCCCAGGAAATAGGAAAGTTTCCTTACCTCCCACATGAAGGAGCCCCACCTATCCCCATATCAAATTTTATCGCATAAAACGATGCATTTACATGTGGAGATGACACGTGAAATTTCGTGGTTAATTTTTTTCATTTTGGCATCTTAACAGGCACAGTTGCATTTATCAAAATTTTGTCAAACTTTCGATAAATTTCCATATTCGCACCGTCGAAAGTCCAAAATGTATTGAAACCAGATACCTCATTCCTTGACATGTAAAACAAATCAAAATATTTTATATTTCTTGAAAGCTGCCACACATTTATGCTAGCAACATGTGAGTTGTTATTGATTCACCACTTGTAAGAGGAGCCCGACTTTTATGCAGAAAACCCCTGTAGACTGCAGTCCACATCGTCCAAAATCCTCTCTCTCATGAAGAACCGAACATCTTGAAGTTGATTGTCACTTTCTACGAGAAAGATTCAGGTGTAGTTGATCTAGTTGTCACCAGTTAAATATATAGGATCAATTAACTGGCTTGTTTCTAAAGCCCCTAGATGGTTCTTGGGTTAAATACTTATATAACAAGCTGGGTACATAAATGCTCCAGCTTGAGGGGGAGCGTTAACACGCGTGCACACACACACGCATAAATGTGGTGGAGATACCGGACTGAAGCAACACATGCATGATCAAACTGAAATGGAATAGGGCTAGCTAGGGCAACGATTTTAGCAGAGCTCCTGATACCACAGTACACTTATTTATATAGCTTTGGGCAAGTGTGGAAATCCAATTACACAATGTGGAACTAAACACCCTTTATGGGTGAATCTACACTGGTCCAAAAGATAGAAACAACTAACAAAACTATGCATTTCAACACTTCTGGGACAATTTTCTCTTTCTCCAAATACTTCAATAGATTGTCTGGCTTGACATGTGTGACTTTGTATGACATGGTATCAATACATTTAAGCAAACTGTCATAGCTGCTGAAGTATAATTGATTTTCAGTTAGTGTTGTTAAATAGGAAAATATTATCTTAGAATGATATGGCTCTACATTTTTAGTGATACTTCATGCCTTTTGTTGTTATTTTGGTAATTGTTGTAATCGGTTTCAGGTTCATTGATATTAGTAGGCGGTGATCCCGGTGTTGGTAAAAGCACTCTATTGTTGCAGGTTTGTTATAACATGCTTTTCTTAATGTTGTATCCTTGTTTGAGATTTTGCATTTTAAATGACACATGGTTGTAAGTAGTAATTTCTCTATCACTTTTGAACACTATGTTTGAAAAAACCAGCAGCCTTTGCAGTAGTATATGCGGTTAAACCTAATGCTCACACTGCATATGCATATGCTTGTCTGACATAATCTGCGGGCCATACACCCACTTTTTGATATGAAATACTTTGCATGTATATTCTGTTATCAAAAGTTGG
The DNA here is from genome assembly GCA_963693085.1 of Alisma plantago-aquatica. NCBI lineage: Eukaryota > Viridiplantae > Streptophyta > Magnoliopsida > Alismatales > Alismataceae > Alisma > Alisma plantago-aquatica. Next base: position 765,974,165 of record OY856413.1, on the reverse strand, counting down.
TGTTTTCCACCATCATTTGCAAAGTGACGATAAGGAACATAAATCAAGGAAATTTGGATTTGCATTGCTTTGCTTATCTTGTGTGATTTTTAGGAATTGTAGATTTTGCGGAGTTATCTATTTTAAATATGAATATGAGTGTTGGAGCAGCCCCCAAAAGGTCAAAGATGTTGTCCCATCTACTGTTGGTATACCAAGGACTTGGTCCCTAGTTCATTGGTGGATCTGCAACTTGGAGTCCAAGCCTTCTCTAGAGGCCAACAAGCTTCACACAACCCCGTTGGTGTGACAACAAAAGATACATGGGATTTCTTCTTCTTCTTCAATTATCTGAAATGAATAATTTATACAATCAATCTCAATGATAAGTAACTCTAACAAACGGATTATATACTTTCAAATTTTCAATCGATCACTCAATGATCATATTAATTCATAATAGTTATAGGAATTGTAGATGATCAATCACGTATTTTCAAACAATTAAACAATCACTTTTTAAGCCAACTTCACCATTTCGACCCACAACAATTAACAACAAGTCAATTAATTTTTGATTTGTTGGAGTTCCTGTCCTTTCTTGTCGATCAATGAATAGAGGTCGGCCGCGTCTGAGTGGTCATCATGCCACAAAGCGTGCTCCCCCCCCCCCCCCCCCCCCCCCCCCCCCGAAGAAGCACCAATAAATCAATCAATCAATATCCCTTTCGGGATGAACAATCATGCAGTAGAGGTGAGCCTAAGGTATCCATAGGCGTCAAATACCGTTGGGGTGCCGAACCTAGTTATTATTTAACAATATAAAACTTAACATGATTTTAGTGTAACTTTTACCATCATTGCTATTTATAGCTCATTAGCATGCAAAATCCATCAATTAACATGATTCTTGTGTGACTTTTACCATCGCTGCTATTTATAGCTTTTTAGCATGCAAAATCCATCATTTAACAATTTAGTGAGATGTGCAATAAGTCTTATTCTAATTAAAGTGGCAATCACATAAGCTATTCTTGCAATGTAACCAAAATGTGTATATTTAGAAAATATCAATGGAGTATTAGGTCCAGTAAATCAACGAACAAAGTGTATCACTATTTTATGTTTACTTAAGGACGTGATGTGTTTAATAATGCATCATGATTAAATAGTTCTCTAACTATATGGTTTATGAAGTATGATCATGTACATTAAAGCAATATATAATTATTTACTTTATCTATTATTGTGAATATGATACTAAGGTAAATGAGAATCTCAGTCATTCCTTCTAAAGGTGAGATCCAAACTACATACCTGATTTTGGGGGGGGGGGGAGTACGTGCAAGTCTCCTAGAACGCAACCCTCTGGTACCCCATATAGATGGCACAACTAAGCTCGGTCCCATCTCGTTGCTTCCCAAAACAAAACCAATCCCTATGCGACACAACCTCTCTCTGATGTTGTGTGGTAGAATGATATTAAGACTTATACTGAAAGAGGGGAAAAGGTATTGGGATTAGGGAGGCCGGGAGGAGGGGTTAAGTGAGATCCGAAACATTGGAATGGAAGAAGCAATGAATGTGGAAGGCAACAGAGTGGTCGGTGGAAGAGAAGAAGACTGCATTTAGAAGAAACGAGGGAGGTGTGTGCTTGCTGTCTAGTGGGGAGTAACAATTGGGGTATTCTGCCTTTTATAGGCATCAGAGCATAAGGGAAGGGAGGAGAAGGAAGAATCTAGAAGAGATAAAGTGGGAAAAGAGGGTGGCACCTTCTGTTTGTCCCAGATTTTTTGGAAACTGGGTGGCTGCGACACCCTATCCAGTTATCTGGAAAACTCTGGAGCGACGGGGATTCCATCCTCACCCCCTAAAAAGAAAACCGTTCTCGAATTTTAAAACACTTACCAAACAAGTGGGGATATTTTTATGGCATCTAAACTCCTATCTCCCAAGTTGAGTATTCTGTGTGATAATATTTCCATTTTTTTACCGCGTGAATGATTCTCCTCCTCAACTAATGGGTAGAACATTCTAGGACTTGTATTGGTCTCTCTTCATATTTCTTATCATATTGGTCTCTCTTCATATTTCTTATCATATGCGACATTATCCAGGATATAAAATGGGCCGGGCACTTATCCTTCATTATATATGTATGAAAGAAATGACGTTCATAGGACATTCTTCGTTGCAAAGCTATCCTATATGTGAATCCCCCAACATTCTCATGGATCTCAAACCAGACATGTCTTGAGTTTGATATGTTTTTCTTTTTTAACCTCAACACTCTACTTACCGAGTGACGTCTCTATATGATCACCTATGGTGTATGTAATGTCCGTATTTCTTATCAACATCGTTACTTTGTATACTTCAAGTCTTGAAAAGTCTTCTACGAGTCAGATCAAATTTTTTTATTAGAAAATTTCACTGCCTCAGTTTAAATAAGCCCATTCACTCCGTCGTCATTTGAGTAAGCTGAAGGGTGTCAAGTGTCCACAAAGAGTTTCATAGGGAGCCATCCTTGTGGTAGTTTTCAGTGTTAACAAACTCTATCAAGGTTAGATGGTCATCCCATCATTTAGTAAGGTCAATTGTATAGGCTCAAAACACGTCCTCCAAGGTCTCAATTGCATGCTTTGATTGTTTGTTTGTTGGAGGATAAAGGCAGTGTCAGATTGTAACAAGCTTTTAAATGCTTGTTGAAATATAAATCTGAATTTATTAGTGAATCGAGGGCTTCTGTTAGACGCATACATAATAAGACTCTATACATAGAGCATCCTATTGCGTACACAAGTATGCAAGGCTATCCTCATGTTGGCTAACCTTTCGTGTTGAGAAAAGTGTTGGTTGTGTCAATCTTTACACAATACTTATCTAGATGATGGTTATTACTGTTGGTATGTATGCCCAGAGAGCCAATCATATGATGATTGAGATGTGGCAGTAGATTCCTGATTTGATAATAATAAAGGCAAGCTTCCAATTCATCTGTTTCACTTAGTTATGAGATAATGAGCTAACGGAGTGAATGTCTAGAGAATTATATTACTCAATGACGTATGTTGTCAAGTTACTAACCTTGCAGATGAGATCCTACGGATGATAAGAGTAAATATACATATTCTAATTATTTCCCTGATCGGTTGTTATTGTGGAATGTTGATAGACAACAATAAAACATAAGATCAGAGTGTGCGTTGGTTGATGACTAAATCTCATTAGACATGATATGGCAATATCAAACCAAGCACACAGATACATGTTAGAGAACAGTGTATCGGACAGACCCACCGTGAGACTGACACATGGAAGCCATCATTATGGAAGTCATAGTCAACTCTCACAGTGATGGTGGTGGTTGTGGTTCTTAGACCTGAAATCATTGCACTCATCACATGTCGTTGGGTACACTTTGACATCATCAAACGCAGTCCTGAAACATGGGTTGTTATAACGGTGATGATTGGGTGACTTTGACACAGGGATTGACTGTGAGTGATAGATATGAGATTTGTCCCTCCGATAGGAGTATGATATCCAAGGCCTCTTGATTAGCGAGACTGAGAAAAGTATGGCCATACACAATGTTCAAAATTTCGACCAAATTGTCGAAATTTTTGGCAAAATTTCTGTTTCCGTGGCAATCGGACATCGAAATTGACTGACGAGACTCTCGAAACAGGCAGATCATCGAAATTTTTTATTACTTTTTTATATACTATGTACTAGCTAGAGCATATTTTTTGCACAGTTTTGTGTCTTTAAGTCTATATATTGTGTTTGCAAACTATAATGACTTAGTTCATTAATTTTGCCATTGAAAATTGACATAAAAAATCCCCATCGAAATGCCCATCGAAATAGTTTAGGGTCATTCACTAAAAAATAACGAGACCCCACCTCCACATATCCAATATGAAATATTATTACATATTTGAGTAGATCTTCACTAGTAGATCATTCTGGTAAAATTTCATAAATTAATTCATTTATTTTGCCGTCGAAATGCCAGGAACACACTTATCGAAATTTTTGTCGAAATTTGTCGAAATTTCTGTTTCTGTGGCCACCGAAACGACATCAAAATCGGACATTTTCTTCCTTGGCCATACACATGTGAGTCAATATATGATATTAAGCTTACATATATCTCATGCAGTCTGCTCTGGTTCAAGGAACAAGATTGAATAATAATGAGGATGACTACTCCATCCTCTAGTTCAATCTGGATATCAGTGACAAAAGAACTATACAAACACTGTAACACCATACACAAATTGTAGGTTGAAGTTGCTTCCCAACTTTCCATTTCACTTGGGTAGCAATGATGTGCGACTAGGCACTACTCATTGCTTCTGATGTCATAAGCTAGTTATGGACATTCACTGGCAACGTGATATGAGACCTATAGGGTCACACACATAGGAACTCATTTAGAAGAGGAGTTTGATCTTGAATGATAATTGAATTGACTACTAATGTGTTTATGTATTTCAATTCACGCAACAGTTCAACTGACTAGACTGCCAAACAATCAGTTTAAGTGTTGAGATTTTTGTTAGGAGTGTCAGGCTGATTGTATTGTACATTGGTTGGATTCTGCCTGATCTGGGCTGCGAGACGCCTATCTCGCTTGTGCGAAACGACCGTCTGGCTTGGTGTGTGACGCCCGTCTCAGTTGCACCAAATGCCCGTCTCAGTTGCACCAAATGTTCGTTTCGGGGGTGCAATTCGATTGCACAAAGGATTAATGTTGACGTCAAGTTGAGTACTTATTGGAATTGAATTGCCAACATGTGTAGAAATGGAATGTGCCAAACGACCGTCTCGCGTGCGAGACGACCGTTTCGTCGCATGCAGTTTGTGAAACTTCCAGAATAGTTACGAAAATGCAAGATCTTCCTGTCCTTTACACTCCCGCTTTAGTTTCATAATGGCTGGGGACTGGGAACCCTAACCCCCCCTATATATAGAGGGGTACTCGGGGCTTCCCAGAGCACAACAACTACACTGACAATTGAGAATCAGTTGCTCTGACAATTGTTGTCCTCTCTGGTTGTGGTAACCACGAGAGCCCAGTCAAGTCCTACCCGATTAGGGAGGGATAGCTACGGGAGAGAAACAATTGATTGTCATTGTTGTGGGAGAGCATGTTGGTGATTAGTACACCAACGGAGGGACAACTCCTTGTCCGTTCCTGCAGAATGACGAGAGTTCTAGTTGGTCTGTGTGGACTACTCTAGAGGCAGGAGTCCTTTAGCTGTTGCTAGGAGGGAAACGTCAACTCGCAGTCCGTGGCGAGATCTGAGGAGCTGCCACAGTAGTTGTCCGAGTCTGCTGTCTGTGGAGGAGCAGTCAGACGAGTCTGAGTGCGACTAGGAGCTGCACAACCACCGTCCAAGACAAAGTGTGCATCTACATCGATGAGGATTGTCGCTGGACTTGCTCCGGGACTAGGTATATCTTCGTGAAACCATCCTTCCCATTGCATAGTTATTGACGCGATCTGTTGGTTAATGGGAAATATGTCAGTAAATTTTTGTTCCCGCTGCCTATTTGATGCCGTATTTCCCCATAGTGGTATTAGAGCCACGTCAATTAATTATATTTTGAGATAATCGATACGATCGGATTTTGGTTTTACCGTGTTTATTTATTGCATGCAATGCAAATATTTAAACTGGTTGATGTGCACGTCTGTCTAATCACCACATAAAGAACCATATATATATTATATTCAATTTACACACGTCGCCATAAAATCGATTTTGATGGTAGATGTGAAGCATGGTTATAGCCAAAACCCCATATCTGTGTGTGTATGGTTGTGGTTATTTATTCCTGTTGTTAATCGGTCTGCGTACCGAACTTCTCTCCTTTCCAAATGCAAATTAATGTTCTTCCTATTTCCCCTCGAATGCAACTCGAGGTTTTCCTCATATACAATGTAATAAGAGATAGTATAGCATTGATTCATGTTTTGATGTGAGATAACGATATGCACAAAGGCGAAACGACCGGCTTGTGAGACGACCCGATCAACTGGAGGACCAAGAAGGCCATACAACAGGAGGACGAATCGATCGACTGGTGGCCCAACCGACTGGCTGGAGGTGTCTAGACGCTGTTTGGACCTGAGAACCAGACGACCGCTTCAGAAGAGCCCAACCGAGCAACCAGGAGGCGAGCCGACTGGTTCATGAGTTGAACCGATCAACCCAGATTGGTTAGAGCACATATCTTCACCAACATGTTGCATATGATGTGGACCATAGGTGGTAGTAATTCCTTGTGGCTCTAAAGAATTACATTAGTATGACTATAACCATTGCTGGTGTGTTTTATTTATTCCATGTTCTCGTTTGTGGTTATAGCATGTATATGATATATACTATATATGTGGTGATGGGATAAAGTATATGTATTTATACATACAAACTCCCTCAAATATAATATCAAGTCTTAGATGCTTTCTAAAAGCGGCACACATGAAAAGCTTGATCGACCAAGTGTGGGCTCCCTAAGGGAGGTGTGCCGTCTATCTCGTGGAAGTGTGATGGTAATAACGTGGGCCCGTCAAGCGGGGTGCATTATTATCGTGTCGGCTTTTGGGTCAGGCTTGATTGGTGATTCTCAGAGAGTCTGGGCCCAAAGGCATGCAGATGATCATGGCAAGTTGCGCATAGTTGCATATGATGCAATTGACATGATTGCCTGGCTTAATAATTGGTCATGTGCGCGAGCATTGGCTGGGTATTGACTGAATTATTTTGGATCTTGGCCCACTAGAGTATTGTACGGTGCAATATTCTGAATTGATATTGAGGGCTATCAATTTGAATAAAATAGTGGGAGCGATAATAATTAAAGACCTAATTAATATCGTACAATTTATCAAATCAAGTCAAATAAAAAATATTTTGAAAAGTTGCAGTATTCCTTTGTAGAATCTAATGTCAAACACAACCACATTCAAATTGCGACCAGTCCTTGAAAAGGACAAAATGGGATAAAGTTCCACGATTGGTTAAGGACTTTAAGAAATGTTCTCATCAATGAGTGAAAGCTCTATGTCCTTGATAGACCAATGCCAGAGGAACCCACTCCAAATGCGCCTAAGGCTAAATGGATGCTTATTGGAAGCATGCCAATGATGCCATAGACATTTTGAATACCTAATGCTATGTTGTATGAACTCTGAGTTGCATGAACAACACAAATACATGGACATTCTCGAGATGGTAACACATCTTAAGAATCATGTAAAGCAAAGAAGGTATAATGTCTCCAAAGCACTAATTTGAGTGCAAACTGACAAAGGGAGGTCCAGTAGAACCCCATGTATTCAATGTGATTGGACATGTGGAATGACTGGATTTCTCTTAGGTCAAGAGTTGACCATGAATATGATTATGCAAGCGTTGCATGAATCATATAGTTAGTTTATCACATGCTTGACATGTCGATGCCAAAGTAAGGAAGAAAAATGACAAATCCGAGATGGTGATCAACAGAAGTGAGTCCTAGGGAAAAAGCAAGGCCAAGAAGTGTTCTACTGAAGTCCACGTCTTCTGCACTCAATATATGGAGAAGGGTAAGTGTAAAAGGAATATGTCCTTTTCACTTAAAGGATAAAGAAAACAAAGTGCCACCGTCGTCACTTGTTTGGACATTGGAAAGGAATTATCCTCTTCATAGAGGATCTTAGGAAGAAGGTAGAGATAGAGATCTCTACTTAGACACCTGAGAAGAAGTAATCTAGAACTATATGGAACTAGGGCTGCTGCCACTATAGTTAAAGGTTATCATTCATGGGCACATAATAGAATTAGTGAATTGCTATTGTGTACTTGCCAAACATCATATGTTTTGTATGACAAGAACATTATGATCTTGTATGGCGATGCCCTATGTCTCATAAACTATACTTGATAGTTGTAAAGACAAATGGGTATGACACATATATTGAATGACTTGATAACTCAAACATTGAATACCTATAGCACTGTCATCGAGAGCGCATAAACGAGAAATGCGTTTTTAGAATCCATATGATGGTTATCTAGACTCTTTTGGTTATTGAACCAATAGAGACATGCATGTCTTATTTTTTGTGCGATATGACAAGAGTATCTTCACTAGATGTAGTGGGAGATCGTCTATTCCATTAGGATTGGTACATACTGATGTACATAGACCTTTTTGGATGAATGCTAAAGGTAGTTACAAGTATCTCATTATAGTTAGTAATATGATCAGTAGACATTGAAATTTGTATTTAACGAAATACAAGTTTGGATCTTTTGAAGTGTTCAAGGAGATCATAAATGAAGTACGTAACTAAATTGGTAAAATTATTAAGATACCTCGATATGATCGATGTTGAAATACGTTAACCAAGAGTTTGAGGACCTTCTGGGAGATCATGATAGTGTATCATAATGAACTCCACTTGAAACCTACTGATGTGTCAGAAAGAAGGTATCACAACCTGTTAAGTCATGGTGAAATTATCAATAAAATCTAGCTAATCTTACATTTTCTTTTGGGCACATGCTTAAACACTAAACAATGTACCGCCTAAAATGGTTCAAAAGACACCGTATGTGATATGGCATGGGAAGTGTCCCGATGAGTCTTTTCATAGTGATAAGGATTGAAGTCTTATATAAAAAATGTTTCTTAAAGGCTTTATCCATAAATCAGATGAATGTTAGCTTGCTGAATACTACTTATATTCCAACCTGACAACAAAGTGTTTGTTGCTAGGATGGCTGAATCCCTAAATGGAAATTAGTTCCACAGGAATCAGTGAGAGTAAAAGTAGAACTCGAAATGTTCGAGACAAATGAGAAAACATAGAACCTAAAGAGGTACAATAGGAACAAGGAGAATCACAAGTTGTTGTGGAATCTCAAGCTCCTTAAGTAAACACAGAACTCATAGTTCTAGTAGAACACACCTTAAGTTTGAAAGATTATGATATCTTATAACTCAGAAGGCGGTAAGAAATGTTCAAATTTCAGCTGAAATTTCGGTTTCGGTGGCAATCGAACATCGAAATTGGCTGACGAAACTCTCGAAACAGGTAGATCATCGATTTTTTTTTTCTACTTTTTCATATACTATGTACTACCTAAAGCATATTTTTTGCACAATTTTGTGTTTTTAAATCTATATATTGTGCTTGCAAACTATAATGACTTAATTCATTGATTTCACCATTGAAAATTAACATAAAAAATCCCCATCGAAATGCCCATCGAAACAGTTCATGGTCATTCACTCAAAAATGATGAGACCCCACCCCCACATATCCAATGTGAAATATTATTACATATTTGAGTAGATTTACACTAGTAGATCATTTTGGTAAAATTTCATAAATTAATTCGTTTATTTTGCCGTTGAAACGCCATGAACAGATTAATCAATTTCTGTTTCTGTGGCCACCAAAACGACATCAAAATCGGACATTTTCTTCCTTGGCGGTAAGTTGATCATAGAGACGAGTCAACAACCTACATGGAATTGGTGGATTTGAGAGGAATTTGTGGAGGTAAGTTAACACCGAGCTTCTTGCGTTTGTACCACATTATGTATGATTATGATATCTTATAACTCAAAGATTATGATATCTTATAACTAAAAAGGCGGTAAGTTGATCAAAGGCGGTAAGTTGATCATAGAGACGAGTCAACAACCTACTAAGTCTCTTTCTGTGGAGGCCCACAACCTTTGGACTCCCCCAAGTCTCTTTCCATGGAGGCCCACAACCTTTTTCCCCTTCTCTAGTGTCCAGCTTCTTATAAATATCATCAAAGTATCTAACACATCAAATATATGGCAAAAAAATCTTTATATTCATATAAGATGAGAGCAATCCCTCAAACACCCAACTAGGTGCTACGTTAAAGATATCTCAATAATATCAGTGTACCATGATTTATAAATCAAGCATGATCATTAAATCCATCTAATTTTTTTATCATTGAATGCCAATTTATGTACATGACATCCTAGATATATAAAAATATCAATAACTTTACCAAACATAGTCAAACTCCATCAAAACTTTGAATTAGGTTATATCAACATAATATTAGATTATGGTGGAATTTATCAGATTCTATGGTCATTAGCCTTGTGAAATGACCGATGTATCCCTATGGTATTTTTCATGTAAAACACTATCAAAACAAGATAAAAACCTCGATCAGACTTTACAAGTAGCTAGATATTTACAAAAATATAGCTATTGTGCAATTTTGATCATATTCAAATGTCGTTTGCTATTTTTAGTATCTAAATCATCAAAATTATATAGTTTTGACCAAATAAAGCATATTATATCCAACGTCAAAACTAGGCTTCCAAAATATATTTATTAAATTTAACAAACCATAAGCTTTCCGTAGGTATTTTATTATTGCAAAATGGCCTAGTAGAACTCGAGATCTAGTGTTGCTAAAAGCCGTCAAATCACGATCTAGTAGCGCCACGTGGCCCGCCCACTTGAGCCAGCCCGTCTTTTATCTACAGCCTGCGCGAGCAGCAACGCAGCAGGGTCGTCACGTTGCCGTGAGGCTTTCTCCGATGAGCTCTGGCTTGTCGTTTCGGCCTCCTCTGCGACCCAAGGTCGTGGATGCGTCCCCTGGCCTCCAGGAGCATATGCAGCTAAAAAGCCCGCCTCCAAAACACCATGGTCATAATCTCCGATGAGCTCCATACCCAACTCTGCCGAAGTTGCAATGTCGAGCCTATCTCCCTCGTTTCTTGATGAAACATGATTGTGGTGCCGTTGGCTTCGTAAAAGGCTTACGAACGAACTACATATGTCAATATATATGCACAATCCTCATATACGAAGTTTTCAATTCGATTTGGCGACTATCCAAGTCATTCTCCTTTAAAGATAACGTGGATAGCAACTACCTTTTCGATCTAGATCTAACGGTTGCAATAATTCACGTTCTAAGAATAAATCCCAAGTTTTCTTATTTTTTGGGTATTTTCAAAACACGATAACTCTCCCTTCGATTCTCCAAACACCACAAAATCTTCATTATATATTCACAATAACAAGGACTACAAAATCCCCAAGGTAGTTTGATATCAACTCATCAGCTTTAGCCGAATAAAATCCTCAAATATACCTAATAATAATACTTGTATTTATCTTCAAATTTATCACGTTATCCAAAAAATGTGATAAAATCATGGGACTCTCTATTATCATCCACCAACATCCCATAAAAATATCATCATGATCGCATGCTCAAAATTTGAGATATGAAATTCGTCATATTATTGGAATAATGTAAATGACTTGAATCATTAAATCAGTTTGACTATAGTTCTTGTGCAGTGTTTTAAAAAAAGGCCGCACGGGCCTCTTAATCTGCCCACATATACTTAGCCACTTATAAGGCCGATTAAACAACAATTTTTAGATAGACATTTGTTATCTCCGCCCAAACTAGATTATATATTTATTGATAACATTCTCTTGATCTACTAGATTTTTTTATGTTTTGTACATTAGTCACATGCTTATTAATGTTTGTTGTTTTAATCTCTAGGACATGCTTGCATCTTTTTGTATGATTTGGCTAGTCTTCATTGTTATGTACTTGTATTAAACCATGTGAAATATAAGATTGGATTGAATGCAATGGGATGTAATGGGATGAATATAAGACTGGACGCCCTCTCCTTTATATAGGAGAGGGGAGACGTCCTAAGACTTAGGACGTAAGTAATCTAAACGGGCTATAATAGAAAAGCCCACTAACTAATTAACCTATTAACTAAATAGGCTAATATATACTCTTTAACACTCCCCCTCAAGCTGGAGCATGGGTGAAACACATGTCCAAAGCTTGGAGGTTACAAGACTCGATAAAACGATAAAAATAATGATAAATAAAAGATAAGAGATAAACATCACCCCCATACAAAAATTGATACCCCCCCTTAATTAATACTCCCCCTAAACCATGTGGTGACAATGCCTCTCTTCTTAGAAATTGTATTCTGCAGGCTGGAGATCCTCGAGCTTTGAAGAAGGTCTTTGGAGTGCATCTGGAATGAAGAGCATTTGAAGAATGAAACCTGATACTATAGTAGTAATTCGCCACTTGGAGCAGACGATCCTCAACACCATCACTACGTCATCTTCATTGAATTACGTACTTAACGCAGTACGAACGCGGATGCCCAATGTCGATGTAGCAGTAGCGAAATCTTCGAATTGTCTGAGAAGACATGCACAACGTGGCACGAACACGAACTGGCGATATGCTGGTGATACGATGCAGGCACCATAACTCCGTCGCATGAGCCTTGGGGGCTTGACAGGAAAGGAAATATCCTCCATCAAGGAAAGTCCCAAGTAGATTAGCAACAGGTGATGTCGAAATAGCAGATGCGGCTCGAAGAAGACATGATGAAGCAGCTTGGTGAAGATAAACTAGATGAATCAACCTTGCAGAAGTAGATTGGCAGGCTTGCTGAGCTTCTGAAAATCTGAAGAGCACCCTCTGTCCCATGTGAATGCAATTGAAGTACACCATCAACACCTGACGTACATAATGCAGTACGAACGCGGATAGCTCGGTGTTGATGCTGAATGAAGATCCTTCATTGTTGTCTGGAAGTAGAGAACGGTTGTGTTGAACAATGCGAAGCTCCATGAAGATAATAGCCTGAATACATATATCATCTCTTCTCATACTCTCTCTCATACATGTTCTCTCACTCTCTCTTCTCATCTCTTCCTCTCCTCTCTATCCCCCCTCGCACACCAAATACGACGAGAGTGAGTGTTTGGTGTGGAGAAATGGACATATGACCCCCACCCCACACTGTGGAAAGGGATACACACATGATATGGGTGGGTAGGAAAGAAATTGTTGGATTTGAGAGGATTTTGTGATATATGGAGATGTGTAATATGTGGAGAATGAAACCGATAATCGGAGAGAATATGCTAAATGGGTCAATGTAAGTTCCGGATAGAAAAATAAATGGATCTAATCCTGAAAAATCCGATTAGGCTAAAACTTGGATGTGATTAGCAAAGATATGATCGATTAAGGATCCAAATAGGCATAATGAATATGGGGGGAATTAATAACTGGGAGTAGACATAGATGAGAGGTGATGGTGGAGTGATGAAGATAGCCGGGAAGGTGATGAAGAGCAGCAGCTTGCGGGATGTAGCAAAAAAAATGGCCGGATTATGTCACTCAGTTGATGTAGCACTTGGTCGTAACGGAGGAGATGACAAAGGGTCTCCTGCACGGCTCTGGAGATATTGCATGCCAAGAGGATGCATGCGGAGCCAAGGGCGGAGCCTCTCCACGAGCGACGATGAAGGCTGATGCTGAGGACGTCAGGAGATGGCCTGTGCAGTACTCGGTACTATCGAGTTGACGTCGGTAGTACTGAGATCTTTCTGGACGGCGGGTAGCAGGTTGATGGCGGCTGATTGCTGCTTGATGGTGACGATGGCTGCTGCTTCTGCGGTTAGCGACGCTTACGATGCTGCTGCTAGATGGTGATAATGGCGTCGATAGGCAGAGAAGGCGCAAAGATGGCTGCTTGAAGGCCGGCGGTTATGTCTGTTGAATGCACCGGGACGGAGATAGCCGGCGTACGGAAAGAAAAATTAAATCTTTAAGAAAGAGAAGGAGAAGCCATGCAGGCCAGGATGTGCCTGGCGGGCGGCCGACCTAAGCCATGGCTACGACGGCCGCCCGCTGGTGAGGGTTCTTCCCCTCGGTTGCTCTTTGGAAAAGACGAGTGGCGAACGACTAGGGCTGTGTGTGCGCCGGAAAGGAGAGGGAGGGGCGGCGACTAGGCTTCCCTCAGGAGCGAACGTAGGAATTATTGTTCACCCCGACGTACTGTTCACCGCAGGAGTTACTGTTCACAGTGCCGTTTTTGTTCACCGCTCTGATACCATGTGAAATATAAGATTGGATTGAATGAAATGTGATGTAATGGGATGAATTCAAGACTGGACGCCCTCTCCTTTATATAGAAGGGAGACGCCCTAAGACTTAGGACGCAAGTAATCTAAACGGGCTATAATAGAAAAGCCCACTAACTAATTAACCTATTAACTAAATAAGCTAATATATTCTCTTTGCTTCATTGGAGTTTATGCTTAAATAATTCTAGAATGCATTCTAAATGGTGCTTTACTTTTCATTGAAAAATATTTGGATCTATCTCGAATTTTAGGGTATAAATATGTAATTGTACAATTTAAATATGCAATTATGCGATTGATTTATATATATGAAAGGTGGCCTCTCCGCACGCATAACGTATAACACTTTTTGAAAAACTATTTATGTGTAATTCATTTGAACCATCAAACGAGCTCCGACATGTCTAGAAATTTAAACCAAGCTTCAATATAATAGAAACAATTGTCCCACCAAGTTTGATCCAACAATAAATTTTTTGGGGATTTAACTAAATTATCATTCAAAATTTTCGTTTTGGCTCATATGAAAATTTGTCATTATTCAAACATTCTCTAAAAATTCTAAAAAATGAGCCATAGCTCCTTACTAATATCAGTTTCATTGTTGAACCATTAGTTCCTCCAAAAACATATATTAAAGACCTTACTTAGGTGAAAGACCAAAATGCTCTTACCTAGGTATTATAGGACTATGATCATTTAAATGATCTCAAACTTTGATACTTCCTTAAAATCATCCTTACAAAAATTCCCTAAAATTATTGAACACGACTGTCATCATAGGATGATCAATTGCATTTTTGACCTCACTGTACTCATTATTGCAAACAAGGCTTAGAACTAGGTCCTATGTATATAACTTATATCATCCATCATATATTGGATCATCCCTTATGTCAAACACCATATCTACAGTTTTAGGGAACCTAAATCTGGATATTACACTTATCATGTGTAAGAATTGTTTTAAAAAATGCACCTCAAGGCGCTAGAAGCGCATGACTTGAGGTGAGGCGATGTTTAATATGCCCTGAGGCTTAAACCTCATTTGCATTGGTGAGGTGTGCGCCTCAATTTGTGAGAGGCTTTTCTAGGCGGTGAGGCATTTGCTAGGCACAATCCTCAGTCTCCGTGTCTAAAAAATATACTTAGATTACCCTTTTTGGGCTTATAGGGGTCAAACTAACCCCAAATTGTATACCCTTATGCATATTTATATGTATCTGTTTTAATAACTATAGATACCATATATACTTATATCATTATATGTATGTATGTATGTATATACATACTTGTGTGTGTATGTATATGCGTGTGTGCATGCGTATAACTATGTATGTCTGTATAGATTTCTATCTATATATGTGTGTAGTTGTACTGGTATATATATAATATAATGGTGTTTCTATATATAATATAATAATATATATATACAACTACATGTATATGGTATATACATGTGTATATGTGAATATATGTATATATAGTTCTATATATGTATGTGTATCCCTATAAATATATATAATTGTTTATGTGTACATATTTTTTTAACACACACACACACGCGCGCGCACACACACACACACACACACACACACACACACACACACACACACACATATATATATATATATATATATATATATATAATGTGCGACTTGGTACAATTTGAGCCTTACACCTCGACCACCTCGAGGCCTACGCCTCATGCACTTTTAAACCTCGTGTGTAAGTGAAATCTCTTGTACCCATGTCACAATGTCTTTTACATTATTTAGAGCATCTCCATTGAAAAGTTTAGGGAAGTAGTTTTCCGATTGATTCTTGATATCATCATACTTTACCAACACTTTGCCATATTCATTCTTTATGTCTTTCTCTTGGGCCGTGTCTCTTGTTTCCTTTATCTTATACGTGCCATTTAATATATATCCTTTTCCTCTTCTGTAGTATCCAACTTCTGTGTCTCTTCAAACCAACCATATATGACCTCTTGAATTGCTTTCTTAGCTTTCAATGCTAGCTTGTAACTTTGAAAGTTTATGTTGAGATTATGGTAAGCTCCCATAAATAATAGCTTTTGTACTTTGTTTCACCATCAAGTATCTTTTGGTCGAGACCCACAACCTTTAGATTCCTCTAACACTTGGTGATTCTTGTTATGTAGGAGCCATACTTGTCAAGGCGCTTGCCTAGGCGGCCGCCTGAGCGGCAAGGCGTCCCAGGGCTACGCCTAGGCGAGGACGCTTTGTTTATAATGGAGCAGTTACTGGGCGAGGCAGACTGTCACCGTGGAAAAGGTAGAGATCACCTTTCCTAGGCCCCCCACCAATCGTCCTCATACTCTTGAGATCTTGTAAAACAAAACAAGAAGGCCCAAATGTTACCGTACATTTTACAATGTCAATCAATTTTGCAACAGAAAGAAGATTAAAAGGAAACTCAGGCATAAAGTGTACAGATTTAAGATCAATCTTGGGTGTTAGAGGGACAGATCCACTAGCTAGCACTCTCCTCACTGAACCATCTGCCAGTGTGACAGATTGGTGAGGGATATACGAGTCAATAGATTGGAGCAATCTCTTCATACCAGTCATGTGCTGTGACGCGCTAGAGTCAACCACCCAAGATGAAGTAGAGCCATAAGTTATGAGAGATGTAGCCTGATTACCCGTAGTAGATGCCAGGTTTGGTGATGACGAAGATGAAGATCCCACACTCATGTGCTGTGTAGCCTGAATGAACCGATCATACTCCTCCTGAGTAAGAGTGATGCCGGTCCCAGAATTGGTTCCCACAGCTGAAGACGGAGAGGAATCTGTAGAGGTGGCACAATGTGCTGCCCCCACAGGAGGTGCAACAGGTCTCCCATGTTTCTTCCAACACTTCTCCACTGTATGTCCCAGTTTTTCACAGAAAGTACACTTAGGACGTGTCCCACGTCCTCTGCCCATACCAGGTCGTCCTCCTCTCACCGCAGCAGCTACGGATGCATGAGACTCCCCAGAAGATATAGTAGAGACAGGATTAACAGACTAAAAAATAGACTGTTGAATTCTCGAATAGGCTTCCACAAGACTTGGCAATTTATCAGAAGCCAGAATGACACTCCTGGCAGAACCACAATTGGGATTAAGCCCGGATAGAAATTTAGCAGTAACCAGGTCGCCTCTGTCTTTGATCTGTGCAGCAACTGTCACAGGATGATAGTAGCTCAGCTCTTGAGCAAGTGCCTGAATAGCTCCAAAGTATTCCTCAAGAGATCTATCACCCTGCCTCTCAGCAAACAGACGATCATATTACATAAATTGCCGAAGAGCATTCTTCTCCTGAGAATAGTGCTGCTTCACTGCATCCCATACCTCTTTAGCTGTAGTATAGAACATAACCAAGTCTTCACAAGACTGTCATGACGCTTCCATTCAGCGTATCCTTTATCAGTAGAGTCCAGGGGACTCGAGTCAACATGTCTCGCCTTGTCGCGAGATTCCAAGACAATGTGAACAACGTTCATCCATAGTAGATAGTTTTTCCTGTTGAGCTTGATAGAGAGGATAGGAGACGCCTCGCTGTAGGGAGTCTTGGTGTCTTCCATTGTAGACGGGAACTTAGTGACGAATTGATACACGTCACAGAGAAAACTGAGGTGACAGAGAGATACACGTCACAGAGATAGATGAGGTGACGGAGAGATGCACGTCACAACACAAAAAAACACACGGATAAATGCGTTACTGACGCATTCACAGCCTCCAATCGATTTTCCTAATCACGCATGGAGGATATGTGATTAAGAGAGCACTTTGGAAGAGACGAGTCCCTCGGATTGGGCTCTAGATAGCCATTGGATCAACCGGAGACTCCCAAACAGTAATTCCGGCTCATAAGAACTGGCCGAAAATTGCTGTAAATCAACCGGAAGCTTGCTAGCGGCTCCGGTCCTTGGTGGCTAGATCTACAACAACGAGGGAAAAGCTGCTATCAATCCAGCGATGAAGACGGCTAGCGGTTGCTAGCCCAGCAACACCCGCGCCGGCGGCGGGCTGTTGTTCCTACCAGCCCGACGGTCGAGGTGGCCGCGACACCTGGAGAAGGAGAAAGGAGGCTGGGAGGCTGCGGCGGCGGCTTGTTGAGGAAGCGGGGCGGCGGATCAAAGATGTTCTGATACCATGTGAAAAGAGATGAGGAGAGGAGACGAACACTGAGAGATTTGTCGACTGCAAGGAGCAACTTCCTTGAGAGGGCAATAGCCGTCTCTCTTCTTTTTATATATTAGGGTAAAATACATTGTGGTACAAAGAAGAAAATAATAGAGAAACAATAAAACAAATAATATAATAAAGATAGAACCGGTTGACGGGTCGTCGATTTCCGCCGTTGTTATATTCTCGATACCATCGACAAGACTGTCGATGGTATCGACAGAATGTTCTTCTGTTGCTGTGATAATCTCGATACCATCGACCTCCTGTCGATAGTATCGACGGGGATGTAGGTTGTTTCACAGATTTCAAGCCATAAGGAAACGAAGAAGAGAAAGGAAATGGGTAGGAAAAAGGGGGAGAAGGGGAGGGGAATAGGGGTGTAGGCGTTACCTCTTGTTATGGCTTTGTCTCTTGGAGGGGACGAGAATGCAACACTGCTATCGGTGAGAAATAGGGTGTTTCCCCTTTTAAATTAGTATTGGGCCGTCTGTGTCTAAGCCGTGTCCACGATGTGTCCAACTCCTAATAAATAAAAACTAGGGAATTAGACACACACGACAGCCTCCAGGAAGTGTCCATGCTTCCTAACTTCCCACATGGCCATGTAAATCACTCCATTAGTATTTCTTGCATCAACTTATCCATGGTATCGTAAAGATTCTTCTTAGCCTCATTAAGGTCAACTTGGGAGCATAAACATTAATAATATTAACATTCTCCCCCTAGAATAAGCTTTATAGCTATTATTCTATCACCCTTCCTTGTGATCTTGAAAACACCAACCTTCAACATGTTATCTGCAATAATTCCCACGCCATTTCTATGTTTGTTGTGAAATAATACTGTATTGAACGCAACGGGATGAATACAAGACTGGACACCCTCTCCTTTATATAGGAGAGGGAAGACGCCCTAAGACTTAGGACGCAAGTAATCTAAACAGGCTGAAATACAAAAGCCCAATAACTAATTAACCTATTAACTAAATAGGCTAATATAGACTCTCTAACATTTATCAATACCTATTCAAGATTTTGTACCCTTTGTCTCGAATCTCTCTGCATTTCCATGTCGACTTTGTTCCTGCAAGAAAGCTATATTGACTTTAATTCGATCATGATATCCACTATCTCCAAAGACTTTCTTGACAAAGAACCAATATTATGAAATTCCACTCTAAAAGTTTGTCTTGAACTTTTTTTTTCTGCCTCCAAGAATCTGAATGATACCATAGCACATTTTCCACTATGTCTGGGTTCCACTGCAACATGCTTAGATTCTTTAGCCACACTAGTCCAAGGTGCTTGGGTAAGAGTAGTATTAGGATCGGTGACCTCTTGGGAAGTCCTCATTGCACCCATTTACTTAGCTTTGCCCATGTTACGTGCTTGGTAAGAGTTGAACTAGGATCTGCGACTTCTTGGGAAGTTCTCGTGTTTCACCTTTTTACATAGCCGATATGTACATCTTGTGTAAATGTAGCCGGTCCCAACCCTAGTTATTGCATATACATACATAAAACTTGGTCACTTTTGTGACGTGGTTCCTTTGTGTGTATTGCATATTGCATAAATAATTGAATTAATAGTTATTTAAACAAAAAATGCTTTGGTTCAGTTGAAGGAGCTGCTAAAACCGATTGAAACGGTATGACAAATTTCCATACCGAGCTAGATTGCTCCACCTCCCCAAACTAATATAAGTGTTTTGGTCCAGTTCATCGTTATATATTTTTGTAGACAAAAGTGGCTATGTCGGCCAATTTTTGAAATCCTGAGTTTACTGTCAAAAAAATTGTCAAAATACCGAAATTGTTATGCAATTTCCAGGGGTTCGGTACTGAATTTGGTCAAAAATTGGTGGGCTACCTACTCAGAGGGGGGGGGGGGGTTCTGCAAAATGCCAGTTTGAGTCTCTATTTTGCGAAATGCAGCTGAAAGACATACCACATTACAGAATATACTCAGAACTCCATTCCCCTTCCCGGGGGGGGGGGGGGGCTTTGTGACAACTTTCCGCTGTAATTAGTTCGGACTGATTATTTTTGTGGCCCCTACTTGATGTCTATTACCAAATTAACAATTTAAGTTATTTTAATTGTTGATACATTAAGCCCACTAATGCCACTAACGTTCTGAATGTGGAGGTTGCTAGCACTCTATCTGAAGGATCAGGTGCAAAAGGTGCTGCACGGGTGCTGTACGTTTCGGGTGAGGAGGTCAGCTTCTGTTCACAAATTTCATCTGCTGTGCACTCTCTTATTTCCTTGATATAGGATGCATTTTTGGTAATTATTATATTATCAAAGATCAGACTGTTCATTTTAGTTGAAATCTTTTCATACATTCTTGACAAGTGGATCTTAATATTTCATTGTTTGGCATCACAGAGCATTGAACAGATCGGGAACAGGGCTGATCGAATGAACATTGCATCACCTGATATCTTTCTATATTCTAGTACAGATATAGAGGTAGACTCTGAAATACGATCTGCCATGTTATTTTTCTTGTTTATAGAAAGTATTGTGATGCTGGCGACTTAGCATCTCCCAGTGTGGGTGCCAATGGGGTCGGTGGGTGTACCTGCTGCTATCTGATCCTTCAACCCACCAATTTTCTGAAATATATGTCATCATTTATATTATTCATTGTCTGCTAATGCAGCCACCTGATGGGCAGGGTTCATGCTTGCTATTTTGCTGACATTTTTTACACCTCTTGGTCTGTTGACAATCTCTTACAAGTATTTGTGTGCTTACAATCAAATGCATACTTATTAAGGCCGCAAGGTGCCAAGGGCCTTGACACCTTGGTGTGTCTGTGCGGCGTTTTTACATTATATAGCATTTTCTATACATATTTATGGTTATATTAAAAAATGCATATTTCTGGTTATAACATTTTCTATCCATTGTATACATACAATTTTATGGTCATATACATATATACATGCATATTATTTATAGCTAAACTTGGATGCATACAATTTTATTTCAGTATGCGTAGATATATACATACATGTTACAGTTACAACTATACATGGATGTATCGATTTTATTTGTGGTGAATCCCTTCTAAAATTACACATAAACCATGCATACACGTAATTCATGTACATTGTATTAATGATTACTGTTGGTATCTGAGGCTCCAATAATATTCTAAAGGGCTCTAATATATGTTCTATAATCTTTAAATTATCAATTTTAGACCTGACTAAGAAATCAGGGATAACATTGTCTTTCATTTCTCTTTATTTAGGGTTATTTTCAGCTCATATATAGACATTTTGCAGATGATATGGCATATGAAGTTCCTATATAAGCAACAAGGAATTATGTATATGTAGTATGATGATTTACAATACAGTTAGATGTCTAATTAGTTTTTTAAATACCTCACATGAAAATCAGATTTAAGCAACTGCCAAGCAGAACAATCAAATGATTACCAAGGGTATGAATCCTAATAATAAGTATATTTTCTAATAAACATTGACAAAATACTGAAATTGAACATCAGGAGAGTCGTAAATAAACACGAATACCCATATTTAGGCTAGAACCCATAAAACATCCAAGGGGACATGTAGGTCAAGCCATGGGTTACGACATACTCCCTTAGAGCAATTTAACAAGTATGATCAAATGCTCCTATTTTACTACACGTCTATTACTAAGAGCTCATGATTCAGATTTCTTTATTTATGCCTTTTAGTATGAGTTAATTGTAGTTTATTGCTGGAATGGTAAGCCAGAAATCAAATGTTATGATTTTTTTTTGAAAATAACAGAGAGGTCTCAATTACAATTGTCATTCTAGGTTTCTTTCTTTGTGAAAAGAAAGGTTTTCCAATTTTAAATACCCAAACCATACTTGAAGTCTCACATGCATCCTAACCTTTTAGAAGTTGAATTTGATCCCCATACTAGTACTAAGTGAATCATTGTATTCCATTGTTAGACAACCATCAAATCAACTATTTACACACTGGTTAAATGCACTGTATTAAAAAACGGCCCAGGCGGCCGCTTAAGCGACCGCTTAATCGGCCAAGACCCCCATCCGCTTATTTTTGCCCTTAAGCGCCCGCTTACTCGGTTTGAAGAAAAGCACCCGCTTTTTTTCCGCTTTTTTGCCCGCTTTTTCCCGCTTTTTTCCGCTTTTAAAAAAATGCTGTTGTAAGCATGTAATGTTAATTAAATATATAATCCAAGTAGTATTGAGTATAATATATGAAGCTTGTATACATTGAATGTTCTATGATATACCTAGTCCTACTTTAGAATGCAAACTTTGTATGTAAACTGTATATAATAGGGTACTGCTGTAATATATCCAAGTAAATATCATATTACTCTATTATACTTCTAATGGTTTTACTGATTTTCTTGCAGATTCCGTTCATTACTAATTGATACTACTGGTTAGTATTACTGATTTCCTTAGAAATATATTTTTTATGTACACATACATGTAATTTTGTATATAAATATATAAGATTTTAAGTATCCGCTTTTTCAAAAATCGCCCGCTTAATCGCCCGCCTGCCGCTTAATCGGCTACAAGGTCCCGTCTGCACACCTCCCGCTTCACGCTTTTTAATACATTGGTTAAATGCATTATCATCAATTTATTTGACGTGGCACCCTATAGAATAAGTGATGCCGTATGGAATGGGGTCACTAACCATAGTTATCCAGGCACACCCTTCGCCTTGTTGGCTTCTGCTCTCTTCTTCAGTAAGTGCTAGAGGAGTGAGTGAACCTAAACATAGAGCCATAGATGGGCCACAACAAGGTGACCCACTAGGGCGCTTAAACAAAGGGTGGTGTTACTACCAAAACGCAGCAAAAAACAGGTCCTTGGATGACATGGCCAATGGTTATCTAAATGAGGGGCATCAATAGCAATCAAACACTGTCAATAGTAAAGATCTGGAAAACTATGCAACAAGAGTTCCAAGACTATGGCTGTATCACCTCCATCTAGGTGTCTAGCTTCCTTACAAGTACAACCTTCTTTTTGAAGGAGATAATGGCTTAGTATAGATACTAATACCTATTTATTTTAATGTTGTTGGTATTTTGTCATAAATATTCCTCACAACTTCTATAATTGTATATTTATTATAAAAGTGGGTTTAGGATTGTTTCCATCTTATGGATTGATCCTTGTGAAATATATTGGTGGGCTGTCATGCTGAACAATGTGTGTATCACTACTAACATGCCTCTATCTTGATAGGGAAGGAGCAGCAGGTTCCAATGTGATACTCAATGTGTACATAATCGGTGATAAACAATGGGAGATGAATCTCTAGATTGATGAGAGGTTATGGACGTAATCTGAATTTTGGAAGTTTGAACATATCACATCAAGTGAAAGAGTGAATTTTGTGCTTTTTCCCGGTGGTCATCTCTTTACTATTACATGGACCTTCATCGGGTATGTTAGATGGAATAAAGGAGAATATCAGGGTTCAGATGCTTATTATTGGGAATAGTGGCTAGCAAACATGGTACACTTGATGTATGTGTGCATCGTGCCTATTGTCCTGCAGCAGGTGATGTGGCCAATGTAGAAGTTATTAAGGTTATTCTGTAAAGGTTGGAGAGGGACCCAAAATTGAAAAAAAGGCCCACCTCAAGGCTTCAAAGGCGTACACCTTAAGGCAAGGCGGCCCCTGATGCGCCTTGGGGCGTGTGCCTCACTGTCCAAGTGAGAGGCGTGCACTTCATTATGGCGAAGCGTTTAAAAGATATTTATGAAGCGTAAGCCTCAGTTAAAACCTCAATTTCAGACTTATATGCACGTGTAAAACCTATATATTTGTGTATATAATATATACATGTATATGTATCTAAACATGTATATTTGTGTGTATAATCTATATATATGCACACACACACACACACACACACACACACAGATATATATATATATATATATATATATATATATGCATCTAAACATGTATATTTGTGTTTATATATTTATGTATCTGTGTATGTATCTCTATATGTATATGCATATCCATGTATATTTTATAATGAGAGAAGTAGTGACAAAAGAAAAGAAAAAGGGAAGTGATTGAAAAAAAATAGGAGATGAAATTGTAGATCTATGACATGAACCCTAATTATAAGTTAATGAACAAGACAAAAGAAGTATAAATAGAATAAATTAAAGAAAGAAAACGGATTCAGAGAATGAAATCCATAATTAAGCTTCATAATTATGTATTCATTAGTTGAGGAAACATAATATGAAAAAGGAAATGGAAAAACTAAAAAATCCATAAATAAGAATAATCCTCAGAAGGATAGATGTAAAGAGAAGTTTACCAAAAAGGAATGATTTGGTTAGATGTGAGAGTAAGATTATAACTTTAGATTAAATAAAAAAAAACAAAAAAATCTATTATCACAATGTCTAGAGAAAGGATGTATGATATGATGAATATATGGAAACGTATTTCCCAACATAACAAATTATATACATTATACATGTATATATTTATGCATGTCTATGTGTATTAGGTATATAATTGCATGCATATGAAAAGATTTACATGTATATATATGTCTATATGTGTATTCTTTTGTATACTGTGTGCCATTGCATGTCTATGTTTATATGTAAGGTACATACATGTATATAACTATGAACATGTTTATATTTTTAATATGTATATAATTTTTTAAAATGTGTATACTTGTGTATGCCTATGTGAATGTATATACTTGTATGTAAATATATGTGCATTAAATATATATGTATGTATATTGATACTAAGTTACTAATAATATATATTGAGTTTGATACTTATAATTTTTTTGATAGCAAACAATATACATGCCATCCCACATGAGAATACTTGGGATGATTTATAAGAAGAGGACCATAGAGATATTGAGGTTTATCTGCAATGCATATAACAAAGAAGATAGTTTGGGCACTGATAACGTATGAGTTATGATGCACATAGGATGCCCATAATTAAAAGAAAATGATACACACACCTTCTTTCACCGTCCCACATATACCCATTTCTTGGATCACGTAATAGTTGTTGGAACAGGAATGACATGCCAAGTAGCAGGAGAAAGGAGGGGAGGTAAAAACACAGAAAAGACAAAAAATAGGAGAGAGAAACTTGTTTCCTTTATAACTTTCAATCCGTAGTGAATTTTTTGACAAAATAAAAATTGTTAGATTGTTTACAAAAAATACTTTCCGACACGAATAATGTTGATATACTTTTGAAAAATAATACATAACATAAAAATGAGTATTGCATATTGTGGATAATACTCATTTTTTGAGTCACACACTAACTTTGAAATGAGTATTGCATGACGTACTTTTGATAAAAATACTCATTTCTTATGTCATTATAAACGAGTATTATCCTCAAAATAGTACTCATTTTAACACTTATTTTAAAATACAATACATCATAAAATGAGTACTATATCAAAAGAGAGATACCTAATACCAATGTTTTAAAAAGCGTGAAGCGGGAGGCGTGCGGACGGGACCTTGTAGCCGATTAAGCGGCAGGCAGGCGATTAAGCGGGCGATTTTTGAAAAAGCGGATGCTTAAAATCTTATATATTTATATACAAAATTACATGTATGTGTATATAAAAAATATATTTCTAAGGAAATCAGTAATACTAACCAGTGGTATCAATTAGTAATGAACGAAATCTGCAAGAAAATCAGTAAAACCATTAGAAGTATAATATAGTAAAACGATATTTACTTGGATATATTACAGCAGTACCCTATTATATACAACTTACATACAAAGTTTGCATTCTAAAGTAGGACCAGGTATATCATAGAACATTTAATGTATACAAGCTTCATATATTATACTCAATACTACTTGGATTATATATTTAATTAACATTACATGCTTACAGCAGCAATTTTTTCAAAAAGCGGAAAAAAGCGGGCAAAAAAGCGGGTGAAGCGGGAAAAAAGCGGGTGCTTTTCTTCAAACCGAGTAAGCGGGCGCTTAAGGGCAAAATTAAGCGGATGGGGGTCTTGGCCGATTAAGCGGCCATCTGGGCCGTTTTTTAATACACTGCCTAATACTCATTTTAAAGTTAGTGCGTGACTCAGAAAAGGAGTACTATCCACAATATATAATATTCATTTTTATATTCTTTTTTATTTTTTCAAAAACATATCAACAATATTTTTGTTGTTAAGATGAGTATTGCATATTGTGGACAGTACTCATTTTCTGAGTCACACACTAACTTTAAAATGAGTATTGCATGTCATTCTTTTTATACAGATACTCATATTCTATGTCATTATATTCTAAAAGAAGAATTAAAATGAGTATTGCATTATATTTTGGGATAGTACTCATTTTTGAGTAACCGATTAACTAAAAAAATGAGTATTGCATACCCTTTTTTTGGGGATAATACTCATTTTCTGAATAAACAAAGAAAATGAGTACGAAACCAAAAGAAAGACATGCAATACTCATTTTTCATTTAGTGTCTTGTTTTAATAAATGAGTATTATTCCCAAAAGTACAATGTAATACTCATTTTAACACTTATTTTATAATACAATACATCAAAAAATGAGTATTATATCTAAAGAGCGACTCAAATGGTATGGACATGTGCAACCCAGGTTGACTAATGCGCCTATACGAAGCAATGCTATTGAGTCAAACTCCATTAAAGAAGAAGAGGAAGGCCTAAATTAACTCGGGGGGACCTTATAAAGAGAAATTTTGAATCTCTATATCTCAACCAGAATATGACCCATGATAGAGCTGAATGGAAACAAAGGATGCGTGTAGCCGACCCCGACATAGTTGGGACTGAGGCTTAGATGATGGCGATGATGATCATGATGTTAATGATGATCTAAAGAGCGACATGTAATATTCATTTTAAAGCTAGTCTGTAACACAAAAAATGAGTACTATCCACAATATACAATATTTATTTTTACGATTCATATTATTTTTTCAAAAGTATATCACCATTATTCTTGCCGGAAAGTATTTTTTAAGCAATCTGACGGTTTTTATTTCGTCAAAAAAATCACTATGGATTGAAAGTTATAAAGAAAACAAGTTTCTCTTTCCTATTTTTTTATCTTTTCTGCATTTTTTTCCTCCCACCTCTTTTCTCCTGCCATTTGGCACGTCATCCCTGTCCCAGCAACTGTACCGTGATCCAAAGAAACGGGTGTATGTGGGGTGGTGGGAGAGGGTATGTGTATCATTACTCATAATTAAATGCCCAATCTACATCGTCAATTCATTTTAAAGGTCATTCCATCTACAATATCACCTGGTGCAATTTATGAAGCTTCATTTAGTACTTACCAACTTGATCTTGAATATGTTAATGTGTGGAAATCATGAAGGGATAGCCTGTAATCAACCCCAAGTTTATGAATGAGCATGTAGGGCCATCGACAAGGACAAGGTCAACACATATAGGAAAGTTCACTAACAACACAACAAAATGACAAGGTTCCCTAGGATGAGGTTTGCACAGCTTGAACATAAATGCGATGAAGTTGTACCTTGTTGGCCTAAGGTAGGGCCACTAACTGAAAGAAGTCAAAATCTACTAAAATGGAAGTCGTTTCTGTAGGATGGCAATTGCAAAAGGGAGTACGTTTGAAAGTTGGCGATATGGAAAGAACATTTCTTAATATGAGTGGTGAAGAGGATCATAATTGCAACAAGCTCCAACTCATGTAGACATACTACTTGTGGTTGGTTGGCAGACCGATTTTTATAAGAAACTTTGATTGGATCCAAAGTTCTATCGACAATAAGCAACATGTATAGCTTTTAAGGCAGACGGCTAGGTGCTGCCTAGACAACCGGACAACTCAAGTGAGTGCCTAACCCTTTGCTGAATGATGCCGATTCAACCACCTATACTATGACCTAGTTGGGTCAACCTAGAAGTTGAGGGGCCCAAGTTAAAGAATAATGGCACCATTACAGGTGTTAAAGCAATGAATCTAATTTTTTTTATACTTACAAGAAATGTCTACTTGGAAAAGGAATATATGGTAAACAGGAATATGCTTCTATGGACCAAGAGGTCGACCACTGAAACCTTGTGGGTTAAGGCAGCAATGGTTCAAAAAGGGCGGGGGGGGGGGGTAACCAACCATAACCAATTAATATTACAAATGAAATGAGAAGGTAAGGGCTACCCAAGGTGTTGGGGTATTTGTTTTTGAAGAAACTAGGAGTCCATATGTTAGGGAAATATATAATTGTTTCATTGCTTTAATATGTAATTTTTGTGATATCATGTCTGATTCAGTCTCATTGCATGCCGATTCTCAGGTAGGGTTGACATTAAGACATTAAGGTCAGGTTGCCTGATTTGCAGTTGCCTTAGGGGGAGGCATTAAGTCAAGGGGCTTTAGTTACACATGCTCCAAAACTGGGGATTTCAACGAGATATACTACGTCCCCATCTCAATGTTAGTAGACGGTGGTGTTCAAGTAGGGTGTCTAAATGATGATGTTAATATTGATAGATAGTGCGTACATAGCTTATGTAGATGTCAATATGCACATATTTGATGGATCCTTCCCATATTATGTCTTTGGATGTATCAGTGCAAATACACAGATGGTCTAGTCCTATATTTTGTGTAAGATATGGATGCATTTATCAGAATTGGATCTTGGTGAAAATCCGCTTCTCCTTTTTATGTTTGGATTTGATGTCCGGATTTGACAACTTCTATCAGAATATAAGAGAGTGGTACAGGTTGACAACTTCCATTAGTTAGATATTGTTCAATGACCAAGTTACGCTCCAATTTTCTGTATTTGAAGACTATTTTTTCTATTTTTCTTCTAATTTCATAACTCACATAGCAGCATGACTACCAACTCGGTGCTCATTTTGAAGATGTCGAAGGACAATCATTCGTATATTGGGGAAGTAGCACAGTAGGTCATATTGCATCCTATAATGACTTGGATCCATTGGCGGCAATGATGATCGCATCATTACAAGGAAATTGCCCCTGCTACACACAAAGTCAACAATGTTGGCGGTGTTGATTAGTGAGCTAACCTCTACGGCACAACCCTCTGGAGGAGCTTCTCCCTTGGACGACATTCCTCTTTGTAGATTGGCATGATAATGTCATGGAAGTAAACGTGCTGATGACTGCAATGACAATACCAATCATTCCTAGCGCATCTAGGGTATGATGTGCTTCGTGTTTGAAATGATGAATGAGATTGAGAAAGAGGAAGGAAATATGAACCGGTGGATGGTTAGGTAGGGAAGTGGGGGATTTAGGTTGTTGGTTGGTGAGAATTTAATTCCATCCCAAACTCCATGTAAGTCTAGTAACTGTTCAACTAAACAAACGGCTAATGGAAGTCAGGCCTAGGTGTTTATGTCCCACTTAGTATGACGATTAAAGTGCTACCTCTTAAACTTCAAGATACACCATTTTGATCAAAATGTAACTATATCACTCCCTTGTCCCTCTCCCATGTGTTAGGTCACTAACCCTGCTCCATGGCATTGACTTTCAAATAGCAGTGCTGCATGCTTAATTTAAGATCTCTCTAAGTCGGCTTATGACTTTGGTTGATTGATCATCTTAGAACTGGGGCTCCCATCTTATTTCAGGACATTATAGCAAAAGTGCAAATGCTCTCACCTCAGCTGCTTGTTGTGGACTCTATACAGACTGTCTATTTGAGAGGAGTTCCTGGTAGTGCTGGTAATATCGCGCAGGTAAACATCTTCTGCTTATTGTGTATTTGTAAATAAATGTACTTTTCTCTGATACCTTTTTCATATCTTAGGGACTTGCATCTTCATGGTTGGGTCATCTAACATGCTATCATGCACAATAAAATGGTTTTAGTTGGACATATATGTTATAACTAAAGGTACTGTTTTCAAAGGGGTTGTCCACTGAAAGCGTACAGGTCTGTAATTCAGTAAGCTAACACAGTTCTGGTATCTGAAGGCGTGTGAGATAAGTAAAAGATAATAGACATCATTTGGAATAGGATATGAACAAAATACAGTAAATGTTTCGGGCACAAATAAATAGGCTGAACTTTTGTTTCCATTCCATTAGATCTGAGTACCTAATCAGCCATAGGGATTTCTGTAAGAATACTTCTCTAAATTTCGTTTTTCAAATATGCATTATAATTTTAGGATCCAGAACACGAGAAGGAAAACTAAATCTGTATCCCTCATTATACTATTCCACTGATGAGTTCCTATCATATGATGCTAAATCATTATAAAAGTTCAGCTTTTCTTCAATGTTTTATACAGGTGAAAGAATGCACTTCAGCTCTGTTGCGCTTCGCTAAGCAAACTAACATTCCTGTGCTTTTGGTAAGAACTTAATCTTGGACGAACTGCTGTAGTTGACATTGCACCTGCACTGTGAAAGGTTTTCTCATAAAGATCAAGGATTCTTTTATTTTTATTGCACCAGAATCTGTCACATATAGCTTTCATTCATGTTTCTTAAACTTCAATTAACCAGCTACATTCGAGTAGGTTATATGGTTGTTAAATGTGTCTTGCTTTCAGTACAAATTCATTGTCATCATTAATTGACAGTGACTGCTGTAGTTGATAAGGAGAGATTTAGGTCCATTACATCTTAATGAGAATATGACTCATTACAGAGCAGAAAAGAAGGATTCATGTAGACGACCCCGATATGGTTGGGAATGAGGCTCAGATGATGATGATGATGATAATGGTTATTCATTAGCTCCCACATTTTTATTTCCTCTCTGTTTTGTAAAATTCTGGAAGTTATCCAATTTGACATGTCTTCCATGTCCCAATTGCTCAACATGGGCTAATATTGATTTATTAGAACCTTGATTGTGATGATGCTTTTGTTTTTGAAATCTTAAGATAAGGATACTCAGCTTTTACTTCTTAGAGAATTTTGTTCTTTTAGTGAGTATTTTCATGATAAGGATACTTGGCTCTTTCTTCTTAGAGAATTTTGTTCTTTTAGTGAGCATATTCAGCGGTAATTAGTGTTGTAGCATTCACTGCTGCTTCTTTTCTTAGGCATGACATAATTCTGTTTGATTCTAGAAACGAGAGAACAGGTTGATGCTGTGCTTAGTGGTGACCAGTGACAATGCTATTGTTCGATTTAATGACTTGGTGTATCATGCTTTCTATATAGGGCAGGTTTTGGTCAGAAGGAAAAGTTTGTTGATGGTTAGGGTTGGTGGGTATCGTAAACGTAGTTGCAGAGAAGATTGTAACTTGTTATAGGTTATGAGCAAAGGATTGGGGGCTGGAGATACCTT
Organism: Alisma plantago-aquatica; assembly: GCA_963693085.1. Lineage (NCBI taxonomy): Eukaryota > Viridiplantae > Streptophyta > Magnoliopsida > Alismatales > Alismataceae > Alisma > Alisma plantago-aquatica. Next base: position 765,942,620 of record OY856413.1, on the reverse strand, counting down.
AGGGCATTGACTTGGAAATTTAATGAGCAAGGATTTTTTTATAGCCCCTAATAGTTATCATGTAAGACAGTTTGACAAATCACAGACGTGCTATTATAAATCTAAACGTTGTGAAATAGTTTTTAGATAGAAGCCTCAATAGAAATTTTATGATATGAACAATATTGATTTTAACCATGTTATATTTTTTTAACCTAAAGTTTGTGTATGCAACTGGACACCTTGAGAAAAAGAACAAATGCATAGGGTTTTATAACATCCCACAATTGGATATAAGGCCTTGAATAAGACAAGGTCAAAGGAAATGGCCGGAAATATCCATACCAATAATATAAAATACTTTATGCTTCAAATACTCTATGTTCTATCAAAGACTAACCTGAACATATATAAACAAAAATATACTCAAAATATTTAAATATTTCGTTTTTTATTTATTAAAAATCCTGAAAATAAAAAAACATTTTTTTGTTTTTCTTTTTAATTGTGTGTGTTAATGTTGTATAAGATGAAATTAGCATTGGAAACATATCACTTGTCTATTTAATAAGTAAATATCATATTTTATAATTGTAAAAATAATTTCAGACTTTATTTATTTTTAAAATATTTTTATCTTCATAATAAAAATCTTAAAAAAATCTTGTGTTTGATTATATAATTACAAGCAGGTATTATACATTTAAAACATTGTTTTTGATTCTATAATACATAAACAAAAATCTATTTTGTTCACTTAATGGCTTATTTTATTTGATTATTAGTTTTGTACAATGTACATTTCTTACTAGTACTTTTTGATTAAATGCTAAGTTATTAATACATCATTTGCTTTGCTTGTCTGTCTTTGTCTTTTTCAGTGTTGACTTTTGACTTTTGAGAAGATGTCTTCGTCTTCAAGTGACACTAAGGGCGCTGGGGTTGGTCAAGCTGCATCAAAGGATGTGGATTTCGCATGGTCACTAAACACCTGTACCTGGAACTGGGAATAGGGCAAAGAGTATCTGCAACTACGGTAAGAAAACACTTGGTGGTTGGGGAATTACTAGATTCAAGCGTTGCATTGGTGGTGGTGGCAAAAATGTGGCAATGTGCCAGAAGTGCCTCCCCAAGTGTTAGGGATGACTTCAAGAAGCTGATGGGTGCAAGCAAAGAGGCAAAAACAACAAAAGTTGAAGCAGGTTGAAAAGGCTTACACATATATACTCCTTGATGTTAGGGCCACAAGTTCTTCTGTTGAATCAGATGATGATATTGTATATCCTCTAGGGTGTGATACTACTTATACACGTTATGTGTATAGGTGTGCTCTCAGAGACTCTCGCAAAAGTGAGTGGGATAGGGAGGAGGCAGCTCGACTTATGAGGAGATATGGGCCATCTGGTGCAGGTGGTGGAAGTAGGGCTACACATGTTCCTTTTGGTTGACCTAGATGATGATGAAGATCAACATGCTCAACATAAAAGAAAGAAAGACACCATCAATACACTTTTCCATTCTGCCAGTGCAAGATTGAATCATTTTGATGAGCTAGGGGTTAGGAAGCCTGAGGCTAGGCAAAAAACCCTAAAATCAATGTTTACTGGTGCGAAAGAGAAGGTGGGCAAGGCAGTGGGTAATTTCTTCTTTGCTCATGGTATACCTGCACATGTTGCAACTGAACCCTATCTCTAATACATGGTAGATGCGATAGGGAAGTCTGGCAGGGGCATCAAAGCCCCCACTGCATATGAATTGATCAACAAGTATCTTCCCCAAGAGAAGAAAGATCTACATGTATGGATTTCAGACCAGAAACAATTGTGGTCTGAATATGGCGCCACACTCATGTGTGATGGGCAGACTAGTGGAAACAAAAAGCAAATTATTAACTTTCTTGCACATTGTCGTGGATCGACTGTTTTTCTAGACCCTGTTGATGCTTTTGGTGAAGTCAGGAATTACAATTACATCAAGAAGCTAATGAAAACATACATCAAGCAGGTAGGGGTTGAGAATGTGGTGCAAATAGTGACTGATAAACTCTAACTTCAAGAAGGCCGATAAAAGTACAATGGAGAGATATCCGGTTTATTGGACACTGTGTGCTGCCCACTGCATAGATCTGGTTCTTAAGGACATGTTCACAGTTGATTACATCAAAAGTGTGACAATTGATGGTAGGTTGATCACATGTTTCATCTACAACCATTCCTTCTTGTTAAATGCAATTGAGGCGACATGAGTACTGTGGAGGTGATCTAATTAGACTAGGGGTGACTAGATTTGCAACAAATTACTTGACCTTGAATTCATTAAAGTCCCAAAGGGATGGACTTAGGAGGCTCTTCAATGGCGCGGAGTGGACCTCCATGAAGGAGCACAACACCTCGATTGGTAGAAGGATTGGAGAACTAATTGTCAGTCGGGCTTTCTGGGATAAGGTTACAAAGGAGCTGCGAATAATGGAACCTATTGTCAAAGTATTGAGGCTGGTAGATGGTGACACTGCCGCAACAATGCCTTACTTGTATGATGCAATGCAAGTAATGGTGGAAAGTATTAAAAAAGCAGCTCCTAGGTCCCATTCACAATACTCGTCAATTGTAGACAAGCGTTGGACATATATGCTTTTGCATCCACTGCATCAAGCAGGTATATAATACTTTTCTTGTAAATTCTGATTTATGTTCTAACTCTATAACTCAGTTTAAAATCTATATCTTATTTCCTTATTTGGAATTGGTGACAACTTACTATCTGAACCCGAGGTTTCAATACTTGGAAAATTGGGCTTAGATGCGACTAATGTCTGCTGTGAGAGATATAATTAAGAAATTCTTTACCTCTACAGAATAGCGCACCGTAGTGATGGATGAGGTATATAACTATATATTACATAACTTACATGAAGTCATGAACTTATTCATTCTTGTTTGATGTTTCATCATCTGATTCTGAAGTCTGAACATTTTAAATATTTTTGCAGTTGCGACAATTTTGTGAAGGCACCAGTTGTTTTGGTCATCTAAATGCAGTTGCCGACCGTGAATAGGGTGATCCTTGTGAGTGGTGGGTTTGAAATGGAACGGGTGCCCCCATCTAAGAAAAGTGGTTGTTCACATTCTTTCTCAAACAACATCTGCATGAGGCTGTCAAAGAAATTGGAGCACTTTCAATATAATACACTGAAAGAGAAGGAACATGTTAGGGGCAAACATGCTGAGAGATCTGGTATATATTCACTACAATATGCGGTTGAGGGCTAGAGCAATACAAGATGCCAACTACAAGGAATGTATTTTGCTTTCATCCACGATCCTATTGACACCGCATACACTTTCAACCCATCCCGGCGTAGAGGCATAGAAGAAGCTAATGATTCAGAAGATCCTTTAGAGGAATGGATGAATGAGATAGGTCGTCGTCCCATTCTTGATAATCTAGATGGCCGTCCAGATCCATCCATAGAAGTGCAATTTGAAGCAAATTCTTATATTAATGTTGATCAAACTCCACCTGAAAGACTTGAGCTTGAGCCTGAGCATCAAAATATTAATATGCAAATCAATAGAGTAGTGGAAGAAGAGCTGGGCAACACAAATTCTTCTTCAAAAATTACATCTGGGTCAAAATCCAAGTCTGATGATGATGGTGGCAATGATGGAGGCGACGATAAGCGCTCTTCGGAATATCCTCCTTCTGTTGATCCTGAGAATGATGATCGTCCTTATGTTACTAGGATTGCACCTTCTCCTCCTCCAACTGAAAAAGAATATCTGATAAAACTTTTCAAAGAAGGAAAACTCGAATCGGCAAAGACTACAGTGGTGCATTACCACCTGAGGCTACAACAACTACATGCTCCTACAGCTACATCGGTGGTTATTATTTTGATATTGGTGATTCATTTGGGAGCATGAGTATTTCAACTTCTGATTCTCAATCTCAACATGATTCAACATTAGGCTTTGGCGATATGCTATTTGGGCAAACACATGCACAACCCTACCCATCTCACTCTCAATATGGGTAATTCTGGAATCAAAATCAGCCACCACCGCGCCAACCAGACATAGAGCATCATGTTGGATATACCTATACCGCAAATGTCTTAGGCCCACATGGAGGTTATCAGTACAACTCCCTTGCATTCTCTGAGGATTGTGGGTAGGCATGGAGTGGTGGTCATTCAGTTCTTCCTATTTCTCTAGTTCCAATACTTCCTATGGATATGCCTGTAACTATTCAGCCTATTCCTCAAGCAAGTCAACCTTCTCGAGTTCCTCCACCTACATCTCCAAGAAAGGCACAATATCTCAGAGAATTAGAAGTGCATTTTCCAAAGATTGGGATAATACAATTTGTCAATGATGATGTATATGAGGAGCATGTGACTACATACAACCACATTTACAGGCTGCACATGTCATTGTAGGAATATCTCAGTAATATCAATTCATTACAGAATGGACAACCAGCGCGCCACTCAACATACAACTGATGTGAGTGTAAGTAAATATGCTATTCATATGTTGTAAATTGTATATTATTACATAATTGTGTATTTAAGTTTATGGATTGTACTAGTAAAATTTCATATCTGAATTCCTACATTTTGTCATCGAAATCCTTCATCGAAATCCCAACGAAACAGGACAGATTCCTTACCTTTGACATGATGGACCCCCCTAAAAAAACACCCGATATAGAATTTTATTGCATAAAACACTGCATATAGGTGTTGAGATCACACTTCTAAAATTTCATGAATTAATTCGTTCATTTTGGCGTCAAAACGGCCAGGATTGCATATGCTTGTATTTTTGTTGGGTTACCGGTAAATACCTATTTCCAAGCTGTCGAAACGACATCGGTATCAATCATCTTGTTCCTTGATACAAATAGACTCAATACTTAATTAACCAAATAAACTGGACTCTGTAACACTCCCCTCATGGTACCGAGGCTTAGCTAAGGTACAAGCCCCAAATCTGTATGATGACGTCTTATGCTAACCACCAAGTTTTTTTTACATATTTTTAAACAATTGCATACACTTTCTTCAAAAGTTTTCTATTTAGAGTTTTTTTGATTGATTATCATTCTCTCATTAGTGAATTTGCATACCTTTTATTCATTCAGACTCAAAACTCAAAGTTAATATAGATTTAGATTTATCAAGATCTGCTAAATTTATTTTTGTACCACATGTTTGATTTAATATGTTAGTAATTTTCATACTCATTTTTATCGTATCTTGATTTCTACTAATTCCAAGTTATGTATACCCTTAATTTCCTTATCAAGTTGAAAAATTGGTTCTAATTGTACAAAGCTTCAGTATCTTATTATTTACTACAACTTTATTTTGTTATTTTGGTGGTCTCTATTAATAACATTGTTCTCAATCCCTCTCTCCTTATTGAATTAGGTAAAAATTGTGGAAGGAATACATTTGACGAATGGATCCTGAATGCTACAACAAAAATTCATCACTTTGGAGCTGACAATCATCAATACCATGACTACGCCATCTTCACTGGAGCACGTACTTAACGCGGCACGGACACAGATACACAATGTCAATGTAGCAGTAGTGGAATCTTCAAATTGTCCGACAAACGTGCATAACGTAGCACGAACACGAACAGACAATGTGCTGATGATACGATGCATATACCATAACTTTGGCGCATGAACCTTGGGGGCTTGACAGGAAAGGAGATCATCCATCAAGGAAAGGCCCAAGTAGGTCAGCGGAAGGTGATGCCGAAACAACAGATGCAACTCTTGAGAAGACGCGATAAAAGCAGCTCGGTGAAGATAAATATGGATGAATCAACTTTGCAGATGTAGACTTGGCATGCTAGAAATTGTTGAGCTTCTGAAAGTCTGAAGAAGCGCTCATTTGTCTCTTGAGGATGCAGGAATAATGATCAATTAAACCACCATTAACACAAGAGGAAGAGGAAAGAAGAGGGCTGAAATATGCGTAGCAAACTCTTATCCTGACATACATAATGCGGTACGGGCGCGAGAAGCTCAGTGTAAACGCTGCAATGGAGATCCTACTAAACTCTCTGGAAGTGGAGTACAAATGTGCTGAATAATACGAAGCTCCATGAAGATAACTTGGAATATAAAACTTGATGAACTCTCTTTATCTCTCATACTCTCTCATACACTTTCTCTTCTCACTCTCTCTCTCATGCTGTCTCTCTTCTCATACACTTCCTCTCCTCTCTATCCCCTCACATTCTCTCCTCTCTATCCCCCCACATACCAAATACGACGAGAGTGAGTATATGGTGTGGAGAAAGGGACATATGACCCCCCCTCCCCCGCACGTGGAAAGGGGATACACACATGAATGGTGGGGGTGGTGGGAAATGAATTGGTGGAAAAGAGAGGAATTTGTGAAACTGAGATGTATTGTATGTAGTGAATGGAAACCCATAACTGGAGAGAAGATGCTAAATGAGTCAAATGTAAGATCTGAGTAGAAAAATTAATTGGATCTAGTTCCGACCCGAAAAGGACATTTGAAGATGAATTTTTTGGAGGACGCCAGTAATTGGGAGAAGATAGAACACTTGGGGGTAACAGGAGCAAAAAGTTTGTCCTTTGTTGCTGATGATGGTCTGCAGACAGTGAATATAATGGGTAGATATAATGGGCGATGGCGAGGGCCAATCATGGCTGCAACGGTAGGATGAAGAGCAGTAAATGGCTAGATTATGTCGCTTGGCTACCATAGGACTTGGCAGCAACGAAGGAGATGATAACGGGCTCCTGCACAATTTCAAAGATGTTGCAGGCCATGAGGCTGTAGGCGGAGCCAAGTGGGGAGCCTTCTCCATAAGCAGTGGTGAAGGCTGGTGCCGTGGACATTAAGGCGTTACAACGACCAACAGATTGGCGCAGGGATGGCCGACGGTAGTGATGACAACAGCAAGGGTGATGATGACGTCAGGGGCAGATGATGACAAAGGTAATGGCTACTATTGCAGCTGATGAGGACCAATGACGACAACTGTATGCTTCTAGCCAGTGTTGTCAAGGCGCCCGCCTAGGCGTCCTAGGTGCTAGTCAAGGCTGCCCAAACTAATCGCCCATCCCAGTATGTGCATTATATGGGTGTCTAAGGCCTTTTAAGCCTAAATTAAGTCATTTAAAGGATAAATTAGCATGAATCAAGTTTGGATTTGGTCGAATTAGATTAGCTTGAGTCAATTTATGGCTGAAATAGGTCTGATTTAGGCAAAATCAGGCCAAATTTTGGAAAATTAGGGAAAACATGTTTGATTTGGGCCAAATTGGTAAGTCATAAAATCACTTCCTCATATGTTTGTTGTTCTTGCTTCTTTTTCTTTTCTTTTTTTATCCTTTCTCCTGCATTTTAGTCCTTAATCCTACTGCTGCTGCGTTTTTTTTGAGTTATTCCTCCTATATCCCCTCCTACTCCGAAATCCTACTACTGCTGTGTTTTTTTTTATTTTGTTTTCTTCAAATCCTCTTTTACATCACCTATGCTTCGTAATGTTGATGATGTTGTACTTTCTACTTTCCTCTTTTACATCACCCTTTTTCCCTGCTTTCTTTTCTAAGTCTCTTGCTCCAATTGTTGTTGCAGGCTTGTTGATATTACTTCCCCTTTTTCTTCCTATTCCCATCTCCTGCTACTGCTGTCATAACCTCATTCTGCCCTTTTTTTATGTTTCCTATATGGTATTATATGTAGTATATATGTATAATAAGAATCAAATTAACATACTGAAAAAGATACAAAATATAAAAAACGCCCAGAACAGCCTAGGCGCCCGCCTAGGCGGGCTAGGCGCCCCTTGGGAAATGCTGACCGCCTAGCCGCCTTGACAACCATGCTTCTAGCCGACGATTGGAGTTGTTGATCGGCGACGTGACTGCTGTTTGCTGGGCGGAGGAGATTGGATGATGATGGTAGTAGTGGTGGCGACAATATTACTGTTGGGCATAGTCACAATAATCGGCGACTTTTTGAAAAAGTCGCGTATTAAACGCATTTTTTTGGGGTGCCGTATGTAACGGTCGTTTAATTCGCCCGGAACGTTTTAATCGCGTAGTACGCGTTTTATTCGCGTTTTAAACGCGACTTCCGTTTTATTCGTTTTTAACCCGTTTTAAACGTCCGTGTTCGTCAATGTGTAGCGGGTTCCGTAAAATCCTCCCCCGACAATTTTTTTGTGCCGCTTTCTCCTCCCTGTTTCTTTTGGCACTCCGGCTCTTGTGGAGCGAAGAACCCTAGCTGCCGGCCACCACTGGAGCTCCAGCCGCAAGAACGGCAGTTGCTGGAGGCGTGAAGCATCTCCAACGCCGACGACAGCAGCCGGCAGCCGTCGGAGAAGCTCAAGCTCAAGCGGGTGGAGGAGAAGCGCGCTAGCAGCGGGCGGCGGGGGAGAAGCTCCGACGCTAGCAACCGGCGGAGGAGAAGCTCCGGCGCTACAGGTACACATCCTCTTCCATTTTCTTTTCTTAAACTCGTTCCTCCTCTCTTCCCATATTTTCTTCTTTCTTCTTGTGGTATCAGCCGCTTCCCCTCTCCTTGTATCTCTCGTGGCCACTATCCCTCTCCCTTCCTCTACCCTTCTTTTTCCTCTGTATTGGGTTTCTCCCTTCCTCTACCCTTCTTTTTCCTCCATAATCGGCCAGCAGCTCCAGCCCCAAAGAGCAGCTGCTGCATAGGAGCATAGTAGCTCTAGGCTCTAGCCGCATAAGCGTGAAGAATCCCTGCTTCTTCTTTTTCCCTGTATTCTCTTCTTCCGTTTTCTTCCTTTAATTGCAGAACAACTCCCTGCTAGCTGTATCATATTGCCATTGAGAATTCCTATTCTTCTTAATTTCTTATTCATCATTCTTTCTTCCTATTTCTCCTCATAAATTACATTTACAGACCTCTCAGTACCCTTTGTCCTCCGATTTTACAGGGAGTTATCCCCCACTCTACATTACATAATGGTGTTTTCCCTCCTCATCACTTCAATAATCAAATGCACCCTTATTGATTGCAGTCGTAGTTCTGTAGCAAGGCTAGCACATAAAAGTGATCCTATTGCTGGACAAGCTCGCAAATCAAATAGATTCAAGGCGTTGAATACTGTAAGTCATCAAACAGTAACTACAATATGTTCTATTTCATAAGAAATCAACTTTTTTACTGACTGTTTATATGTTTGGACCAATTAATATAAATCTATTAGAAGATTAACAATTGAGCACTATATTAATGTGTTATTTATTTTATTAATTAATTAGGATACAAATGCCACGAGGTAGGGATCCAATTTGGGAGCACGTTGAGCATCAAGATGATGGCAAAAATAAATGCAAGTTTTGCCATGAGATTTTTACTGCAGGGATCACACGCCTGCGCTATCACTTAGCCAAGTATCAAGGAAAGGACATTCGACCTTGTCCGTCTGTGACAGACGACGTGAGAGCCGTGGCACTTCAGGCAATTCAAGAGTTGAGTGTCAAATCAAAGAAGCAGAAGGTGACAGAATTCTGGAAGACAACCAGTTCTCATGGTTCTAGTCCAGCAGGAGGATCTACAATTGTAGATGTTGATAGGTACAAGATGGAAATGTCTAGTCAACCGACTCTTCATCGTGTGGTGAAAAAAGGGGAGAAGAAGTTGGTTGATAAAGCTGTTTTGAAGTTGTTGGTTAACAACAACATTGCTTTCAATATTCTTAGATCTCCTGAATTCAAGGAGTTGTGCACTGCTATTGGCAATTTTGGTCCTGGCTACGAACCACCTAGCAGTGAAACAGCTAGGACACGCCTTCTAGATGAAGTGAAGGAGGATATCGACGCATATATTACCTCTGTCAAAGAGAGCTGGCAATTTTCTGGTTGCACTGTCATGTCTGATGGTTGGAAAGATATGAGGAGTAGGCCTCACATTAATTTGTTAGTTCAAAGTCCTAAAGGGGTCATGTTCTATAAATCATTGTGCACGGTTGGACACGTCAAAGATGGTCCCTATCTTGCTGATTTTATCTCTTCTATAATTGAAAAGATCGGTCCGCAAAATGTTGTCCAATTCATTTCTGATAATGCAGCTAACTATGGTAGTGCAGGATCTTTGTTAGAAATAAAGTATCCACATTTATTCTCTACAAATTGTGCAGCACATGGTATGAACTTGATATTGACAGATCTTGGTGCTCTTGACATAGTTTCTCCTGCCCTTGACAATGCTAAAAAGATTGTCAAATTTGTCTACAAGTATCAGCATGTGTTAGACTTGATGAGAAAGCACACAGATGGTAGGGAATTGAAAAAACCTGGTGCTACTAGATTTGCTACTCATTTTCTGTGTTTGCAGTCTGTGCTCGCACAAGAGCAGGGATTGAGGTTTATGTTTGCATCTCCTTCTTGGAGAGATTTGCCTCAATCTAAGACCGAAGATGGCATTGAAATCTGTGATATCATTCAAGATAACAATTTTTGGGAGTCTGGTAGGATGATAATTCGTGTCATGGAGCCGCTAATCAGAATTTTAAGAATGGCAGATAGTGAACGTTCTACTATTGGCTACTTGTATGAAGGATTAGACAGGGCCAAGGAGGCGATTAAAGAAATATTTGAGGGAGCTATAGACAAGTACACACCTTTCTGGAAGATCATTGATTATAGATGGGATAAGAATTTGCATAGTCCTCTTCATGCTGCAGCTGCTTACTTGAACCCCTTGTTGCACTATAAAAAAAGGGTCACCATGGATGCAGAGGTTAAAGAAGGCATGGAAACAGTTGTAAGGAAAATGGTGGCTGATTTGCCTAGTAGGACTTTGATAGCAAGGGAGATTCGTGATTATCATTCAAAGTCTCCAATGTTGTTCTCTCCTTTGGCAATTGAATGTCTCACTACCACTCACCCCAGTAAGATTTGAACCCTCATTCTCCTATAATTCTTTATGTTTAAAATTGTAGCTATTTATTTTGACATGGTTCTTGCTTTTGTTTAGGGGTTTGGTGGGATATGTGGGGCGGAAATCTGACCTTATTGCAGAAGTTGGCTATTAGAATTTTAAGCCAACCTTGTAGTGCGTCTTCTTGTGAACGCAATTGGAGTGCTTTTGATGCTGCACACACCAAAAAGCGCAACCGCCTTGACCCTGAGCGGCTGGAGACTTTGGTGTATATCAGGATGAATGATCATTTGATGAGGACAACAAGAGCAAAAGAGGAAGAAGACACCTTTCCCATTGATTTGGAGAAGATAGATGCATACTCGACTGATCTAAATGATGCTTCTCCAAATAATGAAGATGAAGACTTTGAGGAGGAAGATGAGGAGGAACCTCAACATGAGAGTGAAGATAATGCAAATGATGCATTTGATTCTGAGCCATTCACTCTTGATTTTGATACTGAGCATGTATAGCCTTATATCTGGCTAGTGGTCATATAAATGTATTGGGCTAGACTTCTAACATCTGAGATGCTTCTTTTGTAAGGCCTATGGGCTATGGCAAACTTTGACTTTATCTTGTAGAACATTGGTTGCATCTTCCACTTTTATTTGTGTGACTGTGGCTTTATATTGTGTGAAATGTAAGCATATATATATTGGTACATCTCTATTTTTCCCGACTTTTTCCCGACTTTTTCCCGAATAGTTGACCGTACTTTGACCGACTTTGACCGTATTTTTACCGTTTTTTATCCGAATTTTCCGCATAATTCCCGAATTCCGAATTTTTTAGCTCCGCCGTACTTATCCCGAATACCGAATTTGTGACTATGCTGTTGGGGACCAGCGACGCTGTTGCTGGGGACCAACGCCGCTGCTGTTGGGCGGTAGAGATTGGATGATGATGGTAGTGGCAGCGACAATATTGCTGTTGGGGACTAGCGACACTGTTGCTGGGGACCGACGCTGCTGCTGGCCGACGGCGCTTGCGCGAGATGTGACGGCGGGAGTGATGCAATAGTGCATGGATAGATAGGAGATAGCCGGGAAGGAATATGCCGACTTACAGAAAGAAGATCATATCTTTTAAGAAAGAGGAAGAGAAGTCATGGATGTCGGAATGTGCCTGGCGGCCGACCGACCTAAGCCATGGAGATGGCGACAGCTGCCTGTAGGCAGAGACGCTCCCTCTCGGTTTCTCTCTAGGAGAGACGAGCGGCGACGACTAGGGTTGCTGCTCGCGTGGAGAGGGAAGGACGGCGGCTGGGTTCTCTCACCCTCTCTCCCGCTCTGATACCGTGTGGAAAATAATATTGATTGTATATTGAATTGATCATAAAGGACGTATACCCCTATCCTATATATAGGAGCAAGGGAGAAACCCTAAGACTTGGGACACAATTAAACTAAATGGGCTGATACACAAAAGCCCACTAACTAATTAACCTATTAACTAAATAGCTAATATACTCTAACAACTCCCATATAGCATGACTGCCGTATAGCTGTTCTATAAAACTTATCTTTTTATGAGAGAGGGATCTTTTGGTCACATACCACAGTCGCACTCCACTTCAATCATCCTGCTGTGATCCTGTGACAAACATCATCTTGGACCTCACCCTCCTTTCCAATAATAGAACCCAAGTAACTAAACTTATCACATATTGGTACATCCATTCCATCCAACTTTACTCCACCATTCACAATTCTAGATTGACTGAAATTCAATGCATATATTCAATTTTGGTTCTATGGATCATAAATCAGTTAGATTCCAATGCATTTCTCCAAAGTTCAACTTTATCATTAAAAATTTCTTTTGTTTCATCAATCAACACAATATCATCATCAAATAACATATACCAATGGATATTATCTTGAACATGCTTTGTGAACTCGTCCATAACAAAAATAAATAGATATGGGCTGAGTGTCGATCCTTGATCTACCCCAACGGAGATTGGAAAAGTTTATATCTGTCCTCCAGGAGTCCTAACACTTGCAGTTGAGTCATCATACATGTCTTTAATCAGGTCAATGTAGTGGATAGACACACCCTTCTTATGCAAAACCCTCCATAACACTTCCTCGGGTACTCGATCATAGGCCATTTCCAGATCAATAAACACCATAGGAAGATCAACTCACACGTGTATGCTTGTATAAAACAAAATAAATCAGAGCCAATATGTCGATAGAATTGTTCAACTCATATATAGCCAGCAAGGAAGACAACAACCATCATGGCTCTCATCTTCAACTAGTCACACTAGTAGATCGACTTGGTAAAATTTCAAGAATCAATTTGTTCGTTTTGCCACCGAAATGCCTAGACTCATCCGTAAACATTTTTCGTCAAAATCTATGTAAAGCTCTGTTTGTGTGTCCCACTGAAACGACATCGAAATTAGGCAATGTTTTCCTTGGGCCATGCTTTCTGTGAGATCGGTTCTCCAGAAAATTGGCCTTCTTGCTTCCTCTCCAGTCACTCCTAAATGCATCAATAAAGCTGCAATTCATAGTGCCAACAACCCTGTGTTTCATGAATGCACCAAACACATGACTATCATTTTGTGTGAAATTTGGTATGGGCCAAGAAGATTGTCTCGCCTTATGTAAAAACTGGAAAGCATACAGTTGATATCTTCACCAAACTGCTTACACCTTTCTCTTTCAATTACATGAATAGCAAGCTGGGAATACACAACTGTACTCTCCAGCTTTAGAGGGAGTGTTAGTGTAATAAGTAAAGAATATGTGTTAGAGAGTCTATATTAGCCTATTTAGTTAATAGGTTAATTAGTTAGTGGGCTTTTGTATCTCAGCCCGTTTAGATTACTTGCGTCCTAAGTCTTAGGGCGTCTCCCCTCTCCTATATAAAGGAGAGGGCGTCTAGTCTTGTATTCATCCCATTGCATTCAATACAATATTATTTTTCACAATATGATTATAAGAAGACTGATGTTACTCTCCCACTTAAGCCCATTAGCGTTAGTCTTGTAAATCTTATAATGCTTTGCACGTACACCATACATTGAGTCGATTCTATACATACGAATCATTGTAACTCTATTTTAAATAATAAAACTTCGAGATCACATGCATCTTGCATATATATCTTATCATATATATATGTGTGTGTGTGTGTATATATATATTCATTTGGGTTCTTTATGTGGTGATAAGACGGACGTGCACACATCAACCGTTTAAATATTCACATCACATGCAATTAATAAACTCGATAAAACTAAAAATCTGATCATATCGATTATCCCAAAACATAATTAATTGACGTGGCTCTGATACCACTGTAGGAAAATACGATATTAGATAGGTAGCGGAAACAAAATTTTTACTGACATATTTCCCAATAACCAGCAAATCACGTCAATAACTATGCAATGAGAAGGATGATTCATGAAGATATATCTGGTTCTGGAGCAAGTCCAGTGACAATCATCGTCAATGTAGATGCACACTCTGTTTTGGACGGTGTATGTGCAGCTGCTAGTTGCAAACTTGCAATGGGACTTGTCTGACTGCTCCTCCACGGACATCAGACTCTGCAGCAACTCTGATGATCTCGCCACGGACTGCGAGTTGATGTTTCCCTCCTAGCAGCAGCTAAGGACTCCCGACTCTAGAGTAGTCCACACGGACCAACTAGAACTCTTGCCATCCTACTAGAACGGACAAAGAGTTGTCCCTCCCGTTGGTGTAAATCTTAAACGAAGTTGTTCACAAACTTAAGAGTGAGAAAAGGAATTTGACTTCATGAAATATAGGAATACTGTGGAGTTAAAAAGTAAGTATAGTTTAGAGTCATGTTGAGAATGATTCAACCTAGACTCGGAAATTTTAGGATACTGTGTGTGTACACCATCACTGCTCTTGGAATGAGATGGTGTATGAAATCAACAAGATTCTTTTTACCAACTAAGTGCCTTTGCAAAGAGGATCGTAAACTATGATTATCATGCATAAGAGAACAAATAGTAGAAGACAAATGATTGATATTATCTCTAGCGCGCAAAAGATCATTTTCTAAGCAAAGAGCTTTGGTCAAAAAAGAATATCTATCAACGTGAAGAGTAGCAACACTATTCTCTCTACTAGTAGAACTAGAACAAGAGTCAAACACATTGAACTCGGCAAGCAAGGAAGCATTTTCATTTTCAAACATAGAAATCTTAGAATGATAGATCCTATTATTAGATTCTAAAGCAGGAATCGTACCCTAGTAAGAACAGGTAAATAGTAGGACTGTAGGACATACTCTTGGAAGTTAACACTCCTACTAGTGAGCATTTCTTTCTTTTTACTTCTTTCCCTATTGTGCTACCTCACTTTCCACCCCCTCTATTCTTCCCCTTCTCTCTTCCTGCCTCTGCTGCTTAAGCCAAGAGGTGGTATCCATTGGCATCCCTGTCTCGAATGGTGTTGGGGCGATCGACATCCCTATCCTCACCCCCAACAACAATGCTTCGTCTAGCAGGGTGTGTAATTGTCAACACAGGCGATTCCCCCTTCTAACGTTGGCAATAACCGAGGGTAACTTCTCTCGTTAGAAGTTGCATAATGCCTATGTGAGTCCACAACTGCTGCTCCTGTGTTTCCCACACTGTGAGTTGATACTCTAAACATCACGGTTTTATCAACAAGGCGTAATAAACTGCGTCTTAGTGCTAACGTCACTAGGCTAAACGACCCAGATAGTAATTGCCTATGGTTATTAAAGCATTTCATAAGATGAGCTGAAAGGAATTGGCTGGTACTTCCTATATCAAAGGGTTATCTCCTTTTGAGTGTCCAACATCTCAAGCTCCAATCCAAACATAAGCATGCTTGGTTTTAAGCAATTCTGGCATGGGACAACACAAATGTACTTATCTTAATTTGTCATTAAAGTATCAAATTGCGATCTCTTAAAAAAGTATAAACAAATTTCAACTTTTTTGACCTTTTTTTGTGTGAATTATTATATTTCAATTAGTTTCATGTATCCTGGATGACACTTTAATTTCTTGATTTACAGTTAGTGCTATCTTTTGTAATTAGGGTTTTTCTGATACTAAAGGTGACTAGTTCACGCCTTTGAGCAGTTGTGATAGTTATTTTTGTTGTCATTGGAAATGCATGGTTTTCTTTTAGTTTGATAGCTCCAGTAGCAAAATTTTTACATATATTTTTCCAACTTAAATCATATGTAGGCTGTACCGAAATGGTATTGTTCAACTAAGAAAATGATTTCTTTACAAACAGTCCTTATGTAAAAGCTTATTATTCTATGTTACATCTTCTATTTGGTCGCTTTTATACTAATTTATAAAACTTGAGTGTTTACTTTCATACAAGCTCTCTTTCTTTTAAAATTGTGGGTCGCTCAACACCTATAAGCTTAAAATAAAGGCAAATGTGTATTTTTGGTGATGGAATGATCTTGTTTCCTGGGTCATTAACATGCTCTCAGAGTTCAACTGGTCATTTTTGTCTGACATTTAAGTGCACTTTCAGATTGGTCATGTAACAAAAACGGGGGATCTTGCAGGGCCCCGAATGTTGGAGCATATTGTAGATGTTGTTTTGTACATGGAGGTTAGCATACTTTTCGTTTTGAATCTTTTTTTTTTTATTCCTTTTAACGTAAATGACTGATACATATTGTTGTATATATCTTCATCAAACTAGTGTTTTAACATTTTCAGAGATAGTTGGTTACTTTTTTAAGTTTTTATTATTTCTGGTCTGTAGTTTTCTATGATTAACAAATAAACAAGGACCCATAACATCATTGTGCATCCTGATTATCTATCTCCTCTTTACATTTTCTTACACTGGATTTCAATCTATGGACAATGGTTGCCCCTGTACCTTCTCCAGCATGTACATGGGCTGCAGGAAGGCCCTGCTGGTCATTGGAGTGACCATTGCTGTTTGTTACTGTTGCAGATATTATTCCTATGGAAAATCGATATGATGGGGAAAATCCCGTGTAGTATCTTTTATTGATAGATATGCAGTTTCCTTTCCTATATATAGGAAAAGGGCGAACCATACAAACTCAAGCAAAACCCTAATGGGCCAGGGCAGAATTGGGCCCATATACATGTAGACCCAATAGTTTAGTTAACTAGATAACAAGACTATCTAGCAATTCCATTTTTGGGCATTAATGACCAGGGCTTTGGTAGGCTGTCTCACTCTTGTGGTCTTTGATAGCCTTAAAATTCTTATTTCTGCAGTGATGGTTTTAGGGCTACTTTTTTCTTTTGGAAACTGCTATAGACAGCCTTTACTGAACTTGTATCTTCTACTCCAACATCTTGTGCAGAATGATGATGGTTTTAGAGCTACTTTTTTCTTTTGGAAACTGCTATAGACAGCCTTTACTGAACTTGTATCTTCTACTCCAACTTCTTGTGCAGAATGATGGAGCATTTATCCCGCAAAATCTAAGAACCTACTGGATCGAACTCATCCTTAGCCTGCTTTCGCCCTTCCTTGACCTAAAGCCCACCACTATACCACCACTTTCTGGCCTCAAATCTCAAGCTAACACATGCACGCACGCATGCACACACACGACTATTGGTAGAATTGATCCCAATCTTCTATATGACCTCAAGATATATTACATGGAAGTTTTATGAGCAACTAGCAGATCCAATTAAAGTATCAAATTGTGTATACAATATTTGCACATGTATAATAAAAAATGAACATGCAGATTAATTTCAATACACTATTAATACAATTTAAAAAGATAGGAATTAAGATAAATTCACAACCGAACATTGAAGAAAATGAGATATAGAGAAACAGTAGAAGAACAAGGTGAAGGTATTTACTCTTAAGAATTGAGATACAGGGATGTACTAACCACATTTATCATAATACATATAGATGAAGGCCTCAAGCCCATAGTTAATGTTCAAAATTTTGCTGAAATTTTGCTTAAAATTTTGGTACTGATGACTATAGGGTACCAATTCTCAGGTAAGTCAGACTTGGTAGGGCGTTTCGTTATAAAACCCTCGAGTTGTGTCATGTACACATCCTCAATAAGATTCCTGTTAAGGAATGTAGTTTTAACATCCGTGTCCAAGAAGTGCGGGTGTCCACCAGGTGTCTAGTATGGGTACGAGTACGGCATCCGTTTTGAAATGTCCGTGTTCCTATGATTAAACTAAGAGGGAAAGTAGAATAGGAAAATAACGTAAAGAGAAATAACTTGCAGAATGTGCATATATGTGTGTGTATTCTTAATACTCCCCCTCAAGCTGGAGCATAGATATTGAACATGCCCAACTTGATGCATAAATATTTGATACACTTCTCTGTGAGAGCTTTTGTGAAAATGTCATCAGCTTTTTCTTTCAAAGACACTAGTATTGTAGCAATTTTATTAGCCATAACTACTTGATGTATGAAGTGGCAGTCTACCTCAATATGTTTTCTTCTTTCATGGAACACATGATTGGTTGCAACAAAGGTACTTGCATGTTTGTCACAAAAGATAGGAATGAAATAGATAATAAAATGACCAAAAAAAGATAAGAGTCTCTTGACCTATAATAGTTTATAAACAATCTAAGTCCATCACTCTATAATCTGCTTCAACACTTGACCTTGCAAAAACATTTTGTTTTTGAATTCTCCACATGAAAAGGTTCCCCCAACAAAGTTGCAATAGACCGAGGTAGATCTTTCAAAAAGATTACCTGCATAATCGACATTTGAGAATCCGTCAACTTTCAAGTGATTGTATATAAAACAAACCTTGACTGATGATTTGTGAGATATCTTAGTACATGATAAGCATCACCAAGATGGCATTATCGGGAGTGTCCATGAATTGGCTAATAACTCCTACTACAAAAGAAATAAATGGCCTTGCAATTATCAAATATAGAAGTTTTCCAATTAACCTCTTGTAGCATAGCTTATCTTCAAATAAAGTGGAAGCATCTGAATGTCGATCTTGAGTCTGATCCATTGGTGAAACAACCAGCCACACCCAAGCATGCCTGTTTCTTCTGAAAGATCCAAGATCTTTTACATTAGGACTATGCCCAATCTTTCTATGGACAACCTCTATTCCAAGGAAATGCCGAATTTTATCTGAATAGTTGGAGAAAAAATGTTAGGAGTTTTGTTTAGTTTCATATATCCCTAATCTATCATCTCCGGAAATTATCATCAATGCACTACACTTGTAGTGTCATCTACAGCGAACTTTACCTAAATCTTTGGGGATACTTCAGGAGGTTTTCTCTTCTTTTGGCGTTCATTAACTTTTAGGGAAAGAGAAACACTGGAAGACATATCCATGATATCAAATTGGATTGGGGCAGAGAAAAATAAGGGTGACGAAATATGACTATTTGGTGGAGACATTTCTGACATTGAGGGGAGAAACATGGCACGTCTTAAAGAAAGTAATCTCAGTACTGACACGATGTGCAACAAGAACCAAACATTTGCTAATTTTTTGGGTCTGAGAATAACCAAGGAAGCAACAACGGCTAACCCGAGGAGAAAATTTGTTGACATGGCGGTGGTGATTACGGACAAAAGCACATGCACTAAAATATATTGTTTAACCTTTTTTCAAAATTTAAAATTTCACTAAAAACTTCGGCACTGATGACTATCAGGTATTGAGACGTTGGTAACTCTGACTTCATGGGGCATTTTGAGAAACGTTGATGACGTTTTGACCATTTTTGGACGTTTCAAAGGTGTTTTTTTGATGAAAAAAGCCAGCAAATGGGCCCTGTTTCGGTGAAATGGAACAAAAAACAAATCTTATGTTTTGAGAAACACGTTTCCATGTTTTTTGCTTTTCCTATGCGACTCCTTAGAATTTCAGGGGCAATCTAAGTCTTGTTTCTGCTATCCTAGCCTAATTCTGTCCCTCTCTTCCCTATTTCTTCCTATTCGATCATGATCTATGAAGAAAGTAATGGGTTCAGAACTTGTATCTAGGCTATGATGACTCACTTGGTTTCATTTTCTTGGTCATGTGATTTCTAATAATAGTGCATAAAATTAACATGACCACTAGGATATTTTGTATGTTATGCCCAAGGTATGAGATATCCGATTTTGATGCCGTTAACAGAATGGAAATAGAAATTTGACAATTTTTTTGATAAATGCAACCGTGCCCGTTTCGATGCCAACATAAACGAATTAAGCCATGAAATTTTACAGGCGTGTTCTCTACAACTAAATGCATTGTTTTATACAACTAGGTACGTAAAGCATAAGTATGTTTTATTTATGCAATTGCCGACGACTCCTAGACTACTGTAAATTTGTTACAAGTTGTAAGCTGTAATTGCATTCCTTAGTGTAACAATGGAACAAGACTTCAACTTCGAGTCAACTTCGACAAGTGTGGAAGTGGAAGTTTTTGTGGAAACATCGAGGAAACTTTGAGGATTTTACAACCAAACTTCAACGCATCTTTGAAAAAAATTAAGCTCAAAATAGTGATTTCATGATGAAAATTGATAGATTTCATGAAATCTATCTTAAAAAACTAAATATATCTTTATATATAGCCATCCATACATGTTTACATATGTAGAAAAACACAGTCACGTGGAATTGTACAAGACGTTGTCTTAGTGTCAACTTCGACATGCATAGAAGTGGAAGTTTGTGGAAAATGTAAGGAAACTTTGAGGAAGTTTTGAACTGACACTTCAATGCAAAATAAGCTAAAAGATAGTGAGATTGTGAGGGAATTTGGTATAAAACATCAATTTTTTGGTACAAACATACTCCATCTATAGTATTCTATACCAAATGTTTAGGACTTAAATCTGTTCTATATATGTGGTGTTCTGTATCTATAGAAAATTCAATTGGATCACATTATAGTATTAAATAACATGAACTTATTTCCAAATACTTCAATTTTGTAAAAAGGGATGTTAGAGAGTTTGTTTTATTATGCTATTAGTAGTTTTATTATACGGGCCTAAATGTCTTGGCCCATTAGGGTTTAATTGTGTCTTGTACGCTACGCTTCCCTATTCTCCTATATATAGGAGCAAGATCTGTTTTATTATGCTATTAGTAGTTTTATTATATGGGCCTAAATGTCTTGGCCCATCAGGGTTTAATTGTGTTTTGTACGCTTCCCTGTTCTCCTATATATAGGAGCAGGGTTTCTCCTATCTAATACAACACAGCCGTCTTTTACTTTCTAAGATGGTATCAGAGCAGCTGTCGTAGGGACCAAAACCCTACGTGGGAGAGAAAACCGGAAGAGCTCCCCCTTGCGAGCGGCCACTGCCCTTGGCGGAGATTGGCTATCCGCAAGAAAGTTTCTGATTTTTCTCGTTAATTTCTCTGCCTTTGTCATCTTCTATACCCTGTGCTGCCGCTGCTGCTCTTCTCACCGCCGCTCTTGTGCTTTGCCTGCCCTTGTCGCAGCCCCTTGCCCTCTGCTTGCTGCCGCTATTGCCTACCCGCTTCACCTCCTACACCATGCGCTGCTTCACCTCGCCGCTGGTCCTGCTCATTGCCGCAGCCGTCAACTGCTCTGCTGCTACTGCTTGCCTTGCAAAGGCTGCCATAACCACTGTTCACTGCTGCCCTGCCGCCGCCGGTGATCCTCCATACTGTTTCTGCCCCGACTCCATGCTGCTTTTGCGCCGCCGGTTGTTACTTCCCGCAGCGCCGCACGCTGCTCCTGGCGGTCAGCCTCCCCATCATCACTACCACCCTGCCTAGCCGCCGCCAATACCTGCCTGTCGCTGCCCACGATTGTTGTTGTTGCCATTATCTTCTTCCGCCACCGCTATTTCCTGAGATCCATCCAACCGCGGCTACCCTCCGCTAGTCACCACAAACCAAACAACCCCACATACTTATTTTTATTTCCCCTCAATATTTTTTTTACTTCCCCCCATATACTTTCGACATATTTTTGCTAATCGGATCCAATTTTTAGCCTTATCGGATCTTTTGCGGGGGCTCCATCCCTGCACCCCCGGATTTGTTTCCCTACGGGCTAAACAAATCCCCTTTTCGGTTTGGAGAAAGATCCATTTATTTTCCTATCCGGATATGCCTAATCGGGTCATTTTGTACCATTACTCACATTATCTACTACCTCCTCCACATATTCTTGCCTAAACCAAACCTTGCCTCTACCATTGTTTTTTGACTCTCCACGCCAACCACTCTTTGACTCCTTCATGCTTGGCGTGAGGGGGAGAATAGAGGATGAAGTGTAGAGGGAAGAGATGAGATGAAGGAGAGATAAAGAAAAAAAAGAAGAATTGTATTCTGCTGCTTCATGCCACATTTATAGATATATGGATTCTTCTTCTACTATGTGATGCTTATTCATCTTCTACCTCGACTGCTGTTATAAAGTTACATACTGGGACGTCATTCTTGCTACTTGTGCTATGATTAGCACATTTTTCTTGCTGCTACGTGCTTTTGCACTTTCTGCTGTCCGTGCTTTATTTGCACGTTGAATTTCTTCTGTGGAGCAACACTCTCTGGACTTTGACGTCTGTTGTTGTTGTGATGGATATTCTATGAAGAGGGAAGATGATGAAGCCTTTTGTTGCTGACTTTACATAGAGCTTAGTCTACTGGAGTTTTTTATTGCTTGCTACTCCGCCTACTGGTCTTCTATCTGCCTACGTCGTTGACTTTTTGCTGCTGTGCGCCAACACTCTCTGGCATGTCCGTGTTTTGACACGTGGACTCTTTACTTGACCGTGCCTTGTTTGCACGTCGACTTTCTACTTTTGTGTTGCCAGCACTCTCTGGTTCGCCCGTGCTTTGTTTGCACGTTGACCTCTACTACTGTGATCCAACACTTTCTGGACTCTGTTGCGACGTTAGCTACTAAGATGAAGATCATAACACTCTACTACTAATTCTGCTCTAGATGATCGAGAAGTTTCTATGACCTGCTAGCTTGGAGTATCTACATGAGGGGGAATTTCTGAGTGTTTGAGTGCTTAAATATAATATTAAGGGGGAGCAAAATTCTATATGGGCTTGGTTTATCTTTTTTTGTTTTGTTTCTTTGTTTTCTAATTTGACTCTCTATTTGCAAGATGATTTGGGATTCTCTCAACTTCAGCTTGAGGGGGAGTGTTAGATAGTCTGTTTTATTATGCTATTAGTAGTTTTGTTATATGGGCCTAAGTGTCCTGGCCCATTAGGGTTTAATTGTGTCTTGTATGCTTCCCTATTCTCCTGTCTATAGGAACATGGTTTCTCCTATCCAATACAATGCATAGCCGTCTTTTACTTTCTAAGAAGGGGAAAAAGTAAGAGAGGTGAACTGGTATTAAGTCTACACCAAATTTTGTAACACTTGTGGAAATCTAGTAGATGAATAAACTTATCATTACTCTCTAGTTAGAATGTAAGGAAATGGTCATCTCAAAAACGGTTTCCTACAAATTTCTCTATGCCTTCACTATGGGTGCAACAATAATAACTACAAAGATCATTGAAAAGATTGGAGGGTTTGAGGTAGCTGAGTTGATTTCATCACCAACTAGGTTGAAGTCATTGACACATGTCAACAAGTAGGCAACCAATGGGGCATGGTAGTTTACTAGGTTTTGACATCGACATGTGTAGACATATGTAACATCGAAGATATATCGCCAGATGTTGATGATGTTTAGTTCCATGAGTGTAACCATGGTGTCATAAAGTACCCCCCAAACTCCAACATATGATATTTTTGTCACAATTCTGTGGATTTAAGTCTTGCTTGCAAACTATCATAACTTAGTTCATTCATTTCACTTGTGAAATGTGAATCCAAACTCCCATCAAAGCAATTCAGTTTCCTTCTCTCAGACATGTAGGAGTCTCCTCCGCCACATATCTCATAAGTCAGATTATTGCATAAATAAGTGTATTTTCACTAGTACATCATTCTGGTATGAAACCTGAATTAATTCATTGATTTTGACGTCGAATCGATGTAAAAATCAGACATTTTCTTCTACGCTCAAAAATCTTTGGCGGTCGGCTAAAGGTTGGTTCGTGAGGGCAAAGCACGTTATGAGGAACATATTTTTTGAATATAGTGGAAAGTGTGCGGTTGAAAAGTTAATTACTAGTGAGAATGTCTTCGGGCAAGTGAAATTTTGGTACCTGCATTTCAATATGGAGGGTTTGAGCAATACCAAGGTGTCTATTATTCTGTCCAGTTACACCATTCTGTTGTGGATCATATGCGCACACAGTTTGATGTAAAGTTCCTCGAGAGGTACATATATTCTGAAATCCACGTTGCATATAGTCAAGAGCATTATTAATGGTGATAATTTTTGGAGTAACTGAAAATTGAGGACAAATCTCATTCAAAATTTAGAAAACACAATCTTAGTGCTTTCTTTCATAAGAAACAACCATGTTCTGCATGACCGATCATCTATATAAGTCACAAAATACCAAGCTCTAGAACAAGTATTGGACATGATCCTAGACAATGAAATGGACCAGGTTAGAAAGACTTAAACTCCTATATTTTGACGACTAGTCAAAACAGATTGATGGTTACAACTGACACAATTGGTATTCAAAAGGTTCAGATAGAAGACTGGGAATTCAAACTTTTATTTTTCTAAAGATGGATGTCCAACGAAGATGCTAATGATAGAACACAGTGGAAGATAAAGCTGCAACTACCGAACGATGTACATATGACTATAGATAGTACAATCCATCACTCTGCCTTCATACCCCCTTGAATCATCTTCTTCGTCTTTATATCCTGCATTTCAACTGAATATGGACGAAGGCTACACTATTGTTCAAGGACTTAACCATCTTTCTGATAGAAACTCTACGTTCAAAGGAAATTTTGGAGCAAATAAAACATTATGAAGACATGCAGTATGCAATTTTACATCTCCCACACTAGTAATCGCAGAAGTGGATCCATCAACCAATCTCACCGGAGGATAAGTCGATGTATAAGTGAGTTTGCTAAACACACATTGTTACCAAGCATGTGATGTATAAGGAGTCTTGGATAAACTTACTTTCGCTTAAGTTTTGGGTAACGTTGGCTTGAGCATGATTCATAGATGTTAATTTGATCAATCTCGCTATATCAATTTGTGGGTGAACCATTGGGGTTAGCCCATTCAGGTTTTTGTATTTCTTCCAGCAAGTGTCTTCATTGTTGTTGGAGCGTTTATAAGTTGTATTAAACAGTCTGGTTAATTTAGTTAATTTAGTTATTTGAGTCTAATTGTATATGGGCCCAAGTGTGTCTTGGCCCATTAGGGTTTAGTTTAAAGTATGTACGCTCCTTCCTTCTATATAAAGGAGGGGGATTCCTCTTATCAATAAAAAGAATAGCCGTCTTTTACTTTCTCACAAGTTGCAATAAAGAAGCGTTAGAAGCACCTTATCCATTTCATGTAGTACCAATGTACTAGTAATTAGTAACATTGGGATTGCCACGCCGTGCCTGTGGCCATACACAAGAGCAATAGGTTCAACACTTACAATGGACACAATTCTTGAACGACATCCATACACCTTATTGTGACTTGGTAGTGGATTAGATATCAAGATTTGCTGGCGAACAAGTGAATAGGTAGAAGTAAAGAAGCAAGGGATTGACATAATTCAATCTTGTGTTCCTATTGTTGTAGTTTGACTATATCAACAATGAGGGGCTGGTAGGCCTTCAACCCCTCCATATTCCTCTTAAGGTATCATACTGAGACACATAGCTAGCATTCTCATAGGGGTGTAGATTATGTAGCTTCTTATAAATGTCAAAGATGTAAGATGCGTTGACTTTAGAGGAGTATACCTGGGCGAGATGATCCCATGGACTTTTTTTTAATTTGCAAGAATATGGGACATTAAGAGATATAAAACTTACATGATCCAACAATACTTGGGAGTCGCGCTCGGACCATTTTTTTCCAAGCCGCCTTTTTCTTAGCAGTGGATTCGTATTTGAAAGGATGTTTCTCATTTAGATGCTCACTTTTCCCAGAAGATTCAAGATGAATATGAAGACATCTTGCCTAGAGAAGATTGTTCATTCCATTGAGCTACGTAGTGGTTGTACACTTTGAGTGGTCGTTCATAGTATCTAACGTAGAAGCCTTGTATATCGTCTAAACAAAATTCAAGGCAGGCGTCATATCACACATTGTATACCAGAATACACCCCACATGAATTTTGGACACATTTTTGGTAGGGAACATGTGACGTCCCCAGATTTTCTAAAACTTAATCTGATGGGTGACGTCCAAATTGAAACCTCACCTCAGCAAGAATCCCAATTTAAACACCACACACTAGGCTAAGAAGAAGAAAATCAAGGGAGTCAAAAGGAAACAATCAGTAGCACATGCACATGAACAATAATAAAACCATACAACACATGTTCACCATTCAACATATAATTACAACATGAATTGTTAAAACATTTGATATTACATGTTGAACAACAAACTTTATATATACATGTACTACCACTAAATAACATGATCTTAAGACAACCGGTCCACCTATACATCAGTTCGCCACACAACTCTCAACTATCCTGGTTCTTCAAGAGCAGATAACCACAACCTAAACAAAAGATTACATGTGGTACACGTCAACACAACATTCAAGAATATTGTACTGAGTACGTCTACGTGTCTTTTATATACCTGTCATCATATTTTGGCAATAAGATAAAACTAATACTTGACAGTAATAAAGAAATATAAGAAAACACATATACTTGCACAAAGATGTTCATTAACAAAAGAGAACACGTATTTTAGGCACATTTTTCATTATATCATCCATGCATTTACTACCTGAGAGTTGAATGCATTAAGGCCTTTATGATCTACTACCAAAGAGTTGGATCATTTCACAATGTGATCTACTACCAAAGAGTTGGATCACTTCCAAGTACTTTACTACCAAAGAGTTGAAGTACTTACTTTCCAACACTTTACTACCAAGGAGTTAAAGTGCTTGGATATAATGGAACAAATATATTATGTTTCATGTGTTCATAGCAATAAGTATGGAAAATCATGCAACATATCATACAAGAACAATCATTTCATCCAATATCATATGCCAAGTATTTTACTGCACATATAACACAAGCATATTGTATAATAAGCCAAGTAAGAGGTAATGGCGTACCTTGAAAAGAGACATCCTAATCATCACAGTCACACATATTCCTGATGTCAACTACATCCTTTGTCGACCCTGATTAAGGCAAGATCATATATCACCATCAGGTTCTCATCATCTTAACCCTAGTTGATTCATTAGGGTTTATCTTTGTCATTAGGATATGTGCATCATTACTTGTATTCTTGTCTTGGAATTATCTTACTGGTGTCATATTCCATATTATAGTTCATTTATTGATAATTGTGTTTTCCATCATTAGGTGACCATGTAAACATTATGTCACATATTAACCCTAGGTTACACCATTAACCTAAATTAGGTTTCATGACATGTATTAAGGTATCAACTTCATAGAACATGGATTTTGTGTATAAAACTAATCTCATATTCACATATCATCTTCTAGTTACTGATATGAGGGTGTTCTGTGAATTTCTTCATTTATTGAGCACATATGTATTAATTGCATTTTATTTAGGGTATCATTTATTGAGCACATATGTATTAATTGCATTTTATTTAGGGTTATTAGCCCTAGATAGACATTCTAAGCAAATTACATGATTATGTGTCATAACATGATCATATCTGATGTCACATGGATTCTAAAACATATTTAAGAGTTACTGATGCATTCTCATAATTTTAGGTCTTCATTTGATATTTAATACTCATAAAACAAGTGTAACATATCATACATGATATCACTTTGTTTTAAGCATAAGAAGACTGATATTTTGGTTCCATGTTGTTCTATGCATTTTTCTGAGAATTTTGGTATCTTATTTGCATTTTTCTAATAATCGTGCTAATCTCTACACATTATTGAAGATCTGTAGATTTTTGGGGTAAATACCTCTTCTGGCCAATCAGAAGTTGCCACATGTCCCCCAAGGGCACAACTTTCTTCTCTTGGCTTGTGTTGAGTCGCGGTTCGCTGGGTCCGGTTGGTTCTCAACGACTGGACTTGTTTCATGTTGGTCTGTTTTCTAGTTCAGGCGCTCACCCCCTTTCTCACGCAATTTCGCGATCGGGTTTTCTGCCTAGCGTCCGCGTTTCCATCCACGCGAGTCCTGTGCGCCGCCACCGCCTGATCTAGCTCCGATGAGCAACATCTGGAGCGAAGATGCTACTTGCTCACCCTTCAAGCCGCCATCCACTTCTATCAACAACTCCCTGCATTGTCGGCATGGAGCCCCGATGCCAGAGCCTTCCTTCACTCTTGCGTTCCACGCGATCTCAACACCGCACCTGCGTGTGTGGGTTCTGCTTCCCCGCATGAAAACGTCGGCCGCCAGGTGTCTCCTTGGGATGAAATACTGCCGTCGAGTCTCTTCTACAGCGTTTGACCAGTGGTAAGCCACTCTTCCTTGGCAGGTGTTCCTCCGCCATAAGCCTCCGTCTGTGCATTCTATGCACTGCAAGCCTGTCCGCTGTTCTCCGTCTCAGCCTGCGCCGCTGTCGCATGGGAGATCTCCGGCGTGGTGGCAAAGAAAACTCCTCGCCGACTTCTGATGCTTTTGTAAGAATCGTAGAGCGTGGGAGGCCTGAGGTAGTAAGGATACATGTCTTCCCAACTCGCGAGCCATATCCCAGGTGGGCTGGCCGGCGCCAGCCACCATGCTGGACCTTCGGCAAGGCAGGCTAAGAGATCCTCCTCTTCGCCTTCAGGGTCCATCATGGCCAAGTGTTGCCTACGACTTGCGGTGGAGAAGCCAACTAATGGGAAACCAGTTCTCTCTCAGCACTCTTCCAAATAACTTGCACTTAGGATGGTTCTTTCTTGGGCAAGCATAACTGTTCGTTCAGTTTCCCCGTCAAACCATGACCACAACGTGGGAGTTTGGCTCATCGTTGTTTCTACCCCACGATTTCCAATTGGACACAAGGTAGGCTATGAGCATGTGCTTCAAAAGGTACATTATTTCACTATATTCATGCCTAAATAACTCCATCTAGGAACATTGAAATATTATGAAATTTTAACCACAACTTTAATCCAACTCAAGGTACTTCCTATTAAAATTTGGTGCCAAAATCATTTGTTTGACCTATCCAATATACACCTTAACGTGGCATAAACTTAGGGATCTTAATCATGATATTAACCTCAATCAACCATCAAACTTTACCAAAATGCTTGGAACTCTCAAATAACTCAACACTTGAATTGCAATATGTCATTAAGCATTCAAAAGGTTCCAAAAGTCCACTCCATCACATCCTACATACCGTAAAAGATTTTTCGTCCTCGAAATTAAGCTAAAAATCCAGTCTTTCACAGAACTCATCGTACGACGTGTAAAATTTCCACATGCCAAGTAGAAACAAGTAATCATTAATTTTTTTTGCAGATCGATCTACTATTAGGGAAGACTTCCTTTTGGGTTAGTGACCACATGCTATGCAGAAAAACTATACATCGTGTAACGCGTTTTCAGAATAACATACATGCCTTCAGAGCAACAAAAACAAGGAGACCCACAAGGGAAGCAAATGCAACATAGATAGAAGGTGATCAAAGGCTACAAATATTACAAAACTAGATAAAACCCTAATGAAGATGATTCGACCAACAACACAGGCGCCATATTGCTTCCTACACTCAACTCTTAGGGCATAATTGACCAATGAAGGAGGATGGCAACGACGGTTGGTGTAAGCTTCGTGTGGCAAAGACGTGTCAACGTTTTGGATATGCCACAATCTAATGTTGATGATGCATATATTTGCCATTTGTGTTATATGCATTAAGTGTTTCAAGTAATCAATAAACTTAGACAAGATCAATGATGAAGTTTGTCCAATAATTTGTGTTTGGATGCTTGTAGCTCAAGTTGTATCTAGAATTATAACTTATACATGTGCATTTGTACAACTTGATAAATTCAATGTAAGAACATGTGATGAACGACCAACAACCATTCTAAAACTACTTTTACACTTGTATAAACCCATAGGTGTCTAGGCGGCTAGGCCCTCCCTTTTTTCCAACAGGAGCCTAGGTGGGAGCTAAGGCCTTTCTAGGCATTTTTGCTATTTTTTATTTTTTACACATATATAGTAACATTTTCATATATATATATATTTAGCTATTCAAATAGATAGATTACTATGTATATTTCTAATGGTTATATCTTATAGAAAGAATAGGAATTGTATATTCGATAATTTAACAGGTGTACAATACAGTCTCTTATATAACAGAAGAGAGGAGAGACTAAAGAAGAGATAAGCAATATGGGACTAAACTACAGAAGTAAAAACATAAGTGAGGCACATGCTAGGCACATGCCACTCAATAAAACACAACATATCTATACTCCCCCTCAAGCTGGAGCGTAGATGTCGAACATGCCCAGCTTGTTCACTAGAGTCTGAAAATGAGCTTTTGGAAGAATCTTGGTGAAGATGTCCGTTACTTGCTTTTCAGTGCTGAGATATGGAGTGCAAATCCGGCCAGAAAGGACTTTCTCACGAACAAAGTGACAGTCAACCTCAATATGTTTTGTCCTCTCATGAAAAGTGGGGTTGCTTGCAATAAAAATGAAGGCCTTGTTGTCACAAAACATCGGTATAGGGCTAGAATAGGATATGTCGAACTCTTGGAGGAGACTGTGGACCCACAGAAGTTCACATGCAGTATGAGCCATGGCTCGGTATTCTGCCTCTGCACTGGATCTTGCTACGACAGTCTGCTTTTTGCTTCGCCAGGTAATAAGATTTCCGCCCACAAATGTATAATAACCTGATGTTGACTTACGATCAAAGCGACTTCCTGCATAGTCAGAGTCTGAAAAACCAGAGAGATTACAGTGACCATGCTTCTTATATAACAAGCCTTTTCCTGAAGAGCTTTTAAGATAACACAGAATGTGACATGCATCCCAATGACACTGCCAAGGTTTATCAAGGTACCTGCTGATGAATCCTACAATGACAGTGAGGTCAGCTCGTGTGACCGTCAAATATATAAGTTTGCCTACCAGTCTTCTGAACTGGTGGTGATCAACATAAGGAGAGTTTTCATCGTCCCAATCCATATTTGGGTCAAGGGGAGTGTTGGCTGATTTACAACCAAGCATACCAGTTTCCTGCAATAAATCAACTACATATTTTTGTTGAGAAAGACACAGCCCTGCAAATGATCTGGATACCTCAATGCCTAAGAAATATCTCATGTTTTCGAGATCTTTAATGACAAAGTGCTTTTCCAAGTAGGTTTTTGTTGCCTGTATGCCCAAGGTATCATTGCCACATAAAATAATATTGTCAACATAAACAATAAGAATGACGAGCCCAACCATTATTTTGCGGATAAAGACTGAATGATTTGAGTGGGAACGACGGAAGCCAAAAGTAACTAATATCTGACTAAGTTTGTTGAACCAAGCACGCGGGCTCTGTTTGAGACCGTAGATGGTTTTTAGCTTACAGACTTTTGAGGCAGAATCCCCCTGAGTAACGAACCCCAGTGGTTGCTCCATGTAAACCTCCTCCTGTAGATCTCCATAAAGAAATGCATTTTTACATCCAACTGAAAGAGGGGCCAGTCTTTGTTGACAACAATAGAAATCAGAATGCGAACATAATTTAACCGTGCTACGGGAGAAAAAGTTTCAAAATAGTCGACACCATATGTTTACGTGTAGCCTTTTGCCACAAGCCGAGCTTTCAGGCGCTCAATTGTTCCATCAGGTTGATAGTTAATGGTGAAGACCCATCGACATCCAACAGTAGGGCAGGAAGGAGGGCGATCTACATGCTCCCACGTCTTGCGATCACATAGTGCCTGCATTTCCTGATTCATCGCCTATTTTCGTGCAGGAATAAGATGAACTTCTGCAACAATCTTTGGAATAGTGACGGCAGAAATTGTAGAACTGAAGCATGCAAAACTGGTATGCAGGTTAGCAGAAGAGTAGAAATGACTGATAGGATGTTTGATGCAGGAACAAACACCTTTGCGCTGACTAATAGGAAGATGCAAGTCAGAAGTTACCTCTGTGGTTGTATGATCATATGCAGACGGAGGAATTGGTTGTGGAGGGGCCATGGAAGGACCTGCTTGTCTTGGTCCGTCGTTTGTACACTTGCAAAGGGCGATCTTCAGGTTGGTTTGAAGGAGGCAAAGTCTCAACAACATCTGGTAGAGGTGTTGGTGCCAACATATCACTGGAGAGCGTTGCCCCATCATCAGAGAAATATGGCATATGCTCAAAAAAGATCACATCCGCACTGACAATCCATTGCTTTAGAACAGGATCAAAGCAACGATAACCTTTCTGGGTTCTAGAATACCCCAAAAAGATGCATTAAGTGGAGCGAGGATCAAGCTTTGTCATCCTTGGGTGTAGATTTTTGACGAAACATGTACACCCAAAAGTACGAGGAGGAACATAGAATAATTGTGCATCAGGAAACATAATGGTGTAAGGTATGCGATTGTGTAAAACAGAGGATGGCATACGATTAATAAGATAGCATGCCATAGAAACTACTTCAGGCCAGAACCGGTGAGGTACTTTATAATGGAGAAGAAGAGTACGAGCAACCTCTAACAAGTGGCGATTTTTCCGTTCAACAACGCCATTCTGTTGTGGAGTATAAGGACAAGTGGTTTGATGGATGGTGCCACGAACAGAACAAAAAGTTGTGACAAATTTTTGCATAAACTCTAGCGCATTGTCGGTACGGAAAATCTTAATTGGTTTGTTGAACTGGGTCTGTATTTCAGAAAAGAAGATACTGATATTGTCCAAAACATTGCTGCGATCTTTGAGTAAAAAAAGCCAAGTAGCACGGGAATAATCATCAATAAAAGTCAGAAATTATTTAACACCAGTGTGACTAGGAACAGAATATGGTCCCCAAAAATGTCCGCATGAATGATATGAAAACGAGCTTTAGAACCAATTTCTTTTTTAACGGGAAATACATACCGCGTTTGTTTTCCCAAAAGACAAGATGCATAAGAAAAAGTTTTTTCAGATAATGTTGGAAATAGATGTTTCATCTATGTTGCAGATGGATGATCAAGCCGATAGTGCCACTAGAGTCTTGTGACTGATGTAGATAGAAGAGTAGATGCTGCAGGCGGTCCATCCAAGTAGTAGAGCTCGTCTGGTCCTTCATGGCCCGAACTAATCCTCGTCTTCGTGCGGAGATCCTTCAAAACACAACCAGAAGGATCAAATTTAATGGAGCACTGAAGTTGTTTTACAATTTTATTGAAAGATAGTAAATTAACAGGAAATTGTGGTATGTATAAAATAGATTGTAGGTGCAACTTTCGAGACAGAGGAATAGTGCCGATGCCATGAACAAAAGTCTTAAAGCCATTTGCAACAGTGACAGACGGAATATTGGTGGTTTTAGTTAGAACAGAAAATAATTGGATGTCGCCAACCATATGGACAGACACACCAGAATCAATACACCATTTATTGTTACCAGCAAAAGGAGAGGCAAGCATGGCAGAGGAACCAACAAAAGATGTCGAAGGTAGCTGAGTCATGGACTCTTGGAAAGACTTCTCGAACTCCGAGCGAAGCCATTCAGTAGACGACAGAGCAGATGGTTGGTCAGATGCAGTATCAGTTGAGGTTTCTGTAGATGCTTGGTTAGCCCGGGCTGGTTTACCGTGCTTGATCTAGCACCTATCTTCGTTGTGATTATCACGACCGCACCAGTTGCAGAAGCGAGGTCCAGTAGCTTAGCCTCGACCAGGAGCAGTAGAGGAGCCGCGTCCACCAGTAGGGGGTGTAGACGTCCGTCAGATCACAACCTCGACTCCGGCCACATCCAGAATTAGTAGTGCGAACAGCTAAGCAGGATGCTCAATAATAGAATTGGAGGTCATCGACGGAAGTCTTTGAACTCGCTTAAGAACGTCGCGAAGAGTAGGCAAAGGGTCGCTAGACAAAATCTGATTGACCATGCTAGAAAAGGAAGCACGGAGAGCAGCCAGAAACTGAACTGGTTGTAGTTCATTGCACTGCTTCTGGGCTTCTTTGATGTTGTCTGTCAAGGGATGGTAGATTTTGTACTTATTCCAGAGAGAAGAGCACTGGTTGTAGAAATCCTCGATAGAAGTGTCAGAAGAAAACTCCTTGGCCAAGTTTTTGAAAATTTCAAAAAGACATTTAGGATTCTACTGATGGGAATAGACATGGGAGAGCTGGTCCCACACCGCCTTAGCATCATGAAGGCATAACAAGGACTGATTGATCGCGACTTGGTGCTATTAAGAAGCCATGACATAACACCAGAGTTGTTTTTGGACCCATAGTGCATAGGTTTGTTTGCTTTTTTCATCCGCAGTAGCAACAGGAGGATCAATAGTGAGATGTGAGTACCGGCCTTGTGCCTTGACATATAGATATAGGACAAAGGACGCCAACCGAAGATGGTAGTTGGAGCCTTCGAGCTTGACGGTGGTAACACACAGAGAATGAGGCGGATCAACAGAAGCCATAATGAGAAGAGACAGAGCAACATTCAATTAGGCAGTGCAGTAGCAACAATTAGTAGAGAAGGAACCCGCTATGGGGCAGTAGAGCAGCACCAGAGATTTGACGCATCAGATCAGAAGAGACCCGCGATAGGCAGATAGACTGATAAAGTAACCTACGCCGTCATGAGGAAGATCAAGATTCCTTCATGAGGTGCATGCAGAGAAAACCAGAGAGCCAAAGAGACTCAATGTGCAAGAGCTATAGCTGTTCGGAAGACTTCACGTATGGAAAGGGGTGGAAGGAAGCAAGGGATATTAGAGCAGGAGAAGGATGAGGACAACAGAAGGATGAGGAGAGGAGGCAGCGTCGGGAAGGGGGAGGAGTGGGCGGCGACGAGCAGTGTCGACGTTGGGGGGCGGTGGGCTGAGGGGGGAAGGGGTGGGGGTGCCGGCGGGGGGGGGGGGGCAACGATGGAGGGGGAGGGGTGGGGCGCGACTGCGGGCTGGGGGGCGGGGGGGGGGAACTAGGGCATAAGGGCAGGGTGGGGATTTGCAAAGAGAGGAACCAAACCTGCTCTTGATACCATATAGAAAGAATAGGAATTGTGTATTCGATAATTTAACATGTGTATAGTACAGTCTCTTATATAATAAAAGAAAGGAGAGACTAAAGCAGAGATAAGCAATATGGGACTAAACTACAGAAGTAAAAACATAAGTGAGGCACATGCTAGGCACATGACACTCAATAAAACACAACATATCTCTATATATCTAATTTATAACAATTACATTTGGCCTAAATCACACCTAACATGACCTAAACTAGACCTTATTGGCCCTAATTTTACCTATAAATGATCTAAGTTTAACCTAATTTTGCATAGCATAAACTTCTTAGACTTGAACTTTCTGTAATTTACCATATATGTACTTAAATGAGACCTCATTTGTCCAAATCAAACAAAATTTCCCCAAAGTAGACCTGTTTTCTCAAATCAGTCATGTTTTTCCCATGTCAGACTAATTTGCTCAAATTTGGCCGGATCTGGCCTAAATCAGACTTAATTTTGCATAACTTGACCTAAACAAACCTCAAATCCCTTATTTATCATATATTGACCTAAATGAGACCCTAATTTTGCCAATTCTTACCTAATTTCCTCAAATCAAATTTATTTCCCCCAAATCAGACCAATATTCCCTAAACCTAACATGATTCGACCTAAATTATATCGAATTTGGGATAACATGACCTAATCAGACCTTACTTTCCCAAGTTTACCCTATATTGACTTAAATGAGACCCAATTTGGCTAACAGACCTTACTTTTCCCAAAAATTAGATGTATTTCCTCCAATTTGGTCTGTTTTCGCAACTCAGAACCAATTTGCCAAAATTTGACCTGATTTGGCCTAAATCAGACCTAGTTCTGCCATGAAATGACTCAAGGAGATCTAATTTGACCAAATCAAGACCCAATTCATGCTATTTTAACCTTTAAAAGGCTGAATTTGGGCCGAAAAGGCCTGGGACGTTCACTTATTAGGCTGGGCGTCTAGTTTGAGGTGCCTTGATAACTAAATATGCACCCATTAGGATAGGTAGGTTTTATTGCAAATATTATTTGAGATGTTTTCCATAATTTACAACTTTAATTTTGGTCAAATTTTAATTCCGCTAGACTAATTCTCTATCAAATTGTGATTCGACCGAAACGATTGTCAGTCAAATTGTAATTTGATCTAGCGCCTTTCTTGCAGATTTCTAGTTTGTGTACAGTAAGTCATTTTAACCCCACTAGCTATCCAATAATGGCTAGTTCGACACTAAACTCGTCTTGGACACTCCGAACAGTCATCTAGACTATTCTTAAGTATTTCCTATATATAGGAGTGCCATATGGACGCCCAAAGTACACTTAGTGCATTTCCTCTACATGCTATACTTATATGCTTAGAATTCTAGAGTGCCATCACTAGCTACTTCGAAGTAATCCTAAACCTAGTCTAGTGTCTTACTCCATAGTGTCTTACTCCACCAAATACAACCTCGCCTAACCTTGTGGAGTTTCTCATTATTTCTATAGTGATTTACTTGGTACTATTTTTGAGAGAGTTGTACTTTCCTTTCTTAAATCTTGTTCCCTCTTTTGTTCATTACTTTGGTGCTACTTCTTGAGAGAAGGATGCGACCGAGGTGGTATGGAGCTACTTTCTGCGAGAAGGCTGTGTCTAAGGTGAAGGAGGTAGATTGTGATCTTTTCCTAAGGA
Organism: Alisma plantago-aquatica; assembly: GCA_963693085.1. Taxonomy (NCBI): domain Eukaryota; kingdom Viridiplantae; phylum Streptophyta; class Magnoliopsida; order Alismatales; family Alismataceae; genus Alisma; species Alisma plantago-aquatica. The sequence continues at coordinate 765,905,763 of OY856413.1, read as the reverse complement.
TGATCTTTTGGCGTCCTGCAAAGAAGGAAAAAGTTATCCTTTAGCTAGAAAGGAGGCTGGTCTTGATCCACAAAAACACATGGTAATTGTAATTTGTATCGTTATAGATAGCAGAATACGAATCTGGTTAAGAAATCCTGGTTGCAACAACTAAGTAGTGGAGCTACAAAATTTCTAGTTGGAATCACTATAAACCTTTTTGTCTTTTATGGTTGCTTCATTGTTTATTACTTGCTTTACTCTTTCGCCGCGTCATTCCTTATGCCGGTTGCAAGATGACTGGCAATTGCCATCCGGCAGGTGTCACAAGGCCCCATTATATTGCAAGCAACTCCCCAATCATGAATTCGGCTGTGGGGAACACCTTCCTGAAGATGCCCTAATCACAATACACCCAATGGCACCAACATGCATGCTTTGCCCCACCCTGTCGTCGTTGTTGCTGCTATCTTCCTACTCCTTTCCTCTAGTGGTTCTCAAGTGGTCATATCTTTGAGGCTTGGCAGTTTCCTTGACCGCAAGGGCCTGCCTAAGGGTGACCCATTGTCGTCGACACGCTCTTAGACTCACTGTGTCCATGGACACTTGGCTGATTTTCAAGCTTGTTGTAGAGAAAAATTGCCACGTGACTCTTCCTCTTGAGAACTAATTTTACCTAGGGTGCCATATACCAGACCATCGATTAGACCAATTGGGGTTGTCATCGCCATCCCTTGCCAGGACAGGGGGTTGCATGCACACTTTCAGTCCCTGTGCTTCACTGGGGCCTTATACTGCCCGATGCCACACTTCTTTTATCCAAATTAAGTATGTGTTAGCTTTGCAGCCCTATAATTTTAATTTTACTGCATGATTGATTTTGGAAGGAATATGATTAACTGGTGGAGGTATCCACACTGGTTTTGATGTTAATTCCTACACCTCTGACTGAATTGGGATGATGACACCATATCGGCTGCCTGTCTCGTCAGTGCAAGCACTACATGCTATTTGTGATAGAGTGCATGCTACCTCACCTCTCTGACCTCGCACTATGTTGTCCCCTCTACACCTGGTACTGCTGCAACCTATCTATGTCTCCTACAACATTATCATCTCTAAATGCCACACCTTCACTTCCCCTCCCCCTATTTGGATTGTTTATTTATTTCTCCACCCCAAGCATTCTCTTGAATCTGTCTGTGGTTGGCGAGGGGAGATATGGAGGAGAGAAGGGAGGAGATGAAATGAGAAGAGAAGAATATCACGTTATAGTTGAGAAGAGAGGGAAAACATGTCATCGTCAAGCCAATATTGAAGTCTTGGTATCTGTTTGGTCTATGTAGCATCTAGTATGTTAGAGCGTCGTAGCTATACATTATTTTGACTGTATGCTTGTGTGTCACACTTTTTGTTGGCATAATTACTATTCATCCAACTATGAATTTTGTGTACCCGCTTTTCTATTTGTGTTCCATCAACCGTGATTAGAGCACATAAGGTATCTACTATAGTGCAATCTTAATGTAGCAATGATCCTGTAATTGCAGTAGTGTGCTTCTTTTGAGGTTCTTTAGAAACAATGGTGGCTCAGATGACTTCTACAAATGTCTTCCACTGTTTGCTGCTCTAGATGCACGCTAAGGCTCCAGACATATTTCGGATTACGCCTGTTAATATATTTCATATTTATTCTATTTTGTAATTTCTATATCCTGCTGGACCTCTATGTAAATTATCCAGTTTCTCTTATTAATAAAAAGGGAGAAGGCCTATGGCCTCCCTCAACGCTGCATTGCACGTTACATTGTGGCACCACATTTCACATGGTATCAGTGCAAGGTTCCTAACCTAACCCTACCCAGCCGTCACAACCCAGCGCCGCCGCCGGTCGGCTGGCCGCCAGCCCTCCCGGCCGCCAGCGTGAACAGTAACTCCGGTGGTGAACAGTAACTCCAGCGGTGAGCAGTGCGCGGCGTGAACAATAACTCCGGCGTGAACAATACGACTGAGTGAACAATGATTCCTGCGTGAACATAGCACGTCGTCAGCCTTGCCCGGCCGCCGGCCCAAAGCGGGCGGAGCAGCCGTCTCCCGGGCCAGGCGCCGTAGCCGCCGTCCCCCTTCTCTTCTATCTCCGGATTGTCGGGTCCTTCAGTTGATCCAACGAATTTCTAAATCCCAAACCGAAGGGTCCGTCGGTACGTAAGAAATTCCTAATCACATCTCCTCCATGTGTGATTAGGGAATTTCAGTTGGGGGCTGTGGATGCGTCAGATACGTATCTGATCTTGTGGCGTGATGTGTATCTCCCCGTCACCGATATCTTCTTGTGACGTGTATCAATCCGTCACTCTTCTCGTCAAATCATGGAGGACACCAAGGCATCTACCATCTACAATGAGATGTCTCCTATCCCCTCCATCAAGCTGAACAGGAAGAATTATCTCTTATAGATGAATGCTGTCCATACTGTATTGGAGTCACGCGACAAGGCGAGACGTTGATTCTGATCCTCCTGCACTTACTGACAAAGGCTATGCTGAATGGAAGCGTCATAACAGTCTGGTGAAGACATGGTTGTGGGGGAGCATGGAACCTGGGATTGCCTCGAGGTTCATGTTCTACACTACCGCCAAAGAGATCTGGGATGCAGTGAAGAAACATTATTCTCAAGAGAAGAATGCGCTTCGTCAGTTCATGATATACGATCGCCTGTTTGCAGAACGACAGGGATACAGACCTTTAGAAGAATACTTTGGAGTCATTCGAGGTATTGCACAAGAGCTGAGTTTCTACCATCCAGTAACTGTCCAGGAGCAAGTCAAAGACAGAGATGACTTGGTTACAACAAAATTCTTGTCTGGTCTGAGTTCTTCGTGCAATTCAGCCCACAATGTTATCTTAGCTTCTGATAAACTTCCCAGCTTGGAAGAGGCCTATTCAAGGATTTTACAGGCAAATTTTGAACCTGTTGATCCTACCGTAGTCTCATCTCAGGGAGATTCTCATGCTTCTGTAGCTGCTGCAGTGAGAGGAGGACGAACAGGTATGGGCCGAGGATGTGGAACTCACCCTAAGTGCACTTTCTGTGACAAACCTGGACACAGTTGAGAAATGCTGGAAGAAGCATGGTCGACCTGCTGCACCAACTGTGGGAGCAACAAACTATGCTAAACTACAGAGTTTACCGAGCCTCCTGCTTCGAGTTCTGGTCCTTCTGGCATTACACTCACCAAGGAGGAATATGATAGATTTATTCTGGCTACTCAACATCTGAGCTTGGGATCATCATCTTTAGCCAACTTGGCGTCCACCACTGGTAATCAGGCTACCTCTTTATTGGCTTCTGGTTCTACATCATCATGGGTCGTTGACTCTGGAGCGTCACAGCATATGACTAGTATGAGGAGACTTCTTCATTCCATTGAGTCACATATTCCTCACAAATCTGTAACAATAGCAGATGGTTCAGTGAGGAGAGTGTTAGCCCGTGGATCTAATTCTCTGACTCCTAGAATTGATCTTAAATCCGTACATTATGTGCCTGCTTTTCCTTTTAATCTTCTGTCTGTTGCTAAGTTGATTGATATTGCGAAATGTACGGTAACTTTTGGACCTTCTTGTTTTTGTATTACAGGATCTCAAGAGTATGAGGACGATTGGTAGGGGCCTAGGGAAGGTGATCTCTACCTCTTCCACGGTGACAGTTTGCCTCGCCAAGTGTCTGCTCCTGCTCCAGCTGTCCTGTTGAGTGGCTCTTCCTTACTGTGGCACTACAAATATGGACATCCTTCATTAGAGAGTCTGAGAAGGTTAGAACCATAATTGTCTCAACTATCGTTTCTAGAGTGTCAGTCCTGTTAACTGGGGAAACATCTTAGAATGTCTTATCCCGGTCGTGTCAATAAACGGGCGTCATGTCCTTTCGAGTTGGTCCATAGTGTTGTTTGGGGTCCTGTAAAAGACCATAGTTATAATGGTTTTCGTTATTTTATCGCTTTTGTGGATGACTTCTCGCCTATGACTTGGATTTATTTGTTGAAAATTCGAGAGTGTGTGCTATCTATTGTCAAACATTTTCATCAAGAAATAAAAGTTCAATTTGATTGCAATATTAAAGTTCTTCAATCTGATAATGCCTTAGAGTATGTTCAAAATGCTATGGATGATTTTTGTAGTTCAGTTGTGATGATACATCGTACATCTTGTCCTCACACCCCTCAGCAATATAGGGTAGTAGAGAGGAAAAATTGTCATCTCCTTGGTATTACCAGGACAATCATGTTTCAATCTAATATTCCTAAGCGTTTTTGGTCTGATGCCCTTCTTACTGCTTGTTTTCTTATCAACATGCAACCTTCTTCTATGTTTCAAGGACATACTCCTTTCTCTGTCCTACGTCCCAAAGATCAACCTTTCCTTGTTCCTCTTAGAGTGTTTGGTTGTACTTCTTTTGTCCATAATTTTGATCCTAAGGCTGATAAGTTATCTCCTAGGTCAATTAGAACTCTCTTTCTTGGGTACTCCAACACTAGCAAAGGGTATAAGTGTTATTGTCAAAGTCTTCGTCACATGTTTGTGTCTAGAGATGTGACTTTTCATGAATCCACTCCATATTTCTCTAGTGTTCCCAGTAAGGGGGAGCAATTATGTGAGAGAGTACCACCATCATATGCTAGTGAGAGAGTGCCACCACCACATCAGAGTGAGAGAATGCCACCTATCATTCCTGACTATACTATAATTCAGGAAGAGCAACTAGCAGATGGTCCACCAATTCAACAATATTTACATGTTTGTAGCAGACGAGGCAGACAAGATCCAGAGGAGGTAGCGACTCCAGTCTCTGAGCCCTCCCCATCCTCCTCTAGTCAAGGGATTCCTGAAGAACCATCTGACATTGATGTTCCCATTGCTGTTCGCAAAGGTACCCGTTCCTGTACTATTCGGCATCCTATTACAAATGTGTGTTGTTTGTCCAAGTTATCTCAGCAAGCTCGCTCATTTGCTCTTGGGATTGATTATGTGGTCATTCTAAGAAATCATCTTGATGCTATGAAGGATATTTGCTGGAAACAAGCTATCATGTTGAAATGTCTGCTATGTTACAAAACAACACCTGGGAACTTGTTGACTTACCTCCAGATAAAAATGTTGTGGGATGCAGATGGGTATTTACAGTAAAACATAATCCAGATGGTTCTGTGGAGAGATTGAAAGCTAAATTGGTGGCAAAGGGGTACCCTCAGACATATGGGGTTGATTTCTTTGAGACCTTTTCACCAGTGGCTCGTTTGAATTCTGTGTGTATTCTTATTTCTCTGGCTACTACATTTGGCTGGCCTCTATTTCAGCTCGATGTCAAGAATGCCTTTCTTCATGGTGATCTACAAGAGGAGGTGTACATGGAGCAACCACCTGTTTTTGTTGCTCAGGGGGAGTGTCAGAAGGTGTGTAAACTGAAGAAAGCCATCTATGGATTGAAACAATCTCCTAGAGCTTGGTTTGACAAGTTCAATGATGTTGTGCTAAAGATGGGTTTTTCTCGTTTTGTTACTGATAACTCTTTATTTTATTCTACTTCTTTTGGTGGATCTATTATTATTGCTGTGTATGTTGATGATATTGTTATCACTGGTAGTGATTCCACAGGCATATCTCGTGTGAAAGCATGCTTGCAGGGTCACTTTCACACAAAGGATCTGGGAAAACTGAGATATTTTCTGGGCATTGAAGTACTTAGATCTCATGCATGTACCGATTTGTCTCAGAGAAAATATGTGATGGATTTACTACAGGAAACTGGTATGAGTGAGTCCAAGCCTGTGTCTACTCCTATGGACTATCATGTGAAGGAGATGACTGATGATACTGATTATCCAAATCTAGGATATTATTGGAAAATTGTGGAAAAATTTATATATTTGACAGTCACACGTCCTGGCATTTCTTTTGCTGTAGGAGTGGTGAGTCAGCATATGAGCTCTCCAAAACAGTCTCATTGGACATCTGTCTGTTGTATTTTGAGATATTTGAAAGGTGCACCTGGTAAGGGAATCACCTATTATAGGCCGAAGACTCCTGTATCCACACTGTCTCTTACTGGTTATGCAGATGCAAATTGGGCTGTTTATCTAAATGACAGGAGGTCTACGTCTGGATATTGCACATTTCTGGGGAATCATCTTATTACCTGGAAAAGAAAAAAGCAAAATGTTGTGGCAAGATCTAGCACGGAAGCTGAGTATAGAGCAATGGCACATGCATGTTGTGAGTTGCAGTGGGTTCAATCTGTACTTTCTGAATTAAAGATTCCTATTTTGTCTCCTATAGAAATCAGATGTGACAATCAAGTAGCCATATACATTGCTAAGAATCCAGTCTTCCATGAACGTACTAAGCACATTGAAGTTGACTGCCACTTTATCAGAGACCAGATCAAGAATGGAACTGTTGTGACTCCACATGTCAAGTCTGAAGATCAACTTGCAGATGTTCTTACGAAGCCATTGAGTCCAACAACTTTCCAGAGTTTTTGCAACAAGCTGGGTCTACACGATGTGTACACTCCAGCTTGAGGGGGAGTGTTAATATATTTCATATTTATTCTATTTTGTAATTTCTATATCCTGCTGGACCTCTATGTAAATTATCCAGTTTCTCTTATTAATAAAAAGGGAGAAGGCCTATGGCCTCTCTCAACGCTGCATTGCACGTTGCATTGCGGCACCACATTTCACAATGCCTATTAGCTAGCAATTATCTTTTTCCAATAGAGTTTTAAATGTCATTCATGGGAGATTTTTCAAAAGAGACGTGCACATGTGTTGTGATATCTTTATATATGTTTGTAAGTCATGTTCATGCATGTTCTGTTTATGTCTATTATGCAAGCTGTATATATGATTTTCCCATGTTCCAACCATAGGTGGTGTTAGAGGTTAAACAACTAATTATTATGTCTAATTTTATATGGTCTGGAGGTTATAGGCCCATGAGGGTTTGGTCAAGTTTGTAACTATGCCCTCCTCTCTTATTTATAGGAGGTGGGGGTTTACCTCTGTAATATATCCAACAATGCTTCTATTACTTCCACATTTTTTATTTCAAATTAGTTTTCAACTTCCATGTACAAGAATTTAAAATAGAAAATAACCCAGATCTGCCCTTCATTAAATAGAACCATTTAAGACATTAGTCATCAATGAAAGTGACAAAATACATGTAACCCAATTTGATTTCAACTATCTTCTATCGCTTTCTGTGCCTCTGTTGGTATGATGTATTAGAGATTCTGTGCTCATACTTATCAAGAAAATTGAGTAGCTGAGCCTAAAAAGAGTCACCTTGATACTACTTGAGCCCTTCTCATACCACTTGCTTTATCATTATCTGACAAACATCTTTGGTGCTTATGGAGCCACCCCGTTTTCCATTTTCTATCTCAACGAACGCCTATTTTCTCTCACTCTCCACAACTTTTAACTGTATTGTATTTGCAGAAATTTTGACCAAAGGACGGATATGTGGTTATCATTGGCCATCAAAATTATTTTCTTAGGATACTCCACTGTCAAGAAGAGGTACAAGTGGTAATGCCCTGCTAATGGGCACATCTTAGCAATGTTCTGATGAGAATGTTTGGTATTTTACTCAAAACCAATTGGTAATGAGTGAAGGGACCACACACCTTATAGGCCCAAAGACCACCCCATAACTAAGTGGTGTGGCACAATTATTCTCACACCCCCGTCAAGTGCAGCCATTTTTTTGTGTGCTTGCATTTGTTATTTTAGTCCGGGGGTGGTCCTCACACTTGTTTTGTGGGATCCACTCTGATACCATATGAGAATGTGTGGCATTCAACTCAAAACCAATTGGCAATGAGTGAAGGGACCACACATTTTATAAGCCCAAGGACCACCGCAACGGTGTGGAACAATTATTCTCACAGTTCTCATATGTGCGCATGAGGCTGCATATGTGGTTTAGCCACCTCTCCAAACCACATGTCGATGCAGTCCATTATGTGGTCATGGTGGTGCATATGTGACAACTTTTTATTATCTATGTGTGTATTCTTCTATTAATTATCTTGTATAATTATTCAGTAAACTACTTATACACACCAACACACACTGACATATACATATATTTTAGTATGTATATACATGTATAACATACTATACATGTATATATATCTCTACATATAGGTGTAAGGTTTTATTGTTTAAATAAGATAATTTTATACTCTAATATAATAAGTTCATTGAAAAATTCAAAACAACATGTACCCTGTATATACATCCTCATTCTAAATATACTCTATGCAACATCCTCGCTGAACACATACTGCATACAAGTTTTCAGATTGTTGCAAATTAGTATCTACTGATGTCACATTAAACGAATTGTTCATGTTTTTCACCAATATTGGTAGTACTTCCACTATGGTGGACTCTAACAATGAACATGTGATTGACCCTCTCGAAGTTGCAGTCCATCTATACACCTTTGGATCCAATTATTCTACCCTTTTCTCATGTATAATATAGAAGGCGCCCTCCAAAGCAAGAGATCATCCAAGAAATATCTGAGCATTATCTGCAACTGTAAAAGGCTCTACTGATAAGCCTATTGCTTAAAGCTAACCGCTCCTGTGTTATCGGGCATTAGAGTCTCCAATGTTTGTTGCTAATCATGTCTATCCTCAGAGTGTCCAAGCACATGCTCTAGACAACATTGATCTTTCACAGAATCGTTAAGAAGCCCTGTAGGATCCTGGATGGAATTCTTTTATGAATGATGAAATGCACATCCTTCTTAAAAATGACAGGTGCGGACATGTTGATCTACCATCATGGAAGAAGACAGCATCAGTTACCCATAATAGACATGTTGTAGGGAAGTTATCTAGTTAGGTGTTACTCACCCAGGAAAATCCTAATGTATAAGTGTCGTTTAGTAATTCATACATTCTTCAAAATTATGACATTGTGAATCTGTTCATAGAATCTTGAGATATCTAGAAGGACGACTAGGAAGATGTATCATGTATTCCAAAACTTCCCTCACTACACAAATTATTGTAGGATATGGTAATGTCGACTGAACTGATGATTCCGGTGACAGGCGATCTACTTTTCGGTTTTCCAAATTTTTTGGTGGTCACCTAGTGGCTTGGAAGGAAAAAACAATCTTTAGTCGCTCAATCCAACACTTAAGGAAGATAGCAAGCTATGCTGAATGCTTCTTGTGAACTACCACAGACAGTCCTTCTTGAAGTCCAAATACCCATTGGATATCCAATGACTTTGAGATGTGATGATAAATAACTATCCATACAGCTAACAATCTGATATTACATGAATGAACAAAACATACAGAGGTTGACTGTCACCTCGTTTACAACTTAATTATGGCAAAGAAAATAGTTGTACCTCATGTACAACAGAGGAGCAACTAGCTGCTAGCAGACATTCTTGCAAAGTGTTATCTCCTTCCATCTTTGAACATATGAATGGCAAACTGGGTTACATGACATGCAGACTCCAACTTGAGGGTTAGTATTCAGTTATATGCATGTACATGCCATTTGTTCTCCCATCCTGGACTTCTATGTATATTCCTTGTAATAGCGTTTCTGCACTTCACTACTTGTACATAAATATGTATGCCATCACGAAATTAAATTACAAAGTCTGATTACCAACAAATGCAATACAACAGTCTCTTGACTTTTCACACTATATCCTAACGCTGAGCTCCAAGACCCAAAATCGGCTTTGGAACCACTCCAACTGAGAACCAAGTGCTACATATTAGACCACCCGCCAAGGTTGCCTTGTCAGTCTCAATGAACAGCCATTTGAACAGCATGGACAAAATGATGGGTGAGATCATGTCAGGGACACTTAGGTCTGGGTCCCTCCCTAATATAATACATCATTTGAAGACATAAGTCAGGTAGGCATGGAATGTTGTGATAGTTCCCTCCCCTGCGGTGTCTTTTTTATTCCAGATGATACCTCATTTCATCCATTTTTTCCTATCAAGCAACTGTATGGTTATTCCAGAACATCGACCCTAAGAAGGTTTAACAATGTTAGACCTTTGTAAGTTCTATGAAATTCCATTTCATGTCGATCTTTTTTAGCAATATACACATGGGTTATGATCCAAATCACGGACATCAACTTACATGAAAATAGTCTCATCACTGTTAGGCAAGATGCTATTGTACGATGATCAGGGCATATATCATATGTTTATATGGGAATGTTGCATACATCATATATCAAACCCGTTAAACTTACGAGATAAATGTATACTTGTCATATGGATTTGAATTGCTGTTATTCTGCTTATAATGTATCTTTATTCGAGAAAACACAGACTTTTGTTTACATAATCTTCTTAAATGTTTTTACTTTTCTACATGTAGGGGGAACGCCATACATCATATCGTTTGTTGCGATCCGTAAAGAACCGCTTCGGATCAACAGATGAGGTCAGGTTTTCTGGACTTGATATTTTTTGTTTAATACATGCAGTTCTCTTTTCAACCTCATGGAAGTTCCTGAAGTGTAGTCCTCTTTACAGTTGGGCGTTTTTGAAATGTCACAACTAGGGCTTCAAGCTGTAATGAATCCTAGCGAGATATTCTTGAGCGATAGTCACTCTGATTCTGAGGTCTTAGCTGGGCTTGCAGTTGCTGTTATTTTGGATGGCTCAAGAGCATTTTTGCTTGAAGTTCAGGTGGACATAACACTTTAATGCTTGTTATGCTGTCTGATGTTCATAATTTCCCTCTTATGTAGTTGTGGTGCGCCGGATGCTATGCAATGGTGAGAGATGCATTACTCAATACCTATAAGCTAGTTCCCATCTGCGTGAGGCTGAAGAAGCAAGATCTTTTTACTTAAGATAGTTTTAAATGTTCCATGAACAGTTTGGAGTTTAGTGTCTGTATCTTGCAAATATCACATTTACATCATGCTATAAGATAAATTAAACTAGAATTTAGATTAAGGCCATTACGGGAATCAGATACATAATCATGACCTTATGTAGTGGTCAACCTCGGGGCGGGGTGTGGTTGCTGTGTAAAGTGTGGCAAGAAAGTAAAAAACAAAATTTGGATGGAGCTTGTAAACTGAGGAAGAATGAAAATCTTCCGTTGATATTGTGGTCAGGGACAATATTTTGGTCATCTATACCAAATCACAAAAGAATGTGAAGAAGAGAAAAAAATAGTCTAAAAAGCTTTACTTTTTCCCGACTGACCTTAAACTTTTTAAATCTCATATCATATTATCAAGAATCAAGTTATGATATGCATCACATATGTCACCACTTTTTATATAGAGACCATACTTGTATATTTATTATCAATTATCTTGTTTGATTATTTATTGTTAGAAGTATACGCCATTTCATATATGGGCCGGAATCTGTTGACCCATATAGAGTCTAGTCAAGTCTAATAAGGTTTGGAAGTCTCTTGAGTCACGTCCACCTTCTCCTATATCAAGGTGAGGGGTTTCTCTTGTACAAACATAACCGTTTGAATATATCATCTATCTATTATTTTCCCCTGAGCCAAGTGGAGCATGCATGAAGGAGTCAGATGCTTTTTTTATTCTTTTCCCTGGCGTGGGGTCGGGAGGATTGACTTCGCTTATGACATGGCATCAAAGCCTTCTTTCCAGGGACTCTAACCCTAGAGAGAAAGCAACGAGTCTCCATCTACGGCGGCCACCGTCATGCCTGGCTGCCCACAAGGCCATCTCCATCACCCTTTGCAATGTCATCTCTGTTGCCTTCTCTCTTTGAATGGATGTCATCATGTCATCTGGAGCAATGTTCAAAATTTCGACGAAATTGTCGAAATTTTTGTTTCTGTGGCAATCGAACATCGAAATTGACTGACGAAACTCTCGAAACTGGCAGATCATCGATTTTTTTTCTACGCTTTCTTTTTTTCTACGTTTTCATATACTATGCACTACCTAGAGCATATTTTTTTTGCACAGTTTTGTGTTTTTAAGTCTATATATTGTGCTTGCAAACTATAATGACCTAATTCATTGATTTCACCATTGAAAATTAACATAAAAAATCCCCATCTAAACGCCCATTGAAACAGTTCAGGGTTATTCACTAAAAAATGATGAGATCCCACCCCCACATATCCAATATGAAGTATTATTACATATTTGAGTAGATCTACACTAGTAGATCATTCTGGTATAATTTCATAAATTAATTCGTTTATTTTGTCGTCGAAACACCAGGAACGGATTTATCGAAACTTCTGTCAAAATTTGTCAAAATTTATATTTTTGTGGCCACTGAAATGACATCGAAATCGGACATTTTCTTCCTTGATCTGGAGTCATCCACATCTGAAGAGTATCATCTTCATCGTCATATAGCATCACCGTGTATGTCTTTCGTCTTCCCCAAGCACAAAGTTCAGTCGCTCCCTCCATCAAGATAAAGTTTCAGATTCAAGCCGTCACCCTTCTTGCATCACCAAAATCAACAACTCCATGGTGGAAGTCATCTCTACCATCTGTGCCGTCTTCTTCTCTAAGGTGGAAGTCATATCCACCGTTCGATCTGTCATCCTCATAGTGGTGGAAGTCATCTCCACCACCCAGATCGTCATCTCTATCATCCAGATCGTCATCTTTGGTGGAATTCATCTCCACTCCGATCGTCATCCAGATTGTCATCTCTTTATCATCCTTCAGATTCACATGTAGGAAGCTTATTTCGAAGAGAAATTTTCTGTGAAGATAGGGTGAAATGTTTTCACGTGAAAATTTGTCCTGGCGCGTGGAACATGGCGTGTTCCACAATCAACACGCCATGTGTCTTCAATAGGCAGTACATGGTTTCATCGAGACCTACAAGTTATACGTCGTCTCATAAACCAACACGGTGTGTTGACGGAAGGTTGTTTCATGCCTACGATGTTAGATTTGCACATATCGTGTTGGCGGAGATCTATTTCTTGTATTCTACATCTTACATGCTGTGTTGGTGGAAATCTGTTTCTCATATTCGACATCTTTACACACCGTGTCAGATTCTAACACAATGTGTCGATGGTCGTTTGTCATCTTTGACTAAAAGAGTTACATGCCATGCCGTAGTCTAACGCAGTGTGTCACCATTAGGGTTTGCAATTCAATTAATGATGACGAAAGATTCAAAGGTCATATTCCATATCAGTTCTCCAATCATCTTCAAAGCACGAATCAGAAGCTCTCCGGCACGGAAAGACCAATCTTTATCGGATCTATTCTTCGACCTAGTCTTTTCGGGTCGCAAAATGATCTGCATATTCTTCTTTGAATCTTGTAATCGGCTCACATGCTACATCAAATCTGGTTATAGATTCGTCTACTACAACTTGCTCGCCAAGTCAATCTCTCTAAAGCACCATGAAGTCCTATACTCACATGTGTGATGTAATTCACTCTCAAGCACAAGATCAATCTCTCATGTGCGAGGATTCATCCCTTTCAAGCAGAACATCAAGATTTCTTAAGTGTGAGGTCAAGTTCTCTCAAGCTCGTTGGGCAGTCCAAACACAACTTCTCCGGCCATATCATCCAATCCTTCTCCAGTCATTTCCTTTGTCTCCACCCCATGTCCCCTAATGTCACAAGAGAGTTTCTCTTTGTCTTTGTCCACCCCGACTACTTCCGTTGTCTCTTTGTGATTGGTGTGCGGGGGAGAGATAGAGGTTATGAGACGAGGAGGATGAGGTGCAGAGTTCAGAGCCAGAAAAGGAAAGAGGAAGAAGAGCATTGTCTACATACATAGTTTTGTGTACTTAATGTGTTGTCCAGATCTCATTGTTAAGTTCAAGGACATGCTCATCCTTACCATTCAAATCCCGAGTTGCGAAGCACTGGTATGTCATTCCAAATTCATCTTCTCATGTCGTCGTCTAAAGATGTTTCCTCAGATATTTTGGAAGCCATCGACGCTCTACATCAGGCGAATATATAAATCTTCCTCCGCCATGCCTTGGTCATTCTACTCTGGCAACATTTCAGTCTTCTAGTATTGGAGCATCTTGGATTATTTACACATTTAGTTGTGTGTTGGTCTGACACACCTGTCTTTTGCAAAAGATCATTCAATGGACTACGGTAGCAATGTTTCCTCCTTGTTCATCCATACTCTCTCAAGCAGTTGATGTCTGTTTGTGCCCTATCGAACACGTTGATGTTCATTTGCTGTCAACCACGTTGATGTTCGTTCGCGTCCTATCAAACATGTTGATGTTTGTCCATGCCATGTCAAGCATGTTGATGTTTGTTCATGCCATGTCAAACATGATGATGTTCGTCCGTGTCCTGCCAAGCATGTTAACTGTTTGCTACATCCTCGTCTTCCTATGACACATCCTGGAAATTATTTCAAAGATAGTAGCAACTGAGTTCGTGACTCAGATGATCTTCGCATGTTCCTTCAGCACACTCCAAGATACAACCTCCAACCTAGTCAAAGATCCGATGTTTCAAAGATTCATTGTTTGTCAATCTCTCAAAGATTTGGGTTTATCAATCTCAGTGGAAGCTTTAAAGTCAAAATGCCAAAGATATTATAATGTAGGGGAGTGCACATGTCGTGCTAATAAAGGGAATATCATGTTTTAGTCATAACTTCTTTTTTTCTCTGTCTTGTTTCAGTCTATCATCTAAGCTGGACATGTGATTCTCTCATGCTCCAGCTTGTGGGAGAGTGTTAGAAGTATAATTCATATCATATAGAGTCTAGTGAAGTTTAGTTAGGTTGTAAGCCTCTATAGTCATGTCCACCTTCTCCTATATATAGGAGAGGGATCTCTCTTGTACAAATATGTGAATATATCATCTATCCATTATTTCCAACATTTATTAAACTACTTATACACGCAAAACACACCCACATATCCATATATGTATTTTTTTGTGTGTCTATATATATATACATATGTATGTATTTATATGTATGTGTCTATATATATGTGTATATGTGTGTGTGTGTCTATATATATACACATATATATATGTATACTTTTATATAACATAGGACACATGCATATTTATATGTTTACATATTAATATATCATTGTACTACGCTTGAAACATATAGTTTAATGCTCATAACATAATTATCAAAAGAGATCTAAAATCACATATGGCCCATATATGCCCCTACATTCTGTATATACTCTATGCAATACCCTTGTCGAACTCATACCACATACCATTTTTTGAATATTGGTTATAGGGGTTACTCATTAAAGTCTTCGACAACAAAGTCACTACTTTGTCACCACTACCATCCATCATGCATTATCAGTTCAAGGAAATCAATGCATCTCTTTGTTCCTTCGGTTAACTGATCATTCATAATGGTGCTACAAATCACACGGCCAAGAATGCTAGATGTTTTTTGAATATATATTGGGATATGACTAGGACATGATTGTTATGACCAACGGCTCTTGTGAATTGGATTACAAGAGGGTTCTCTTTCGCTAAAACTTGTTTACAAGAGGCTCCTATATAGAGGAGGATTGAGAGAAGAAGGACTAAACATATACTTAAGTGATATATGGATCCACCTTAGTTTATCACATAATAAGGAAGACATATGTGAACAATAGCCTAATACTAATGTCAACACTCCTCAAAGTGGAGGGTAGACGTCATGTAGTACCAACTTGTAACACATGTTGGAATAAGTATGGAGGCAAAGGTTTGGTGAGAACGTTAGTCACTTGATCACCGGTCTTCACATGAGGCATTAAAACCTTCTTTGACTTGTGCAAAAAGACCCTAAATGCTACTCTTAGAAAGCACCTAAACCAACAAAGGGGCAATATATCCCTCTCTCTCCATGCGGTTCCCTAAAATGCATTGTTGAGTGCTTTGCTTTCTAAATAGGGGACATGTTTCACATCACAACACATTATTCCTGTGGTTTTCTCCTACCCCGCGATCTATCTGGTAGCACTATTTTCTACTTTATATACTAGTGGCTTTCATACCTAGGTTTGCTGACTTCGTAGTTTTTAAGAGGTGGCATGCTACATGCCTTGAGATTTGAATAAGGCATCTACAATTCCTTTCTTTCTTTTGGCTTGAGGTGGCATGCCACAGACCTTTCAGTGGGAACATTTGGTGCACTTCTTACACTTATATGGGCTCCAATGCCACTTCGCCCACCATGCTCATATACTATGGGTGCCCCTCTATTAGCATCATGTTCTTTTCCCCATGCAACACTTTTAGAATCTCTAAGGGTGCTCTGATACATGCATCATTGTTGGGGGTTCATAACCTTCTAGATAGCCCACATCTAAGTCAGGCTCAGTTAAAAGGCTTCTTTTTGGTAATTGAAGAGGTATTAAGTGCAGTGTCACTTTGAATTAGGCCGGTGGTGATCTCATCGTACTCTTGTTCTTTGCTTGACTCTTGGTAAGAAGGCTTTTTGACTTCTTCTGAGGACCTATCCCTTCCTGTTATGTTATAAAGAATCGTTGTTATTGTTTGAGCTTTATCTGAGTTACTCTAGTTCTGATTCTTCCTTGCAAGTGCTTTTCTTCTGATCCATCAGTTCCCTAACATCATCCTTCACCCCTTGAGGCATTTTTGCACATTGCCACATTTCTGTCACCACTGTTGATGTGGGTCTTGAATCTTTTGATGCCGCCACCCCTTTTCTTGCAATATTTGAAGATGGCCTTGAACAATATCATGGAATAAAATTTCAATCAAAATTGCAAAATTTTGATCAAAATTTTAGATTGTTATCTAATCAAACATGAAGATCTAGAATCACATTGAAATGCACAAATGCTGGGAATGAGAGGTGATTTCGCACCTAGGTGTGGAATTTTGCAAAACATGAGGAAATTTTGCACCAAAAACCTCAACTTGGGCCATAATTTTGCGAAATAACACATAAACACTACATGAAATTCAAGAAATGTTGTTCCTAGGGATTCTGCTACTACATCTTGGGTGTTTTGGCAATTTTCTTTTAATCCCAAGAAGTATTCGAGTTTTTTTAGATCTTTTATAACAAAGTGTTGTTCAAAATGTCTTGTATACATGAAATTCAAGAAATGTTGTTCCTAGGGATTCTACTACTACATCTTGGGTATTTTGGCAATTTTCTTTTAATCCCAAGAAGTATTCAAGTTTTTTTAGATCTTTTATAACAAAGTGTTGTTCAAAATGTCTTGTAGTAGCTTGGAAACCTTCTTTAGCGCTACCAGAAAGAATAATTTCATCCACATACACAATAAATCCCAAAAGTGATTTTTCTTAATGAACACAAAGTGATCAAAATGTGAGTGTCGAAATTAAATTTAAAGAGAATCTGGCATAATCTTTCAAACTACGCTTGTGGGATTTGTTTCAGGCCATAAATCCCTTTCCGGAGTTTACAAACTTTTAAACCTCCCCTTGAGCAACAAACTCCCACGTGGTTGCTCCATATATACTTTGTCATGCAAGTCTCTATATAAAAAAACATTTTGAACATCAATTTGAAAAATTGGCCAATTATGATTCACAACAATCGATATTAAGCACCCGAATAGAATTGAGCCTAGCAACTGGAGAAAAAGTTTCAAAATAGTCCACCCCATAGGTTTGAGTGTAACCTTTAACAACTCTTTCAGCCATTCAATCATACCATCAGGCTGGTATTTGACAGTGAATATCCAACAACATCCGACTATAGAGCAATCTTGAGGACTATCAACGAGATCCCATGTCTATCGAATGCGAAGAGCAACCATCTTAGTTTCCATAGCTTGACACCAGGCAAGATGTCGTTATGCTTGAGTCACATTCTTTGGTATAGAAACATCAGAGATAGCAGAAGTAAAGCCGATAAAGCTAGCACCAAGATTAGTAGAGTAGAAATTACTAATAGGATGCTGAGTACAGGAACAAACACCTTATCTTAGACTTATGGGAAGGTGCATGTCAGAAGTTACCTGGGAGGTGTTGTGATCTACTGACAAGGCATGATGTCATTGTTGAGGGGCCATGAAGGAGACTGTAACCTTAGGTCTTTGCTTGTATACTTTAAGAGGGGAGCAAGAACCTCAATTTCTTCATTAGGAACATCTTTCACAACCTGAGGGAGTGGAGTAGGATCTAGTGGATCGCTAGATAAAGCAAACCCTTTTTCAGAGTAGCATGGCATGTGTCAAAAAAATATCACATCAACATCGACAAACCACTGTTGAATGGAAGGATCATAACACCAATATATGTTGAGTTCTAGAATACCCCAAAAAATGCAGCTAGTAGATCGAGGGTCAATTTTAGTTAGCCCCAATGTTTTAAAAAACGTTAAGCGGTAATCGTGCGGACAGCACCTTGTAACTGGTTAAGCGGTAAGCGGCCGATTTTTTAAAAAACGGGTTTTAATTTCCTATATAATTTTATACAAAATTACATATATATGTATATAAATACTAATACTCTTTGAAACTTTTATATATATCTAAAGATTCTAAACACTCTACCCAACAGTAAAAACACCCAATTAGTTTATAAGATAGCTATAAGACAATAATTATAGCCATAATATAATAAATAATAGATTTGACATAGATAAAATACCCCACATACATGATTCAGAAATATTTTTGCATCACATGTTTACATAGTTAAGCAGTAAACAATAGACTCATTATTGGATACCTTTCTAACTTATTGTTATATGTGCATATCATCAATTAGTCATACATTACAGCAGTACAATTAACTAAAGTATGCATTCTAAAATTAGATAATAGTTACATTACATATATTTTACTTGTATAAATTACACTTTACAACAGTACCCTATTATCCCAACTTGCATACAAGTATGCATTCTATTAGACTAGGCTTATCATAGGATATTTAAGTTTAATATATTATAGTCAGTAATACTTGGGGCCATATAGTTTATATAAAGTTACAGGTGTACAGCAAAATTTACAAAAAACGGACAAAAAACGGCCAAAAAACGGGAAAAAAACGGGCAAAAAACGGAAAAAACGGGAAAAAAACGGGAAAAAACGGCCGATTAATTACAAAAAAAGTTAACCGGCGATTTTAGCAAAAATCGAACGGGCTGGGTGTCTGGCCGATTAATCGGCCGTTTAATCGGCCGCTCAGCCCGTTTTTCATTTCACTGGTTAGCCCTAAGTGAAGTTTTTTAAAAAGCCATATGGGCTCAACTCTCCCATGTGTACTTTCACCAACAAAACCCGAAAGTCTTTGAGATTTTCAAGAATCTAGCGAAAAAGAATGCCCAACTGATGGATCTGTGGAGGACTATTACAACCAGTGCTCGTCCCTCTGAAATGAATACAAAGTGTATCACCCTCTATCACATCGTGCTAAAGAGAAGGTGATTCCTTTTGCTCCTTTACTATAGTCATTACATATTTTGCTTGCGCCTTGTTTGTTGAGGAAGTATCATCCTGTTAGGTGGAGTCTATTGGTTAGCCCCTCTTCTGTGTTTGTTGTTGCTGATACATATTACATTGTTTAAGCAATTGGGATTTCTTGAAGGACTTACCATGCCTACCTAAGAGAGTTCAACAATACAATCTTCATAAGACAGACGGGTACTAGCCAAATACCACTACTTCTAGCTGATCATGTCTTGGATCATCTACTTATGCTATTTATACTTGATTTCTCCTTACAAATTCGTTTCTGAATAAAATCAGAAGGGTTTTTTGAAGATCAAATAACATTCCTTTGCTTGGTCCAAAGTTTGTTCTCCAAAATCCTCTCCGGTGAAGTTGAACTCAACTCTCTTGGTCAAGTCTCATGACTTGATGAAGGGTAATACTTCTCGGGAAAAGTTATAGAAGAGATTGTAATCTCAAGTTAACAATTGTTTAAAATCTAACTATTGAAATTTCATAATCATTCTAGGGCATGGTTCTCAGAACCGAACCGGTGAGGCTTCTGGTTCTCGGTTCACTGGTTCAACCTGTGGTTGGACCGATTCAACCGGTGACGTCATCATGACATCATAAATAATATATATATATATATATATATATATATATATATATGTGTGTGTGTGTGTGTGTAATTTTCAACAAAGTCATCCATGATCGAATTACTCAAAGATTTGAATCAAAATAAAATGCCTAAATGTCTACCATCAAATTCAGTATTCATCATTCATTCATAATAAATTACGACATGTAGTCATCATCCTCATCATCTTAGATCCTCACCATCTTAATAGTCATCATCCTTATCCCCAATACAACAGAAAATAAGTGCAACAATTTAGCACAAGAACACAATTGCACATCTGTAATAGAGAAATTTACATAGAAATCACGAAGTAGGCATATAGGGTACATAAGGGCCAGTAGAAAATAACTTAATAGAAGGTGAAGGGGGATGAACAGTTGCCTGGAGCTAGATGAAGAAGAGGAGAGGAAGAGGAGGAAGTGGGTGAGAAGGACGAAGAGGTATAGAGGAGGCGTCAATTTGACAAGGCATTTACCTGGAGGAAAAAGAGGGAGAGGGGAACGAAGAGGGAAAGAGGAGGAAGAAGAAGAAGAAGGGGGGGGGGCAACAAGACTAGAGGAGTTACCTGGAGGAAGGCGTGTAGCAGGCTAATGGCGGAGAGAAGCAGCAGTAGCAACAACAACAAGATTGCCAGCCGCAAGCCCTCTGGTGGCAGCAACAACAAGATTGCCAGCCGCAAGGCCTCCGGTGGCAGCAACAACTCCAACAGCAACAACAACAAGACTGCCATCCTCAAGGCCTTCGGTGGCAGCAACAACAACTTCAACAACAACAACATCGGCTGCTTGCGGCGACGAGAACCTTCCTATGGTGGTCATTGGGTTGGAGTGGCTGGCCGTTAGAAACTAGGGCTGAACTAGAGATCACGAGACTTGGGAAATGGAGTGCTCAGGGGTCGAGGTTTTTCGCCCCCTCCCTTATTTCAGCCGCACGTTAGGGCACAGTCCACTTAATTGCCTGGGTGAGAGAACCGGCCGGTTGGTTTGTAACCAGACCGGTTCGCCGGTTCACCAGTTTAATATTGGGTAGACAACATTTCCGGGTTTGGAAGATGACCAAGCCGATAGAGGGACCGGTTCCCGATTCAACTGGTTGAACCAGCCAGTTCGGTTCGAGTCTGATAACCATGTTCTAGGGAAAGATTCATATTTGTTTTTTACTTGTCAAAACCATTTTAGTAATGCTGTCCAAACTTATCCTATCTGATTTTGTAAAGTACTATTACTCTAGAAAGGGGAAAGTGATAGAAGAGATTGTAAAATTTAATTAAAAGTTGTTTAAAATCTAGCTGTTGCGATTTCATAATCATTCTAGGGGAAGATTCATGTATGTCTTTACTTGTCTAAAATGCAAAACCATTTTAGTAATGCTGATTAACTTTATCTATCTGATTTTATATAAATTCTCTGTAGTTAATTAGAAATGGTATTTTATCAATGCATATGCAAGTTATTTGACTTTTGGTTCTATATGTGTTGTCAAGTGATCGATTCAAACAAAGTCCTTAAGTGACCAAACAATTGAACTAGTATGATTTGTTCCTGAAGATAATAGAGGCGCCATTGATTTTACCTTTTGTTACCCAAGTTGTCTTTCAGTAGCTAAGAAAAGCTAATATTTTGCAGGCTTTATGCATTAATGGTTTATCAACTTTAAGACAGGTCAATGGGATCAAAGAAAGTAAAGCTAACATGATTATTTCTGTAAGTTCCCTTTTTTTTTCTTCAGTATATATGCGGTTATATGGGGATGTGTTTCTTGTGCTATAGTTTCTTTCTAAGTTTTTGTTAAAAATGAGTTTAGGGGAAATTCCCGTGTGTTACTATTAGATGGGCAAACACCTTCCTTTATATAGGAGAAGGGGGGGCATTGCAAACTTTAATCAAAATCCTAATGGGCTAACATACACGGGCCCGTATTAAATTATAGACCCAATAGCTAAATACTAATACTCTAAAACAGACGTGGATCCAAAAATCGGCGATGTCGGGCGATGTTTCACTGATGCTGTCGAAATCGACGGGTGGTGAAGTTGAAATCTTGATAAGTTGACTTGGTCTCAATGTAGATCCGATTTTTCCCCAACATCGACGATGTTGGCTTTTGCCAATTCATTTCCATCGCAATGTCGTCGATGTTGTCAATTAATCCCCGATGTTGGATATAGAGATATGTTGTGTTTTGTTATGTTTTGTTGAGTATCATGTGCATAGCATGTGCCTCACTTTTGCTGTTTACTTTTGTTGTTTTGTCCCATTCTGCTCACCTCTGCTTTAGTCTCTATTCTCTTCTGTTATATAAGAGACTGCATTGTACTCTGTATTACTCAATCAATAATTCTCAGTTTCTCCATATGGTATCAAGAGCAGGTCCGGTCCCCTATTTTTCTTCCCACCCTGCCCCTATGCCTGCTGCTGCTACTGCCCCATCGTGGGTTCATTATTTACTGCCTGTTGTTGCTACACCACCATCTTGCTACTGCCTGCCTCTAATCAGTATGGCTTCCGTTGAGCCTCCTCGGTCTCTCTCTGTTACCACTGTCAAGCTCGACGGTTCGAAATACCATCTGTGGTCGGCGTCCTTTGTGTTGTATGAAGGCTCAAGGCCGATACTCACATCTTACCACTGATCCTCCTGCCGTCCCTGCTGCTACTGCTGACGACAAGACCAAACAAGCCTATGCTCAATGGTCCAAAGACGACTCAGGTGTTATGTCCTGACTTCTCAATAGCATTGAGCCGCACAATAGTCAGTCTCTACTGTGTCTTCATGATGCCAAAGCAATGTGGGACCAACTGTCTCATGTCTACTCGCATCAACAAAATCCTCAACGAGTTTTTGAAGTTTTCAAAAAATCTACCCAAGGAGTAGTCCTCACATGCGTGTATTGAAGATTTCTACAACCAATGTTCTGCTCTCTGGAATGAGTAAGAGATCTACCATCTACTGACTGCTGACATCAAAGAGGCTTAGAAGCAGTGCAATGAACTCCAACTCGTTCAGTTCCTCGCTGCCCTACCTGCATTTTTTCAGGCGTGGTTGATCAAATTCTGTCAAGTGATCCGATACCGACTCTTCGTGACGTTCTAAAGCGAGTCCAGTGACTCCCATCTGTATCCTCTACACCTGCTATTGAGCATCCTGCCTTGGTTGCTCGTACTGCTGATTCTGGACGTGGCCGCGGTCGTGGACGTGGTCGTGGAGGACGTCCACCCCCTTCTGGCGGAAGAGGCGTTTACTTCTCCTGGACAAGGTCAAGCCACTGGACCTCGCTACTGCAACTGGTGTGGTCGCGACAATCACACTGAAGATAGGTGTTGGATCAAGCATGGGAAGCTAGATTGGGCAAAGCAGGCCTCTACTGAAGCTACTACTGAAGCTGCATCCGATCCACTAGCTGCTCCTTCAACCACTGACTGGCTTCGCTCTGAGTTCGAGAAATTCTTCAAGGAGAGTATGACTCAACTACCTTCGACATCTGTGGCTGGTTCCTCTGCTATGCTTGCGTCTCCCTCTGCTGGTAACCATAAGTGGTATATTGATTCTGGAGCGTTTGTCCACATGGCAGGCGACATCCACTTATTTTCTGCTCTAGATCTAAAACTTCGCATATTCCATCGGTCACAGTTGCTAATGGCTCGAAAACGCCTATCCATGGCGTGGACACAGTTCTGCTATCTCGCAAGATGAATCTTCACTCTGTTTTATATATACCTCAGTTTCCTGTTAATTTATTATCTGTCACTAAAACTGTTAAACAACTTCAGTGCTCTATTTAATTTTATCCCTCTGGTTGTGTTTTGAAGGATCTCCGCACGAAGACGAGGATTGGTTCGGGCCATGAATGACCAGATGGACTTTACTACTTGGATGGACCACATGTAGCTTTAGCTCTCTTATCTACACTGTCTCAGGACTTCACTGACACTTCCGGCTGGGTCATCCGTCTGCTGCGAAATTGAAGCTTTTATTTCCTGCATTAGCTGAAATTAAATCCTCTTGTGAAACATGTGTTTTGGGAAAACAAACGAGGTATGTCTTTCCTGCTAAGAAAGAACTAGGGTCTAAAGATATTTTTGATATTGTTCATGCGATCATCTGAGGTCCATGCAGTATCCCGAGTCAAACTGGTGTTAAGTATTTTCTGACATTTATTGATGATTATTCCCGTGCTACCTGACTATTTTTGCTCAAAGATCGGAGTACCGTTTTGGACAATATCCGCATTTTATTTTTTGAAATAAAAATCCAATTCAATAAAACCATCAATATTCTCCATACTGACAATGCCCTAGAGTTTATGCAGAAATCAGTCACTTCCTTTTATTCTGATCATGGCACCATACACCAAACCACTTGTCCTTATACTCCACAGCAAAACGGTGTTGCTGAATGCAAAAATTGCCATCTCTTAGAGGTTGCTCGCACTCTTCTTATCCATTATAAAGTTCCTCATTGTTTTTGGCCTGAGGTAGTCACTACGACATGTTTCCTTATAAACCGTATGCCCTCTTCTGTTTTACAAAATCGCATACCTTACTCGATTTTGTTTCCTGATGCACCTCTTTTCTCTGTACCACCTCGCATTTTTGGGTGTACTTGCTTTGTTAAGAATCTGCGCCCATGAATGTCGAAACTTGACCCTCAGTCTACTAATTGCATTTTTTTGGGTTATTCGAGAACTCAAAAAGGCTATTGCTGCTTTGATCCGATACTCAGACAGTGGTTTGTCAGTGCGGATGTAGTCTTTTTTAAGCATATGCCCTTCTTTTCTGAGGATGGAGCAAGCCTATGTCATGATGTGTTGGCACAAACACCTTTACCGGACATTGTTGAAGATTTGTTTGTTTCTAACCAGCCTGAAGAGCGTCCACTGCAAGTTTACAAACGCCGACCGAAGATAACCACTCCTTCCATGACCCCTCAACCAGTTCCTGCGTCTGCGGATGATTAAATAAACACCGAGGTAACATCTAACTTGCACCTTCCTATCAGCTTACGGAAAGGTGTTCACTCTTGTACTAAACATCCTATCAGTCATTTCTGCACATCTGACAATCTGCATAACAACTTTGCCTGCTTTACTTCTGCACTTTTTGCTGTCACCGTTCCTAAAACTGCTACAAAAGCTCTTACTATTCCAACATGGAAGAAGGCAATGGACCAAGAAATGCAGGCACTATGTGATCGCAAGACGTGGGAGCTTGTGGATCGTCCTTCTTCTTGCCCTACAGTGGGCTGTCGCTGGGTCTTTACTATTAAATATCAGCCTGATGGGACTATTGAACGCCTGAAAGCCCGTCTTGTTGCAAAGGGCTACACACAGACATACAATGTCGATTATTTTGAAACCTTTTCTCCTGTTGCACGATTAAACTTTGTTTGAATTCTGATTTCTGTTGCTGTGAATAAAGACTGGTCTCTTTCATCTTGATGTCAAAAATGCATTTCTTTACGGAGATCTACATGAATAGGTCTACATGGAGCAACCACGTGGGTTTGTTGCTCAGGGGGAGTCTGCCTCCAAAGTATGCAAGCTGAACAAGGCTATCTATGTCTCAAACAAAGCCCGTGAGCCTGGTTTGACAAGCTCAGCCAGACATTAGTCACCTTTGGCTTTCGTCGTTCTCATTCTGATCATTCAGTCTTTATTCACAAGACAGTGGCTGGACTTGTCATTGTGATTGTTTATGTAGATGATATTATCTTATCTAGCAGTGATACTGTAGGCATACATGAAACTAAAACTTCTATAGAGAAGCACTTTGTCACTATCTGAAAGCTTCAGTATTTCTTAGGCATTGAAGTCTCCAGATCATCTGTAGGACTGTGTCTCTCTCAGAGAAAATATGTGCTTGATCTGTTGCAGGAAACTGGCATGCTAGGCTGCAAACCGGCTAACACTCCACTTGACCCAAACATGGACTGGGATGATGCAAACTCTACTCCCTATGCTAATCATCACCAGTTCAGGAGGCTGGTAGGCAAGCTTATTTATTTGATTGTCACACGAGCTGATCTTACTGCTGCTGTCGGATTCATTAGCTGGTATCTTGATAAACCCCATCAATGTCATTGGGATGCTATATGCCATATTATGCGATATCTTAAAAGTTCTCCAGGAAAAGGCTTGATGTATAAGAAGCATGGCCACTGCAACCTATCTGGTTTCTCGGACTCGGACTATGCAGGAAGTCATTCTGATCGAAAACCAACATCAGGCTACTGTACATTTGTGGGTGGAAACCTTGTCACCTGGCGAAGCAAAAAGCAGACTGTTGTCGCCAGATCTAGTGCAGAGGCGGAATACCGAGTGATGGCTCGTACAACTTGCGAGCTTTTATTGGTTCAGAGTCTCCTTCAGGTGTTTGGTATATCTTATTCCAGCCCAATACCGATGTTTTGTGACAATAAGGCCTCTATTTTTATTGCGAGCAACCCCACCTTTCATGAGAGGACGAAACATATTGAGGTCGATTGTCACTTTATTTGAGAAGCGGTTCTCTCTGGCCGGATTTGCACTCCATATCTCAATACTGACAAGCAAGTTGCAGACATCTTCACGAAGATACTTCCCAAAGCTCGTTTTCAAACTCTAGTTGACAAGCTGGGCATGTTAGACATCTACGCTCCAGCTTGAGGGGGAGTATAGCGATGTGTTATGTTATGTTTTGTTGTGTGCCATGTGCATAGCATGTGCCTCACGTATGCTGTTCACTTCTATTGTTTAGTCCCATATTGCTCACCTCTGCTTTAGTCTCTATTCTCTTCTGTTATATAAGAGACTGCATTGTACACTGTTTTACTCACTCAATCAACAATTCTCAGTTTCTCCATATTGGAGACAACAACCCGATATTTAGATGTCCTCAACCAACCAACCAACTCAAGTGTCCTGTTTGAGTTTTATTCAAGCAAGAGGAGTGCCTGAATTGGCCTCCCACTTCACTCCTTAGTGAATAAAAGAACAGTGTGTGCTAGGAACTTGGTGTTTTGACTCTTTTGAGTGTTGAAGCTTGAAGGAGGCACCCCTTGTGCTTGGATTTGAAGAAGAAAGCTCCTGGTCTCCTATTAAATGATTAATCTACTCTCTACATTACTATGATCTACTTTGTGACTTGTGAATCTTGTGTTGGTGTTGTAAACTCATGATTTTATGTTATTATTGAGATGTTTACGACAGAGTTCCATGTTCTAACACTGATTAGAAGTTTTCCTTTGACATTTTCTTTGAAATTGCTCCAGTTTGTTTGAAAACAACATCGAAGTTTTACCAATGTTTATTGAAGTTTGCGCCTCAACTTCCTCAAAATTTCCCCGATGTTTCCACAAACTACCACTTCCACACCTGGCATAGTCGTCACAAAGTTGAAGCCTTGCACCATGATAACAAATTAATTTGGAAAAAGACAACCACCTTTGGATGCTATATAGTAGCTATTACAGTATTCAACCTTGAATTTGGATGTAGAGTGTTTTTTTTAATGAGGTAATGTACTAGCTTGATTCGATATCCTGTAACCAAAGCATTTCTTTTAAGTTATTCCTTGAAATGGGTGTATGGTACTTACATTTCGGCACAATTCTTGCAGTGTGAGACAAGGTTTTCAGGGTGTCAAGGCTCATAAGGCGTCCCAACTGGATGCCTCTTGAAGTTTGCTTCCAGATTTTCCAATAAATTCATATGTATTTCTTCAATTAAGACTCTAGGTATTACCTAAGTAGTTGATGGATGCCAATATGAAGAAGGGTATGTATAATTGTGTTCCAAGGGGTTGTATATACTCTCTTTTCTCATCCATGTAGTCCATCAAGAAGTGATGTGGGGGTAGTAGTGGCGGACATGGTAAGTGCTTTGGCCTAATCAAGGTTTTAAAGTGCACGAGGTGTGCCAAGGCATTTTTGTCTCGGCGAGGCAAGGCGTAACCTTAGAATGTACAACAACGTTGCTATATACATACATACGTGTATATGTGGGTGTGTGTGTGCGTGCGCGTGCGAGCGTGCGTGCGTGCACATATGTGCGTGTGTGTTAGAAACAAATATGTTATTACATAGCTAGATTATAAAATCTCTAAACATTGACCAGTTTATAATTCAAATTAAAATTTGAAGTCAAAGTTAAACGATTCACAAGATCACACACAAAAAAAGAGTTAAATTTGTCTCCAAACAAGGACATTATCACATTGTTTAGGCAAGACATGACCAAAATCAACGACCACACCTCTCAAGTACATGCTTACATGGAGGAGGTTGGGACCATACTTTAAAATTTATGTGAAATTGTCAAAATTTTGGCAATTATTTCCGTACAGATGGCCATTGGACATCGATATGTACTATCTAAACGCACTGTCCATCGCAATTTCGTAAGATAGAGGAAGGCATTCGGTTAATGAGGTAGTTTGCTAAAAGAATGGCATCAACCTGATAAAACTT
This sequence comes from Alisma plantago-aquatica, assembly GCA_963693085.1. Classification (NCBI taxonomy): domain Eukaryota; kingdom Viridiplantae; phylum Streptophyta; class Magnoliopsida; order Alismatales; family Alismataceae; genus Alisma; species Alisma plantago-aquatica. The sequence goes on along the minus strand of OY856413.1, from coordinate 765,877,255 downwards.
AGGAACATTCATTTCAATTAGAAGAGTACAAGCTACATCAAGAAGATGTTTATTTTTCCTTTCAGCTACACCATTTTGCTGTGGACTGTAGGGACAAGAGGTTTGATGAACAATTCCTTTGGAGATGCAAATCTCTTAAAACCATGTCGCACATATTTAGAAGCATTATCAGTGCAAACCAACTTAGGAATAACAGAAAATTGAGTCTTTATTTCATTCAAGAATTTGAGAAAACATCTAAATTTCAGAACTATCTTTTAAAAGATAAAGCGAAGTGGCGCGAGACCAGTCATCAATAAAAGTTATAAAATATCGCACACCAGTATGATTACAGTAGGACATGGTCCCTGAAATTAGAGTGAATTAAATACAATAAGTTTGAACTCTTATTGTCAAGACGAGGAGAAAACACAAAATGATGGTGTTTTCTAAGTTGACAAAATTGGCATTTAAATTTTTCAGAAGACAACCTGGGAAATAGAAACTTCAACTTAACGGCGGAAGGATGACCAAGCTTCAGCTGCCATTGATAAAGGGAGATAGACTGGGCCACAAGAGCAATAACACACGAAGTTGACGAGGTCTATAGATAGTACAAACCATCTCTACCTTCATATCCCCCACTAATCATCTTCTTCGTCTTGAGATCCTGTAGGGAGACAGTGTAAGGAAAGAAGGTTACGCTGCAGTTTGAAGACTTTGTAATTGTATTGACAAAAATCAAGTTCAAGGGAAATCTGGACTCAAACAGAAATATTCAAGAAGGGTTTTGTTAGCATCTCCTATTCCAGTGATCGGAGAAGTGGATCTGTCCCTAAGACATACAAGAGGAGATTTCTTTAGGTAAGTGAAGAGATTTTTATTAGTGCTCATATGGGTCGTAGCACCCAAATCAACAATCCAATCTTCTTTTATCGAAGAGGAAGATGCTTGAAGACAAGAGGGATCACGTGAGCGTTGAGCAATATTTGCCTGAGGCGTGGTAGTAACAACAAAAGCGACTTTGATTAGCTTGTCAAGGATTGACAAACTTAGTGTTACCATCTGAGAAGTGGTTCCACTAGAGGCATATGTAGATTCTCCATTAACATCAATAGTGTATACTTGGTTCGCCCACTCTGGATTTCCATGCTTCTTCTAGCATTTGTATTCAATATGATTAGTCCGTTTACAAAAGCTGCAATACCGAGGCTGAAGAGGAGAGGATCCTCTTTCGGAAGACTGAAGAGGAGAGGATCCTCTTCCACCATTGTTGAGACCTCTGCCCCGTTCATGAGTAGAATTGCCGCGTCCTCGTCCAACAACTAGAGCAGCAAGCTCTTCTTTTGTAGTAGAGGATACAGAGAGAGAAAGTCGGAGATAAACATCGTCTACCACGGACAATGGTTCAGATGCCATGATTTGTTGACGAATGACTTCAAAGCTAGGAGGTAGGGATGCCAAAAACTAACATAGATGGATTTCATCCTGTTGTTTCTGTAGTTTAGTGAGATCAGTAGACGATGGATGGTAGAGTTGGAGCCCTCCCCAAATACCTTTGAAGGTATCAAAGTGTGAAGAAAACAATGTAGTGTCTTCAAGTCTTAGAGAATGCAGACGTTTATAAAGTTCAAAAACTCGGGAGGCATTTCCCTTGCTAGAATAGACTTGAGCAATAAGATCCCAAGCTTCCTTGGCAATATCAGTAAAAAAGAAGATTGGTGGATACATAAGATTCACAACTATTTAGAATCCAAGAGAGGACTTGAGAGTCACTGCCCATTTCTTCTACTCGAATGTCTTTTTGTCAGTCATTTCATCTTTTGGAGGAGGGTGTTCGGTGAGATGCTCAAGCTTGCCCGAGGAGTGTGCATAAATTTTAAAGGAACACACCCATGAAATATAGTTGGATCCGTTAAACTTGACAGAAGTAACACATCTAGCATGTGTCTCAAGGGTTTTAGAAGAGGATGAAATTATGATTCCAAAAGAATAGAACAACATTGATTGACGGAGCACGGACAAGACGTGTCAAGAATATGACATTACGTGTGCAAAGTTGACAGAAATCTCCATAGGCAGAGATACGACGTGTCAGGAAAATGACACGTCGTGTGCATAATTAACAGAAGTATCCAGAAGCAGTGACACATCGTATCTATAAGGCGACATGACGTGTGAAATTAGTAGCAGTAGTAGCAGATAGTTCGCCGATGAGACACTGCGTGTGCCGAGTTGAAAGAAGTCTTTAGAAGTAGAGACACGTTGTGTCTATAAGGCAACACGACATGTGAAATAAGTAGTAGTAGAAGCAAATAGTTCATCGAGGAGACACATGTCAAGGAGACACGACGTGTCTGCTATGGGGGTAGTCTCCTCCGATTTAGGAGCAGATAGCATAGATAGTTTTCCAAGGAGATACGACGTGCCAAGAAGGAGACATGGCGTGTCTGGTATCGGGCCAGTTGCCAATTCAGGGACCAGATAACGGCGTCAACATGCCACGTTGAGTCACATGCACGTCGTGCAGGGAGGCGGCGAACCAGCAGAAAAAGGTTAGGAAAGGACCCATAATAAATGGCAAACACTATGGTTCACCAAGAAGAAGGGCGATATGTTGGATAGACCCAATCATATCAATAAGAAGATGGATAGATCCCTATAATAGGTTGTCATGGATGACCACAAAGATTTGCCAATATGTGTTCCAAATAGCAGTCTTTAGGGTATAAGACAATTGGAAAGACCGTCGGCCATGTCCCTAGATCCACTCGTTGGAGAAGAGGATAGGGTCAGAGCAGTGTATCAGAAAGCGGGAAGCGGGAGGCATTCGGACAACACCCTGTAACCGATTAAGCGGTAGGCGGGCGATTAAGTGGCGATTTTTGAAAAAGCGGGTGTCTAAATTTTATATATTTTTATACAAAATTACATGTATGTGTATATAAAAAATATATTTATAAGGAACTTCTATACATATCTAATCAGCAAATCAGTAATGAACTAAGTATTCATCAATACTTACTATTAATCAGTATCTCTAATCACTAAAATCAGCAAGCAGATCAGTAATTGTAAATTACAAACTATGAATTGTTGAATTAAAGTAATCACTAAAGTAATACTAACCAGTAGTATCAATCATTAATCACTGAAAGCAGCAAGGAAATCAGTAAAACTAATCATGCATTACTAGTATAATAGAGCAATAGGATATTTACTTAGATGCATTACAGCAGTACCCAATTATTACAGCTTACACACAAAGTATGCATTCTAAATTAGGACTAGCTATATCATAGAACATTTAATGTATACAAGTTTCATATATTATAGTCAACACTACTTGGACTATGTAATTAATTAATGTTAGATGCTTACATTAGGATTTTTAAACAAAACGGGAAAAAAGTGGGAAAAAGCGGGTGAGGCGGGAAAAAGCGGGCGATTATGTTCAAAACGATTAAGCGGGCGCTTAGGGGCTAAATTAGGCGGATGAGGGTCATGGCCGCTTAAGCGGCCCGCCTGGCCGTTTTTTAATTCACTGGGTCAGAGAGGGGAGTAGACCCCCTGGGGCGTGAGCAACAAAGTCAATGAAGAAGGAAGAAACTAGAGGAAGGAGGGAAGGAGAGAGAGAGCGGCGGCGGGTGTTGGATTACCTGAATTAGGAACCACACTCCGTCTCTGATACCATGTGAAAGTGTGCCGTCTTTCTATATTTGGAAAAGAGAAAACTCACTCCTATATTAGGAGCAGGCTGTACATGGAAGCAAAAAGGAAACCCTAGTGGGCCTCTTTATTAAAAGGGCCATGTTACAGGATAATTAATCAAGAAAGACTTAAATAGTAAATAAAAGACAACAATATATCTCAATATAAATAAATAAGGTATATATGAACTCTTGTTCAAAATTGTGTGGGAAAGATTGTTTCTCAATGAGAGGAGATGAATCAAGTTACCACCTAAGTATTCTCATGAGTGGGGCTGTCCCTAACCTCCTTCATGGACATTAATGGAACAACCCGAGTCCCCCATGGGGTTCCATGTCAAATCAACAGCAGAGAAATTCCTCTTCTTGTTGTTTGAGACATCTGGATTGTGGTAGCACTGATGGCATATGAGCAGAATAGGCGTAATCATATGACCATTTGCAAGTCGATTGCTTGCTGCAAGAAGGTGGACTGTGGGTGGTAGCAAGGTACTAGAGACAGTGGTCGTTGAGGTAGTAGCAAGGTAAACGAGACAGTTGTATTCCTCACCGTTGACGACAGGCAGCAGTCAGTGGCCAAGAGTCTGTTTAACGACCTATGTAGGGAGGAAAATGAAGGATCAAAGCATCAACTTTTTCCCCTTCTCCTTTAGTTTTATTTGGGGTAGCAGCTTTGGGGGGGGGTGTGTGTTTTTACTTTCATGCTTTTCCGACAGGCTCGTGCGAGCTTAAGGAAGGTTGGCTGGTGGATTCAGTGGGTGGATGCCTCAGTGACGATATCTGTGCTGCTAGATGGTGACTAAAGTGGGTGTTGTTTCCAATCACCTTCTACCTCCTCTTTTAAAAATGATGATAAAAAAATTGAGACCCATCAAAGTTTCTTTCGTTGTGCAGCAACCACAACAAAATACTCTTTTGAGGGACTCTGCTTTACTGTGAGACACATGAAGAGCATTGCGATCGTAATATGCAGACGGTTGTAATATGTGGCCTGAGGAAAAATAAGCTGCCAACATGCAGGGCAAACTCTCCGTCGCTTCTTTAGAGTTGGATCTTAAATTACCAGATTTTATACCATGTTGCATAATAAGAGACGGTGACTATTATTTCAATCTGTATACGGAGGTTAAAAGCCCTAGCTATCAGCAGGCTGTGATAGTTATATAACAAGGTTGGAAATGAAAAGATAGTATCCAATAGAACTAAGGAATAAAGAATATGAAATCTGACTTCAAGTTTCTTGTTATATTGTTTATGTACATTCTTTTAGCAAGTTAATTTCTGCAAGGTGTGTATCTGTATTTCCTGTGAATGGAACCATTCTATTCCTATATATATCTGTACCATGTATTCTTAATGACATCATTTCCTCTTTTGAAGGTTCTTATCAAGCAGGCTGGATTAATGCTTCAGAATAATGTAAGATTGTTTGCAAGAATGCTTTATGTTTGGTTTTTCAGTAGGGTTACCCGCTCTTCAATAAATTTTGTTTTTATCCTCTTGTAGGTGTTTGTGCTTACACTCTGTCTTCTCTTTGTAGGAGCCTAACCGATATCTGATCATATATACATTCAAATATGTTGTTGGGAAATTTATTTTTGATTCAACTAATCCTAAATGTATTGTTATAGGCAGTGAATTAAAAAACGGCCAGGCGGGCCGCTTAAGCGCCCATGACCCCCAGCCGCTTAATTTTTCCATTAATCGCCCGCTTAATCATTTTGAACAAAATCGCCCGCCTTTTGCCCGCCTCACCCGCTTTTTCCCGCTTTTTTCCCGCTTTTTGCCCGCTTTTGTTTAAAAATCCTAATGTAAGCATCTAACATTAATTAATTACATAGCCAACTAGTGTTGACTATAATATACGAAACTTGTATACATTAAATGTTCTATGATATAGCTAGTCCTAATTTAAAATGCATACTTTGTGTGTAAGCTGTAATAATTGGGTACTGCTGTAATGCATCTAAGTAAATATCCTATTGCTCTATTATACTAGTAATGCATGATTAGTTTTACTGATTTCCTTGCTGCTTTCAGTGATTAATGATTGGTACTGCTGGTTAGTATTACTTTAGTGATTACTTTAATTCAATAATTCATAGTTTGTTATATACAATTACTGATCTGCTTGCTGATTTTAGTGATTAGAGATGCTGATAATAGTAAGTATTGATGAATACTTAGTTAATTACTGATTTGCTGATTAGATACCATGTAAGAAGAAATGAAGAAAGGAAGAAGACAGGAACACTGATCACATGTCGGCTGCAAGATGCAGCAAACGTGAGTAGGGCTTGAGCCTACACACTTGTATATATATTAGGGTAAGTACACGAGGTACAAAGAGAGAAAAAGAATAAAAAATAAATTTCATAAGCAAAATAGAGCTGCCGCTGGATTGTCGTTTCGCCGCTGTGCCGGTGTCGATACTATCGACACACACGTCGATGGTATCGACAGAACATTGTCTCGCGTCTGAACCAATCTCGATACCATCGACACGTGTGTCGATAGTATCAACCGAGATGCAGGTGGCTCCAACTTGAACCTGAACTGATCTCGATACTATCGACAGAGTGTCGATAGTATCGACCGGGATACATGTTGCTTCACACACAGGAAAGTCTATATACTAATACTCCCCCTCAAGTTGGAGCGTAGATGTCTATCATGCCCAGCTTGGATGTCATAGCAGTGAACCTTGTCTTTGGTAGAATCTTTGTGAAGATGTCAGCCACCTGATCAGTCGTATGAATGTAGGGAGTAGAGACCTGGCCAGAGAGAACTGCTTCGCGGACAAAATGACAATCCACCTCAATGTGCTTGGTCCGCTCATGGAAAGTAGGGTTACTAGCAATGAATGTAGTTGCTTTGTTGTCACAATACATTGGAATAGGAGACGAGTCAGAGATACCAAAGTCCTTCAGTAAGCTCCTAATCCAGAATAGTTCACAGGTAGTGTGTGCCATGCCTCGATATTCAGCTTCAGCACTTGAGCGAGCAACTACATACTGCTTTTTGCTTCGCCAAGTGACAAGGTTGCCTCCCACAAACGTGCAGTAGCCAGAAGTAGAATGACGGTCAATCTTGTTGCCAGCGTAATCGGAATCAGAATAGCCAAGAAGTTTGCAGTGTCAATGTTTCTTGTAAAGCAGGCCTTTTCCAGGAGAACTCTTCAGATATTTCAGAATATGACCGACAGCGTCCCAATGACACTGTCGAGGCTTATCTAGGTAACGACTAACCAATCCAACAACACCAGTGATATCGGCCCGTGTAACAGTAAGATAGATGAGTTTACCGACCATTCTTCGATATTGATGATTGTCAGGATAGTCAGGAGAATTCACATCATCCCAGTCAGTGTTCGGATCCAGAGGTGTGCTAGCAGGCTTAGCACCTAGAAGACCAGTTTCAGATAGTAGATCTAGAACATACTTGCGCTGAGATAAGTAGAGGCCAGAAGAAGACCGGGACACCTCTATCCCAAGAAAATACCTGAGAGACCCAAGATCTTTAGTGACAAAATGTTTTTCTAGGTAGTGCTTGGTGGACTGAATATCAGCAGGATCACTTCCTGAGAGGATAATATCATCAACATAAACAATGAGAATAATAATGCCAACAGGAGTATTCTTGACAAAGACTGAGTGATCGGACTGGGAGCGCTTGAATGAAAAATTCTGAAGAATAGTGCTTAATTTATCGAACCAAGCTCTGGGACTCTATTTTAAGCCATAGATCGCCTTTTTCAGTCTGCATACTTTAGATGACTCCCCCTGAGCAACAAAACCAGGGGGTTGTGACATGTAGGCTTCTTCATGAAGGTCACCATACAGGAAAGCATTCTTGACATCAAGCTGATACAGAGGCCAGTCAGAATTAATAGCAACAGAAATAAGAATTCTCACAGAGTTCAACCGTGCCACCGGAGAGAAAGTCTCAAAGTAGTCGACCCCATAGGTCTGTGTATAGCCTTTAGCCACTAGTCTCGCCTTAAGGCGTTCAACAGTGCCATCCGGTTGATACTTGACCGTGAAGACCCAGCGACAGCCAACAGGAGAGCAATCAGCAGGTGGATCAACAAGTTGCCATGTATTGCGCTCAGTAAGCGCCTGCATTTCAGTTTCCATAGCCTGACGCCATGCAGGATTTTTAATGGCCTGAGCAGCAGTTTTAGGAACAGATATAGCAGAAAGGGCCGTAGTAAAATTAGCAAAATTAGCACCCAAATTATCAGTAGAACGAAAATTCCCAATGGGATGCTTAGTACAAGTCCGTGTCCCTTTTCTCAGGCTAATAGGGAGATCAAGGTCAGAAAATACCTGCGGAGGTGGTTGATCTGGCACAGAGGATGAAGACGATGGAGAGGCCATAAAGGGAGCTGTCGGCTTTTGTCTTCTGTGATACACTTTTAGAGGTGGCATTTCAGGTGGGGAGGCAACATCAGAATTATCAGTCAAATCATCCACAACAGGTAAAGGTGTATCAACCAGTAAATCCGATGTGAGTGCAGAACCAGCCGGAGAATAGAAAGGCATGTGCTCAAAGAATACGACATCCGCAGAGACCAACCACTTTTCAAAAACAGGATCGTAGCATCGATACCCTTTTTGAGTGCGAGAGTATCCCAAGAAAACACACTTAGTTGCTCTAGGATCCAATTTGGTAAGGCCAGGCCGGAGATTTTTAACAAAGACGTGCTCCCAAAGATATGAGGAGGCACAGAGAAAAGAGGTGCATCAGGAAACAAGACCTGATATGGAATCTCATTGCCGAGCACAGAGGATGGCATACGATTAATGAGGTAGCAAGCAGTAGATATCGCCTCGGGCCAAAAAGACTGAGGAACATGGTAGTGAAAAAGAAAGGTACGCTCAACTTCAAGGAGATGACGGTTTTTGTGTTCAGCGACACCGTTTTGTTGCGGGGTATAGGAACAGGAAGTTTGGTGGATGGTGCTCTGGTGATGACAAAAACTATTAATAGAGGCTTGCATAAACTCCAAAGCATTGTCAGTGCGCAAAATTTTAATGGGCTTAGCAAACTGGGTACGGATTTCAGCAAAGAAGTCAATAATTTTCTCAAGAATGGTAGATCTATCTTTCAGTAAAAACAACCAGGTTGTTCTAGAGAAATCATCAATGAAGCTCAGAAAATATTTAAAACCAGAAGTACTTGTCACAGCACATGGACCCCAAACATCAGCATGTATAATATCGAAGATAGCTTTAGAACTAATGCAAAATTTTGGTGAAAAAGTAGCACGAGCTTGCTTGCCAAGCTGGCATGTCTCACAATGAAAAACAGAACTAACTACATCAGGTAATAAAGATTTTAATTTTGCAACAGAGGGATGTCCCAATCTATAATGCCACTGAATGTCGACCACAGATGATGTCAAATATGCAGCTGGCTTCGGATCGTCCAACTAGTAGAGCCCATCCGGTCCCTCATGGCCTGAACCAATTGTCATCCTCGTGCGAAGATCCTGAAACAGAACACCATCCAGATCAAACGTAATTGAGCAACGAAGGCTCTTCACAACTTTACTGACAGATAGTAAATTAAGGGGAAACTTAGGAACATAAAGAGTGGACTGCAATGACAGACTACCAGTAGAACTTATATCACCAATTCCAGTAACCGGTGATTTAGAGCCATCAGCTAAAGTAACATGCGCTATAAAAGATGTCTTGTGCAATTTAGAGAATAAAGTAGGATTGCCAGAAATATGAGAGGTCGCACCAGAGTCAATCACCCATGAAGGTTTACCAGTCTTGGTCAGAAGGGCGACGCTACCATCATTAGAAGCATCAGTAGAGGAAGCCAGGCGAGCTTGAAGCAGTTTTTCAAATTCCGAGCAGATCCAGTCAGCTGTTGGTGGAGCAAGTTCAGTCTGGTCAGAAGTCACTTTTTGGCCCAGTCAGGTTTGTCGTATTTGATCCAACAACGATCTTCAATATGGTTGGTGCTCTTGCAGTGAGTGCAGTAGTGGGACTCCACAGGATCAACTCTAGAGCCACGACCAGGAGCAAAAGAACGTCCTCCGCGGCCACGACCTCTGCCACGACCGCGACCACGAAAGGAATCACCAGAGCGGACAGTGAGAGCTGCCCCATCAGAAGAGTCAGGCACGGACTGGGACACAGAAGGTAAGCGCTGGACCCTTTTGAGCACATCGCGGAGAGTGGGTAAAGGGTCGCTGGAGAGAATTTGGTCCACAACACCAGCAAAGGAAGCAGGTAGGTCCGCGAGGAACTGAACTAACATAAGTTCGTTCCGCTGTCGATGAACTTCATCGATGTCAGTAGAAAGAGGATGATACACCTGGAACTCATCCCAGAGGGCACAACAGGAGTTGTAGTAATCCTCGACAGAGTCAGTAGCAGAATACTCCTGTTTGGCAAGTTGCTTGAAGATCTCAAAGACCTTCTTAGGATTCTGTTGGTGCGAGTAAACATGGGAGAGTTGCTCCCACATTTCTTTGGCAGTCTGAAGATGGAGCAGGGACTGACTGATCTTGGCTTCAGCGCTGTTGACCATCCATATCATGACCCCATAGTCCTCTTAGGACCAGAGATCATAAGCTTGTTTCGTCTTCTCGTCAGCTCAGGGGCAGGAAGAGACGAGCCTTTTGTAGTCAGATGAGAGTGGCGACCTTGGGATTTGACATACAACTCAAAGGAGGCAGCCCATAGGTGATAGTTGGAACTGTCCAACTTCACCATAGTAACACAGAGAGTGCGCGGGAGATCTGGAGTCGCCATCAGACCAGAGCAGAACAGAAGCACGGACACAACAAGGACCAGCAGTATCAGTAGTCAGTAGTAAGTAGCAGGAGTCCACCACATGGACTAGTAGTCGTAGCAAGTAGGAGATCCACATGGACCTCAGAAGACCCTCACGGGGCAGATAAAGAAGTAAGAAACCTACGCCACCATGGAGAAAAGATCACTCCACCATGAGGCGTAGGCAGGCAGAAGCGAAAAGCTGGTTTACGCCTTCAACGTGCCAGAACTGGAAAAGACACGGGCTGTACGTAAGCTTTTCGGAAGAGCGTACGGAGACGAACGGAAGCCTGTAGCCGAACTAGGTGGTGAGCGAAGAACTAGGGAAGAGAAATAAGAGAGAAGAGAGGATGGGGAGGGTGGTTGTGGCTGCGGGAGATGGTAGTGGTGGGTGTGGGGTGGCGGCGGGCAACAGGGGGGCGGCGGTGGAGACGGAGGAAGAAGGGGGGGGCTGCGGTGGAGAAGAAGGGAGGGAAGGAGGTGGGCGACAAGGGAGAAAGGTAGGGGAGGGGGTGACGGCGGCTGGAGGGGCTGGTCGGCGACAGCAGGAGGGGGGGCAGGGTGGGCGGTGGCTTGGGAGAAGGGAAAGGGGGTGGCGGCTGGGGTTGATGGGAAAGGATCAGGGTTAGGGAGGATCGGGAGGCTCTGATACCATCTAGAAGTTGTGGCTAATAATCCTCTTATTGAGATGATAAAAAAAGGAGTACAAGGTTCTCTTTTATAAGACAAGAGAAGACCACAGGATTTAGAGATAACCCATGTGGGGATAAAACTAAACACAAGAATAACACAGTAAAGAGAAAAATAGACTAAGTAAAAAACACAAGAAAGTCTATATACTAATAGTTTCAGTATGATTAGTCTGTTTACAGAAGTTGCAGTACCGAGACTGATGAGGAGATGATCCTCTTTCGGAAGACTAAAGAGGAGAGGATCCTCTTCCACCATTGTTGAGACCTCTGCCCCGTCCATGAGTAGAAATTACCACGTCCTCATCCAGCAACAACTAGAGTAGCATGCTCTTTTATAGTAGTAGAGGACATAGAGCGAGAAAGCCGGAGAATAACATCGTCTAGCATGGGCAATGGTTTAGATGCCAGGATTTGTTGACGAACGACTTCAAAGCTGGGAGGCAGGGATGCCAAAAACTGACATAGCTGGACTTCATCTTGTTGTTTCTGTAGTTTAGTGAGATCAGTAGACAACGGATGGTGGAGTTTGAGCTCTCCCCGAATACCTTTGAAGTTATCAAAGGGTGAAGCAAACAATGTAATGTCTGCAAGTCTTAGAGAATGCAAACATTTATAAAGTTCAAAAACTCGAGAGGCATTTCCCTTGTTAAAATAGACCTTAGCAATATGATCTCAAGCTTCCTTGGCATTATCTGTAAAAAGAAGATTGGTGGATATATGGAGGATTCACAACTATTTAGGATCCAAGAGAGGACTTGAGAGTCCCACTATGTCTATTTCTTTTTGTCAGTCATTTCATCTTTTGGAGGAGCTAGTTCGTTGAGATGCTCAAGCTTGCCCTAGGAGTGTGTATAAATCTGAAACGAACGTGCCCATAAAATATAGTTGGATCCGTTGAACTTGACATAAGTAACACATCTAGCATGTGTCTCAAGGGTCTCATAAGAGGATGAAGCCATAATTCCAAAAGAATATAACTGCAGTAGTTGACAAAGGCGTGTGCAGAGTTGACAGAAGTCTCCAGAGGTAGAGACACATCGTGTCTATAGGGTGACACGGCGTGTGAAATTAGTAGTAGCAGTAGATAGTTTGCCGAGGAGACACAACGTGTCAAGAAGGAAACACGACGTGTTTGGTATCGTGGCAGTTGCCGATTCTGGATCAGATAGTGCAGATAGTTCGTTCTGGAGACACGACGTGTCTGGTATAGGGGCAGTCGCCAATTCAGGAGCAGATATCGGCGTCAACATGCCACATTGAGTCACATGCACGTCGTGTAGGGCGGCGGCGAACCAACAGAAAAAGGTCACGAAATGACTCCGAATAAATGGGAAACACCATGGTTCACCAAGAAGAAGAGCGATATGTTGGATAGACCCAATCGTAACAATAATAATATGGATAGATCCCTATACTAGGTGGTCATGGATGACCACAAAGATTTTCCGAATAGCAGTCTTCATGGAATAAGACCATTGGAAAGACCATCGACCAGGTCCCTAGATCCTCTTGTTGGAGAAGATGATAGGGTTAGAGAGGGGAGTAGATCCCCTTGGGCGTAATCAGCAACGTCAATGAAGAAGGAAGAAACTAGAGGAAGGAGGAGGGAAGGAGAGAAAGAGCGGCAGGGGTGGGTGATAGAGTAACCAGATTAGGAAACACACTCTGATACCATGTTCAATTGTGCCATCTTTCTAAACTTGGAAAAGAGAAAACTCACTCCTATATATAGGAGGAGGCTGTACAGAGAAGCAAACAGGAAACCCTAATGGGCGTTTATATACAAAGACATGATAACTAAGTAAGAAAGACTTAAACAGTAAATAAAAGACAGCAGTATATCTCAATATAGAGTGAATTAAACTGTCTCAGCCACCAGTTCCTGGTTCAGCTGGCCAGTTTAGTTCCGGTTTGACAGCCCTGCCCGTAACATAGCTGATTCCAAAAGAAGGTTCCATGCAGCTGACCCCAACATGCTTGGGATTGAGGCTTCTAAAAATTATGTTGATAATGATTGATTTGTTATTATTGTAGCTGTCTCACTTGATTTTCTAGAGCTCTGTATGCTATTTAGGAGCTGTTTGGCTTGAAACTTATAAAATGCCACATATTTTATATTGGTAAAACAGTACTTGAGACTGCCACTTAGCTGCTGCAGTTGTGTAGCTACTGTGCCTAAAGGATAATATTTCAGCTGATCCAACCAAGTTGGATGGTTTGGTAATTACCTGAAAAGGCTGCATTTCAGATCACGTGTTCCATGCGGCGACAGGTCAAATGACTCAAATTGAGACTAAAAAAAAGAGTAACATTAGACAATATGGTAGTTTCAAACCCAACTTCCTACATTAATTCGCAGCATTTTAGATGGGCCTACCCAAATTACCTATTAGCGTTTCCTTGCAATTATTATCTTTAACGAAAACACATTTACTGCTGAGTTTCTGTAAAGAAAGGTCTATATTTTACTTTGGAATCATTTATATCTGAGAGAAGTGTGCTCAGTATTCTTTTTTTAAGAGTATGAGATGTGAATTCGATTTTTTGCTTTATTCTGCAGGCAGTGCACTTAAATATTGTCAGTGGATATAATATGACGGAGACTGCCGGTGATCTTGCAATAGCAGCTGCTATAAGTAGCAGGTAGAGTTGATTCTAAAGAATCTTTAATGTACTGTTTTAGAGCTCCATTGTTGAATGAGATTGCTGTCTTTCTTTTTCAAAAAATAGTTAAACTTGGTTACTCATTCTGACGTACCCTTACACTCACTCTGACTTTTAACATTGATAGGATAGAGGTGTAGTTAGATGGGGACATCTCAAGACAGAAGAGAGAAATAAGATTCAGCAGTCCATTATTGGTGGTTCTACAAGAGTTATATTTACCTTCTCTAAGGATACGATTGTACTTTCAGAACCCTGATTCTACACACACACATACTTGAAAACGTATTGGATGCCTCAAAACATGTGTCTAGGTGTATATTAATGTGAGGAATGAAAAAAAGGTGAAAAAACATGTGATTACTTGTTACATATCTTTTGACAATTACCTATAGACCACTCTCCTATGCTTAAGAGGCAATAGTTGTGCTCAAATTAGAGTAGGTTTACCTATTTGCAACTGAAGCCAAACATAGCCAAACTATTCTCCGACGTTTTGGTACACTCATGTTTCAAAACATGTTTATTCTCTTGCCACATGATATCACCAAATCATTCCTAAATTGTAAATAACATGAACACTGTATTGAAAAATGTTCTAGCGGCCGCTTAATCGGTCAGGATCTCCAATTGCTTAATTTTTCTGTTGAGCGCCCACTTCAACGTTTCTACAAAAAAGCAGCCGCTTTTTGGCCGCTTAGCCCGCTTTTTCCCTGCTTTTTTTCGCTTTTTTAAAATACTGCTGTGCAGCTATAGCCTGAAGTAAATTTTATGGTCCAAGTATTATTGGCTATACAATATTAAACTTATATACATTAAATATTCTATGATAAGCCATTGTTCTAATTTAGAATGCATACTTTGTATGTAAGTTGTGATAATAGGGTACTGGTGTAATGTATACAAGTAAATTACATGTAATTATTATCTACTTTAGAATGCATACTTTAATTAAATGTACTGCTCTAATGTATGATTAATCAATGATATGCACATATAACAATAAGCTAGTAAGGTATCCGTGATGAGTTTTATTTAGCTATGTAAAATGTGATGCAATTATTTTGTTGTATCATGTATATTGGGTGTTTTATCCATGTCAAGCCTATTGTTTACTATATTATAGCTATAATCATTGTTTTGTAGTTGTCTTATAAACTATATGGGTGTTTTATATTGTTGGGTAAAGTGTTTAGATATATATAGAAGTTCCAAACAGTATAGTATTTATATACATGTGTGTAATTTTGTATAAAATATATAGAAAACTAGAACCCATTTTTTCAAAAATTGCCTGCTTACTGCTTAACCAGTTACAAGGTGTTGTCCGCATGCTTACCGCTTAATGTTTTTTAAAACATTGAACATGTATGAATAAAATGTGTATCTAACATTTTAGCCACATTGTTGCGTTTATTTCATGAATTAATCCTCTTCTGTATTTTCTTTCTTGAATCTTTAATGTTTTTTTTCTCTCTCTATATGTGGTGATATGGTAACATCTTGCAACATGAAGACTTAAAATGATCTCTAGCTATTATGCTTCTAGTTATTATGCTTCAAGTTCTACTCTTATTAAAGGTAGTGCAGTGTTCTTATTATGGATTTGCGACATTCATTTGAAGGATAGTTGTTGAGTTGGGCGACTAGTCGACTGGTCGCTAGAGGGCTGCAGCTGCCCGCAATTGGGCTTCAGCTTGACGCTCGGTTGGCACGACTGGTTGACCGTTTGGCTCGCCCCTGGGCAAGGTCGGGATGGGGGACGCTTAATTAGGCCCGTGCCCTACAATCTTAAGTTTTTTTGCAATCTAATATCTATACCTTACTCTTTTATTGTATAACTCTTATTTCAGCTGCTAAAATTCAATCGTTTTCACTACTTTCAAATCTAGAGTACTATACTCAATACATATATGTAATCTTTTGACTTAATGACCTTCTTTAGTTAATTTATATTTGTTGAATACATATGCAATATGACTCATTTGGAATGTTTTAGAAATTAGGACTTTGTTTAACTATTTGAAGTATTATATGTTTTATATACATGCATATACTATATACTATATCTAAAACATTATTTGAATGTATAAATTTCCAACACCTGGGCGCTTGACTACTCGGCCTAGTTGCCCAAGAGAATTGGTTTACTGGCTGGATGCTTTTACAACTATGATTCGAAGATGAGTAACTGAAGACAATTAGCGTATTAAAGCATATTTGGATTTTAGGTAAATGCAATTATATTAGGAAATTAACAAGATGATTCTGACGTCGTACAATATCCACATTTTATTTATGCATTGATATTTTAATGTTTGTTTCTTACCATTTCTTTCAAATCTTGGTGATAGGCGCCATACTTGTTAAGGCGACAAGGCTCCACAACATCGTGGCTGGGTCCCTTGATGCCTTGGTGTGCCTATGCACCTTCTTTCTTTTATAACTTCAGTCTATTTTTCCACCTATATGCATATATCTTATGTAATTCATGAGCATGCCCCTTATACATATATTTAAGGAGACATGCATAGATATTGTTAATATGTGTGTGTAGGAACCTACATGTAAGTGTGATAACAGTCAGGGGTCTATGTGTAAAGTCTCTTGTATCATTGTATGTAAATATAGAGGCACCTCAACCGTGAGAACAGGTTGAGGGATTCTCCCACTTTCTCCTCTAGTTTTCTCATGGTATCAGAGCAACAAGGAAAACCCTAGTAGAGTCGTCAATCTCTCCAAGGAAGTTGTCATCCCCAACTTAAAATCTTCAGACATCCGAATCTGTAACATTCCAAGCTTTTGCGCTCGCTAGAGTACCGTCACTACAGTATCGTACTGTAGCACGATGGCCCTTGGAGTGAATGCTGCTCCTTTGTTGGATTTCGAATCGGTCTTTTTGGGTGTTGTATCCCCTTGGTCGTAGCTGCTCCATGGTGGTCGTGGCTGGCTGCTACTCCCCTACATGCTTATCCAAATCAGCTTGTATTGGGCTGCTGTAAACAACCTTCTACCGCAACAAGAAGTTTGTCTTCAACAAAAGGATTTGAGGGCTGTTTTCCTCACTCGAATTTGGTTTATAAGGGGCGTCCTTGATCCTACTACCTTGCCCTAGAAGGTCACAAGCATTGGTAATCCGAGGGAGCTTTGGTCATTCTCCCTAGGTACTATAGCCGCGAAGTACTGTAGCACGACTGCTACAGAGCTTGCAAAGTTCTGTTCTCAAGGTCAAATAGTCCTATTTCAAGGTCCTCAACTTCTACAAAGTGTGTAAAAGTCGGATTGAAGGTCTTCTATTGTCCATTGGTTTGATTTTGTGAAGAACAAGTTTGATTTCTTGAACAAAAAAGTCTGTCTTTGATAAAGTTTTCTTTTCTGTCCCTCGTCCGTCTTGTGCTGATTTAATTAATATCTCATTCGGTGGGTGCATTTGTGGTCAACATGGTTGATGATGAGTTTTTCGTCACCAATCTTGTGCAACAATCCATAATGAGCTATATGGATTCCCTGTGAACTCCACTAACTTGACAACTGTTGATGATACTCGGGAGGCAGCTACATATCAGATGTCTTTGTCTAAAGAAGAATATGTTGATTTGATGTGTCTTCGAGCTTCAAACAAGCAATGACTTTAGTATCCAGTGCACAAATGTTTGATTTGTCAAAATGCATTTCACATGGATCCAAAGCATCGACGTCCAAGTTAGACTGGGCTCTTGTTTCTGGTGTAACTGATCACATCACCGGGGTACCAGAGATGTTCAACACCTACACCCATAAGCCCAACCTACTCGGTGTCACCCTTGTAGACGGCTTTGTTGCTTCTGTTAAGGGAATTGGGACAGTGTCACCAACCCCACATTCATCCCTTCCTTCTACATTGTTCATTTCCCAATTTCCTTTTAATTTGTTATCAATAGTAAATTAATGCAAACCATCTTTGAATTTTAGATGGTATTAGAGCGGGCTGATCCTCCTTAAACCCCAACCCTAACCTATGCCCACATAAACCATAGCCGCCACCCATCTTCCCCTCTCTCACCCCCCCCCCCTCCTCACCAGCCGCCGCCGCCCAGCCCCTGCCTCCTTTCCGCCACCTCTTCACCACCCGCCCCCCCTTCTTCCTCCACCCTTACAACCACCGCCGCCCCTTCTTCCTCCACACACACACCCACCGCCACCCACCACCATCAGCCCCTGCTTCCTCTCCCTACTCGCCGCCTCTTCTTCCTCTCCCTGCCCCTTGCCCTCCCCACCTCCATCCAACAACCCCTGCTGATGTCCCACTCCTTCAGCTAGCCACCACCTTCTCCACTCAACCCTCTTCCACCTTCTCTTCTTCCTTCCCTCCTTTCCTCACCATCTCTCCCTCCGGCTAACCTCCACGACCACTCGTTTCCTTTTCCGCCAATCTCCGGATGTCTCCAGTAACTTTCCAGTTATCACACGTTGAAGGCGTAACCAGATCTTGCTCTGTCTCTTCCTACACATCATGAAGTAATAAGATTTTCCTCCATGTTGGCGTACGTTTCCTATATCTACTGCTGCCCCGACGTGGGTTTTTGGGATCTGATGCATCAGATCTCCTACTGCTATCTTATGCCTGTGTACGAGTATATTTAGACCTGCCCCTATGATTGGGTTTCTACTGCTTTCATCTGCTATGTGCCTACTACTGTTGCGTGCCTGCTGCTCTGTCTGCTGACTGCTACGTGCCTGCTGCTATGTGCCTGCTGCTGCTACGTGCGAGAAAAGATTCAACAAAATTTGATTCAGTTGTCACCAGTCAGATCAGAAGACCAGTTAGATGATTTGTTTACAAAGTCGCTAAATGGTTGTCGGGTTCAATACTCATGTAACAAGCTGGGTACATATGATATATATGCTCCAGCTTGAGGGGGAGTGTTAATATGTGTGTATAGGGACCTACGTGTAAGTGTGATCAAAGTCTCTTGTATGTAAATATTGATGCACCTCAACCATGAGAACTGGTTGAGGGATTCTCCCACTTTCTGCTCTAGTTTTCTCAGATATATACACAAACTTATGGTCATATACATGGATATATACATATTTTTAATGGTGAAATTCCAAAAAGTCCGTATTAAACATAACCAAACTATAATTTAATTCCTATAATGCGAAAATGGGCTATAAGACAGGTGCTGAATTTTTTTTGAATTGCATTACAACCCCTAATAGGGATATCATACTCTTTGTATAAATTGGCAGCAAGTTTTACATATTCAAGGTCAGTGTCACTCTTACAAGGCTTATATGTACATATATTTCATATTAAAATATGGTTATCCGGGATTTGTATGATATGCAAGAGTGGCTCTAACATAATTAGTTGTGATCTTTTTTGCAGCAACATAGAAATTGAATTTTGTGCAGGTTAAGAGCTGGAAATGAAGATTAGGGTTAATGAGTCCCTAATATTACTCATGTTTAATTGCCTACCTGGTTAAAACTCGATTTGCAAAACCAAATTCATTTGTTTAATTCAACTCCGCTAGAGAATACCCCCAGGCATGGGTAGATATAGATGATGTCAGTGTTTGAAAAAGCAGTAATTGGTGCACGGGAGGACATGGTACCGATACAATATGTACAGTATGCAGGAGAGTATATGCAGTTTTGGAATTTTTTTAACGAATTAGTATATATTTGCTAGTTACTATAGTTCAAATGTGACTGTTAATATAGTAACAAGTTTATTGACTATTCCAGTATACTACTGCTTCGTGCAGAAACCATTAGCGGTTTTTCAGTGCAAGCTGTTGTTTCGTCAAATTTGTTTTTTTGTATCAGCCATCTATAGCTTTGTTCTTTTTTAAAAACATATTTTTCTAGAAGTTGTTTTACTTGCAGCTTTCTGGAGGTTCCAATTCCCAATGATGTGGCATTTATTGGGGAGATTGGCCTTGGAGGCGAACTTAGAATGGTATGGAATTCTGTTTCATGCAGTTGCTATTCTAAGTTGGCATTTTCATTTAATGATTTCCTTTTGAAGGCATAAAATGGGAAGCTGTGATGAAACAGGTGCATAAGGAAGAAAACATGGGGCAAAGGGAGTAACTTGAATAAAATTGCCAAGCTAATTCAATCAAAGTTTTTATTTATTGCCATCAGTTATGTATTTTGATTTTCTTTTGACTTCATAGTTAGAAAGGGTAAATCCCCCCTCCAATTGATGCTTTCTTATTCATTCAGAAAGGTATATGTTCCTTTGCGTTCTAACAATCATTTTATTGCCTAATAATTGATGTTTCACCTGACTCTCTGTGCGCTCTGAACAAAAATGAGCATTAGCTTTAATACGCTCACATGTTCTCTTTATGTTTGAATAAATTTATATTTATATCAATGCTGGTCTTTAAATATTTATAGTTTTACTGTATATGCATCTGTTTGGAATATATGGTCTTCCTTATAAGAAGCTCCTCTTACAATGTATATTGTTGACCATTGTAATCATCTATTAGAATATTCCCTCTCCAGACTTTTCTAAGCTGTTATATGTATGAGTCTTGTAATTATCATTGTCATTCAAGTATTTTAAAAGTTCACCACTATTTCTTCATAGTATTAGAGCATTAGACAAACCTCAACCACCACTATTACATCATAAATAAGGCCAACTCAAAGCGAAGTAGGGATGTGAATTCTGCCCACTATACCCATGTTGACCTAGCCCGAATATAGTGGGCCAAATGGGTCATGGGTCCGCAATGGGGCTGGAAGCTGTCGACCCATTTCTGAAACCAAAAGTGATGGGCACCCATCACGACCCATTGAGACCAAATAACACCTAACCCTTCTCCCTCTCGTCGTCCCCTCTCACAATCTTTTTTGGACGACAACTTAGTTGCCGCCCCCCATCGCGTGTGGCCTGCTGTTTTCCCTGGTTTGGATTTACCAATGTTGCCGCATTAGGAAGGAGTTGTCGCGACGAAGGACCACGTGAAGCAGAGGTTTTCTCCCAGCGCTGCCAAGAAGGCCCCTCTCTACACCGAACACCACCGTCCTACTCTGTTACATTGTCGCCTTCCTTTGCCATGTCCATTCAATCTGCTAATGCAGCCACATGGCGATCCTCATCATGATACCTTCTACACACGGATGCAGAGTCGACGTCGGCACTGGCTCCACCTAGAACCACATATGCTGCCATTGTCTTGCTTACCATCAACAACCTCGGTAGCAACTTCTCTATGAATTTTACCTCACTCGATCCCCTCTTGCATCGTTGTTCTCACACTCGCCGTCAGGTACGACCGTAATGGGCAGTGATGTCTCTACAATGTCTGACGTGTTCACATTCCCCTATGTGTAGCAGTGTTATTTCAGTCGTTGTTGGCGCCATCCACATCGTATAGTCTGCGATGTTTAGCAGCCCGTCGGCGTTGGCATATAGTCGACGATTACGGGAGCCACCAAGATAATCGTGTATGTTGACAGATAATGATGAAGTCGCAGACAATGGTGATAGCGATTTGGATTGTACTCGACAGTCTAATACTCCACTCCAACCATCTCAACATCTTTCACCAATTCTAGGGGGAACTACACCTCTCCTAGCTCATCTTCTGAGATTGACGATGTAGGCTACTTGAAGATTGACAGAGTATCTCTGGTTATATGATCGGTGGCGATGCACATTAACTGTTCATCAAAATGTATGAGTTACAAAATAATACATTACATAACTTCATTACTGTTACATATTTTATTTATTTTGGAGATCATTACTATTTATTATAGTATTAACCATTAATTCAGTAAACTATAGTATATGTATTATTGTACTAAGTTATATGTTTATTTTTACATATTTTTATTTTTAAGTTCCCATGAGTCGGTCTAATGTGGGTTCTATTGGGTCCCCATGACCCATTTGGGCAGGTATGGGTATTTGCTTTTTTGTCTTTTCTTCAAATGTGACGGGTATGGGTTAAGCCAAAAGCAAAATGGGTAAAGTGGATATAGGCATGGGTCACTCATACCCACCCCATTGCCATCCCTAAAGAGAAGCCATCGTTATTCCAAAAGATGATGTTAGAAATAAGTTCTTATTTCTGTACTTATGTATTTATGTACTCTTTCTTATTCTCTCTATCTGTTGGCTCTAGTATGTAAATATTCCTTCTCTATATATACAACATCCCAATGACACTATTGGGGTTTATCAAGGTACCTGCTTACAAACCCTATAGCAGTAGTAATATCAGCTCTCATGATAGTAAGGTAAATGAGTTCACCAACCAATCACCAGAATTGGTGGTTATCAACATAAGATGGAGAAGATTCATCGTCCTAATCAGTGTTTGGATCTAGAGGGTGCTGGCTGGTTTGCATCCAAGCATACCTGTTTCCTGCAATAGATCTAGAACATATTTGCGTTAGGAGAGACATAAACCCGCAGATTATCTGGATACTTCAATGCCTAAGAAATATCGCAATTTACCAAGATCCTTGGTGACAACGTGTTGTTCTAGATATGTTTTTGTAGCCTGAATGCCCGAGGAGTCACTGCCAGATAATATAATGTCATCTATGTAGACAATAAGAATGACCAGACCAGCCAAGGTTTTTCTGATAAACATAGAGTGATCTGAATGAGAACGACGGAAGTCAAATTTTATGAGAATCTGACTGAGCTTTGTCAAACCAGCCGTGAGGACTTTGTTTTAGGCCATAAATAGCTTTCCTCAATATGTAGACTCTCAAAGAATACTCCCCCTAAGCAACAAAGCCAGGCGGTTGTTCCATGTAAACTTCTTCCTGCAAGTCTCCATAAAGAAATGCGTTTTTAACATCCAGCTGAAATAAAGGCCAATCCCTGTTCACAATGACAAAGATGAGGACTCGAACAAAATTGAGTCTAGCTACCGGAGAAAAAGTCTCAAAATAGTCCGTACCATAAGTTTGAGTATATCCTTTTGCCACCAGACGTGCTTTCAAACGCTCAATCGGGCCATCAGGCTGATATTTAATAGTGAAGATCCATTGAATTTCAACTATAGGATAGGCAGAAGGGCGATCCACATGATCCCATGTCTTGCGGTCAGAGAGCGCCTGCATTTCAGCTTCCATCGCTTGTCGCCATGCATGGATTTGAAGTGCCTTTGTAGCATTTTTCAGAATAGACAGAATAGAGTTTGCAACAGTAAAGCAAGCAAAGCTAGCACCCAGATTAGTAGAGGAACATAAATGACTAATCAGATGTTTAGTACTGGAGCAGACACCTTTCCGAAGGCTGAT
Source organism: Alisma plantago-aquatica (assembly GCA_963693085.1). Classification (NCBI taxonomy): domain Eukaryota; kingdom Viridiplantae; phylum Streptophyta; class Magnoliopsida; order Alismatales; family Alismataceae; genus Alisma; species Alisma plantago-aquatica. The sequence continues at coordinate 765,854,149 of OY856413.1, read as the reverse complement.
AGGAAGGTTTAAGTCAGATAGTACCTGAGTTGTGCTGTGGTCTTTCGCTGAAGGAGGAGTTGGTTGTGGAGGGGCCATGGATGAGATAGTTGGCTTTGGTCTTATCTTGTAGACTTGCAATGGTCGTTCTTTAGGTGCCAACTTAGAGGGTAGATCAATATCCACAATGTTAGGTCACAGAGTGGGTGCCAAGAGATCACAGGATAAGGAAGCCCCTTTATCAGAATAGTATGGCAGATCAAAGAACACTACATCTGCGCTAGCATACCAATGTCTCATGATAGGATCATAACATCAATATCCTTTTTGGGTTCTGGAATAACCCAAAAAGATGCATATTTTGTTGAGCGAGGGTCAAGTTTTGTCATCCCTGGACAAAAGTTTTAAAAAAAAAGCAAGTGCACCCCAAGATGCGCGGTGGAACAAAAAAAAGTTGTGCATCATGAAAAATAATGCTATACAAAATCTGATTTTGCAATACAGAGGAAGGCATGTGATTGATAAGGTAGCAAGCCGTACAAACAACGTTCGGCCAGAAATGCTGAGGAACATGATAATGAAGAAGGATGGTGCGAGCAACCTCTAGAAGATGTCGATTTTTTCGTTCAACAACCCATTTTGTTGTGGGGTACAAGGGCATGAAGTCTGATGGATCGTCCCACGGGATGAGCAAAAGTGACAGTTTTTTTGCATGAATTCAAGAACATTGTCCGTGTGAAAGATTTTAATGGGTTTATTGAATTGAGTGAATTTCAGAAAAAGGTGGTGATGGTGTCCATAATAGTGCCGCGATCTTTAAGTAAAAATAACCATGTAGCTCGAGAAAAGTCATCAATGAACGTCATAAAATATCCAACACCAGAATGATTTGAAATAGAACGTGGACCCCATATTTACGCATGAACAATATAAAAAATGCATTTTGAACCAATTTCTTTCTTTGCAGGAAATACAGACCGAGTTTGTTTGCCATATTGGCAAAATTCACAGGAAAAACTCATATCAGCTAAAGTAGGAGATAAATGTTTCAACTTCGAAGTAGACGGGTGGCTAAGACGGCAATGCCTCTGAATCCCAGTGCCAGACGTCGATAACATAGCAATCATTGATGTCGGTCCATCCAGGTAGTAGAGACCGTCTAGTCCCTCATGGCCCGAACCAATCCTCGTCTTCGTGTGGAGATCCGAAAAAACACAACTCAAAGGGTCAAACAAAATAGAGCACTGAAGGCTCTTTACAGTTTTACTAACAGAAAGTAGATTAACAGGAAATCTCGGAACATATAAGATAGATTTTAGATGCATGGTTTGAAATAAGGAATCGTCCCAATGTCATGCATTGATGTCTGAGAGCCATCAACTACCGTTACCGAAGGTAGACAGGTGGATCTTGTTATAGCAGAAAATAAATCAGAGTTACCCGCCATATGGAATACACCATTTATGTTTACTAGTAGATGGAGCAGCAAGCAAGGCAGATGAGCCGACCTCTGAAGTAGATGGTAGATTGGACATGCGCTCTTTGAGGAGCTTCTCGAGCTCGGATCGGATCCAGGCAGAAGATGGTTGAGCTGAGGTGTGATCAGTAGCAAAAGAATCTTCAACCGCATCAGAGGTGACTTGGTTAGCCCAAACGGGCTTTCCATGTTTGATCTTGCACCGGTCTTTATTATGATTGTCACATCCACAGAAATCGCAAAACTGAGGGCCAATGGGCTGAGTTCGACAAGGACTGGACAAGTTGTAGTTCATTGTGTTGTCTTTGAGTTTCCTTGATGTTAGCAGATAAAGGATGATAGATTTCATATTCATTCCAGAGGACAGAGCACAATTGTAGTAGTCTTCAACAAACACATCAGTTGAGAACTCCTTCTTGACCAAGTTCTTGAAGATCTCGAACACCTTCTTGGGATTTTGTTGATGGGAGTAGACATGGGATAACTGATCCCACATTGCCTTGGCATCATGGAGGCAAAGGAGGGACGAACTGATCCTCGGCTAGGTGTTGTTGATGATCCAAGACATAACACCCGAGTCATCCTTACTCCACTGTGCGTAGGCTTATTGTGTCTTGTCATCTGCCGACGAATCAGGAGGAGTTTTAGGGTCGATGGTAATATGTGAGTAGCGACCTTGTGCCTTTACATACACAATAAAGGAAGCCGGGCAGAGATGGTAATTGGAGCCATCAAGTTTCATCGCGGTGACACACAAAGAACGTGGAGGCTTAGTAGATGCCAGGGCGTACAAATCTGTAGCTGAGGTAAAGCAGAAGTAGTAGATATCAGAAGGCAACAATAGGCAGTGGTCAAAAGATAGCCAGGCACAGACAGGCGACAGCCAGAATCAGTAGATCTGAAGAGACCCGTAACGGGGCAGACAATGACAACAGTAGATCTGACGCATCAGATCCAAAACACCTCAGACGATCGTCTCTAACAACAATGCTCCAACCTTATCAAAATATGGAGACAACTACTTACTCTGGATAAATTGAATCTAAACGATTTGAATACAGAGATAAGTTGAAGTTCATTGAGAAGCCCGCCATGGACACAACCCTAGAGGAAGCATGGAAGCAGCCAAGTCAAGAATCGACAATGGAATAATATGAAGCCCTCCATCGCCTCCAGATACATGTTCCACAAGAATGCCATGGACTTGTGGGAAGCTGCTCGATGCCACTTCATGAAAGAAAGAAAAAAATCAATACCCATTTACAAGATACGAGACAAGCTCTTTGTTGTGCACCAAATGACAAGTAGTAGGACGAGTACTACGATGCTGTTAGAGAGTCTATATTAGCCTATTTAGTTAATAGGTTAATTAGTTAGTGGGCTTTTGTATCTCAGCCCGTTCAGATTACTTGCGTCCTAAGTCTTAGGGCGTCTTCTCTCTCCTATATAAAGGAGAGGGCGTCCAATCTTGTATTCACCCCATTGCATTCAATTCAATATAATCTTATTCTTTCATAGATGCCATCATTGCCTTATCACAACAACTTCATTTCTCCCAACCCATCACTTCTGTTAAACAAACCAAGGAGTGTGCCAACCTTATCACTGCTAAGTTGCTTAGGGGCATTTATCCGAGCATTTCACCAGTATGCAATGTTATTCTAGAAGGCGACCAGTTTCACACCTTGGAGGATGCTTTCGCTGGTCTGTAACAATCCTTTGTACGCCGCAACAAAGTTCGGCCATCTTACCAGATTCACAGCTAGTCATGGTTGGTGCAACTTGAGGTTGAGGATGTGAACGTGCTCCTAGATTCAAGTGCACTTTCTGCAACAAATTGGGTCATCTCGAGGAAAAGTGCTACCAAAAGCACAATCACCCCTAAGGACGCATACAAGAAGCAGGCATATTGCCCATGTCAGCCAAACTACTGATGACTCCTTAGTGGCCATCTCCTTAGCTAAGTTTGGACAGCTTTTTCAAGCATCTCAACAACAGACTAGATCTGAGGATTGTATCCATGCATAATGCTTCGACATCTTCAACACACCTGCCCTTCAATCAAGATAATATGGGAGCCTCCATGGTAGCATCTAACTTCCCTTGGATAATTGACTCCGGGGTTGCACAACACCTGATCGGTATGAGACACTTCCTTTCTAGCCTTGACTCCTATATTCCTAATTCCTCTTTCACAGTTATAGATGGATCAATTAAAACCATCCAACAATGTCGTAGTGTGAATCTATCACCAAAACTTAAACTCCTATCTATGCATTTTATCCTTGACTTCTCGTTCAATTTAGAGTTTGTTGTCAAACTTGTTGATGCTTCAAATGCAACATAACATTTGGCAGTCATGGCTTTGTCTGACGTGATTCTCCGAATTTGAAGCATTTGAGCTCTAGAACTGGTGATTTGTACTACTTTGGCAAGGACACACCTTAGTCTGCCCTTATTTCTTGCTCATCCCTTCAGCTTCATCCTCGCTATGATCACTCTTCCCTAGAGAAGCTCAAACATCTTGAGCCATCTTTATCTAGTTTAAAAAGCCTTCCATGTCACTTTTGTCAATTCTAGAAACACCATAGAATTTATTTTCCTTGATAACTATTTTATGTTAGAAAATTGTCTTTTATTTGGTTTATAGTGACATCTATAGTCCGTTTTGAACAACACTTTTAATGAATTTTGATATTTGTTACTTTTGTTGATTATTTCTCAAGAATGACTTTGATATATATGTTGATATCCCCTAATGAGATATTTGGTGTTCTCAAACCTTTTTATAAAACGATTTCAATATAATTTTGTAGATCCATTAAAATGTTAAGAACATACTGCTTTAGAATATATCTCTAGATCCAAGACATCTTTTTGCTCCGAGAATGGGGTTGTCCATCAAAGATCCGTACTCACTTCGAAATAAAATGGGGTCAATGAGTGCAACAATCAACATTTGTTGGATACCCATGCTCTTCTTTCCAAACCCAATATCCAAACCTTACTACTAAAGCTATTCTCACTGCGTACTACCTTATCATTCAACAACCTTGCTCCTTTCTCCAAAATAAGATTCCTTCTCGCTTGTTTTTTCGGAGAATAAGATTTTATATCTCCCTTTGCGTGCTTTTGGTGGTTCTACATTCGTTCATAACTTCATCTAAAGGTAGACAAACTTGATCCTCACTCGGTTAAAACGATTTTCCATGGCTATTCTACCTTCAAAAAAGGTAGAAGTGTTATAGTCCAAGCAACCAATGCATGTATGCCTTAGTCGTTGTTACCTTCGATGAATGTGATATTTTCTTTGTCATGCCTTATCTTCATCACCCTTGCCTCAAAACGAATTTGTTGATTTAGATTTGTTTGACTCGGTGGAGTCTATATCGATGGAGTCCCCTCCCACTTATCCAGTGGAGCCTAACGTTCTTAAATAAAATAGATTCCTGAGTTTGCCAATGTTTATCAACGACGCCCAAAGCAGAACCCCCAACTTTTGGACACGACTCAATCATCCAATTTTGAGGATTTAATAGCCTTATGACGCTCTGAAAAGGTATGCATTCTTACACTCTCTGTCCTCCTATTTCTCGTATGCGTTGTCTTTCCAAACTTTCTCGCAATGTGAAAACAATTATCCATCATTAGACTCCATCCAGATCCCGAAAAACTATCATGAGCCTCTTTGACACCATAGTGGAATTGGAAAGTTGTGATGCTTGACGAAATGACAACTTTTGCATGAGAATGAAATCTGGGATCTTGTCCCGCCAACTCCAAACAAGAACATGGTAAATTTCCTTTGGATCTTCCCCATCAAATTTAGTTTTGAAGGATCCATTGAATGTCTTAAAGCCTGCCTACTTGCCAGATGCTTCACCAAAACATATGACATGGACTTCATTGAGTCCTTTTCGCCAACCACTCGTATTGCCGCAGTCCTTATTATCCCTTAGCAATACAATAACATTGGCTTTTATACTAATTTGACATAAAAAACGCCTTCCTCCATGGTTGGCTGGAGGAAGTCTATATGTAGCAACCACAGGGAATACTATCGAGTGGGAGTCTACTCACGTATGACGCCTCAAACGTTCCCTATACGACTTCAAGCAATCGCCTCAAGCATGATTGTATACACTAAGTGGCGTCGTTGCCTCTAGATTTTTCCAGATCCTCCAATGACCGTAGTCTCCTCTAAAATTGAACATGAATCGTCATTCTAATTGTCTGTGTTGATGATATCATCATTATTGGCATTGCCACTCTAGGAATTTTAGCATTGGAGAAATGTCTCAAATCACATTTCCACTCCAAGTACCTCAGATAGCTCTACTACTTCTTGCGCATTGAAGTTTTACGTTCCAAAAGTGGCATCTACCTCTCACAACAAAGATATGTCCTAGATCTCCTTGTTGATTCAGAAATACTAGAGTCCAAGCTTGTCTCCTGTCCAACGGATTACCACACCAAAGTCGCGTCTGAGGGATAGTCTTTCATGATCCTGAAGAATATCCACGTTAGGTTGGGAAGTTGATTTATCTCACTGTCACTTGTTCAGACATTGCCTTTGCGGTCACGTGGTTAGTCAACGCATGTCTAAGCCTCTCTTTGGTCACTAGAGCCAAGTACAGATAATTCTATCTAGTCTAAAAGGTGCACCATGATGGGGTGTTTACTATAAAAATCCTCCTTCCCCAGACATTTTCTAACCTGCTATGGCAATTGTGTTTGAGACGTCAATGATAAGAGATCCACATCTGGCAATTGTGGTCTCTTGGGAAATCATCCCATCAGATGGCGAAGTAAGATGCAATCAGTTGTGCTTGTTCATGACTGAAGCTATGGCTCGTGCTTGCTGTGAGATCCAATTGGTGACACAAATTCTTCATAAACTTGGCATCCCGGTACCTCTCCAGCCATCCTTAAATGTGATAATCAAACTGCAATCCATATTGCAAAGAACCATGTGTTTCATGAGCCTACCAAACACAGAGGTTGATTGCCACCTTGTACGTGATCTGATTTGTGCCAAGAAGATCGCCACACCATATGTAAGACTAGAGAACAAACTGTCGACATCTTCACCAAGTTGCTTCCACCTTCTTACTTCAACTACATGTGTGGCAAGCTGAGAATACGTGATGTATACTCTCTAACTTGAGGGGCAGTGTTCGTGTAATAAACATTTCTACTTTATTTACTTAATTAGGATACATGACCTCTCCTTCTTAAGCCCATTACCGTTAGTCTAGCTTTATCATATTGCATTCCCCATGTACATTGTACCTCTCTATATATATGATCCATTTTACTCCTTTTATTGTTAATAAGTTTTCTCCACAAGTTGTTCACAACATGCTCATGAGATCTGGCTCGTGCTAAGAGAGATGTTTCTTTTGCTCTTTTTTTTCTTCTCTTTATGTATGCAAACACCCCTCTCCTTTTTTGTGTCCTGCACATAGCCTTTCTCTCTTTTGTTCATTGTACACGAGCTGTGGACTCTTCCTTTAATGTAATTCTTAGAGAATAAAAGACGGATACATGTTGTATTGATAAGAGAAAACCCTGCTCCTATATATAGGAGAACATGGAAGCATACATACTCAACTAAACCCTAATGGGCCAAGATATACTTGGGCCCATATTACAAAAAAACACTTAATAATATAAATAAATAGACTCTCTAATACTCCCCCTCAAGCTGAAGTTGGGAGAATCCCAAATCAGCTTGCAAACAGACAGACAGATTAAAAAAAGAAAAAGATAAGCCAAACCCATATAAGAAGATTTCTCCCCCTTACAATTACAATAAATCACTCATCACTCAAATACCCCCCCTCAAATAGATAACCCAGAGCAGGTATGCAAGCATGTTGAATGTGAAGTATGTCACAAGTCGCCGGTGCAGGTCACAAACAAGTAGCATGAGCTTCTTGATGAGAAAGATGTGACATCTGGAGTAGTAGTAAACATCACAAAAGCATCATGGTCTTCATCACAGTCGCTATCGTCGCAACCCAGAGAATGCTGGGTCACAACAGCAGTAGTAGTCAACGTGCAAACAGAGCATGGACGAACCAGAGAGTGTTGGATCACAGTATCAGAATGTCAGCATGCACACAAAGCATGGACAAGTAGAGAGTCGACGTGCGCAAAGCACGGACAAGCCAGAGAGTGCTGGTTCACAGTAGAAAAGTACAGAGAGTGCTGGTTCACAATACAAAAGTCTACAGAATGCTGGTTCACAGTAGAAGTAGGTCAATGTGCAATGAAAGCACAGACCAAAGGTAGACAGTGGAGTCGACGTAGTCGGAATGAAGACTATTATCTTGAAAAAGCAAGCAATATACATGAATCACCAGATAACAAGCTCTCCAAGAAGCATATAGCAGTAAATATCAATAGCAAAAGTCCACAAGTACTTCAAGAAGTACATAAAGATCCATAGAAATATATATAGAGCGGCAAGAAGAGCCTCATAGATATAAGCAAAATAAAATTCCTTTCTTCATCTCATCTCTCTATTTCTCTCCCTTACACCAACCACGGAAAGAACCAAGAGTGGTTGAGGTGGATAATGATAAAGAAATGTCCTAGAAAAAACATAAGTTGTAGCACTGTCGGGGGGGTTTGGAGGGCGCAACCCCCCAATTAAGGGGTCCCCAATTGATAAGAGAATAAAAGACGACTTAGAGAATAAAAGACTGATACCATCTTAGAGAATGAAAGATGGCTACATGTTGTATTGATAAGAGAAAACCCTGCTCCTATATATAGGAGAACATGGAAGCATAAAGACTCAACTAAACCCTAATGGGCCAAGATATACTTGGTCCCATATTACAAAAGACACTTAATAATATAAATAAATAAACACTCTAATAATAATAAGAAAAGGGAGTGGCATGCTTAGGTGAACTAATAAAAAAATCATTGAAAACATTAGAAATATGGTTAGTTTTGAAGATAATCTGATACATGCGCATGAGACCTTGCTCATGTTAAGAGAGATGTTTCTTTTACTCTCTTTTTCTCTTTTGGTATATAGACACCCATCCCCTTTTTTGTGTCCATAGGCTGTTCTTTTTATTGTATACGAAAAATGGATTGTTTGTTTGTTATAATAAGAAAAATGGAGCAGCATGCTTAGGGGAACAACGAAAAAAAATCATAGAAAACATCAAATTCAAGTTATCTACGAGCGTCTTCTTCGATACTAAATCTCTATTTCCTCATGTGCTCAAGAAAAGCATATTCTAGTTAGGATTTTCTTGAAATGCAAGTGCCGCTAGTTTATGATAGCATGATAATTGTAAGTGTGACATTAACGCATGTGCAATGTATCAGAAAGCGGGAAGCGGGAGGCGTGCGGACAACACCCTTAAACCGATTAAGCGGTAGGCGGGCGATTAAGCGGGCGATTTTTGAAAAAGCGGGTGTCTAAATTTTATATATTTTTATACAAAATTACATTTATGTGTATATAAAAAATATATTTATAAGGAACTTCTATACATATCTAATCAGAAAATCAGTAATTAACTAAATATTCATCACCACTTACTATTAATCAATATCTCTAATCACTAAAATCAGCAAGCAGTTCAATAATTGTAAATAACAAACTATGAATTGTTGAATTAAAGTAATCACTAAAGTAATACTAACCACTAGTACCAATCATTAATCACTGAAAGCAGCAAGGACATCAGTAAAACTAATCATGCATTACTAGTATAATAGAGCAATAGGATATTTACTTAGATGCATTACAGCAGTACCCAATTATTACAGCTTACACACAAAGTATGCATTCTAAATTAGGACTAGCTATATCATAGAACATTTAATGTATACAAGTTTCATATATTATCGTCAACACTACTTGGACTATGTAATTAATTAATGTTAGATGTTTACATTAGGATTTTTAAACAAAAGCGGGGAAAAAGCGGGTGAGGTGGGCAAAAAGCGGGTGATTATGTTCAAAAGGATTAAGCGGGCACTTAGGGGCTAAATTAGGCGGATGAGGGTCATGGGCGCTTAAGCGGCCCGCCTGGCCGTTTTTTAATTCACTGCGCATGTGGAATATTTTCTAAGATATCTGTCAACATACAGAAGCGTGACTAAGTTGAGAAATCATGTCTTAGTGGTGTTGGCTGGTGGGAGCAAACTATCACATATATAGAGATCTGGAAATAAAAGGCACAGTTGATACTAATTGATACTGTGGGTTCTTGAATAAATGATGCTTTGATGTTTCATCTATATCATTTTCAGTTTCAGCTGTTATCTAGGTGCAGCTTATATATCCTTTTAAAAGCAATTTCAGTGAGCCTTATAACATGCATGCCTGAAGTTATGCTGAATTCGGTACTAACGTCTTGTTTACTCAGGTTCCGAGAATGGACAGGAGGATAAGCACTCTAGCCAAACTGGGATATAAGAGATGTGTCATCCCAAAACCGGCAGCGAAAGTACTTGCAACACTTAATTTTGATATAATGCTTTTGCCCTGCAAGAACCTGAAAGAGGTTATTAGCACTATCTTCGGCGCAGACTAGAAGCAAGTAAATTTCCACTGCTAGTTATGCTGTTGAAAATTTTGTATCATATGTATGGCGTTTCCATGTAGAATGCCGATTCCAAATGTAAATTACCATGACCACCCCTTGTATCAAATTTACACGCTTCTTATTATTTGGTCTGCAAGAACCTGAAAGAGGTTATTAGCACTATCTTCAGCGCAGACTAGAAGCAAGTAAATTTCCACTGCTAGTTATGCTGTTGAAAATTTTGTATCATATGTATGGCGTTTCCATGTAGAATGCCGATTCCACATGTAAATTACCATGACCACCCCTTGTATCAAATTTACACGCTTCTTATTATTTGGTCATATCTTTTTTGTAGATGTGGCAGGAGTATCGTCTTTAAGTCAACCCCTTGCCGTTGAGTTTGGTTGGCATGCTATCATATTATTTAGTGGGATGGCGTGGATGTCATGCTCAGACAGATGTATCTCCCGTGGGGTCGCGCCATCTGCTTGTCTACGTTTGATGTACGACCAAGTTTGTTGGGACAGTTTGATACACTACCAACGTTGTTGGACTGAACTGCTGAGTAGAGCTGCCACAGATCAGTTTCTGGTCAATTGGTCCCACCACTCGTTCAATCAAGCTAAGTTATTATAAAACCTTGCTGGAAATATGCATAACAAGAATTAGAAAGGAAAAAAAGATTCTCTAAGCAACAGACTGCTTTATAACATGGTACTAGGACACCCAAAAGCTAATTGAGTATCTATTATAATAGGTACACTGTACAATATAAAACACTTCTTTGAAGACCCGAGGAAAAAGTCCCTTTAGGACTTTAATGCTTTGTAAAGGCAGGGGACAGGCAAATTAGTGACTCGGATAATGCGACGTAGTAGAAGCGCCAAGTAAAAAAATGTAATCATATCATTTTGTAGCATGGCATTTCTGCCTTACCTCTTTTTGTTTAGTTTCTAACGTAGTGTTGTACATTTGCGTACGACTAGATTCAAAAACTAATTGGAACAATGTACGCATACATTACCATGCCAACTTCAACAATCATTGATATGGAATATTCTTTGCTAAAAAATGTATGGTTGTTGGAATTTAGTATAATTCCCTTCAGTTTGGATGATAGAGCTGCTCTTGTAATCATATATTATTGGCCTTAAGGAAGTACAATATGGTCAGAGGAGAATTCAATGTGCATTCAGCATAAGTCAAGTATAATTGTTTATTGGCACACGAACTAAGCAAATTGCACGTGAAGGCAAGCATAAGTATCCTATTATCATCTAATATTTGTTATTTAACATCATTTTCCTTAACATAATTGTGTGTAGGTCTCTCATTGGCTACCTGGCCGTGCTAATGCCATTTTGGATAATTTTTTATATTCTCATTGCATAGAATATGATTTGCAAGTTAGTAGTGCCAGACCCAACTTGCTACAACTAAGCTTATAATGGGTTGTAGCATGTCCAATGTTTTGTTTTGTTCTATTGTAAGACACGCCCATGTCTAAAACTTGGTGTTTATGGACCACCAAGCAATCAAGCTAGCTAGATTTCGAAGGGGGCACAAATAAAATT